>JAIOJX010000026.1:251702186-252903614 GCA_022376925.1 Tragulus kanchil
TATTTTGAATATTGATTCCGTGCTTTGTTTCAGGAAGTCTTCAAGGTCGCTGATATGTTTACTGTTCAAATATCAACACAGTAATAATCAGGCCTTTGAAACTATCGGTGAAAAATCCAGCAAATTTCAGTCATCTTTTATTGATGGACATTTTACTTCCTGTCCTTTTTCACAGGAACTTTAAACATGGACGCTTCTCTCACTGGGCATCTTTATATTGGGAAGCACTGCATGAGGTTGAAGTTTTTATGGGGAAACTTGTTTAAAACACAGTTGTCTTTAAAGGCGGATTTGCCACAGCAAGGTTAGGGGTTGCCAATAAATCCTTTATAGCAACTTCTGTATTCCCTGCTCTAAGACACGATTGAGGTGATCCTTGCATGATTCCCTTCGGGCGCACAAGGCAGCAACAGTCCTTCCTAGTGGATCGCTCTGTGACCAAGCCTGGTCTAATGGGCTTCAGGTGTGGAGTGGGTTGAGCCTCGCAGGCTGAATTGCCTGTCTGGGAACCCAGGGTTCCCGAATCCACAGGCCCTACCCCAGCTTTTGCTCCACTGAGGAATAACAGAACATTTCGGGGGAACTCGGGAATTTAATTTACTGTTGCAGACCGAAACAATAATAGCATCTTTGTGTTTCTCCTACCTACATACCTCCCTCCGACAGAAGCATGAGGTTAACCCTCCCTGTGTGTAGAAGACAACACGGGGCCAGCCCGGAGTGGAGCGTGGAGCCAGGAGGCCGCAGGGACGAGGGCGTGCTAGGCACTCAGGGGTCCCTGAATCTTCCGAATTCGAGTTCGGGAAAGAAACAGACACAGCCGGCCAGACGCCCTTTACAACCTCCCATCTGCCTTAGCTCATTCTTGCCCTAGAAAGTGAGTGTTTGAGTGTGTGTGTAGTTAAGTGAGGCAGAGAAAATTGAAGAAAGCCACAGAAGTCACCCTAAAGCATCCACCAAAACTTCAGCTTGGTTAATTGCTCCCAGATGTCCTCCTCGGCTGTTTTCAACAAGCACCAAGGAGGGGAGCCCAGGCCATTTCACTGATTTGCAGAGGTTTTTTTTTTTTTTTAAATACCATCACCCATCTTGACCCAATCCTGGAAGGGCCCAAACGCCGCCGCGGGGACTAGGCCCCTTGGGAGAAGCTGGGGACCCCGCAGAAAGTTCGCGCGCCGCGCCCCAGCGGGTCCCGGGCACCGCGGCCGACGGGGGCGGGAAGGGGCGCGGGAGGCGCGGCCCGAGCGGGCGCGCGAGAGGAAGGTGCCCTCGGGAACACGCGCAAGGGCGGGGATTCGCGCTGCCAATGAGGCCCGGGTGTGGGCCGTGCGAGGCGGGGAGACGGGCCGGAGCGCAGCCTTCGCAGTGGCTGCTGCTGGAGCTGCGGCCGCCTAGGGAGCCCGAGAAGCAGCAGCGGCGGAGCGCAGTGCTGGCCGCGCCCCGAGGCCCGGCCCTGGGGGTGGGTGGCCGCTCCGAGGAGCTGGAAACTTTCCCGGCAGGTAACTCCCGACGCCCTGGCGCCGCCGCCGGCCTCCGCGAGTCCCGGGCAGCACCAGCTGCTGCGGTGCAGAGGGGAGCAGGGGTCCCGAGAGGAGGAGAGGGTGATGGGGAGGGTGGAAAGGCATGTGGGAAAGTTTCTGGAGCTTCCCTGCCCCCCTTCGTTGGGCACACCCGGGAGCCTTCCGGGGATAGGCACGGACATGTCCGCTCCGGGCCTCGGTCCTGGCGGCTCTGAGAGTCGGAGCGTTCCCTTCGCCTACCCTCGGTGCCGGACGGATCTGGCCGCGGGCAGAGCTGGGGTTCGGAGGCACGGGGATCGTGCGGCCGCACGCTTGAGTTTCGGGACCACCCTTGCTCGGCGCGCTTCCGCGCCCCTTGTTCCGCCGCCTCTGTACCTTTCGGGCTTGGCAAGGGCCTGGGCTGCGCCTGGCACCTGGGGCGGCGGAGGCGGGGGAGAGGCGCGCCTAGCGCGGCGGGGTGCAGGGCGCCCCCGAAGTGTAGGTGAGCGCGGGGTCGCGAAGTTGACGGGTGAACTTAAGTCTCGGGAGAGTCGTCCCTCTCTGGGCTGAAAGTATTGTTCGCACGTCCACATTCTTTCGGGGGTGGAGTGTGTGGGGGGTGGTGAGCTTGGATGAGATAGTTTCACTGATTTGCAGAGGTCTTTTTTTTAAATACCATCACCCATCTTGACCCAATCCTGGAAGGGCCCAAACGCCGCCGCGGGACTAGGCCCCTTGGGAGAACTGACCCCGCAGGGAAAGCTCCCCGCGGTCGCGCCGCGCCCAGCGGGTCCCGGGCACCGCGGCCGACGGGGGCGGGAAGGGGCGCGGGAGGCGCGGCCCGAGCGGGCGCGCGAGAGGAAGGTGCCCTCGGGAACACGCGCAAGGGCGGGGATTCGCGCTGCCAATGAGGCCCGGGTGTGGGCCGTGCGAGGCGGGGAGACGGGCCGGAGCGCAGCCTTCGCAGTGGCTGCTGCTGGAGCTGCGGCCGCCTAGGGAGCCCGAGAAGCAGCAGCGGCGGAGCGCAGTGCTGGCCGCGCCCCGAGGCCCGGCCCTGGGGGTGGGTGGCCGCTCCGAGGAGCTGGAAACTTTCCCGGCAGGTAACTCCCGACGCCCTGGCGCCGCCGCCGGCCTCCGCGAGTCCCGGGCAGCACCAGCTGCTGCGGTGCAGAGGGGAGCAGGGGTCCCGAGAGGAGGAGAGGGTGATGGGGAGGGTGGAAAGGCATGTGGGAAAGTTTCTGGAGCTTCCCTGCCCCCCTTCGTTGGGCACACCCGGACCCTTTCCGGGGATAGGCACGGACATGTCCGCTCCGGGCCTCGGTCCTGGCGGCTCTGAGAGTCGGAGCGTTCCCTTCGCCTACCCTCGGTGCCGGACGGATCTGGCCGCGGGCAGAGCTGGGGTTCGGAGGCACGGGGATCGTGCGGCCGCACGCTTGAGTTTCGGGACCACCCTTGCTCGGCGCGCTTCCGCGCCCCTTGTTCCGCCGCCTCTGTACCTTTCGGGCTTGGCAAGGGCCTGGGCTGCGCCTGGCACCTGGGGCGGCGGAGGCGGGGGAGAGGCGCGCCTAGCGCGGCGGGGTGCAGGGCGCCCCCGAAGTGTAGGTGAGCGCGGGGTCGCGAAGTTGACGGGTGAACTTAAGTCTCGGGAGAGTCGTCCCTCTCTGGGCTGAAAGTATTGTTCGCACGTCCACATTCTTTCGGGGGTGGAGTGTGTGTGGGGGGTGGTGAGCTAGGATGAGATATTGAAGGAGAGTTCAAGATCAGGACTGTGTTCTTGGAGAGTGAAGAGTGCTCAGTGCATTTTGGGGACTGATGTCAGGGCGAAGTTCTTTCTGGGGGACTTTGGGGTGCGGGCGCACTACGCTGTGGATATGAGGGGTTCCCGGCTTTGGCGCGGCAGCTTTCCGGAACGGCTGGCGAGGAAGGAAGCCCCAAAGCACTATGCTCGGTGTTTGCAGACAGAAACGTCTCCGAACCGGCGTTCTCAAAACTTAACTCACTTATTGTGTAAGGCTCCGGGAGGAAATGCAGCGGTGGCCAGGTAGAAATCCGGCGCCGCGGCCGGGGTTCGGAGGGCGCTGGACTCCAACCCAATGTTGACAGCCCCGGATCCCCGTGCCTCGAGGGATGGGGCTCGTCTAGGTAGCGCTGTTCCCTGTTGGGGTCAGGTCCGGGAGATGAGGAGGGCACCTTCATCTTGAACTTGGCCCCAGGAGCATCGCCGTCTGGGCGGGATACAAGGAAAAAGGAAACTGATTTTTCCTGTGGGATGGGCCTCGAACTCTGGCACGCGAAGGAAGAGCTTGGTTTAGAATCTTTGAGGAATGGGCTTAGGACTGCTGAGGTCTAACTCCAAATGCCAGACGATCAGACTGCAGAAGTTACTCTGTTTGGAGAGGGTGGGATTGGGAGACGAAAGGAGAAACCTGGTTAGCTGGTATAGCGTCGGTATTTCTCTGTAGTGGAAACGAAGGCAGACTGCATCTCTGCTTTCACCAGATCCGCTACTCTCTCTTTTTCCCCTTCCTGGGTCATCCTTATTCCTGCCAGCTTGGCACTCTTAGGGCGGGGGAGGAAAAGAAAGCAGTTGGGAAGCTTCCCTGGCCAGCTTGGAGGTATTTAAGATCTGCTGCTAGGAAGATTCCAGGATTTTAACAGCTTCTTCTTGATTGCTGGGAATGAAAGAATTTATGAGCCACCGAGAGATGTTCATTACAGTGGTAGTCTGAATGTTTTACTCATCTAAGCTACTTAAAAGATCTCACAAGGGACCTCCCTGGAGTGTGCCAGTTCCTGCAAAACCAGCCAGAATGCGTGGTGGGTGTTAGTGAGAACTCATCGTCAATATATCCCGGCGGTGTTAAGATGAAAAGTATGTGGGAGTAAAGGAAATACTGTATCTGACATCCTTCAGGACTTCCTCCTAGGCTTGCTCCTGTTACCTGCCAAGTGAATTAGGTCCAGGCTTCCGGATTGCTGTGATTTGACAATAAGAGATGGGAAATAGTGTCATCGATTTTAGTGGAGCCAGGGAAGTCCAGAAATAAATTTAAGGTCACGTTTTATGACCCTGTCTTTCAGCTGTGAGGCCATACACTTAACTTTTGCTGGGATGTGGGAGCCATGGTTTTCCTGCTTTTTTGCTTTAGCCACCAGAATGTCTAAATTATCATAATTTTTGTCCAGTGTGGAACTAAAACATAGCTGATTCATAGTCAGTCTTTTTCTGCTTCCCAAAACAGCCTGTAGAAAAGAACATCGTGTCTCTTTAACCACACACAATTTATTTGGTGCCTAGTGGGTTTTTGATAGTGGGTGATTGAAGGCACAAATTGAAAGACAATGGAATTTTCTTGATTAAATTGTTCATTTTTAGGCAACATCCCCCTCTGATTTGCTGTTTAATTCTTTATCTCCCAGGAACATTAAACTCAGTATCCCTGGGATAGTGGAACTATAATCCATATTATCATGATGCCTGCCAGCATAGCTGGAGGTTCATGTTATGTCAATGTCTCCATTAGACATTTCTACCCCAATTACAAAGGGTTCTGTCTGAGGTGAAATGCAAGTAAGCCATGAGTCTCATGGCTTTATTTACCTCTCTGATGAAAAGTTTACCTTGTAAGTTACAGGACTAAAGTTTACAAAAGCGAAATAAGAAATATATGCATTGCTGGGGAGGGATTTGTTTTAGTTTCCAGGATAGCTTTGTTTTGAACCATCTTTTAAAATGCGTATTTCGGTGGTGGAAAACCTGGAACTTCTTCCTAATCCCCCACCAGTCTACAGGTGTTGTCACTGTGCTAGTTGGAAGCCTTTCGGGGCCTTAGTTTTCTCATCGTTATCAATCCTAAAGTGAGATTACCTTTCAGCCGTAAAGTTCAGTGACTGTCCAATAGTTGGAGAAATGTAGGCATTCTGGAGCCAGTGCTGTAATATTCCAGTAGCACTGTAGGGCTTATAAAGGGCTTTACTTGCATATTTTAATGTTAAACCCTCAGTTAACCAAACTGAGGCTGGGCAGGTTAGATCAGTTTGCTTGATATCACCTGCAGACAGTGGAGGTGAGTAGGTCTTCTGATTGTCCCTATTCTAGCCCCTGTTTCTCTCTTTATTCATGGAGTCAGGAGTGAATTTGCTAAAACTTGACTAATGTTACTATGTGGCATTTTCTCATAATATTTTACTTATGAGTTATTCAGGTTTCAAAACCCCAGGGTTAACATCTATACTTTGATGTCAGAGATTAAAAGCAGTTCAGTAATAATGGTAATAAAACGTTCTCCCCAAGAGAGTTTCAGAAATTCACATACCTTAAACTAATCATTTGTTTATTTCCAGCTTTTTTTATTAAACAGACTTCAGGGTCTGGTGTGATTTATAATCCGGACTAGTAGCTCAGACAGCATTCTTAAGGAAATTACTTTTCAAATCTGTATGTCTTTTTTAAAATAAGTAATGAACATATCATTTGCCTTTCATCTTGGTGTCTCTCAGCTGAACCACAAAGCCTGGATAAATGTCCCATTTTTGGCATCGTTGTTCTTGGGCTCTTTCTACTGGTGTCTGGATAAGTCTGATTTTGCAGCAGTTTCTGTGCCAAAAAAAAAAAAAAAAATTCTTCTCTTAGGCTTAGCAGTAAAGAAGTAGTAGGCTGCAGGTGACCCACTTTCACTGTGACTCTAAATGTTTATCCTGTGTCCTGCTTGCCTATTTAAGAGCACTGAGTGCAGCTTGACGTTCATTTGGAAGCTGGTATGGATTTTCTTTAAAAGGTTCTAAAATAAAATTACATGCTAAGTTATAGGCTCTTTTATGTCCGAGCAACTTGTCCATCTTTAGCTTTTAAAACTTATTCTCAGAAGACTGTCTTTTCAGAATATGAAGCAATGGGCTTTAAAGCTCAGAAAGAGGATGCATCAGTGAGTACACATTGTTATTGTTGTTTAGTTGTGTCCAACTTTTTGCAACCCCGTGGACTGCAACACTCCAGGCTTCCTTGTCCTTCACTATCTCCTGGAGTTTGCTCCAACTCATGTCCATTGCGTCGACGGTGCTATCCAACCAACTCATCCTTTGTCGTCCCTCCCTCTTTCTGCCTTCTATTTTTCCCGGCATTGGGGTCTTCCTCAGTGAGTCACCTCTTTGCATCAGGTGGCCAAAGTATTGGAGCCTCAGCTTCAGCATCGGTCCTTCCAATGAATGTTCAGTGTTGATTTCCCCCAGGATTGACTGGTTTGATCTCCTTGCTGTCCAAGGGACTCTCAAGAGTGTTCTCCAGAACCACAGTTTGAAAGCATGGATTCTTTAGCACTCAGCTTTCTTTATGGTCTCATATTCGCATTGGTACTGACTACTGGAAAAACCATGCCTTTGACTATATGGACTTTTGGCTGACTATCAAAAGGCTGCCATTTCCAGATGTGTGTGGGGAGAGAGCGTTATGATGTATTTGTTAATAAAGAGAGAGACTTGGTTATCAGTGGACCAGAAGGTGACAAGAGCAGCAGAGCAGAAGAATGGCTTCTGGGTTTTTATTATCAGGAAAATGGATTTTGAAGGATAGAACACTTTTGATAAAAAAAAAAAAAAAAGAAAGGCGATTGGGAAGTATTATCTTGTATAGTGTAGAAGGAGTTCTGATATGGGTGGTCCATGTTACTGATGGCAGTTGCCCTCCTAAGAAAGGTGTCCTCTTTAGGGGATCCTTCAGGTGTGTGTGATCAAGGAGAATATTCTGGGAAGAGGAGTGCCATAGGTAGAAATGTCAAGGACAGGAAGAGGGTCGCAAAGAGATGGTATAGTCCCTGGATTTTAGCACAGATTTTGCTACTCCCATGAAGGAATTGACTAGGAAGCCTCTTCTAGTTACAGCTGTATGTAGATGTGAACCCAGGCTGTTCAGCCAAATAGCCCAGAGCCATGGTGACTCACTACCTCCCACACCAAGAACAGAGCCATTACTTCTGTGAGTTGGGATTGGACTTGGGGACGTCTGTAAGCAGCGCTTGGCTGTGACCTATTCATGCTTATATACTCATGCAAAAATAGGATCTTATAACACATGGGCTTTTGAAGAGATATGAAAAGATTTGACACACAAGGGGCATATATGTGCCCAGTTTAGAGTACAGTATATAGGCTTATGTGAGGAGTCCCCCACCCCTCATCATCTGAGTCTGTTCTTTGGCACAGCTTTAATGGCTGTTTTGTAAATTCATTACACGCGTTACTGTAATTTATTTAACCAGCCCATTTTGATGAAGATCGGGGGAAGGGATGGACTTGTACACAGTGCTGTATTTAAAATAGATAACCAACAAGCAGATACTGAGCACAGGAGCTCTGCTCAGTGTTCCGTGGCAGCCTGGATGGGAGAGGAATTTGGAAAAGACCTGCTTTCTTTATGGTCTCATATTCGCATTGGTACTGACTACTGGAAAAACCATGCCTTTGACTATATGGACTTTTGGCTGACTATCAAAAGGCTGCCATTTCCAGATGTGTGTGGGGAGAGAGCGTTATGATGTATTTGTTAATAAAGAGAGAGACTTGGTTATCAGTGGACCAGAAGGTGACAAGAGCAGCAGAGCAGAAGAATGGCTTCTGGGTTTTTATTATCAGGAAAATGGATTTTGAAGGATAGAACACTTTTGATAAAAAAAAAAAAAAAAGAAAGGCGATTGGGAAGTATTATCTTGTATAGTGTAGAAGGAGTTCTGATATGGGTGGTCCATGTTACTGATGGCAGTTGCCCTCCTAAGAAAGGTGTCCTCTTTAGGGGATCCTTCAGGTGTGTGTGATCAAGGAGAATATTCTGGGAAGAGGAGTGCCATAGGTAGAAATGTCAAGGACAGGAAGAGGGTCGCAAAGAGATGGTATAGTCCCTGGATTTTAGCACAGATTTTGCTACTCCCATGAAGGAATTGACTAGGAAGCCTCTTCTAGTTACAGCTGTATGTAGATGTGAACCCAGGCTGTTCAGCCAAATAGCCCAGAGCCATGGTGACTCACTACCTCCCACACCAAGAACAGAGCCATTACTTCTGTGAGTTGGGATTGGACTTGGGGACGTCTGTAAGCAGCGCTTGGCTGTGACCTATTCATGCTTATATACTCATGCAAAAATAGGATCTTATAACACATGGGCTTTTGAAGAGATATGAAAAGATTTGACACACAAGGGGCATATATGTGCCCAGTTTAGAGTACAGTATATAGGCTTATGTGAGGAGTCCCCCACCCCTCATCATCTGAGTCTGTTCTTTGGCACAGCTTTAATGGCTGTTTTGTAAATTCATTACACGCGTTACTGTAATTTATTTAACCAGCCCATTTTGATGAAGATCGGGGGAAGGGATGGACTTGTACACAGTGCTGTATTTAAAATGGATAACCAACAAGCAGATACTGAGCACAGGGAGCTCTGCTCAGTGTTCCGTGGCAGCCTGGATGGGAGAGGAATTTGGAAAGAATGGATATACCTACAGATGTATGACTGAGTCCCTTTGCTTTCCACCTTAAACTATCACAGCATTGCTAATCACCTATACTCCAATACAAAATAAAAAGTCAAACAAACAGACAAAAAACCTTTGCTCTTAATTCCAATTTGGGAAAACCCTGGAGAGAACTCAGATTGGCTGGATGCCAGCCCAGAGAGAGTTACAGTTGGCAAGTCCCCATTAGACCCACAAGATGAAACTGTGGGGAGACAAAGTATAGAGGAGGGAGCTGCTAAACAAAAAGAGCTTGCTGCCTAATGCAGGATATGTTTCCAGAAGTAGTATGGCTGATCATAACAGCACCAGTAGGCTGGAGAATACGAACCTTTTTAATGCTCCTGTGATATATACGCTATTTGTCTTGAATACAGCAGACTTTCCCACATTCTGAGGGGATCTGAACTGCTGAGTGCACAGGCACTTGTGTAACGGGATATTGAATTACTGCAAAATCTCAAGAGATGGTTATCATTCCCATGTAGCCCATTATACTCCCTTCTGTCTGCCATGCTTTATTCTAAATTACTTGGGATTAGTAACATCAATTATTAATGTTTTTTGAGTGTTTGTTGACTCAGAGCTAGATGATTGAATTTTTAAAATTGTGTGGAAGTGAAACGGTGTTGTTCTTTCTTTACCCGTTGTCCTATGCACATAAAGCAGTGTGGCAGGGATAGTTTCTTGCCCATACTATAACATTGCCCATCCTGGTCCTCCCTTCCTTCTTGTGGCTTCAGCCAGTAATATGGTTTGAAGAGATATGAAAAGATTTGACCAAAAGGGGTATATGTGCCCAGTTTAGAGTACAGTATATAGGCTTATGTGAGGAGTCCCCCACCCCTCATCATCTGAGTCTGTTCTTTGGCACAGCTTTAATGGCTGTTTTGTAAATTCATTACACGCGTTACTGTAATTTATTTAACCAGCCCATTTTGATGAAGATCGGGGGAAGGGATGGACTTGTACACAGTGCTGTATTTAAAATGGATAACCAACAAGCAGATACTGAGCACAGGGAGCTCTGCTCAGTGTTCCGTGGCAGCCTGGATGGGAGAGGAATTTGGAAAGAATGGATATACCTACAGATGTATGACTGAGTCCCTTTGCTTTCCACCTTAAACTATCACAGCATTGCTAATCACCTATACTCCAATACAAAATAAAAAGTCAAACAAACAGACAAAAAACCTTTGCTCTTAATTCCAATTTGGGAAAACCCTGGAGAGAACTCAGATTGGCTGGATGCCAGCCCAGAGAGAGTTACAGTTGGCAAGTCCCCATTAGACCCACAAGATGAAACTGTGGGGAGACAAAGTATAGAGGAGGGAGCTGCTAAACAAAAAGAGCTTGCTGCCTAATGCAGGATATGTTTCCAGAAGTAGTATGGCTGATCATAACAGCACCAGTAGGCTGGAGAATACGAACCTTTTTAATGCTCCTGTGATATATACGCTATTTGTCTTGAATACAGCAGACTTTCCCACATTCTGAGGGGATCTGAACTGCTGAGTGCACAGGCACTTGTGTAACGGATATTGAATTACTGCAAAATCTCAAGAGATGGTTATCATTCCCATGTAGCCCATTATACTCCCTTCTGTCTGCCATGCTTTATTCTAAATTACTTGGGATTAGTAACATCAATTATTAATGTTTTTTGAGTGTTTGTTGACTCAGAGCTAGATGATTGAATTTTTAAAATTGTGTGGAAGTGAAACGGTGTTGTTCTTTCTTTACCCGTTGTCCTATGCACATAAAGCAGTGTGGCAGGGATAGTTTCTTGCCCATACTATAACATTGCCCATCCTGGTCCTCCCTTCCTTCTTGTGGCTTCAGCCAGTAACCCTCTATTTGCTTGGAATGCAGAAATTGGAGCTGGGTTCAGCTGGGTGGTTTTTCTGCCTGGGGTGTAGGCTCACCCAAGTTCTGGTGGTTACATGATTCATTGCAGGGGCCACTGTTATAATAACTTACCATATTCCTTGATAATATAATCCTGCTTTTGATTAGTTTGCCATTTCCCATGTGCTTCAAGGTATGTTGGTGTAGTTTCTGCCCCAGGGAGTGAATCTTGATTAAGCCAAGTCACCTTTAGTAATACCGTACCTGTTGCTAGTGACTGGTTAATGAGTAAGTGTGTGACTAACTATTGGGCCCCACCATGTTGGGAGCCCAGTATTGTCAGCAAAAAAAAAAAACCAGGTTGACACTGAAAATCACAGAGTGCAAAGACAGAAGGGGCCTAAGACCACAGAGACTTTTTTTAGCTGGAGAATAACCAACCCCGAACCCACTGTGACTCAGAACTTCTTATGTGGGAAATTTTTTTTTATTATTATTGTTTGTGGCAATGATTTCCAAAGTAAAGTGTGCCAGACCATCCAATATGGGAAGAAAGAAAATATTAGAAGTTTGTCTAGGAAAAAAAACAGGCTTTACTAATATTTAGTAGATGAGTTTTGACACTGGTTGGTATATCTGACTTGAGAGTCTTCTGTCACTTAGGTTATATAAAGTCGCCTAAGTGAAGAGGAGCAATTTTACCACCTGGTGAAATTGACCCTTGTACTTATCCTTGCCTTTGGTGAACTTGCAACTGCTGAGTGCACAGGCACTTGTGTAACGGATATTGAATTACTGCAAAATCTCAAGAGATGGTTATCATTCCCATGTAGCCCATTATACTCCCTTCTGTCTGCCATGCTTTATTCTAAATTACTTGGGATTAGTAACATCAATTATTAATGTTTTTTGAGTGTTTGTTGACTCAGAGCTAGATGATTGAATTTTTAAAATTGTGTGGAAGTGAAACGGTGTTGTTCTTTCTTTACCCGTTGTCCTATGCACATAAAGCAGTGTGGCAGGGATAGTTTCTTGCCCATACTATAACATTGCCCATCCTGGTCCTCCCTTCCTTCTTGTGGCTTCAGCCAGTAACCCTCTATTTGCTTGGAATGCAGAAATTGGAGCTGGGTTCAGCTGGGTGGTTTTTCTGCCTGGGGTGTAGGCTCACCCAAGTTCTGGTGGTTACATGATTCATTGCAGGGGCCACTGTTATAATAACTTACCATATTCCTTGATAATATAATCCTGCTTTTGATTAGTTTGCCATTTCCCATGTGCTTCAAGGTATGTTGGTGTAGTTTCTGCCCCAGGGAGTGAATCTTGATTAAGCCAAGTCACCTTTAGTAATACCGTACCTGTTGCTAGTGACTGGTTAATGAGTAAGTGTGTGACTAACTATTGGGCCCCACCATGTTGGGAGCCCAGTATTGTCAGCAAAAAAAAAAAACCAGGTTGACACTGAAAATCACAGAGTGCAAAGACAGAAGGGGCCTAAGACCACAGAGACTTTTTTTAGCTGGAGAATAACCAACCCCGAACCCACTGTGACTCAGAACTTCTTATGTGGGAAATTTTTTTTTATTATTATTGTTTGTGGCAATGATTTCCAAAGTAAAGTGTGCCAGACCATCCAATATGGGAAGAAAGAAAATATTAGAAGTTTGTCTAGGAAAAAAAACAGGCTTTACTAATATTTAGTAGATGAGTTTTGACACTGGTTGGTATATCTGACTTGAGAGTCTTCTGTCACTTAGGTTATATAAAGTCGCCTAAGTGAAGAGGAGCAATTTTACCACCTGGTGAAATTGACCCTTGTACTTATCCTTGCCTTTGGTGAACTCTATCCGTGTAAATGGATTTATGGGTTGTATGTATCTAGTTGTAAGTAAACTGACTCCTACAGAATAGGCAGGTGGTTTAAAAAGGTTCTTGCAAAGAAAGTTGAACAATAACGATGTAAATCTGAAATCTGTAGGAACAAGAAAATGTCTTATTTGAGATTAGAAAATCAAATCAGTTGGCACTAAACTTGTGTATAGATGTATATTCATAAACACAAATAAACTTGGGAATACGGTTTGAAGCATTTTCATTCTTTAAAGAGTTTTTAATGGATGTTTATCATGTATGGCTTCCCTGGTAATTCATAAGTCTATAGTGTTTTAATTAGTATAGATTATTGGGGATACAAGTTTCGTTGTGTATAACTTATTGGGGATACAAGTTTAATCTTTTTGTTAGGGCTACATGATCAAAAGATTTTGAGACCACAGTTGAAGTCACTTATTGTCCCTTATTGTTGTGTAGTTTCGTTTCTTAAATCCAAAAGCACCACAGTTAATGTAATGATTCCCTTGTGGTTCAGATGGTAAAGAATCTGCCTGCAACATGGAAGGCCTGCCTTTGATCCCTGGGTTGGGAAGATCCCCTGGAGAAGGGAAAGGCTACCCACTCCAGTTTTCTTGCCTGGAGAATTCTGTGGCTTGTCCATGGGTCACAAAGACTGGGTGACTTCACTTTTTTTTTTTTTTTTTCATTGGATCTGAGAGCAAGGAGCATACCTGGTCAAGACAGGAGGATCCAGGGTCCAAACCGGGTCACTTTATTCCAAAACGGTTTTGTCTGCCCTTGTGTTGTGTACAGTTACATATTTTCCTTCTTTCATGTGGGAACACTGGCATGAATGAAAATGGACAACTTCATGGGATGATGCTATAAAAATATTACTGGACCTATCTACACAGGTGTAGTGAGTTCAAAGGGGAGTCTCCTCCCCTTTTGGAATAATAGGAAAGGCCTGGAGGGTTATATGTGTGACGATCTAAATGCTTATGGATAGTTAGCTGTGTGCAAGTATCCTCAAGCAAAATCACGAATGATCATCTCCATAGTTGGGTCTGGCCTGAGTGTCCCTGTTGAGAGACCGGAGGTGAGGCATGCTACTCTGCTTAGCTGAATGAGATTATTTATGCCAATATTCTCTCCATGGTGAGGATAATTGAGGGTTGACAGGTTGTCACCTTTTGAGTTGAGCTATGTTATATGTATGCTATCATGATAGAAAGCAGGAGTCCCTCCAGGGTTTTGAGGGTCAGATGACAGAATGTATATGAAAGGATTTTGAACATTGTAAATTGCCTCCTAGATGCAAAGGCAACATCACATTTGATTCTTTCTTTATAGTAATGACTTCTAGTTTGGATTTCTTTGTTAGTCATTTTTGTTCTGTTTTCTTCAGTGAAATTCCAAAGGATTTTTTTAAAAAAGTGTTGGGGTTCTTAAATGGAATAGGGTGCAGTTTTTCTCAAAAAAACCCCCACAGGTATTAGTCTACAACTTGCTATATAACTTTCAGCCGTGGAGTAAGTAGAATTTGTGGTGAGGTGAATTTGTTTAGGATTTAGTTGTTCAAGTACCCGTAGGATCCGTTTGTAAGAACGGAGCCACTTCTGTGGTGCGTAAGATAACTCATAAGATAGCTCTTTGAGGTGAGTTACTGGGAACCCTTAAGTACCATCTGAAAGACTGTCAAAGAGGTCTGATTTGGGGTTATGTTCTGTGTTTTGTTTCTGTGAAGTCAGTCACTTGTTTTCAGGAGACACTGGAGAGGATTTGGGGAAGGACCCTTTGAAATATCTCAAAATAGTTTTGGAAGTGAAAACTAGATGTGGTTTGAAACTTAAAAATTTGAAATCTGTTCCATTGAAGATTTCCCAGAAATTGGATGTGAATAACTAAATTTCTAAGTCCAACTGAGGGAAATTTTGCAGTGACAATTTCATATTACCAACTGGGACATAAATTAAAACGTGTCAACTTAAGTTTTAAGTTACTAGAAAAGGAAATGGCAACCCACGCCAGTATTCCTGCCTGGGAAATCCCTAGGACAATGGGATTGCAGAGTCCCAAAAGACGGAAAGGGGTTATATGTGTCGATCTAAATGCTTATGGATAGTTAGCTGTGTGCAAGTATCCTCAAGCAAAATCACGAATGATCATCTCCATAGTTGGGTCTGGCCTGAGTGTCCCTGTTGAGAGACCGGAGGTGAGGCATGCTACTCTGCTTAGCTGAATGAGATTATTTATGCCAATATTCTCTCCATGGTGAGGATAATTGAGGGTTGACAGGTTGTCACCTTTTGAGTTGAGCTATGTTATATGTATGCTATCATGATAGAAAGCAGGAGTCCCTCCAGGGTTTTGAGGGTCAGATGACAGAATGTATATGAAAGGATTTTGAACATTGTAAATTGCCTCCTAGATGCAAAGGCAACATCACATTTGATTCTTTCTTTATAGTAATGACTTCTAGTTTGGATTTCTTTGTTAGTCATTTTTGTTCTGTTTTCTTCAGTGAAATTCCAAAGGATTTTTTTAAAAAAGTGTTGGGGTTCTTAAATGGAATAGGGTGCAGTTTTTCTCAAAAAAACCCCCACAGGTATTAGTCTACAACTTGCTATATAACTTTCAGCCGTGGAGTAAGTAGAATTTGTGGTGAGGTGAATTTGTTTAGGATTTAGTTGTTCAAGTACCCGTAGGATCCGTTTGTAAGAACGGAGCCACTTCTGTGGTGCGTAAGATAACTCATAAGATAGCTCTTTGAGGTGAGTTACTGGGAACCCTTAAGTACCATCTGAAAGACTGTCAAAGAGGTCTGATTTGGGGTTATGTTCTGTGTTTTGTTTCTGTGAAGTCAGTCACTTGTTTTCAGGAGACACTGGAGAGGATTTGGGGAAGGACCCTTTGAAATATCTCAAAATAGTTTTGGAAGTGAAAACTAGATGTGGTTTGAAACTTAAAAATTTGAAATCTGTTCCATTGAAGATTTCCCAGAAATTGGATGTGAATAACTAAATTTCTAAGTCCAACTGAGGGAAATTTTGCAGTGACAATTTCATATTACCAACTGGGACATAAATTAAAACGTGTCAACTTAAGTTTTAAGTTACTAGAAAAGGAAATGGCAACCCACGCCAGTATTCCTGCCTGGGAAATCCCATGGACAGAGGAGCCTGACGGGCTACAGTGCATGGGATTGCAGAGTCAGACATGTCTTCGCAGCTAAACTACCACCATAACAATTTATAGACTCAAAAGACAGGAAAAGCAGATAGATGCACTTGTAAATATTTGATTGCTTGGGGTTCTTGAAGCACTCATGTGACTTCAGAGAACCATACCTCAGGGTGATTTATCTAAAGGATTTCCTTGTAGCTCAGTAAAGAATCTGCCTGCAGTGCAGGAGACCCTGGTTCTATTCCTGGGTCAGGAAGATACCCTGGAGAAGGGACAGGCTACCTACTCCAGTATTTTTGCCTGGAGAATTCTGTGGCTCATCCTTGGGTCACAGAGGTGAACACGACTGAGCGATTTCACTTTCACTTTTCAAGGCAGCAGTTCCCAAAGTGGGTTCCACAGAAACAGATTCCCAGGAAGCTGATAGACATTATGCAGGGAAGCAAGGTGTATATTCAAATAAGTGGGAGAATCTGGGTTAACCAAAGTAAAACAAGTTTTTTTGTTTTTAACTGCAGAACATCTGAGCATACTTATTTCTAATATTCATTTTCAATCTTCTTAAAGGGCATCAGAAGACTTAGTATTTCCCAAACGCATGAAATTGTAGCAGACTTTTTTGCAAAATATCGTTTAACCAAAAGACAATGTTGAGTTGTTTAATTTGCTAAAATATTTAAAGTAAATCCCAGACATTATATAATTACACCTGACAGATTTCAGACTGTCAAAGAGGTCTGATTTGGGGTTATGTTCTGTGTTTTGTTTCTGTGAAGTCAGTCACTTGTTTTCAGGAGACACTGAGAGGCTTTGGGGAAGGACCCTTTGAAATATCTCAAAATAGTTTTGGAAGTGAAAACTAGATGTGGTTTGAAACTTAAAAATTTGAAATCTGTTCCATTGAAGATTTCCCAGAAATTGGATGTGAATAACTAAATTTCTAAGTCCAACTGAGGGAAATTTTGCAGTGACAATTTCATATTACCAACTGGGACATAAATTAAAACGTGTCAACTTAAGTTTTAAGTTACTAGAAAAGGAAATGGCAACCCACGCCAGTATTCCTGCCTGGGAAATCCCATGGACAGAGGAGCCTGACGGGCTACAGTGCATGGGATTGCAGAGTCAGACATGTCTTCGCAGCTAAACTACCACCATAACAATTTATAGACTCAAAAGACAGGAAAAGCAGATAGATGCACTTGTAAATATTTGATTGCTTGGGGTTCTTGAAGCACTCATGTGACTTCAGAGAACCATACCTCAGGGTGATTTATCTAAAGGATTTCCTTGTAGCTCAGTAAAGAATCTGCCTGCAGTGCAGGAGACCCTGGTTCTATTCCTGGGTCAGGAAGATACCCTGGAGAAGGGACAGGCTACCTACTCCAGTATTTTTGCCTGGAGAATTCTGTGGCTCATCCTTGGGTCACAGAGGTGAACACGACTGAGCGATTTCACTTTCACTTTTCAAGGCAGCAGTTCCCAAAGTGGGTTCCACAGAAACAGATTCCCAGGAAGCTGATAGACATTATGCAGGGAAGCAAGGTGTATATTCAAATAAGTGGGAGAATCTGGGTTAACCAAAGTAAAACAAGTTTTTTTGTTTTTAACTGCAGAACATCTGAGCATACTTATTTCTAATATTCATTTTCAATCTTCTTAAAGGGCATCAGAAGACTTAGTATTTCCCAAACGCATGAAATTGTAGCAGACTTTTTTGCAAAATATCGTTTAACCAAAAGACAATGTTGAGTTGTTTAATTTGCTAAAATATTTAAAGTAAATCCCAGACATTATATAATTACACCTGACAGATTTCAGTATGCATTTCTAACTAAGGACTTAGGACAAAAATCACTACCTGCCATTCAAGAGACACCCATATGATCCCTGGGTCTTGAGAAGATCCCCTGGAATGGCAACCCATTCCAGTGTTCCGTTCAGTTAAAAAGTTAATTTTTTAACTTTTAATAAAATTAACAGTAATGTCTTACTGTTATCTGACTGTCCCCTAGATGCTGTCTATCTCCGTTTCTCATTTTTGGAACCAGGCTTCAGTCAAGATTTACATAGTGCAATGTGGGTTGCTGCTTTTGTCCCTGCTTTTTTTTTTTTTTTTCCTCAAATATGGAGGAGTACTATCTTGCCACTTCCTCCCTCCTTTTCCTAATCCTTATAAGAGAGCTTGTAGGACATGCCATATCTGGATTTGTTTCCTTGCAGTGATGCTTACCTTGTTCTTCCGTCCCCTGTATTTCCTGTAAAATAGAGGTTTTCCTTTAGTCTAAATGCATGTTTAGATTCAGGTTATATATTATTTGCAAGAATAGACTGTACTTATGATTTGGGAATAGGCAGTTTGATTTAGCAGTTCATAAGTTGCCTTTTTAAATATAAAGAAGTAACAACAGTTTGTTTGGAAATTTATTCATATACCAAGGAAGGGTGCAGGTTAAATTTATTCCAGTTGTGGTTGAAGACATGGTGGTGTTCTAAGTAGTTGGCCTGGTTAAGTGGGTATAAGTTTTCTGTATATTTTAAGATTATTAACCATATGACCAAACATTGCTGGTGATGGAATTTTATTCAGAATGACAAGTGATCTTAACTATCATGGTAAAACACTGTTCTGTAAAGATTTATTTCTGAACACATTAATTTAGGAATATGCATTAATTCTACCTCTACTCAATAATTTTAACAGCATATTTTTCTGATAAATGCTTATGCGAATTTGTAAAACAAAATAGTCGGTTTATTTCTAATATTCATTTTCAATCTTCTTAAAGGGCATCAGAAGACTTAGTATTTCCCAAACGCATGAAATTGTAGCAGACTTTTTTGCAAAATATCGTTTAACCAAAAGACAATGTTGAGTTGTTTAATTTGCTAAAATATTTAAAGTAAATCCCAGACATTATATAATTACACCTGACAGATTTCAGTATGCATTTCTAACTAAGGACTTAGGACAAAAATCACTACCTGCCATTCAAGAGACACCCATATGATCCCTGGGTCTTGAGAAGATCCCCTGGAATGGCAACCCATTCCAGTGTTCCGTTCAGTTAAAAAGTTAATTTTTTAACTTTTAATAAAATTAACAGTAATGTCTTACTGTTATCTGACTGTCCCCTAGATGCTGTCTATCTCCGTTTCTCATTTTTGGAACCAGGCTTCAGTCAAGATTTACATAGTGCAATGTGGGTTGCTGCTTTTGTCCCTGCTTTTTTTTTTTTTTTTCCTCAAATATGGAGGAGTACTATCTTGCCACTTCCTCCCTCCTTTTCCTAATCCTTATAAGAGAGCTTGTAGGACATGCCATATCTGGATTTGTTTCCTTGCAGTGATGCTTACCTTGTTCTTCCGTCCCCTGTATTTCCTGTAAAATAGAGGTTTTCCTTTAGTCTAAATGCATGTTTAGATTCAGGTTATATATTATTTGCAAGAATAGACTGTACTTATGATTTGGGAATAGGCAGTTTGATTTAGCAGTTCATAAGTTGCCTTTTTAAATATAAAGAAGTAACAACAGTTTGTTTGGAAATTTATTCATATACCAAGGAAGGGTGCAGGTTAAATTTATTCCAGTTGTGGTTGAAGACATGGTGGTGTTCTAAGTAGTTGGCCTGGTTAAGTGGGTATAAGTTTTCTGTATATTTTAAGATTATTAACCATATGACCAAACATTGCTGGTGATGGAATTTTATTCAGAATGACAAGTGATCTTAACTATCATGGTAAAACACTGTTCTGTAAAGATTTATTTCTGAACACATTAATTTAGGAATATGCATTAATTCTACCTCTACTCAATAATTTTAACAGCATATTTTTCTGATAAATGCTTATGCTGAGTTGAAGTACAACCATAGTTCTAAATACACCCTCAGGGTGATAATTTTATATGTACATTGTCTTGGAAACTCAGACATGTAAATAAAAATTCATATCATAACTGACTTTACTAACTTAATTTTATATTTAAGTTATTTCCCTTGATATCTTTCCAAGTGCTTGTTGTATGTCTGGAGAAAATTAAAGGACTTTTGTGGGTCTTAATGAAGAATTGCATGGTGTATATAAAGTAGCTTTGATGGATGGAGACTATCATTGGCAAATCCCAGCATAGTCTTATGTTTAACCCCTTAGTGGACAGTGATACTGTTCATACATTACAGTTTGCCGACTGTGAATCATAAGGTCCCTTGGGCAGAGTAAGTGCTTTGTAACTAGACATTGCCTTTTTCTCCACCTTGTTAAAAATTACTAATATATAGGAGAATGGGGGCTTTCCTGGAGGCTTGGTGGTAAAGAATCTGCATGCATTGCAGGAGGCGCCGGGATGATCCCTGGGGCTTGGGAAGATCCCCTGGAATGACAGCCCATTCCCGTATTCTGACCTGGGAGATCCCACAGAGTAGCCTAGCAGGCTATAGTCCGTGGGGTTGCAAAGAGTTGGACATGACTTAGCGACTAAACAGCAATAAATATATAGGAGATAGTGAATAAAGCATGATCTTTGGAACCAGATGAACTATGGGCAGTTTACTGGATCTCTCTGTCCCTTTGTCTGTAAGATGGAATAGTAGTTTCTATGTCATAGGATTCATGCAAGAGTAAAGGTGAGAACCTACACAGAATATTTAGCTCTCTGCTTGCCTCACAAGGTGCCATAAACAGGTTCTTTTCTCCCTTCTACCTCTTAAGGTTATTTTAAAATTCAGCTTTCTGGATCAGTAATTGAATGAAAGTTTCTGTTTGTTCTGAATTTTTGTTCTGTTTTTAATTTTAAAGTTCCTGTTACAGAAGTCCCGATAAGAACTTGATTTCTTTTTCTTTACTTTTGATTTTTAATTGGAGGGTTATTGCATTATAACTATGTTAGTTTCTGCTATATATCAACATGAATCAGCCATAGGCATATAAAAACTTGATTTCAAGATAACCTTTATGCACAATTCGTCAGTTGTTTATATTAAAACAACTAAGCGTCTGTATGAAATGTTTTGAACAAACAATTGAAACATTTTTAGATGTAAAAATGTCTCTCTAATCTGTAAGGGAGAAGGAACCAGAGAATAAAGTGGATATTTTATTTTTGCCATGAGGATATTGCTAACTGCCTAGTTTTAATGAAAGTCAGTATTTGAAAAGTCCATTTATTTACTAAGCCTGTGAGAATATGAGTTGGTCCCCTGACTTCAATAGGGTTTTGCTGGAGTGAGGTTTAGAATAATACACTTTGTTTTGTTTAGATGGTGTAAGCCTGCAGTGGCACTCTCAAGTCATAGGTGTTTGTTTCTTTATCAACAGGGTTACTGCCCACCTGGAATGCAGCTTCCTGCAGAGGAGAGGCATTGGTGTTTTCCCGAAGGGCCCTGGGTCCTCCCAAGTAGGGAAGTCTCTTGTGACTGGCTTGTGGTCTCATGGAAAGGGAGAATGAATATTTCCTATGTTATGAATCGCAGAAGTCAAGGAACAGTTTGGAGCCTGCTTAAATAGGCATTTATGGATGAACAAAGACATGTTTCTTCTATCACCTGCTTCTTAAGTCTTGGGGCATTTGGCTTTGTTAATGTCTCGTTTGAGAAAAAGATCTTAGGAAGACAGAGACTCCTCATGCTGTCTGCCCAGGTGGTAATGACCTGTTCTCTGCGAATGATCTTGAGTCCTTAAGGGAACTCAAGTCTAGCTGTGCTGGAACTTTTTTTTTTCTTTTGGCCTTTTATTGGTTATTTATTTATTTTCCTCCATCTTCATCCTTTGGCATGTGTGGGCCTCCGATTGCAGTGGGCTCTCTTGTTGCAGAGCACCGACTCTGGGTGCATGCACTGCAGGGAGCTGGCTCGTAATTGGACACACTGGTCCTGTTTAATTTTAAGTTCTTTTAAATCCCGATAAGAACTTGATTTCTTTTTCTTTACTTTTGATTTTTAATTGGAGGGTTATTGCATTATAACTATGTTAGTTTCTGCTATATATCAACATGAATCAGCCATAGGCATATAAAAACTTGATTTCAAGATAACCTTTATGCACAATTCGTCAGTTGTTTATATTAAAACAACTAAGCGTCTGTATGAAATGTTTTGAACAAACAATTGAAACATTTTTAGATGTAAAAATGTCTCTCTAATCTGTAAGGGAGAAGGAACCAGAGAATAAAGTGGATATTTTATTTTTGCCATGAGGATATTGCTAACTGCCTAGTTTTAATGAAAGTCAGTATTTGAAAAGTCCATTTATTTACTAAGCCTGTGAGAATATGAGTTGGTCCCCTGACTTCAATAGGGTTTTGCTGGAGTGAGGTTTAGAATAATACACTTTGTTTTGTTTAGATGGTGTAAGCCTGCAGTGGCACTCTCAAGTCATAGGTGTTTGTTTCTTTATCAACAGGGTTACTGCCCACCTGGAATGCAGCTTCCTGCAGAGGAGAGGCATTGGTGTTTTCCCGAAGGGCCCTGGGTCCTCCCAAGTAGGGAAGTCTCTTGTGACTGGCTTGTGGTCTCATGGAAAGGGAGAATGAATATTTCCTATGTTATGAATCGCAGAAGTCAAGGAACAGTTTGGAGCCTGCTTAAATAGGCATTTATGGATGAACAAAGACATGTTTCTTCTATCACCTGCTTCTTAAGTCTTGGGGCATTTGGCTTTGTTAATGTCTCGTTTGAGAAAAAGATCTTAGGAAGACAGAGACTCCTCATGCTGTCTGCCCAGGTGGTAATGACCTGTTCTCTGCGAATGATCTTGAGTCCTTAAGGGAACTCAAGTCTAGCTGTGCTGGAACTTTTTTTTTTCTTTTGGCCTTTTATTGGTTATTTATTTATTTTCCTCCATCTTCATCCTTTGGCATGTGTGGGCCTCCGATTGCAGTGGGCTCTCTTGTTGCAGAGCACCGACTCTGGGTGCATGCACTGCAGGGAGCTGGCTCGTAATTGGACACACTGGTCCAGAGGATCTTCCCGGGCCAGGGATCAAACCAGTGCCCCTTGCACTGCAAGGCAGACTCCTTACCCACTGGACCACCAGGGGAAGCCCTGTGCTGGAGCCTTTTTACAACTTTTTTTTTCCTACCATGAAGTAACAATTTTGTTTATCCCTTCCTTTCTGAAATGTTTTGTTTAAACAAGGACTGCTTAGGATTGTCCGGCTCCATATACCAGAAGTCAAGCCAGATTCCCCTTCCCATCTTGCAAACAGTGAAGAGGCACCATGTCTCAAGGGCTAGTGATTAAGTTGGAACCTGATGGCATTTTATAGACATTTGACCTTACAGGGCTTTTTTGTTTGTTTGTTTGTTTTGCTTTCTTCATTAAGAGCAGTCTTAGCTGGCTCAACAAATATATCCTTAAGAGTTTTAGAAGTTGAAAGTTACCATGAAGGTGCTAACTGTTTGACAAATTAGAAACTGTTTCCACTTGTCAACGGTGGCAAAAGTCTTGCAGTGACTTCCCCAGCAAGTATTTCTTGAGGACAGTCATTGTGCCCTTGTGAGTTTCAAGCCCAGCTCTGTGTCCCAGTCTGAGGAGACAAGTGCATACAGAGTACCAATGCTGGAGAGATACATGTGCAGCAGGAGAGAAGTGGAGGATGGCAGGCGGGGGAGCGGGGAGGCGGAGGAAGAGGCAAGGCTGGTGGCTGGGGGAGGCTCCAGGGAGGAGGCGGAGGATGCCTAGCTCTGGAGCAGGTGGGAGAGAGGGTGAGGGGCTTTCTCTGAAGGGAGCACGTGGAGCAGAGGCTGCGAGGCATGAAAATACAAGTGGTGTTTGGGGTGCTGTTGCTAGAACAGATGGTGCCTGGCATTTGGGTGCAGTGGCAGGGAGGGGAGAGCCAGATTGCAGAAGGCCCTGCTTTCCAGGCTGAGAAGTGTGGACTTGATCCTGTAAAGCAGGTGATAGCTGTCAAAGGTTTTAAAGCAGGGAGATGATGTCATCAGAGCCGCGTGTCGGAGGAAGGCTCTGGCGGCTGTGATGTGGAGAGGCTGGCGTGGGGACAGGTGGGTGGCAGGGCTCGCTGTGATGAGGCTTTTGAAGTAGCTCAGGTGAGAGCTGATGTTTGAGGCCTGGGTTAGTGGGAGTACAAGAAAGAAAGCCAGGTGAACACCTTTTATTGTGAATTTAGGGTACATTCACTCCTATCACGTTTGCAGAAACTTTGCACAGTGCTGTTGTCTTTACCCTCGTTTTGCAGAGAAGGAAATGGGCTCAGCCTAGAGTTTGGACTTAAGTTGCCAGTCCTGTGTTGCCAGGCTTTTGTTTTTATTTATTTATATTATTAATTTATGTTTGGCTGTGCTGAGTTTTGCATTGCTGTGCTGGCTTTTCTCTGGTTGTGCCGGAGCGAGGGCTGCTCTCTAGCTATGGTGCACGGGCTTCTCGTGGTGGCTTCTCAGGAGCACATGTTCTAGGGTGCACAGGGCTCCTTAGTTGCAGCTCCTGGGCTCTAGAGCATAGGCTCAATATTTGTGGCCCGTGGGCTTAGTTGCTCCATGGCATGTGGAATCTTCATGGACCAGAGATCAAGCCTACATCTGCTGCATTGGCAGGCAGATACTTTACTGCTGACTGCCTGGGAAGTCCTCAACCGGCTTTCCGAACAGAGGGATGAGAACACAAAACGGGGTGCATGGAGAGAGGACTTTTGCAGTAGAGTGGAGGCTGCTTCCAGAACAGAAAAGGAATACTTGGCAGCTGACTGCAGGTAGAGAGCAAGGCTGCTTCCAGGCTGGGCAGCACACTGGGGACAGTGAGTGATGCCAAGAACCGAGAACCCTCTGGACGGGAGGGGCAGGTTCGAGGCCCCTGTGGGATACCCATCTGGGAACACCTGGCGGGCAGTAGGAAATCTGGTTCTTCAGGCGTATCTTCGCCTCTTGTAGAAACTCCTGCAGGTGCTCTGGAAGGACTTGGAGGAGAACTTCCATAGGAGGCTTTGGGTATCAGCCTCAGCTCCTTGGCGTCTAGTTCCAAAGCAGCGTTGTGCTGCACGTAGGAACCACCTGGACTTAACTCAGCACACACATTTCTAGGCTTGCTCCAAAGTGGTGTTTCAGTAGGTCTGGAGTAGGGTTTGGCAGCCCCATTTGTGTCAAAATCTTGGAATGAGTGACAGAAGGTGCAACAGGCCCATGCTTTTGAGAATGTTTGAGTCTGAATGGGCTGGGCTGCCTCTTGATTTCTCTTCTGTCATGGAGCTTTTGAGAGCTCCTCGAACAACGTGACTTTGATCTCTGGTGAAAAGCAGCACCTAGGAAAAATTGATTGTTTTTTAGGAACTTATGTACATTCATATTTAGTTCTGCCAAAGATGCTTTTCAGTTACTTGGATTCATACTCAAAAGTAGCAAGCCCTCAAAATTAGGTTTGTTTTTTGCCCTTTAAGCAGACTTGGCAAGAGGTTTCTAGTGAAATTAGATTCTGAGCATTTTTCTTGTTTATGAAAACAAGGAGGCGGGAAGCTGGGATGTGGAGAGTGAAGAGTAGTATCATGAGATTCTTGGTTTGCCTGGGAGGGGCCTCGGTTGCCACAGATGAAAAAGTCAGCACATGGGGATCTGATGTACAGCATGGAGACTATAATTAACAGTAGATTCGAAAGTTGTCAAGAAAGTAGGTCTTAAATGTTATCACCACACAGAGACACAAGTGGTAATTTTGTGAGGGGAATGGAGGTATGAACTAATTTAATGTGGTCATTGTTTTGCGCTGTATGTGTGTGTCAGATCATCGTGTTGTATGCCTTAAACTTCCACATATGTCAGCAATATCTCGATAAAGCTTGGACTGTAAGGAGATCAAACCAGTCACTCCTAAAGGAAATCAACCCTGGATATTCACTGGAAGGGCTGATGCTGAAGCTGAAGCTCCAGTACTTTGGACACCTGATGCGAAGAGCTGACTCATTGGAAAAGATCCTGATGCTGGGAAAGATTGCAGGCAGAAAGAGAAGGGGGTGACAGAGGATGAATGGTTGGATGGCATCACTGAGTCAGTGGACATGAGTTTGAGAAGGCTCTGGGAGATGGTGAAGGACAGGGAAGCCTGGCGTGCTGCAGCCCAAGGGGTCACAAAGAGTCGGCATGACTGAGTGCCTGAACTAAACTGAAAGCTGGAGAAGAAAGGTACCGAAAAGGACTCAACTCTTTGAAATCCATTCAGCCTACTGGTTATTACATTGTTTGCTTGTAAGTAGTCCTGACCCCAGTCTAGATGCCTCTCTCCTTCCTTTCTGTCTGTTGGGTCTTTTTTTTGTATTGAGGTAGAATTAACATGAAACACTGTATTAGTTTTGGGTGTGCAATATGATGATCCAGCATTTGTGGATAGTGTGAAATGATCACCACAAGAAGTCTTGTTAACATCCATCACCACAAATAGCTACAGTTTCTGTCCTTGTAATGAGAACTTTTAAGGTCTGTTCTCTTGGCAACTTTGAAATATACAATACAGTATTATTGGAACTTCCTTCGTGATCCGGTGGTTAAGACTGTGATTCCAATGTAGGGGACATGGGTTTGATCCCTGGTTGGGGAACTAACATCCCATGTGCCTTGAAGTATGACCAAAACAAAAAATAGCCCCCTGATTCCAAACCATAGAGTATCATTACCTAGTCACCATGCGGTACATTACCTCCCCAGGAGTTATTTATTTCATAATTACAGGATTTACCTTTTGACCACCTTCGTCACTTCACCCCCACCTCTGCCCCGGGCACCCCACCCCTGTCGTGCCTTTTGTTGGTACACAAGACTTTGAAGCCAGATGGACAGGGTTCAGGTCACAGCTCAGCTGTTTAGCATCATTGTGACCCTAGGAAGATTACCTAGCCTTCCTGAGCTTGTTTTCTGTGACTTTGGAATGCTGGTACTGTTGAAGGTTGTTTTGGGAATTGAGTGACATAGGTCCGAACACCTGGACATAAGTCCAGCCATCTCCCTAATCATGGGAGGCAGGGGGAGGAGCAAAGCTTTGTTTCATCTGCGCACCTCAAGTGCCTCCTCACTCCACTGGGCAGCGTGTTCACGGCTGACTGCCCAGTGCGTTTCTTTACAGCCCTTACCTACCTTATTCTGCCTTTCCTCCAGAGTCAGAGGCTTTCTTGTCTGAATGTGGCTGATAAGAGCGGAGAAAGGGTTTTTTGGTTTTTGTTTTCAGCCTGTGTATCTTTTCTGTTGGTGTCCAGTTACCCTTGGGAGAGGTTTTGCTTCTTTGCCTCGGCTAGTGAACAAGTTTGGGTTCATTGACTGCTGCTGATTGGTTCATATTTCTTCTGCGTGGGAGGGAGGAGCTGTCTCCCACCTTTGCTAAATGCCATTTGCTACTTCCTGTGTTAATTACGGGGCTTGCCAGCTGCTTTTCCTTAGTCCCCATCCTGGTGAGGGGAACAGGAGTCCTCTTGCCCTCTGGTTAGTTTGTTCAGCCATTGGATAGACGCCAGTGAGCCCTTACTTTGTGCCACCTCTGTGCTAAGTGCTTCTTAAATTACCTGCTTTCATTCTCCTTTAAGGCCCTGAGAGGAAGTGGGCAGTTTGCAGATGAGGGTCCTTATCTAGCCCCACATCTCATCAATAAGCTTTTTTTTCCACCATGTTCAGGGGACATGGGTTTGACCACTAACATCCCATGTGCCTTGAAGTATGACCAAAACAAAAAATAGCCCCCTGATTCCAAACCATAGAGTATCATTACCTAGTCACCATGCGGTACATTACCTCCCCAGGAGTTATTTATTTCATAATTACAGGATTTACCTTTTGACCACCTTCGTCACTTCACCCCCACCTCTGCCCCGGGCACCCCACCCCTGTCGTGCCTTTTGTTGGTACACAAGACTTTGAAGCCAGATGGACAGGGTTCAGGTCACAGCTCAGCTGTTTAGCATCATTGTGACCCTAGGAAGATTACCTAGCCTTCCTGAGCTTGTTTTCTGTGACTTTGGAATGCTGGTACTGTTGAAGGTTGTTTTGGGAATTGAGTGACATAGGTCCGAACACCTGGACATAAGTCCAGCCATCTCCCTAATCATGGGAGGCAGGGGGAGGAGCAAAGCTTTGTTTCATCTGCGCACCTCAAGTGCCTCCTCACTCCACTGGGCAGCGTGTTCACGGCTGACTGCCCAGTGCGTTTCTTTACAGCCCTTACCTACCTTATTCTGCCTTTCCTCCAGAGTCAGAGGCTTTCTTGTCTGAATGTGGCTGATAAGAGCGGAGAAAGGGTTTTTTGGTTTTTGTTTTCAGCCTGTGTATCTTTTCTGTTGGTGTCCAGTTACCCTTGGGAGAGGTTTTGCTTCTTTGCCTCGGCTAGTGAACAAGTTTGGGTTCATTGACTGCTGCTGATTGGTTCATATTTCTTCTGCGTGGGAGGGAGGAGCTGTCTCCCACCTTTGCTAAATGCCATTTGCTACTTCCTGTGTTAATTACGGGGCTTGCCAGCTGCTTTTCCTTAGTCCCCATCCTGGTGAGGGGAACAGGAGTCCTCTTGCCCTCTGGTTAGTTTGTTCAGCCATTGGATAGACGCCAGTGAGCCCTTACTTTGTGCCACCTCTGTGCTAAGTGCTTCTTAAATTACCTGCTTTCATTCTCCTTTAAGGCCCTGAGAGGAAGTGGGCAGTTTGCAGATGAGGGTCCTTATCTAGCCCCAGATCTCATAGAAGGTCAGCAGGACCTGGGTACCAGCCTCTGCAGTGCTGTGCTTCTGTCCCACCTCTCAGATGAGCATGGCTCTCTGTTGGAGAAGATACCAGTCAACTTTAAAATCCTTTAGCAGTGCTGGTGCCCAGGTCAGTTTTAGTGAGTGGTTTGGGAACTGTAGAAGGTGCAGAGTTGGGGGGATGGGGAGAGAAACTTGGGACATAACCAGGAGAGAAAGGAGTTAGTTTGTGGGGTCATAAAGAGTCGGACAGGACTGAGTGACTAACACACACGTGCGCACACACAGACTCTGCACCTGCTTTCCTCTGCTCGCTCTCCCTGTTTTGAATGACTCCCGGAAGACTCTACCTGAGTGTGTTACGTGCATATTTGTGGATGCCACAGGCAAAATGTACTTCTCATAGCCTTTTTGTTTTTCTCCATTTTAGCCCTACATTGTAGATAGCTTTTGGCAGATTTTTGGGGGGGAGGAGGACAACAGTGCCCTTAGGTTATCCACGGTGTTAATGAACACATCAGATCCCTCAGGACCACAAGGTTGACCTCCTCATTTAATGCCCAACATCCCCCCCCCCCGCCCCACACACACACAGAAGAAGAGCATGATGAAGAGATCAGTGATTGTGGAGTCAAGTAGACCTGGTATTTCAGCTCTTTTTTAATGCCCCTGGCCAAGTTTCTTAACATCAGGACCCTCAGTTTTTTCATCTGTAAAATGGGAATCGTTGTATCCAGGAGAGATGCTGTTTGTCCAGCACCTCTTGCTAGGTCTTGGCACCTAAGAGGTGTTCAGAAGTTTTCTTATTCATTTTTATTCATTTCAAACTTAATTTCATGGGTATTAAATATAGTTAGTGTGCTAGACTTCGTACTAAACTTTGGCATATATGAAGATGATTCACAGGTGGTTTCTGTCCTGGAGAGCTCAAACTCTAGTGGTCAGGGCTGATGCAGACACATTCAGCATGAGGAGGGGAGGTGCTGCGTCGCAGGCTGTGGCAGGAACCACTCCCGGAGTATTTCCTCTGCCCTCAGGGCTGGAAGATCCTTTCCTTCCTGAAGGAGGTTGTGCCCAAGCCCTGTCTTAAAGCACTGAGTCAGAATTAAGCAAGCAGAGGAAGGTGGGATGGGTTGCAGCCCTCGCAGCAGTATGAGCAGTGGATGGCGGGTGACTGTGAGAAGTGGTTGCAGCCTGGGTTTGACTGGAAGCTGAATGTACAGGGGAAAAGGGAAACCCGGAGATCCTGGTGTCTGTGAAGGTGCTGGGCAGCTTGGTGTACTGGCTGAACTGCTTAGAAGATGTAAAATTTGCTGGATAGAGAATCAAAATGTAAGGGAAAAGAATTATGTGAATTCAGTGCTTAATAGTTTTGTCAGGCATTTTCTTTGCATGGAGTCTGATTAAATAAATTCTGGTGCGTCTATACAAGAGCGTAATCTGCAGATGTTCAGAAAATGAGGTAAGTTTATTTGTCCTCTTAAGAAAAAACTTCCAAGAATATTCTTAAATGAAAAAAAAAATCATAGGGTATTTTTGGAAGTATGTATTATAGACAACGACCCAGCAATTGCCTTTGGGAGGGAGCCTGGGGCTGGGACAGTCTTGCATTTTACTGTATGCCTTTTTGTGCTGTTTGGCCATTTTCCCGCATACACACATTTCTTTAAAGAAAAAAAAAACACGAAAATACTGTAAAGAAATGAGTAATGTTGTACCTTATCAGGTGAGCCGGAAACCAAATGACAGAGTGTAAAATAACTTATGTTAGCGCACTGTAATGCCATTATGCAGAATGCAAGATTATTTTGTCCTCTGACAATAATACCATTCATGGGGGCTTTAGACCATTCTTGGCACCTAAGAGGTGTTCAGAAGTTTTCTTATTCATTTTTATTCATTTCAAACTTAATTTCATGGGTATTAAATATAGTTAGTGTGCTAGACTTCGTACTAAACTTTGGCATATATGAAGATGATTCACAGGTGGTTTCTGTCCTGGAGAGCTCAAACTCTAGTGGTCAGGGCTGATGCAGACACATTCAGCATGAGGAGGGGAGGTGCTGCGTCGCAGGCTGTGGCAGGAACCACTCCCGGAGTATTTCCTCTGCCCTCAGGGCTGGAAGATCCTTTCCTTCCTGAAGGAGGTTGTGCCCAAGCCCTGTCTTAAAGCACTGAGTCAGAATTAAGCAAGCAGAGGAAGGTGGGATGGGTTGCAGCCCTCGCAGCAGTATGAGCAGTGGATGGCGGGTGACTGTGAGAAGTGGTTGCAGCCTGGGTTTGACTGGAAGCTGAATGTACAGGGAAAGGAACCTGGAGATCCTGGTGTCTGTGAAGGTGCTGGGCAGCTTGGTGTACTGGCTGAACTGCTTAGAAGATGTAAAATTTGCTGGATAGAGAATCAAAATGTAAGGGAAAAGAATTATGTGAATTCAGTGCTTAATAGTTTTGTCAGGCATTTTCTTTGCATGGAGTCTGATTAAATAAATTCTGGTGCGTCTATACAAGAGCGTAATCTGCAGATGTTCAGAAAATGAGGTAAGTTTATTTGTCCTCTTAAGAAAAAACTTCCAAGAATATTCTTAAATGAAAAAAAAAATCATAGGGTATTTTTGGAAGTATGTATTATAGACAACGACCCAGCAATTGCCTTTGGGAGGGAGCCTGGGGCTGGGACAGTCTTGCATTTTACTGTATGCCTTTTTGTGCTGTTTGGCCATTTTCCCGCATACACACATTTCTTTAAAGAAAAAAAAAACACGAAAATACTGTAAAGAAATGAGTAATGTTGTACCTTATCAGGTGAGCCGGAAACCAAATGACAGAGTGTAAAAATAACTTATGTTAGCGCACTGTAATGCCATTATGCAGAATGCAAGATTATTTTGTCCTCTGACAATAATACCATTCATGGGGGGCTTTAGAATTTCTCAGTTTCACATACATTATTGCAGTCAGAATTAATCACTTCCATCTGTGCGCTCATAGCAATTAAACTATTTTAAGAATTATAAATGTTAAATGATGCTCTGTAAAGTTTGAGAAAGGGGAGAAGAGAATGATACTGTTTGTTTAATGCAACATCCGTGACTTCTATTCCCTCGCTTTCTTTGCATATGCCTTTGTTAAAAATATAATTGTAACTAAAATATACATTTGCTTAGAGGCTTTTCTGTTCAGTGGGATTTCATGCGTCTTCCCAGGTGTTGGTGTCTGTGTTCTCCTTGTCTTTGTGGATGGCTGCTCTTCTCTAAAACACAGTGTCCCCTTCGCCAGTGGCCCCTTGAGTCAGTCACACTCCTGTGTGCTCTCCTAGCTGTGTTGGTTTTCTGGGTTGATGTTCATCCCTTCCTAGACCCTGGGAGCTGAGATGGATGGCCTGTATGTCACTGAAGTGCAGGGCACAGGGAAAAGGGGCTATTTTTGAAGGGATAGAGGTTCCTTTGGGGCTTTGCAACAACATTTTGAGATAGAAATGGTAAATATGGGTGGTTTACAGCCAAGGAAAGTGACCAAGCGTGAGCAGTCACACAGCAGCTGGATTTAACCTTGAATTCCGTCCTCCTACCTCTAGCCCAGCAGTCTTTCTGCTGTTGTGAGATCAGAATTTTTAGCGGGTTTTGCTAGGGAACAGATGGTTGGGTTCCATTGAGAGTGTGTGAACAGGTTTTTGACCTTGCTGAGAAATTTCCTACTTTTGTGTTCTGGGATTTTTGGAAGTATGTATTATAGACAACGACCCAGCAATTGCCTTTGGGAGGGAGCCTGGGGCTGGGACAGTCTTGCATTTTACTGTATGCCTTTTTGTGCTGTTTGGCCATTTTCCCGCATACACACATTTCTTTAAAGAAAAAAAAAACACGAAAATACTGTAAAGAAATGAGTAATGTTGTACCTTATCAGGTGAGCCGGAAACCAAATGACAGAGTGTAAAATAACTTATGTTAGCGCACTGTAATGCCATTATGCAGAATGCAAGATTATTTTGTCCTCTGACAATAATACCATTCATGGGGGGCTTTAGAATTTCTCAGTTTCACATACATTATTGCAGTCAGAATTAATCACTTCCATCTGTGCGCTCATAGCAATTAAACTATTTTAAGAATTATAAATGTTAAATGATGCTCTGTAAAGTTTGAGAAAGGGGAGAAGAGAATGATACTGTTTGTTTAATGCAACATCCGTGACTTCTATTCCCTCGCTTTCTTTGCATATGCCTTTGTTAAAAATATAATTGTAACTAAAATATACATTTGCTTAGAGGCTTTTCTGTTCAGTGGGATTTCATGCGTCTTCCCAGGTGTTGGTGTCTGTGTTCTCCTTGTCTTTGTGGATGGCTGCTCTTCTCTAAAACACAGTGTCCCCTTCGCCAGTGGCCCCTTGAGTCAGTCACACTCCTGTGTGCTCTCCTAGCTGTGTTGGTTTTCTGGGTTGATGTTCATCCCTTCCTAGACCCTGGGAGCTGAGATGGATGGCCTGTATGTCACTGAAGTGCAGGGCACAGGGAAAAGGGGCTATTTTTGAAGGGATAGAGGTTCCTTTGGGGCTTTGCAACAACATTTTGAGATAGAAATGGTAAATATGGGTGGTTTACAGCCAAGGAAAGTGACCAAGCGTGAGCAGTCACACAGCAGCTGGATTTAACCTTGAATTCCGTCCTCCTACCTCTAGCCCAGCAGTCTTTCTGCTGTTGTGAGATCAGAATTTTTAGCGGGTTTTGCTAGGGGAACAGATGGTTGGGTTCCATTGAGAGTGTGTGAACAGGTTTTTGACCTTGCTGAGAAATTTCCTACTTGTGTTCTGGTGATGAGTGAACTGGGTTCAAACCCCAATAGCATCTTTGACACAGTTGTATGGCCTCAAGCAAGTTACTTAACATATTCGGGCATTAGTGTCCCGTCAGTTAGAGTGATGTATGTGGGACCTCCCTCCACAAGGCTGTCCTAATACATGCAAGGCACCTGGCACATGGTAGGAGCTCACTAAAAATGCAACTATAATTTTTCCTGATGGTTTGATGAGAAAGAATAATACTGGTATTGGTAAGGGTGAGGAATTGGAGGAATTGAGTACTCTCATCCAGTGTCAGAATTTCCCTGATGGCTCAGACAGTAAAGAATCTGCCTGCAATGCGGGAGACCTGGGTTCGATCCCTGAGGCAAGAAGATCTCCTGGAGAAGGGAATGGCAACTCACTCCACTATTTTTGTCTGGATATTTCCATGGCTTGTCCATGAGTGGCAAAGAGTCTGACACGACTGAGCGACTTTCACTCACATATATGGCGTTGGGAGAATTAATGGGGACAAGTCTTCTGGAGGGTAACCTGTCAGTGTGCTAATGTAAAGGATGACAGCTCTTTGACCCGGAAATTCCATCTCCAGAAATTTATAGTAAGGAAACAGTTGTACAAGCACATAAGTTGTACTTATTGCAGTATTGCTTAGCAGCCTCAAAGTGGGAAAATCAAATATTTATCTCAGAAGGAGCTTGGTGAACAACTTGATTGCCCATACAATGGAATCACGAGCCCTGAACATGGTAGGCGAAAGCTGAGATGGATGGCCTGTATGTCACTGAAGTGCAGGGCACAGGAAAAGGGCTATTTTGAAGGGATAGAGGTTCCTTTGGGGCTTTGCAACAACATTTTGAGATAGAAATGGTAAATATGGGTGGTTTACAGCCAAGGAAAGTGACCAAGCGTGAGCAGTCACACAGCAGCTGGATTTAACCTTGAATTCCGTCCTCCTACCTCTAGCCCAGCAGTCTTTCTGCTGTTGTGAGATCAGAATTTTTAGCGGGTTTTGCTAGGGGAACAGATGGTTGGGTTCCATTGAGAGTGTGTGAACAGGTTTTTGACCTTGCTGAGAAATTTCCTACTTGTGTTCTGGTGATGAGTGAACTGGGTTCAAACCCCAATAGCATCTTTGACACAGTTGTATGGCCTCAAGCAAGTTACTTAACATATTCGGGCATTAGTGTCCCGTCAGTTAGAGTGATGTATGTGGGACCTCCCTCCACAAGGCTGTCCTAATACATGCAAGGCACCTGGCACATGGTAGGAGCTCACTAAAAATGCAACTATAATTTTTCCTGATGGTTTGATGAGAAAGAATAATACTGGTATTGGTAAGGGTGAGGAATTGGAGGAATTGAGTACTCTCATCCAGTGTCAGAATTTCCCTGATGGCTCAGACAGTAAAGAATCTGCCTGCAATGCGGGAGACCTGGGTTCGATCCCTGAGGCAAGAAGATCTCCTGGAGAAGGGAATGGCAACTCACTCCACTATTTTTGTCTGGATATTTCCATGGCTTGTCCATGAGTGGCAAAGAGTCTGACACGACTGAGCGACTTTCACTCACATATATGGCGTTGGGAGAATTAATGGGGACAAGTCTTCTGGAGGGTAACCTGTCAGTGTGCTAATGTAAAGGATGACAGCTCTTTGACCCGGAAATTCCATCTCCAGAAATTTATAGTAAGGAAACAGTTGTACAAGCACATAAGTTGTACTTATTGCAGTATTGCTTAGCAGCCTCAAAGTGGGAAAATCAAATATTTATCTCAGAAGGAGCTTGGTGAACAACTTGATTGCCCATACAATGGAATCACGAGCCCTCTTGAACATGGTAGGCGAAAGCTGAGTAGAGTGGTGTGGCTTAAAGATGTCTTCTGTCTACTGTTAATTTGAAAAAATAGACTTCAGAAGAGTATGTGTGCTTGAATCACATTTGTGCTTTTCTTTTTTCCCCTTCGAAGTATGTATTATGTGACTGACACTTTTAAGGGTCTATCTACTATGTATAGGTTCCAAGAGAGGCCCCTTTGAATGTGTTTGTATATATAGACAGCAGTCTGGAAGATCTATGGGTGGTAGGATTGAACAGTGTTCCCTAGTTAAAAAATTACTTTTATATTTTTAATTATTTATGTACTGCTTTTGCAAGATATATTTAAAAAAAATCTTCTCTTAAAAAAAATAAAGATGTCTGGATTTCCTTTCTCTCCACCTTCAACTTTCAACCCTTCAACTTTCTTGTTCACTAGACAGTATTAATTACTAAGGTTTTAGTCTGGTTTGTCTATTGTCCTGAGTCACTTGTATTCTAAAGGGATAGCACTGAGTGGCTCCTGAGGGAGTGAACGCTTTAAGACTGTGCGGTGACACTCCAGACATCTACAGTGTGTATTTGACAGTATTGGTCTGAAGCGTCTAAAGAGTGCTTAAGAAATGAAATCATTTTAACACGGAACACTTTTTAGATGGTTTGGGCAAAGTAACTCTTGTATACCTGATATACTTGGTTTTAACTTTCTAGGGGGAATTCGATCTCAGGACCATGGAGATTAAACTGTCAGTGGGTCCTAATCTTTTATATTTCATGGTTTATCGAGTGCAGAATTGAATTTTGGTTTTGCAGTTAGTGGCAGAAGGGGAACCTCTTTTTTTTTTGTGAGGAGGAGAGAATGAGTGGAAGGGGAGGAGAAGAGACCCAGGGAGCAAGAGGGTAGTATGTTTTAGAAGGCAAACTAGATTAATCCTCATTGGGAATGAAGAAGGTCTGTCTTGATGTTTGTACCTCAATTTGATATCTTCGTATTGCAAAAAAGTTGAGTTTTTAATATTTTAGACTTGTAATCATTTTTTAAAATTTATAACTTGTTATAGTATTTGTAATATTATTGTCATTTATAATAATATTTTGCTAACTCATAAGTGGTTAACTTTATTGCATTGGGGTTGAAAATATGTTGTACATTTTAAATGGAATTCTTGGCATCATGTATGAATCGTATTATAAAATAACTATTTTGAGAAAAAACTGATCAGATACCTTTTTTCTTTTTTTTAAAGAAGTGATACTAAAGCTGTGTTTAAGTCTGCTTTTGACATTTGTTGAAACACATGATACCACTCCAGGTGGAACAGGTTAACTGGAGCTGAGTATGAGTTATTAGACCAAGAGAGGCCCTTTGAATGTGTTTGTATATATAGACAGCAGTCTGGAAGATCTATGGGTGGTAGGATTGAACAGTGTTCCCTAGTTAAAAAATTACTTTTATATTTTTAATTATTTATGTACTGCTTTTGCAAGATATATTTAAAAAAAATCTTCTCTTAAAAAAAATAAAGATGTCTGGATTTCCTTTCTCTCCACCTTCAACTTTCAACCCTTCAACTTTCTTGTTCACTAGACAGTATTAATTACTAAGGTTTTAGTCTGGTTTGTCTATTGTCCTGAGTCACTTGTATTCTAAAGGGATAGCACTGAGTGGCTCCTGAGGGAGTGAACGCTTTAAGACTGTGCGGTGACACTCCAGACATCTACAGTGTGTATTTGACAGTATTGGTCTGAAGCGTCTAAAGAGTGCTTAAGAAATGAAATCATTTTAACACGGAACATTTTTTAGATGGTTTGGGCAAAGTAACTCTTGTATACCTGATATACTTGGTTTTAACTTTCTAGGGGGAATTCGATCTCAGGACCATGGAGATTAAACTGTCAGTGGGTCCTAATCTTTTATATTTCATGGTTTATCGAGTGCAGAATTGAATTTTGGTTTTGCAGTTAGTGGCAGAAGGGGAACCTCTTTTTTTTTTGTGAGGAGGAGAGAATGAGTGGAAGGGGAGGAGAAGAGACCCAGGGAGCAAGAGGGTAGTATGTTTTAGAAGGCAAACTAGATTAATCCTCATTGGGAATGAAGAAGGTCTGTCTTGATGTTTGTACCTCAATTTGATATCTTCGTATTGCAAAAAAGTTGATTTTTTAATATTTTAGACTTGTAATCATTTTTTAAAATTTATAACTTGTTATAGTATTTGTAATATTATTGTCATTTATAATAATATTTTGCTAACTCATAAGTGGTTAACTTTATTGCATTGGGGTTGAAAATATGTTGTACATTTTAAATGGAATTCTTGGCATCATGTATGAATCGTATTATAAAATAACTATTTTGAGAAAAAACTGATCAGATACCTTTTTTCTTTTTTTTAAAGAAGTGATACTAAAGCTGTGTTTAAGTCTGCTTTTGACATTTGTTGAAACACATGATACCACTCCAGGTGAAAGGTAACAGGTTTAAAGCTGGATGGAGCTGAGTATGAGTTAAAAGTTTTGCTATTTCCCAACTCAGTGGCCATTTATAAGACTAATCGTGTCTTGCTGGTTGGGAAGACTAAGAGATAACTTGTGTTGCCCCTGTATTTGTAGAAGGTTATCCTATAGCGCTCTGTGTTTACATCTGTGTGTGGTCTGGTCCTAGGGCAGCTGGGTGGTGTGCCTGGGAAAGTTATGACAAGCTGTAAGGTGACCATTGTTGCCACTAAACGTTTCAGTGGAGTGGATGGTTACATGAGTTTCTTTGTGTTCTGTTTGTAAAGAGCACTTTTTATAGGGATGGGCTTTCCTGGTGGCTCAGACAGTAACGCATCTCCCCTCAGTGTGGGAGACCCAGGTTGGATCCCTGGGTCGGGAAGATCCTGTGGAGAAGGGAGTGGCTACCCATACCAGTATTGCCTGGAGAATTCCATGGACAGAGGAGCCTGGCAGGCTACAGTTCATGGGGTCACAAAGAGTCAGAGACAGCTGAGCGACGAACAAACACTTTTATATGGATAAAGTATAAATTGCTACGTAAAAATGTTACTCTTTGAACACCAAGAGCTAGGTCCTCTTATCAGCCACTTGGGTGTTTTCCAGTCTGCTATAGGCTGATCAGATCCTTTTAGGTAGTCCTGCTCCTCTCCCCCCATGCCCTTTTGTCAAGAGGACGAGACCCTTTAAACTGAAACTCTCCCTGTGGCTGTGGTTGCATGAGACCTTCCTTGGGATTTAATGGATTGGGATGAGAAAACTTCCACCTGTAGATGGAAAGACTTTTGCCTGCCTGTCTCCAATCACGCTGCCTCCTTCCTTCCCCCGCTGAGACCTTTCTTGTCCTTTAAGGCTCTGTCCAGTCCCGCAACTCTCAGGTGCTTCCCCGATGGCACTCCACTGCACTCTTGTATTGCTGTCTGTAGTGTATGTATTAGCAGAGGCACCTCATCCTCACCTTTTTAATGTTAGTTGCAGATTATAGTTGACCTGAGAGCACCTACCCTGTGCTTTTTGCTCGCTTTTCTTTGGTAATTACTGGATGTGGCGCTCCGCTATGTAACTCCTGATTTTGTTTCTTCCTCTTTCGCTAGTCCAACACCTTATGCCTTTTGGAAGAATCCTCTGTAACATTTCTCACACAGCAAAAAGTCTTCTCTCTTTTAATTTTAATTAAGATAGAAGATAAAAACTTTTTTAAAAATAATTTTTTGTGTGTGTCCGTCGTTCAGTGTTTTCTTTTTTATAGACATACACGTGTGATATATATGGTAAGTGATACGCTTACTTTTATTATATTGTTTGCTGCTTTTATTTATATATATATATGTATATGTAAGGTGCATATGATCTCATATTAATGTGTTTTATGAAAGATTTCCAATGATTCCATGTAATTCAAATTCTAGCATATAGGTATAATTTTTACAGTTTACTTATTATTAAAATTTAAACAACCTTTCAATGAACATTCTCCTTCCAACAGTTTTATTGAAAGATCTCCAGCAGTTAAACTGTTATAATCAACTTAGCATAATAATTAAAAAAATTAATTTGTAGAATCTGTTCATTAGTATCTGGGTGATCACTCTGGTTCAGGACTATTCTAGGTGTTCTGAGCTACACTCAAACATAGGTACCAAAGTACAAAGGATAAAATAAAACATGTGTACCAATAGAAAATGATATTGAGTATTTAAATAGACTGTTTAGATAAAACAGATATTAAAGAACTTAGGTAGACCACTTGTGTACATCAGTGGACAATGGACTAAAAAATTTCTTATGTATATACAATAGAAAATATTCAGCCTTAAAAAAGAAATTTTGTTATTTGTGGGGACATATTTGAACCTGGAGGGTATTATGCTAAGTAAAATAGGGCAGATAGAGAAAGAGAAACACTGCATGGTATCCTTTGTATGTGGAATCATTTAAAAAAACCCTTAAGCTGGTAGAAACAGAGTAGGAAAATATTTGCTGGGGGATGAGGGAAATGGAGTTTGGCAGAAGGGTACAAACTTTCAGCTCTAAGATGAATAAAGTCCGAGGATCTAATGTAAAACATGGTGACTAGAGTTGAAAACACCACTGCATAACTGAAATTGCCAAGAGTTGTAGAACTTAAGTGTTTTCACAGCAGGAGGAGTAGGGAGAGGCGAAGAGGTGTTCGTTAACTTGGAGGGGAAAATCCTTCACAGCGTATGTACACATCAGAACATCACCTTGTGCTCTATGGCTGTCTTATAATTTTATTTGTCCATTATGCTCCAGTAAAACTGGAAAAGAAACTTTATATAAGATGTGTACAAGGGACTTCCCTGGTGGTGTAGTGGTTCAGACTCTGTGGTCCTAATGCAGTGGTCCTGGGTTCGATCCCTGGTTAGGAAACTAGATCCCACATACCGCAACTAAGACTCAGCACAGCCAAATAAATTTTTTTATTAAAGAAACGTATACAAATTAAAACAAAATGCTGGAGGGTATCTGAGTGTGTATCCTCGGCTGAATGAAGACTTGGACAAAAGAATCTCTGTATCACAATTGTTTGGCCGAACCTCATTGTAGGGAGTGAGAACAAAAAGGCATGAACCCAAGTAACTTTGGAAAATGGTGTGTTGCTTAGGCACTGTAAGGCTAAAGACAAAAGGAACTGTACATTAATAATGTACTCTAGTTGGTAAGGTTGTTTCTTATGGGAGTTCAGGTTAACAGTTCTAAAACATGTATTCAGGGGTCTGACAAATGAATTGCTGGTGGGTGGTGGGAAGTAGATTTCCACTGTTGGAGAAGCGTTTAGAGATAAGTGAAGGCACAAGATTGCAGTGGACCATATGGAACTTTGAATTGAAAATAAAACATGTGTACCAATAGAAAATGATATTGAGTATTTAAATAGACTGTTTAGATAAAACAGATATTAAAGAACTTAGGTAGACCACTTGTGTACATCAGTGGACAATGGACTAAAAAATTTCTTATGTATATACAATAGAAAATATTCAGCCTTAAAAAAGAAATTTTGTTATTTGTGGGGACATATTTGAACCTGGAGGGTATTATGCTAAGTAAAATAGGGCAGATAGAGAAAGAGAAACACTGCATGGTATCCTTTGTATGTGGAATCATTTAAAAAAACCCTTAAGCTGGTAGAAACAGAGTAGGAAAATATTTGCTGGGGGATGAGGGAAATGGAGTTTGGCAGAAGGGTACAAACTTTCAGCTCTAAGATGAATAAAGTCCGAGGATCTAATGTAAAACATGGTGACTAGAGTTGAAAACACCACTGCATAACTGAAATTGCCAAGAGTTGTAGAACTTAAGTGTTTTCACAGCAGGAGGAGTAGGGAGAGGCGAAGAGGTGTTCGTTAACTTGGAGGGGAAAATCCTTCACAGCGTATGTACACATCAGAACATCACCTTGTGCTCTATGGCTGTCTTATAATTTTATTTGTCCATTATGCTCCAGTAAAACTGGAAAAGAAACTTTATATAAGATGTGTACAAGGGACTTCCCTGGTGGTGTAGTGGTTCAGACTCTGTGGTCCTAATGCAGTGGTCCTGGGTTCGATCCCTGGTTAGGAAACTAGATCCCACATACCGCAACTAAGACTCAGCACAGCCAAATAAATTTTTTTATTAAAGAAACGTATACAAATTAAAACAAAATGCTGGAGGGTATCTGAGTGTGTATCCTCGGCTGAATGAAGACTTGGACAAAAGAATCTCTGTATCACAATTGTTTGGCCGAACCTCATTGTAGGGAGTGAGAACAAAAAGGCATGAACCCAAGTAACTTTGGAAAATGGTGTGTTGCTTAGGCACTGTAAGGCTAAAGACAAAAGGAACTGTACATTAATAATGTACTCTAGTTGGTAAGGTTGTTTCTTATGGGAGTTCAGGTTAACAGTTCTAAAACATGTATTCAGGGGTCTGACAAATGAATTGCTGGTGGGTGGTGGGAAGTAGATTTCCCACTGTTGGAGAGAGCGTTTAGAGATAAGTGAAGGCACAAGATTGCAGTGGACCATATGGAACTGGATTAAAGATGGACACTCAGTATGAACCCCATATGAACTTAGCGTTGGCTTACTGTATATAGATGAGTGTGATACCTCGGTTAGTATTCATACATGTATTTTCTAGATCTGTCCACTGAGAGGGATTGGAAGTAAAGACATTGTAGTAGCAACAACATCCCCAGGTCTTCATTTCTGAATACTGTTCTCCAATAAAAGTGATCTGGGCTTCTTGGAGAAATGAGTAATTACAGGTCTAGAGCAGCTTCTATACCAGAAAATAAGGAAATGCTCAAAAAACAAAGGAATGGAGGAATGCCAAGGGACATAGGAGCTGGCCTCAGTGAGCCCCTCATAGCCAAAGCTGGAACACTTGGAGCAGCGAAATCAACAGAGCGGTACTGACTATAACCCAAAGATGAAAATAAATGTACATAAGCTTCTATAGAGATGTCCTCCTTATGAGGAATTCCAGATGGCTTATGTAGAAACTTACCCCTTCAGGAGTAGGGGGCTTAAATTTCCCCCAGCTCTTGAGTGTGGGCTGAACTTAGTGACTTGCTTCTAAAGAGATTATAGAAAGAATAAAAAGGGAAATTTACAGTTGAGAAAACCCATAAACACCGCCTTAACCAGATCATCAAGGTTGACCTCACCAGTGGCTGTACTGGGAGCATGTCCTCTTAAAGTGACTGACGAGAGGGACACCTTACCCCCGTGGCTCCCTCTTCAGAGCCCATCATCCCAGTTTAACAGAAAATGACAGACAAGTCCTGTCCAGTATTCCTCAGAATCATCAAGGTCGTGAAAAACGAGGAGGGACAGAGAAAGGGTGACAGACCAGAGGGGTCCGGGGAGAGAAGATAAGTGATTTGCTCGGTGGGATCCTGGCTCTGGAAACTGAAATGGAGAGAGGACGTGAGCGGGAAACTGGTGTAACCCAAATGCAGCCCGGAATTTAGTTGTTTTTAAAAAGGCACTAAAGGGGCTTCCCCTGGTGGTCCAGTGGGTAAGGACACCGCCTTGCAGTGCAAGGGACGAAGGTTCGATCCCTGGCCTGGGAAGATCCCACGTGCCGCAGAGTGGCTGGACCGATGTGTCCAATCACCAAGCCGGAGCTCTGGAGCGCATGCGCCCAGAGCCGGTGCTCTGCGGCAACAGAGGCCACAGCGATGGGAGGCCCACAGGAGCCAAAGAACAAAGACGGATGAAAATAGAGAAATGAAAGACCAATAGAAGTGGCCTGCGCGTCCCCCTCCCTCCCCACCCATTCCCCAAAAAAGATTAAAAAAAAAAAAGCAGTAAAAACATTTCGTTGGATTATAATTCAGAAAATACGCAAAGGCAAAGGTAAGCTGAAAGAAATATATAGCAAATGTACCCACCACCTAGATTCCACATTTAGGTATGTGCGGTCTACCTACCATCAATACTTACCTACCCGTCAATCCATTTTACTCTTAAAAAGTATTTCAGAGTAAGTTGTGAAGATTGATACATGATACCCTCTCTTCTCCAACAATGAAAAGCACAGAACCTGTTTCAGGTGTAATTTCTGCCAGCGTTATGGTCTAGCGCCTGCTAGGCACTCACAGTTGACTTTATGTCTGTGGTTGTGCCCTGTGGAGAACCGAGACAGATGAAAAGTTGGGAGGATGTAGGTGACGTGGTGTTCACGTTCGGAGGTGATCACAGGTGTGTGTAATTAGGGGACCGAAGTAGATCTGTGCTGGCGGGCACTGGGGTGTTGTCAGAGTGGGAGATGTCTGTGAACACCCAGGAAATAGCAGCTGGTTTCCTGCCATGCTGGTTTCCAGTACCTCAAACAGTTTTAACCAGTGTGGGCAGCTTTTGGGATGACTGGAAGGGATGGCGGGTCTAGAGCCCATCATCCCAGTTTAACAGAAAATGACAGACAAGTCCTGTCCAGTATTCCTCAGAATCATCAAGGTCGTGAAAAACGAGGAGGGACAGAGAAAGGGTGACAGACCAGAGGGGTCCGGGGAGAGAAGATAAGTGATTTGCTCGGTGGGATCCTGGCTCTGGAAACTGAAATGGAGAGAGGACGTGAGCGGGAAACTGGTGTAACCCAAATGCAGCCCGGAATTTAGTTGTTTTTAAAAAGGCACTAAAGGGGCTTCCCCTGGTGGTCCAGTGGGTAAGGACACCGCCTTGCAGTGCAAGGGACGAAGGTTCGATCCCTGGCCTGGGAAGATCCCACGTGCCGCAGAGTGGCTGGACCGATGTGTCCAATCACCAAGCCGGAGCTCTGGAGCGCATGCGCCCAGAGCCGGTGCTCTGCGGCAACAGAGGCCACAGCGATGGGAGGCCCACAGGAGCCAAAGAACAAAGACGGATGAAAATAGAGAAATGAAAGACCAATAGAAGTGGCCTGCGCGTCCCCCTCCCTCCCCACCCATTCCCCAAAAAAGATTAAAAAAAAAAAAGCAGTAAAAACATTTCGTTGGATTATAATTCAGAAAATACGCAAAGGCAAAGGTAAGCTGAAAGAAATATATAGCAAATGTACCCACCACCTAGATTCCACATTTAGGTATGTGCGGTCTACCTACCATCAATACTTACCTACCCGTCAATCCATTTTACTCTTAAAAAGTATTTCAGAGTAAGTTGTGAAGATTGATACATGATACCCTCTCTTCTCCAACAATGAAAAGCACAGAACCTGTTTCAGGTGTAATTTCTGCCAGCGTTATGGTCTAGCGCCTGCTAGGCACTCACAGTTGACTTTATGTCTGTGGTTGTGCCCTGTGGAGAACCGAGACAGATGAAAAGTTGGGAGGATGTAGGTGACGTGGTGTTCACGTTCGGAGGTGATCACAGGTGTGTGTAATTAGGGGACCGAAGTAGATCTGTGCTGGCGGGCACTGGGGTGTTGTCAGAGTGGGAGATGTCTGTGAACACCCAGGAAATAGCAGCTGGTTTCCTGCCATGCTGGTTTCCAGTACCTCAAACAGTTTTAACCAGTGTGGGCAGCTTTTGGGATGACTGGAAGGGATGGCGGGTCTGGACTGGGACATGTGGAAAGTGTGGTGCCTGAGCGTTTGTGTGGGGAGAGCCCAAGGCTGCCCTCCCTGAGCCAGTCTCCCCTCCCCTCTGGTCCCTGGGAAAATAAATAGAGCGGGAAGAGCGAGGCTTTAGCTCTGGATGTGCATAGGAGGATTGATCAGCTCATCAATCAGGAGTGTGTGTAATTACGCGGAAAGGACAGAAATCACTCCCTGAAGACCACGGACTTGGGGATGTGCCCAGAAAAGGACCTCACAGCTGCTAACAGTAGCCCTATTCAGCCTGGGTGCATAATGATTTTAACACGAATCAGGACCCGAGGCCAGAGCTGGGGACAAACACAAATATCTTGTTGACAGAGCGAACATCTAGATTTTGCTGGATAGGAAGCTGCGGAGGAAGGTCAGAGTGATGTAATGGTATGCACCCAGCTTTCAGCCTCCAACAGGTGGCCCCCCGAGGTACCATCTGCAGTGCCCCGGGGCCCTTTGGAATCACTCCCTATAAATTAAATTGTTGTAAGTTAGTATGGAGAAATTAGTATGGAAGCTCTACCTGAAATGAAACTAGACAGAGGAAGGAAATTTTCACTGGAGTTCCTGCTTCCTCTTCCTCCCTTGTCCTGTAGTAGAGCCAAGACTTAATATTTCAGGGAACTCTCTTGGTTAGTACTTGAGTCTCATTGCTTCCCCCAAATAGCTGTCCAGAGTGAACTTCCCTTTCTCTTCTTAAGCTCTGACAACTGCACATATCCCTACCTAAGCCAACGTCAGCTGGATACTTTTCATAAACGGTCTTGCTATTTTGGGTCTTCTGTTTTGGTTGAGGAGGAAGCAGTGTTTTGTTTCTGGTCTTTCTTTCATCAAAGGCATATTTGTTCTGGGCAGGGGGGAGGGGCCACTTCTCAGTTTAGATCAGAGGAAGAAAATATACGGCCTCCTATGTAAGTGACTGATTACAAATACTTATTGGTGATGTTTCTAATAAAACATTTAATAAACCACTTAGTAGCAAAAGCAGGATCTGTTATCCTTATCCTTTGGTTTATTCGGCAGTTATTGCTACCCCTGTACGCCAGGCACGGAGGGTCTGCAGTGGACCGGGTACCCTCTGTTTCTCTGAGACAGGGAAGAAATGGCAGCGTGACGTCTGCTGAGGTGTGTGTGGACTGGTGAGGTCCTTCCTGGTGGCTCAGGAGTAAAGCCTCTGCCTTCGAGGCAGGAGATGCGGGTACTAGCCCTGAGTCCAGAAGCTCCCCTGGAGAGGAAATGACAGCCCACTCCAGTATTCCTGCCTGGGAATTCCCATGGACAGAGGAGCCTGGTGGGCTGTAGTCCAGGGAGTCACAGAGAGTCGGACACTATGAAGTGACTTAGCACATATCACCGGAGCAGCTAGGTGGAGGGGGGGTAAGGGGCGCGAGCGGAGGTGTGGAAGGTAAACAGTGTGCTGTGAGGGGAAACAGTGGGTAAGTGTGAGCTAAGTGGCAGGCAGAAGTGCGTTTGTAGGCGAGGCCGATGGAAATAGGAGTGAAGAGGAAAGGCCACGGGAGGGAGTGTGGGTACATTGGTGGGTGAAGAATAGGGAAGGAATTTGGGGTGTTAGTGTAGGAAGCCTGCTGACTTTAGGTTTCCGGGTGAAGTGGGAGAAGAGCTAGAGCGGGGTTGAGGAGGATGGTGATAGAAGTTGGAGACAGTTGTGAGGGGACGGAGAGGGGCTTTTTAAAAACACTGGGGCCTTTTGGGATGGAGCTCTTCAGGGGGAGTGGCATGTCTTCATGAGAGGTGCCAGTTCTCTTTGGAGACTGTTAGGCACGGGGTATAGGTGTGGGGAAGCTGAGTGGTGGTGTGGATTCCCATGGGCGCTGCCAGAGAAGCGAGGTGCAGGGCATCGGGGGTGCTGGTGAGGGGGCTGGGCCAGAGGACCGCCCCCAGTGAAGAAGGGGGCGTGCCCAGGGACACTGCAGAGCAGGCCCTCTGGGCGGGAGGGGTAGGTAAGAGCCAGGGGGGCAGAAGGCTGTGGTCCCAACAAGATCCCTGCGTCGTGCCCTCTGACTCGAAGGTGTGGCCCTGGGAATGGTGGGGCCTAGAGTCTAGAGCCGAAATCAGAGGCTCCAGTGCAGTGATCATGACTGTAGGTGCTGTCACGTCCTAATACTGTGCTCTAGGCATTGCTCGAGGGGCCGTGAACTGTTAATTCAACAGCCTCATGATGAGGTATTACTATCCCCGTGTATAGATGAGGCAACTAAAGCCCATGGAGGTTAGGCAGTGATTCAAGGTCACACAGTTAATAAATGGCAAAGCGAAGTTTGAAATGTGTGTGTGACTCTCAGAGGAGTGGAGGGGGAGGAGTGCGGGGAGACTTCCTGGAGGAGGTGGGTTTTGAGCTGCCTCTTAAGGGAGTAGCTTGGTGAGTGGTGGTGGGGTCAGGGTGGTGTAGAAGGTAAGCTGTATGGTGTGGAAAATGTGAGGGGAGTGAATTCCAATCCAGGTTGTAAAAGCGCCTCCCCAGCCTGCACGCATCTCCTTTGGGAGCGGATGGCTGAAGGGAAGACTGTGAACTAAGCCCCTCCCCGCTTTTCCCAGAGAATGAGAAGTTGCCAAAAATAGACAGGTGGCAGCTGAGAATTGGGGTGGAGGGTGGTATGGCTGTGAGTGTTGAGAGGCTCAGAGGAGGATGGGTCTTTTCCATGGGGTTGGAAGAGAGGGGCTCAGGCAGTACCTCCCAGTGGGGAGAGAGCCGGTCCAGGGTGGGAGGAGGCGACAGGGAGTAAGGGTTTAAAGGAGACAGAGTTTTGGGAAGCTGAGAAGGTTCTAAAGATGGATGGTGGTGAAAGCTGCCCAACAGTGCGAATGTACTTAGTGCCACTGACATGTACACTTAAAAACAGCCAAAATAGTATATATATTTTACATATTTATATCAATAAATATATAACATATATTTTATATTTATGTATAGTACGTATATTTTACCACCGCAAAAAAGGTGGTAGAGGGAGAGGAACATTTTCACCATTTATGATTTTCCCGGCACAAAGTAGGCACTTCTGTCATATTTGAAAGCATATGGGGATTTTGCTACATGCTTTATGTGTAGTGAATTGTTTAAGCCTCACTTTCAGAGACGGGTAAACCCTGGTGACCTGATGACGAATCTCGGGTTGGAAGAGATGAAGCGTCTAGTCACCCAGAACATGGCAGAGACTGGGCGCTGCCAGATCTCCTGACTCTAAAACCCTTGCCAGCAACCCCGAGGGATTTACCAGTGGAGAGAAGGTTCCAGAGAGTGGGTGGAGAGGGAGATGGAAGGGCTCGTAGGTCCAGGGAAGACTGACTAGGGAACATGCTGGAGGAGGAAAGGAGAGTGGCGGGGAAGGGAGAGAGGACCACGGGGATGAAGTCAGCGGCAAGGAGGCAGGGACTCGCGTGTCCGTGTCCCGATCAGGCGTGAGCTGTGGTGGGACTGATGGGAAGTCCAGGTTCACTCTGACGTGGTCTCCTAAGTGGGTGAGGGTTGCAGAGAAGAAGCATAAAGGCCCAGTGTCGGGGGAGGTACCCACCGTCTACAGCACTGTGGGCCGGAAACTCCTCCCAGGTTGAGACCCGCTGTGGGAAGGGCTGGAGCTGCGCACAGTGCGGGACTGGGGCTCAGCCTGTGCCTCCGTTTCCATCCCGCCCCTTCCTCCTTCCCTGCCTCCCCTTCCCCTCTGCTCTTCCTTCTTCCTGAGGTTGAATTTCGGTGCATGAATTTGGGGCGGGGGGCTGGGGGTGAGGAGGGTTGTCTGTGTGTCTGGTGCTGACAAAGCAAATAGCAAGGGTGCGGTCAAATCACAGCCCACTCCCTGGCTCTGTAGCCGACCAGGAAACTGCCAGTGCTGCGCGGCAGATTTTTTTTGTTTTCCGTAAAATGGGCTGTAACATATATATTAAGAAATAGACGTTTTGTGACTCCCCAGGAAGTTTGTTTTTAAGTTGTAACCTGAGCCACCTAAGGCGTATCCTGCCTTCAGTGGTGGCCAGTGACATCTGTGGCAGCCCCTCCTCACCAGGTGGAGATGGGGGCCTTGATTCCGATAGCTGGACTTGGCGAGGTGTTTGTGAGGTGATCTAAGCTGTTTATAAGGGAAGAGCTCTCCGGAGAGTTCCTGTTATCGTTGTGCTTCACGTGTTTACTTTGGATTCCGCAGAATTCTTTTATTCTCCTGCCGATGGGTTTGGACTCTGCGCTGGAAGACAGGCTGCGCCCTGTGTACAGTGAGTGTGGGTGCGCATGGCCTGTGATCGTATAATAATGCTGCGCAAATAAAGAGATGTCCTCCTGGCAGGCCTCGTAAGGGCAGCCAGGAAGCTGGCATCATTACAGATCCAGTTGCACTACAGTTAACATTTGCAGCTGTCAGAGGTGCAGGAGTGTGTCGGCCGTAACCTCCAGGTGTAAATAGACCTTCATCAGCATCATTGAAAAGTCCTGGGAGGATCCAGAGCACCGCGGGATGCTATCCATCAAAATTTGTTTGCAGAACCTCGTTCCTGGCCGTGGTAGTTGTATCCCCAGGAGCTGGCGGGATCGGTAGCACTGGACGGCAGTTCTCTTCAAGGACAGGTGGAGTGTAGATGCTTGCTGGTGCCAAATTCTGATGAATCATTTTACCGTCCCCTTTTTGCCCTTTTTCTCTCACTAAGAAGCATTTGGGGCCTAGGTAAAATACAGCAAATGGATTTATTGTAACATGAAAATAGGACTAAGATGATGATGGCTAACATGATGGGCAGTTATCTTCTGGGCCAGGTGCCATCCCGGGATTACCTAATAGGCTCCTTGAGACCGTGAGCTTGCCTTTTGTTCACAGCCCAGGACAGTGTCTGGCACAGAGTAGGCACTGCAATGAATGAACTTAATGCAGGTAAAGATTGTGCATTACAGATTACTTGTGGCTGGCCCAAGGCCACACCTTTTTTAGTAACTGGGGCTCCTTGACAATAGGTAGATGAAGACAGTGAGAGGCACAGAAAATAATGGTTGGTCTTCAGAAGTCTTCCTCTGAAAATATTATTTACTGGGATTTTAGAGGTGTCTCAAGTTTCGGAAAGGATCTTTGTTTTAAGTTGTAACCTGACCTAGCTTGGGGACATCTGTGGCAGCCCCTCCTCACCAGGTGGAGATGGGGGCCTTGATTCCGATAGCTGGACTTGGCGAGGTGTTTGTGAGGTGATCTAAGCTGTTTATAAGGGAAGAGCTCTCCGGAGAGTTCCTGTTATCGTTGTGCTTCACGTGTTTACTTTGGATTCCGCAGAATTCTTTTATTCTCCTGCCGATGGGTTTGGACTCTGCGCTGGAAGACAGGCTGCGCCCTGTGTACAGTGAGTGTGGGTGCGCATGGCCTGTGATCGTATAATAATGCTGCGCAAATAAAGAGATGTCCTCCTGGCAGGCCTCGTAAGGGCAGCCAGGAAGCTGGCATCATTACAGATCCAGTTGCACTACAGTTAACATTTGCAGCTGTCAGAGGTGCAGGAGTGTGTCGGCCGTAACCTCCAGGTGTAAATAGACCTTCATCAGCATCATTGAAAAGTCCTGGGAGGATCCAGAGCACCGCGGGATGCTATCCATCAAAATTTGTTTGCAGAACCTCGTTCCTGGCCGTGGTAGTTGTATCCCCAGGAGCTGGCGGGATCGGTAGCACTGGACGGCAGTTCTCTTCAAGGACAGGTGGAGTGTAGATGCTTGCTGGTGCCAAATTCTGATGAATCATTTTACCGTCCCCTTTTTGCCCTTTTTCTCTCACTAAGAAGCATTTGGGGCCTAGGTAAAATACAGCAAATGGATTTATTGTAACATGAAAATAGGACTAAGATGATGATGGCTAACATGATGGGCAGTTATCTTCTGGGCCAGGTGCCATCCCGGGATTACCTAATAGGCTCCTTGAGACCGTGAGCTTGCCTTTTGTTCACAGCCCAGGACAGTGTCTGGCACAGAGTAGGCACTGCAATGAATGAACTTAATGCAGGTAAAGATTGTGCATTACAGATTACTTGTGGCTGGCCCAAGGCCACACCTTTTTTAGTAACTGGGGCTCCTTGACAATAGGTAGATGAAGACAGTGAGAGGCACAGAAAATAATGGTTGGTCTTCAGAAGTCTTCCTCTGAAAATATTATTTACTGGGATTTTAGAGGTGTCTCAAGTTTCCGGAAAGACGGTTTCTCCATCTGTTGAAAAATACATTAATTTTAAAAATTAATTTTATTAAAAATAAACATAATTTTGTAATTACAATAATGTTATAAAGATTAAATGAGAAAGAACTTAAAACAGTGCCTGTACTTCGTAAAGTGCCATCTGTGTGAAAATTTGCCTGGAGTGTCATTTATCTTTTGAAGAATGTTTGCTCATTTACTTGGTTTTAATTTTTAAGTAGAGCTAAAAATTGTCTTTAGCTAGGGAGACTGTCTTTAAGAGTACACCTGAATGAGAAAATGTAATTCAGAGATTCAAAAGGAAAGCTAAGAGTAAGATCTGATTTTAGTAATGAGAATATTGTTGCCATCTATATAGTACATGAATACACAAATATTTTATTAGCCAGAGAACCATAATATAACATTTTAGGAGCAATTGGCCTTAGAACACCAAGAAGGTATTATAAGAAAGTGTTATTCTTTAGTCCAGTAATTAAACATCTTTGACACAGCGGTTCTATCAGTATACTACTTTCTGCTTGTACCTGCAACATTTGTGTATTTCTGAATTTAAATCATTATTAAATGCACAAAAATAGAAGTAAAGGAATGAGATAAGTAAACATTATCTCAGATTGTTTAAATGTTCTAATATCTGTTTTTTTAATATATCCAGGAGATCAGCTTGCATCCTCTATTTTTGATCTGGTTTAGAAAGACTGAAAGTCATCTAGGGAAGAGAAAACACATAGTGTGTTTTGAAGGAGGGTTGGGTAGATTTTCGGAGTGGTAGGTGGATGAGAAATTGACAGAGAGGTACACTGTCAGGCAGATTGTGTGTAGGATGTTTTGGGGAGTAAACCAGAAAGCTATCCTTGGCCATCTGCTTGAGAATGTTGGTGAGGTGGTCACAAACCAAACTTCTAAGGATTACAGTGTTCCCATTAGTATGGTTGCATGTCTTCCTCATGATGGATCATGCTGGGCATGCTGGACTGGAGGGAAAAATACAGTTCATACAGAAGATTTGCAAAATTGCTTGTAAATCTGGAAAGTACTGCAGCTGTTGGAGGGGAACAGGCTTGAATAGGGTGGTTAGGAAAGGCAGGTTAGTCATTTAAAAGTGAGAAGGTGGAAGTAATGTTATTGAACGCAAGTTCTTGCGCCCCAGGCACAGTGAGGCCAAACGAATTTAAATGCCAGAGTTTGGAACAGAGGCAGGGAGAAGCAAGGGGAACCCGTGGCTCATGGTCAAAAATCCCAAGCTCTCAAGTGGCTTTGGGGGAAAAGATTTTATCAGCAAAACTTGGAGTGAGGACTGCACTATGGTTTCTCGGCTGCTCTTCCTTTGTTTCTGCATTTCTGCCCTTTCCTGATGAGCAACTGTTTGAATCTGCCTCTTGGAACCTCAGGCAAGGTCAAGGAGGATGGATGAAACCCATTTCCTATAAACAAGAAACGGAGAACATGGAAAGGGTTTGTACAGAGGGCCACAGGGTCCTGCTGTTTCAGTGAGATGGCATCATGGGCTTTGACCTTGGTGGGAGGGAGGAGCGGGTGGGAGAGAGGTAGGAGGGGTGACTGATCACACACTGGTCAGCCCCCTGCTGTCCTCTCCGGAGGGGCAGGAACAGAGCTAGAGTGGGGCCCTTGTTGTCCTTGTTGTGGATTATTTGTAGGTAAGTTAGTCTTAGTTTTCTCACAAATACTTTCTAAGATTGTCCAAGTTTAGAAACCTGTTTCTGGACTTAAAAGATCATGTGAAGGGAGACAGAGAAGTTCACAGGCTCTCATTTGCTTGCCTGGGTAGGGGGTTGTAGTCTAGCCCCAAGGTAGAGATGCTCACTGCAGACCAACAGGTGGTAAAGAATATGAATTTATTGGGGTGATGGTTGGGGAAGACTGGTCACCTACGGTTTTCTATTGATCTCTGGTGCTGGCATTAACTACTATGACAAGTTGGGAATTTCAGACAGATTTAGCATTCAAACCATTGTTTCGTGAAGAACTAAAAGCAGACTGGAGAAATAACTGATAGATTGCCCAGTGCTTTATTTTCTTTTGAGAATGCACAAAACTGTATTTAGTACGGAGTGAAAAGTAGAATATAATAGCATTTCAACAATGATCCAGTTTATTGATTACCCACAAATAAAGTATTTGAGTGCTACTGGAGTATTTTCAGCAGAAGCATTTCACAAGAGAGAGAAAAAGGTCTCTTCTGAAAATGGACGGGCCAGATGTGAAAGCAGCAGAAAAGAAGCAATTAGGGGCCATTAGCAGGTACCTCCCCTTTCCTCAGGAACTTCCTTGAAAAATGGGATAGAGGGATCCAATGTTTGTCAACATTCATCTCTGGAGAAGTTTTCTTCAGTGGTAGTTATAATATTGTTCAGAAGACAATAGCAGTAAGTATTCCTGTCCTTAACTTTATATAAGAAAAAGGCTCTCATAAATTTATTGGTTGATGTGTTTGTGGCTTAGACGGGAAATTTGAGAAATGATAGTTGGCAAATGCTAAAGTAGACGGAGTAAATAAAATGACAAAAATAGACTGAGAAATGATAAGACAAGGATTTGGAGTTGCTAGGAGCCCTAGAGAAAAAAGTAACCTCACTCCAAGAGTGAATCAAGGAAGAGTTATGCTGATTCCAGAAGCATGACTCATTACGGAGAATGCAGCCATGCCCTTCTCCGCTCTTTCATTGAAAAGGCGTGGGAGCATCCGGTGGAGGGCCTGGCCTAAGGGCCAACGTGCCCATAAACCCTGCGAGTCTTCCTCTCCGTCTTGTTTGTACAGTAAGGAGAGATCTCGTATTAATAACGTGGCTCTAGTGTACAGATTATAATCCGCCCAATCCTATTTTAAGAGTGTGGGAAATGGATAACATTCAGAAATAAGTGGAGAAGTGAATGAAGAACTTTAGAAAATGTTCTCTAGTCTCCATTTCCTCATCTAAAAATAAAAGAAAGGTTTATTGGGATGATCTCCTAAAGCCCCTCCTGGTTCTCAGGGAATGTGTCCATTCTGGAGAGACACAGCAGGGAGGTGACACTTGTTAACACTGCCTACCATGTCTGTTCCAGGGGCTTTATCGTTCCAGGATGAGTAGTTCTCATCCTCATGATGTTTTTCGCTCTATAAATTATACCCGCAAGGTACAGATGTGACTCTTCTCGTCTTAATGAGTGTGTGTAGCATTGATCAGTTCACTCAGCTACCACTGTGTATCACTGGCTGAGCTGGAATACAGAGAGAAATGGTCATAATAATAGTAACAGTGATTCATCGTCAGCTTTGAATGAAATGGAGAAAAGTCAAGTTTAGGGTATTAGCATTGTTCTATTTTCTCACAGCTTAAGAAGACTTAATTAAAAAAATTTTTTTGGCTAGACTACATGGTGTGAGGAATCTTAGTTCTGCAACCAGGGATTCAACCTGTGCCCTCTGCATTGCACATGTCCATTCTTAACCCTGAGACTTCCAGGGTAGTCTCGAGAAGACTTAAATATGTGCCTCCAAAAAGTAGCTTGGCATCTAGGAAGAAGAAGGTGGGAGGGACTTCATCCCCTTCCCTACCCCCAGTTTCTGTTCCCAAACTTCCAGGACGAGCTTTGTCACCAGAGCACCTAGGAAGGGGTGAGTGTGGGGCCAGGACAGTAAGCTAGAGGGCTGCTCTCTGCCTAAATGGGCATAGCACAGGTGCACAGACCCTACTTCTCAGCTCCCCCTGTAATAAATGCCATTCTGTTTGCCATGCCAGTCTCCGCTCTTTCATTGAAAAGGCGTGGGAGCATCCGGTGGAGGGCGTGGCCTAAGGGCCAACGTGCCCATAAACCCTGCGAGTCTTCCTCTCCGTCTTGTTTGTACAGTAAGGAGAGATCTCGTATTAATAACGTGGCTCTAGTGTACAGATTATAATCCGCCCAATCCTATTTTAAGAGTGTGGGAAATGGATAACATTCAGAAATAAGTGGAGAAGTGAATGAAGAACTTTAGAAAATGTTCTCTAGTCTCCATTTCCTCATCTAAAAATAAAAGAAAGGTTTATTGGGATGATCTCCTAAAGCCCCTCCTGGTTCTCAGGGAATGTGTCCATTCTGGAGAGACACAGCAGGGAGGTGACACTTGTTAACACTGCCTACCATGTCTGTTCCAGGGGCTTTATCGTTCCAGGATGAGTAGTTCTCATCCTCATGATGTTTTTCGCTCTATAAATTATACCCGCAAGGTACAGATGTGACTCTTCTCGTCTTAATGAGTGTGTGTAGCATTGATCAGTTCACTCAGCTACCACTGTGTATCACTGGCTGAGCTGGAATACAGAGAGAAATGGTCATAATAATAGTAACAGTGATTCATCGTCAGCTTTGAATGAAATGGAGAAAAGTCAAGTTTAGGGTATTAGCATTGTTCTATTTTCTCACAGCTTAAGAAGATTTAAATTTAAAAAAATTTTTGGCTAGACTACATGGTGTGAGGAATCTTAGTTCTGCAACCAGGGATTCAACCTGTGCCCTCTGCATTGCACATGTCCATTCTTAACCCTGAGACTTCCAGGGTAGTCTCGAGAAGACTTAAATATGTGCCTCCAAAAAGTAGCTTGGCATCTAGGAAGAAGAAGGTGGGAGGGACTTCATCCCCTTCCCTACCCCCAGTTTCTGTTCCCAAACTTCCAGGACGAGCTTTGTCACCAGAGCACCTAGGAAGGGGTGAGTGTGGGGCCAGGACAGTAAGCTAGAGGGCTGCTCTCTGCCTAAATGGGCATAGCACAGGTGCACAGACCCTACTTCTCAGCTCCCCCTGTAATAAATGCCATTCTGTTTCCCATGGCCAGTGCCATTCCGGATAGGTTTTATTCTACTCGAGATACTTTTGTGAATGTGAAGTCGGGTTTAAAACCAAAAATAAACCCCTAAACATATTGTTGCTGAGGTCAGTGCTGCTGCTGTTTCCACCTTTCGTAGACGTCAAAGTAAAACCTTTTGGCTTATATTACCCACTTGATGTTCTCTAAGAAAGTCAGTATAATTGATTGTGCTAATAGTAATGTCTTTCAGAAACTAAATTCAAACACATGCCTTCGTTACCTTAAAGTACCTTAGTACTTCATGTTTCTCCCCCCAGGTCTGGTGAGGTGGGGGTGTGAATAGCTGGAAAACTTCAAACAAAACTGCCCCTTTCCATGTGGGTGCTGATGCCCCTGCTGTGCAGAAGACCCAGTTTTAAAGTTGCTCTCTCCCCTCCCAGGCTGTTTTTCCCTAAGGGTAATGGAAGATGTTCAGACTGAAAATTATTGTGGGCAACTGGCTTGTCATTTTCTAAAGTAACATTTTTATTCAACAAGTAAAACAAATTTGCCCAACTAAATTATTCATAGGAATTACAGAACTTGTCATTTAGACTGGATGTTGGGATATTCAGGTCATTTAGAAGGCTGTGGTTAAAAATAAAATGACCTAAATATGTAGCTCTACTTTTTTTTTAAAGGGAAGTTGAAGATTTTAATTTTTTTTTTTTTTTGACATTGGTCCTAATTCTGTTTCTGTTGGGACTGTAGCAAGCTGCTTTGTTCAGTGCTCTAAATAAAGACAATTCCTTCTTTTGTTGTTGGCTGTTTCTCATAGTACGTATGGCTCTGTTTTTTAGTCAGGTTGTGTAAGTTCTGTATCCTTTCTCATGCATGAGGGCATGTATGTGAGTGGCAGAGAAACTGGAGAAGGTGGCCAGCAAACAACTCCTCCAAGAAGACTGGAGAGTTTCTTAATCTGATGACTCCTTTTGTACTTGAAAGGAAGGAGCATTTGAAATGTGAACTTGTCCCAGTCTGCTTTGGGGAGTAACTGGAGCAAAAAAAAATTTTTAAATTTGTTACTTTTCCAAAAGCAGGCCAGTTACATCATGCCATTCTGTTTCCCATGGCCAGTGCCATTCCGGATAGGTTTTATTCTACTCGAGATACTTTTGTGAATGTGAAGTCGGGTTTAAAACCAAAAATAAACCCCTAAACATATTGTTGCTGAGGTCAGTGCTGCTGCTGTTTCCACCTTTCGTAGACGTCAAAGTAAAACCTTTTGGCTTATATTACCCACTTGATGTTCTCTAAGAAAGTCAGTATAATTGATTGTGCTAATAGTAATGTCTTTCAGAAACTAAATTCAAACACATGCCTTCGTTACCTTAAAGTACCTTAGTACTTCATGTTTCTCCCCCCAGGTCTGGTGAGGTGGGGGTGTGAATAGCTGGAAAACTTCGGGTAAACAAAACTGCCCCTTTCCATGTGGGTGCTGATGCCCCTGCTGTGCAGAAGACCCAGTTTTAAAGTTGCTCTCTCCCCTCCCAGGCTGTTTTTCCCTAAGGGTAATGGAAGATGTTCAGACTGAAAATTATTGTGGGCAACTGGCTTGTCATTTTCTAAAGTAACATTTTTATTCAACAAGTAAAACAAATTTGCCCAACTAAATTATTCATAGGAATTACAGAACTTGTCATTTAGACTGGATGTTGGGATATTCAGGTCATTTAGAAGGCTGTGGTTAAAAATAAAATGACCTAAATATGTAGCTCTACTTTTTTTTTAAAGGGAAGTTGAAGATTTTAATTTTTTTTTTTTTTTGACATTGGTCCTAATTCTGTTTCTGTTGGGACTGTAGCAAGCTGCTTTGTTCAGTGCTCTAAATAAAGACAATTCCTTCTTTTGTTGTTGGCTGTTTCTCATAGTACGTATGGCTCTGTTTTTTAGTCAGGTTGTGTAAGTTCTGTATCCTTTCTCATGCATGAGGGCATGTATGTGAGTGGCAGAGAAACTGGAGAAGGTGGCCAGCAAACAACTCCTCCAAGAAGACTGGAGAGTTTCTTAATCTGATGACTCCTTTTGTACTTGAAAGGAAGGAGCATTTGAAATGTGAACTTGTCCCAGTCTGCTTTGGGGGAGTAACTGGAGCATAAAATGTTGAAAATCAATTATGTATTTAGGGAGGTAAGACATATTAAAGGCATATTGCATTCTGTTTGGTGGCCAAAAGCAGGCCAGTTACATCATGCTGCTGCAGTAAAATTGTGTCCCAAGGGGTAAGACCCAGAGGATAGCACATCTGTGTGTATCCAAACTTCACAGAACATGAGAGCATTTGTGCTGTATTTGCCATTTGTCCTGGGAAAAAAAATCCTGTCTTAAAACTGACTGCTTTTTTGGTTGTTGGTTGGTAAGTATAGAATTGGATTTAAAAAAAATACATTCCTGGCCCTGATTTATAGCCAGTGTGGTCAATTTGCAATGGTTTGTACATTCCCTATGCCAATTAGATTTGCAGGAGAGGGTAGAAAGAGTTTTACATTTCTTCTGTGCCTTACAGGGCTAACTGCTACATAGCTGTTTGTAGATTTGCAGGATATTTGCATAGGTGTTGTCTTCCGTTCACCTGATAAGAAAGGTCCCTGAGGACTGGGTTTTGTTGAATCTGAGGCCATATGGTTGGTAAACAGCTGTCTGAGTCTGTTAAGGCTGCCATAACAAAGTCCTGCAAACCTGGTGGCTTAAACAGCAGAAACTTACTGTCTTAAAGTTCTGGAGGCTGTATTTCCGAGATCAAGGTGTTGGCAAGGTTGGTTGCATCTGAAACCTGAGAGGGGAGGGTATGTGTTAAGATTCGCCTCCTTGGCTTTTTAGACAGCTGTCTTCCCATTTTTACTCTCTATACATGTCTGGCTCTGTGTCCAAATTTCGCCTTTTAATAAGGACACTGGTCATGTTGGATTAGACCCTAAAGGTCTCATTTTAACTTGATTACTTTTGTGTAAAGACCCTGTTTCCAGATACAGCCGCATCCTGAGGTCTGGGAGTTAGATCTTCAGCAATAATTTATAGGGGTGGGGATGGGGAGTAAAAGTCATTCAGTCAGGTCAGACTCTTTGTGACCCACGGACGAGCCATGAAATTCTCCAAGCATAGTGGAGTGGGTGCCTTTCCCTTCTCCAAGGGGTCTCCCCAACCCAGGGATCGAACCAAGCCTTCCATATTGCAGGCTGATTCTTTACCATCAGAGCCACCAGGAAAGCCCCAGGCGTGGAAAGAGGCCGGCAAGTTCCACCCACAACAGTAGTGGATCTGAGGTCACACTCTTTTTGTCTCCTAATTCAGCAGCTTGCCCAGCGCTGTTTAATAAAGATTTGTTATTTGGTTTATGTGCAGCTTGGACAGAGAAGGCCATACTTTCTACTCAGAAAAATACCACTCCTCTGCTCGTGGATTCCTGCCATGCTGGCTGGTAAATTGAAGCCATTTCTTACATGGAGACAGTTTTGTTTGAGGCTGTTTTTTAGTGAGTTTTAAAAATATTTTTCTTCTTCCCTTTGATCCCTGGAGTATGAAAATACTTGTCATTTGATGCACACATTGGTTTTAAAGAGATATATAATGTGCCCTGTGTCTATGATCTTTTCCCTTTTTGTCTTTTAGGGATACTTTTTTGTGGTTCTCGCTGGGAAAAATGACTCTCAGCGTTTGAGGGTTTAGGACGCACAGCCTCCTGGGTAGTTGGTCTCAACTCTCAGGCAAGAATAGAAATCAGAGTATCAGGTAGTTCTCCCAGCCCAAGTTTGAGTTGGTACTCATGATGTAATATTTAAAAGATAAAATATATTCTATCACTTTGGTTTTTCAGTAATATTTAGAGGGATCTTTCCTGCCAAACAACATTGGTACCAGAAAGGCATTAGTTTGTTTAAGAAATTTTCAAGGGCAGTGCAGTTTCTTCTTAGAGCTAGCTATAGTTTGTCTGACTTAGGATTGTAAACTTGTAGGGGGTGATCTGTTAGGAAATAAATATTTTCAGTGGTTTTGGTGGCTTAGATGGTAAAGAATTAGCTAGCAATTCATGACACCCAGGTTTGATCTCTGAGTTGGGAAGATCCCCTGGAGAGGGGAATGAATGTCTACCCACTCCAGTCCTCTTGCCTGGAGAATCCCATGGACAGAGGAGCCTGGCGGGCTACAGTCCATGGCGTGGCAAAGAATCAGACACGATTGAGCAACTAACACTGAGTTGGAAGACTGCAAATGTATATTGGAGATAATATGTGTGTGTTTGTTTCTCAGGTTAAACGCAGTTTTCAGAGTTTTACATTTGCTTATATTTTAATCCTTTTTTAAAAAAATGGAGGACAGATGCAACAACATACAGAAATTTAAAAGTAAGACCCTGGTTGAAGCTGTTTGGGACATTGTCTTGTGTGTATTGATTGATAGCCTAGCAGGACTCCTGTTGTGTTGAGCTATTTGTGAAACAGGTACGGAGATGAAAACCTCTTGTCTCTGTTGCCCATCGTCTCCCAGTTCAAAGGCAGCCAGTCAGTGCTTAACAGGAAGCTGCCTGTTTTGTGTATTTTTGAGAGAAAAGGGAGAACGAGGTGTCTGTATGGAGCATTTTATAATGAAGGAAGAACCGCCTGACTGCTGTAGACGAGTATTAAAAGGCTATCCCACCGGCCTCGTAACTGTACCTGCTGTGGATGCATCCGCACGAGGCCTCCAGATGGAGAAGAAAGCCGACGGTCGGGCTGCACAGCTGTTAAGATAGTTAACGTGGTTCTTCCCAAACCAGTGTGGGAACTGCAGTCGTTGGCTTTTGGGAACATGAATGTGTAGGGTCTTTGGGGTCTTTGGGATCCTTGACAACTTAATTCTGGCAAATGGCAGCAGACCGAATTATGCCAGCTCTAGTCTTTCAGTTTCTTTTTAAAAAAAACTGTTTTAAAGTATACATAACAAAATTTAAATTGTAACCATTTTAAAGTGTGTAGTTCAATAGCACTAAATACATTCCAGTTGTACAGTCAGCGTGCATCCATCTCTGATACTTTTTCATCTTTTTCAAGAGAAACTCTCGAGTTAGACACTAACTGCCCATTCTCCATTTCCCCCTGTATGTCTCGTCTCTATTCTACTTTCTGTCTCGGTGACTTTGCCTCTTCTAGGTACCTCATATACATAAAATCATTTAATAGCTGTCCTTTGTGAGTGGGTGGGTCTCATAATTCAATATTTTTGTGGCTGCGCTTTGCGGCTCGTGGGATTTTTAGTTCCCCGATCAGGGATCAAACCTGTGCCCCCTGCAGTGGAAGCATGGAGTCTTTTCCTGGACTATCAGGGACATCCCTCATAATTCATAACTTGTATCTGAACAGCTTTCACCATATGTCTTTTTCTTTTTGATCATAATTTAGTAGGTAACTTTAGAATATTAAAGCTCTAGGACAGAAGTTTGAAATTGACATGCCCCCAGGGGCTAGAGAATAGTAACATCTAATATTTATAGAGCAGTTGCTATGCATGAGGCACTTTGCAGGTAACGACACATTTCCCCTCACACCAGCCCTATGAGGTAAATACTATTAATATCCAAGTTTGCAGATGAGAAGCTAAGAGATGAATTACTTGCCTAAGATAACGACATGGCTGGCATGTGGCCCAGTGGAAGTGCCAGCTCAGGAGGCCTCTGCTGCAGAGTCTGAGCTCTTGAGAAGGTCCTTGCTTATGCACAGGTGGAGGGGGCAAAGGCAGATGGGATCCAGAGCCAGCGAGGGAGTGAGTTGTTAGGGAGGCTGAGCCTCAGTGCTGATCTGATGGGGAAAGCTGTGCCTCTGTGCTGAGCTGATGAGAAAAGCTGTGCCTCTGTGCTGAACTGATAGGGAAGGCTGAGCCTCTGTGCTGGGGTTAATTATTGGAGTAGTGGAGGTGGAGGGACTGCATGGTCTTGGGGGTGTCGCAGAGCGGGAACTCAGGCTCAGTGCTGCTGGCACGTGCAAACTTCTGAGAGAAGCTAGACCACTGTTTAGGGATGACCATTTGATTTCTTTTTTTTTTTTTTTTAAAGATTTATTTGTTTATTTACTTTTGGGTGGGGGTCGGGTTGGGGGGGGAGGGGAGCGGGCGGGCCACTTCTATTGGTCTTTCATTTCTCTATTTTCATCCGTCTTTGTTCTTTGGCTCCTGTGGGCCTCCCATCGCAGTGGTGTCTGTCGTTGCAGAGCACCAGCTCTGGGCGCATGCACTCCAGAGCTCCGGCTCAGTGATTGGACACATCAGTCCAGCCGCTCCGCGGCACGTGGGATCTTCCCAGGCCAGGGCTCGAACCGGCGCCCCTTGCACTGCAAGGCGGTGTCCTTACCCACTGGACCACCAGGGGAAGCCCGACCATTTGATTTCTAAGTGCTGGCAACCTAATTCAATTAGAAACTACAACAGAGCATGCGGGTCAGACAGAATATCTGTAGTGCACTAGTTTTATGACCTTTTTTTCTGGAGGTTTCAGAATAACCTTATTCTGATATAGCCTAGAGCCTTCACCAGTGTGTAACCTTACAGAGTCTCCCTGATCTCCGCTTCCCCCACTGCAGCTTTGATAGAGCAATTTTCAGTAACTGTCTGCTGAGCCAGTGAGTTGACAGCTCTCATGATTTCCTCCCTGGTGCTGCCAAGAGTTCACTGAGAGTCTAATTCAAAACAAAACAAAGCCCGTCGATTTTGAGAGGTTCATATTTTTTCATGTAGAGCTTTATAATTTATTGTTTCATTTGTGGTTCCTTTGATTTAACAGTGCTGATTAAACTAGGACTTTAAAGTGTGTGTTTTCTTTCCCTTTAGAAAATCCCACCAAAGAAATTCAGATACATGCTGTGTTCAACCCAGACAGACCTGAGCCCGCCTCATTTTAATAACAGCCACCCGTGTTTGTGACATGCGTGTGGCCTTCTAGACACTGTGTTAAGGGTTTTACATGCCTTATTTCTTTTCATTTAGAGTTAATTAATCCAAGAGTTTGTGGATTTGGACTGAATTGTAGTATCGGAAAGGCTTAAACACATCCAATCGGGAACTCAGGCTAGTGCTGCTGGCACGTGCAAACTTCTGAGAGAAGCTAGACCACTGTTTAGGGATGACCATTTGATTTCTTTTTTTTTTTTTTTTAAAGATTTATTTGTTTATTTACTTTTGGGTGGGGGTCGGGTTGGGGAGGGAGGGGAGTGGGCGGGCCACTTCTATTGGTCTTTCATTTCTCTATTTTCATCCGTCTTTGTTCTTTGGCTCCTGTGGGCCTCCCATCGCAGTGGTGTCTGTCGTTGCAGAGCACCAGCTCTGGGCGCATGCACTCCAGAGCTCCGGCTCAGTGATTGGACACATCAGTCCAGCCGCTCCGCGGCACGTGGGATCTTCCCAGGCCAGGGCTCGAACCGGCGCCCCTTGCACTGCAAGGCGGTGTCCTTACCCACTGGACCACCAGGGGAAGCCCGACCATTTGATTTCTAAGTGCTGGCAACCTAATTCAATTAGAAACTACAACAGAGCATGCGGGTCAGACAGAATATCTGTAGTGCACTAGTTTTATGACCTTTTTTTCTGGAGGTTTCAGAATAACCTTATTCTGATATAGCCTAGAGCCTTCACCAGTGTGTAACCTTACAGAGTCTCCCTGATCTCCGCTTCCCCCACTGCAGCTTTGATAGAGCAATTTTCAGTAACTGTCTGCTGAGCCAGTGAGTTGACAGCTCTCATGATTTCCTCCCTGGTGCTGCCAAGAGTTCACTGAGAGTCTAATTCAAAACAAAACAAAGCCCGTCGATTTTGAGAGGTTCATATTTTTTCATGTAGAGCTTTATAATTTATTGTTTCATTTGTGGTTCCTTTGATTTAACAGTGCTGATTAAACTAGGACTTTAAAGTGTGTGTTTTCTTTCCCTTTAGAAAATCCCACCAAAGAAATTCAGATACATGCTGTGTTCAACCCAGACAGACCTGAGCCCGCCTCATTTTAATAACAGCCACCCGTGTTTGTGACATGCGTGTGGCCTTCTAGACACTGTGTTAAGGGTTTTACATGCCTTATTTCTTTTCATTTAGAGTTAATTAATCCAAGAGTTTGTGGATTTGGACTGAATTGTAGTATCGGAAAGGCTTAAACACATCCAATTCAGTTTGCTGACTTTGCATAGGAAGCTATTCAGGGCCAACAAATTTTAGAGACTGGCCCGATGTCATATATCTGTTGGATGGTATAGCCAGAGCCCTCGGGACAAGCGCATCTGTTGAATGGTATAGACATTACCCTCCCCAGTATGCGTAACTTTTGTGTGGTGTAGCCAACGTAACCCCCTCCCCCGCCCCCCCACATCCTGTCTTGTGGTTCTTTTCTAGACACCACAGTGCTTCTATTTCACCTTTTTATCACCTGTGGGAACACACTGAGTATCTAAAGTGTTGGTTACCACTCAGCTAGCTTCTGAGCTACGAGTCATTACCAGGGTATTTGAAATTGTTTGCCAGTGCAGGTGTGATTTTAGATCATCTATTGTGCCTTTGTGGAGCCACTTGAACCGCGTGTTGTCTGGAGTTACAGGAAGCTAAGAGACTCAGGTCCTTCCTTCATTAGCACTGAACTCCAAACTGAATGATCTGATCATCTTAGAGATAATACTGTAAATGAGAATGTAAGGTTAATGGTTAACTTGAAACACATCATTTACCAATGAATGGCATAATAATCATTGTATTTATCTAATATTTGACTCTTCGCCTACATTTTGGCAGATGCCAGTGATTTTTGAATCCATTTTAAGACAGAGGCCAGGGTTGTGACCCTTTTTCATTCAACTGTAACTAACTTTTTTTTTTTTAAAGATTTATTTATTTATTTAATTTGGGCGGGGGTCGGATTGGGGAGGGAGGGGAGCGGGCGGGCCACTTCTATTGGTCTTTCATTTCTCTATTTTCATCCGTCTTTGTTCTTTTTGGCTCCTGTGGGCCTCCCATCACGGTGGCGTCTGTCGTCGCAGAGCACCGGCTCTGGGCGCATGCGCTTCAGAGCTCTGGCTCGGTGATTGGACACATTGGTCCAGCCGCTCCGCGGCACGTGGGATCTTCCCAGGCCAGGGATCGAACTGGCGCCCCTTGCAGTGCAAGGCGGTGTCCTTACCCACTGGACCACCAGGGGAAGCCCTAGCTTTTTTTTTTAAAGTTATTTTCCCATTGACAAAAGTTATCTGTGCTCTGGTACAAATTTATTTAAAAGTACTGAAAAGTAAATTTACCTTTCAGAAATTTACTACAGGTATTTAAAATAAAATAGTAAGTTTTATTTAAGTTGAACAGAATATAACTGAAGTTCAAACTGAAGGAATTGCTGAAATTAAGATTTTTTCCAAATTTAATATCTCCCTATACACACATGAAGATTGCTCTGAGGTTAATAAAAGATCTGAAAAATATTGACTGGCTAGCACAAGAATCCAGATTACTGTGATTTCAGAGTTCCTATCTTTTCTACTTTACCATATTGTCCACATACTGGAGAAGGATGAACAACTTAGAAAAATGTTAATCACTCAGAAAAGTGACAGTGTTAGTGGCTCAGTCGTGTCCGACTCTATGACCCACGACTGTAGTCTGCCAGACTCCTCTGTCCGTGGGATTTCCCAGGCGAGAACACTGGAGTGGGTTGCTGTTTCCTTCTCCAGGGGAACCATATAGAATGGCATAAAATTAAGATGTAGGCTTGTACCATATTATTAATGGCATAAAATTGAGATGTAGGCTTATACCATAAGTCAGAGTTTAAGGGCTGGAGAGACAACTGGAAAACTTCCATTTAAACAAGTAAAAATTAAAGAAAGCTCTGGACTTCACTGGTAGTCTAGAGATAAAGAATTCACCTGCCAGTGTAGGGAATATGGGTTCAGTCCCTGGTCTGGGAAGATTCCTGGACAACTAAGGGGGACAGCGTGGAGCACAGCTACTGAGCCTGGAGTGCCCTAGAGCCTGTGCTTCATTCACAGCAGGAAGTCACGGCAAGGAGAAGTCCATAAACCAAAACTAGAGAATAGCTCCCACTCATCTCAGCGAGAGAGAGCCCGCACATAATGATGAAGACCCAGCGCAGCCAAACATTAAGACATAATAATTAAAAAATAAAATATTAAAAAATAAAGACAGCAGAACATTTTTCCTAGAGAAAGTAATAGATCAGTATCATTTTCATCATTTCAAAATTGTATAAGAAAAAAGTTCTGCTATTTAAAAATAGGTTTAAAATTGCTGGATATACATTATTTTGCTTGCTCAAAAACATACAAGTAGTAAGGTAATAAGATGCACCACTGTATACCTGTCAACAGTCTTCACAAATAACATTTACCAATTTTGTTTGACTAATCCCACATTGTTTTTTTTTTTTTCCTTTTTAAAGATTTATTTATTTATTTATTTTTGGGCGGGGGTCGGGTTGGGGAGGGAGGGGAGTGGGCAGGCCACTTCTGTTGGTCTTTCATTTCTCTATTTTCATCCGTCTTTGTTCTTTGGCTCCTGTGGGCCTCCCATCGCGGTGGCGTCTGCCGTCACAGAGCGCTGGCTCTGGGCGCATGCACTCCAGAGCTCCGGCTCGGTGATTGGACACATCAGTCCAGCCGCTCCGCAGCATGTGGGATCTTCCCAGGCCAGGGATCGAACCAGCGCCCTTTGCACTGCAAGGCGGTGTCCTTACCCACTGGACCACCAGGGGAAGCCCTCCCACATTGTTTTTTATGTGGTTAGAATATTTTGAGGCAAATTCCAGACTTTATATATTGCTGGTAAAGACTTCAGTGTACGTCTTTAATTAAGATCCTCCCCCACCATGCTGTTTAACACACAAAAATAAAGATATTTCCCTAATACTCATCCAGTACTAAGTCCATATGTAAGTGTCCCCTATTAACACAGATTTGATACTTAAAGGAAGCTATTTCATCATCTAAAAGTTTTATTGATATTTACTCAGCATTTTGTAGGAATGTTGGATAAATTGGGCATTACTCTAAAGCCATTTTTTAAATTCTTCTTTTTAGAAATGTTGTATAGCTTGTATTATTTCTGATTGTTTTAACTCGCACGGAACTGGATGGAGGGCTGTCCCTAATATACTTCTTATCAATGTTGTTGTTCAGTCTTTGAAGTTCTGTCTGACTCTCTTCGACCCCATGAACTGCAGCACACCAGGCTTTCTTGTCCTTCACTATCTCCCTGAGTTTGCTCAAACTCACATTCACTGAGTCAGTGATGCCATCCAACTGTCTCATCCTCCGGAGCCCCTGTCTATAGCAAGGTCTTTCCCAGGATTCAGAAAACACTCAAACTTAGAGGGCTAGATTATAAATGGCTTAAGATACTCTGACCAGTTCCTTTGGTTTTGCTTCAGTTTTTAGCTCTCTGTTAAGTTCATGAGTTGGAAGTGTGAAGTTTGTTCTGTATAATGCTACCCTTGTAGCTGTTGAAAGTGATTTCCTCACATGCCTTCTGGACTTGGACCAGCCCAGTGTCCGTACTCATGTGTGAGGCTTGTTGCATTTCTGTGAACTCAGCTTGACCTTCAGGGGTTGGCCTAGGTTGCCCTTTACTTTGAGTCTTTCCTCAGTGACTTCAGCCTTCTTTGGCTCCCGTTTCCCTCTCCTTTCCTCCTACCCTACACTTTAGTCCATAATTATATGCTTATATGTATTGTTTATACTTCTCCTGCAAGTAGGCCCTATGAAACAGTAGAAGGGGTCGAAACTTTGAAGCCAGCACAGTCTGAATTCCTGAGCCAGTTTTCTTAACTGTTAAAAAAAATTGTGGTTCAAAAAAAAAACCACTGAAGAGTTAAATTTTAAGTGCATAGTACAATGTTGTTGGCTATAAGCGTAGTGTTGTATAGCAGATTGGTATTACTTTTTCATCTTATATCACTGTAACTTTACATTCATAGAACAACACTCTGTTTCCTGCCCCCTCTCTCTCTCCCCCCCCCCCCCTTGCCCCCGGCCCTGGCAACCACCATTCTACTTTGTGCTTCTAGGAGCCTGACTGCTTTAGACACCTCCTATGAATTAGAATCATGCACAAATACTTGTCTTCCTGAGACTGACTTATTTCACTGAGCAAGCTTAATGTCCTCACGTTTCATCCATGTGGTAGCATATGACAGGAATTTCTTTTTTTTTAAGGCTGAATGATACTGTTATACAAATATGCCACATTTTCTTTGTCCTTTCATCTGCTGATTGGCATTTAGGGTGCTTCCGGTCTTAATTCTTAGGAATAATGCTGGAGTGAACATGGGGGTGCAGATAGCACTTTGATATCCTGGTTTCAGTTCTTTTGGATAAAAACCCAGAAGTGGCATTGCTGGATCTCATGTCTTTTTTTTTTTTTTAAGTTTGTAATACAGAACTTGTGTAGCAGAGAATGCCTGGCACACAGAGTGGGTCCTCTCCTGTCTGGAGTCCTTGGGCAACCTCTTTTGTTCACATGTATTTACTGTGCTTTATTTTAGAACTTTACGTGGTACTTTTTGCTTTTGCTTCAGTTTTTAGCTCTCTGTTAAGTTCATGAGTTGGAAGTGTGAAGTTTGTTCTGTATAATGCTACCCTTGTAGCTGTTGAAAGTGATTTCCTCACATGCCTTCTGGACTTGGACCAGCCCAGTGTCCGTACTCATGTGTGAGGCTTGTTGCATTTCTGTGAACTCAGCTTGACCTTCAGGGGTTGGCCTAGGTTGCCCTTTACTTTGAGTCTTTCCTCAGTGACTTCAGCCTTCTTTGGCTCCGTTTCCCTCTCCTTTCCTCCTACCCTACACTTTAGTCCATAATTATATGCTTATATGTATTGTTTATACTTCTCCTGCAAGTAGGCCCTATGAAACAGTAGAAGGGGTCGAAACTTTGAAGCCAGCACAGTCTGAATTCCTGAGCCAGTTTTCTTAACTGTTAAAAAAAATTGTGGTTCAAAAAAAAAACCACTGAAGAGTTAAATTTTAAGTGCATAGTACAATGTTGTTGGCTATAAGCGTAGTGTTGTATAGCAGATTGGTATTACTTTTTCATCTTATATCACTGTAACTTTACATTCATAGAACAACACTCTGTTTCCTGCCCCCTCTCTCTCTCCCCCCACACCCCTTGCCCCAGGCCCTGGCAACCACCATTCTACTTTGTGCTTCTAGGAGCCTGACTGCTTTAGACACCTCCTATGAATTAGAATCATGCACAAATACTTGTCTTCCTGAGACTGACTTATTTCACTGAGCAAGCTTAATGTCCTCACGTTTCATCCATGTGGTAGCATATGACAGGAATTTCTTTTTTTTTAAGGCTGAATGATACTGTTATACAAATATGCCACATTTTCTTTGTCCTTTCATCTGCTGATTGGCATTTAGGGTGCTTCCGGTCTTAATTCTTAGGAATAATGCTGGAGTGAACATGGGGGTGCAGATAGCACTTTGATATCCTGGTTTCAGTTCTTTTGGATAAAAACCCAGAAGTGGCATTGCTGGATCTCATGTCTTTTTTTTTTTTTAAGTTTGTAATACAGAACTTGTGTAGCAGAGAATGCCTGGCACACAGAGTGGGTCCTCTCCTGTCTGGAGTCCTTGGGCAACCTCTTTTGTTCACATGTATTTACTGTGCTTTATTTTAGAACTTTACGTGGTACTTTTTGCTTTATGCTAATGTCTTACTGTTTTTGACCATGTGTTCAATAACTTTGAGAATTATTTTGGAGAGAAGTCATTATCTCCAGACCCAAACTCCGCCTCCAAAAAAAAAAAAGCCCCCCAAACCCAGCAACTAAAAGCTCAAACTTTTATTCACTGGTCACTCACAGCAGCTGTGTCATTGAGGAAGTGTTGACACTGCTTTTGGTTTTTAAATGACTGTGTGTTATTCATTCCCAGGACTGAAAAAATTGCAAGGTTGGAATTTTCAGGATTGTTAACAAGATCAAAAAGCAGAGATAAAAAAGCCAGGGGGGAAAAGTCTTTCTACAAAATCGTGGAAGAAAGCAGAAAATGCTAGAATTCTGTAGAAAATGATAGGTGTTGCAAAAATAAGTTTTGACCAGAAAATGAAGGTTGCTGTTTTTCAAGTTATTTTGAAGTAGAAGAAAGTTTAGGCTGCCAGTTTTTAATGTTGCCTGATTTGTTTTTTAAGGCTGTGGATAAAAATGTACATATAAACTTAGTCTTGTTAATAAGGTTTTTGAAGATGACTTGATTTCTTGCAGGGAAGAATTATCTAGTTATTTTCATATATTTTTTTAATTAAAAATTTTTTTTTGGCCTCTTTCATTGGTTTTTTACTTACTTATTTTCATCCATTGTTATTCTTTGACCTGTGTGGGCCTCCCATTGCAGTGGCCTCTCTTGTTGAAGAGCACCAGCTTTGGGCACATGCACTCCAGAGCGCTGGCTCGTAATTGGACACACCTGTCCAGCTGCTCTGCAGCATGTGGGATCTTCCTGGGCCAGGGATCAAACCGGTGCCCCCTGCACTGCCAGGCATACCCTTCACCCACTGGACCACCAGAGAAGCCCTATTTTTGCATTTTATATTTCATATTCAGCAGCTGGCTTCTCCAGTGACTCAGCTGGTAAAGAACCCACCAGTGCAGGAGATGTAAGAGACTTGGGTTCAATCCTTGGGTCAGGAAGATCCCCTGAAGGAGGAAATGGCAACCCACTCCAGTATTCTTGCCTGGAAAATCCCATGGACAGAGACGCTTGGCAGGCTATAGTCCATGGGGTCACAAAGAATTGGACACAAATGAACGCGCATACTGCACATTCATTAGCCATGAGTGTTAACTTTGAAGTGGTTTATAAGAAGTCCTCAACTCCCTCCACCCAGGGAAGATGCCATTTTTCTGATCTTCCTCAAGTTTCACCTTAGGACTAGTGAATGAGGGTGCCATGGCTTCAGCACCCACAACATGGGGGTGATGATTTCTCAGGGAAAAGATCTATCATCTTATTTTCTCTTGCTTTGTTGATGCTTCTTTGCTGAGGTTTTCATTTCTGATAGGTTAAGATTCAGATAGGTTAAGTAGCTGCAGCCCAGTGGGTTCAGGGTAGAGCTCCAGTCCCCAGGAGGAAGATGATCAAGAACCATGCAGTATCTCAGAGCCCAGGGACCTGCAGGTTATCCAGCGAGGAACTCAGACCCAGTTATCAGAGCTGAGCGAGTGACCCAGGCCTGTGGAATGCAGGAGAAAGCAGCCCAGTTATGAGACACAACAAGGTCAGGGCTGGTTAAGCAGCAAGAACAACTTGGCTTGAGCTCTTTGAATTTCTGTTCTAGAAATTCCCGCTGGATGGAGCCAGGGAGGGAGGGTCGGTAAGGGTCTAGGGGTAAAATGTACATATAAACTTAGTCTTGTTAATAAGGTTTTTGAAGATGACTTGATTTCTTGCAGGGAAGAATTATCTAGTTATTTTCATATATTTTTTTAATTAAAAATTTTTTGGCCTCTTTCATTGGTTTTTTACTTACTTATTTTCATCCATTGTTATTCTTTGACCTGTGTGGGCCTCCCATTGCAGTGGCCTCTCTTGTTGAAGAGCACCAGCTTTGGGCACATGCACTCCAGAGCGCTGGCTCGTAATTGGACACACCTGTCCAGCTGCTCTGCAGCATGTGGGATCTTCCTGGGCCAGGGATCAAACCGGTGCCCCCTGCACTGCCAGGCATACCCTTCACCCACTGGACCACCAGAGAAGCCCTATTTTTGCATTTTATATTTCATATTCAGCAGCTGGCTTCTCCAGTGACTCAGCTGGTAAAGAACCCACCAGTGCAGGAGATGTAAGAGACTTGGGTTCAATCCTTGGGTCAGGAAGATCCCCTGAAGGAGGAAATGGCAACCCACTCCAGTATTCTTGCCTGGAAAATCCCATGGACAGAGACGCTTGGCAGGCTATAGTCCATGGGGTCACAAAGAATTGGACACAAATGAACGCGCATACTGCACATTCATTAGCCATGAGTGTTAACTTTGAAGTGGTTTATAAGAAGTCCTCAACTCCCTCCACCCAGGGAAGATGCCATTTTTCTGATCTTCCTCAAGTTTCACCTTAGGACTAGTGAATGAGGGTGCCATGGCTTCAGCACCCACAACATGGGGGTGATGATTTCTCAGGGAAAAGATCTATCATCTTATTTTCTCTTGCTTTGTTGATGCTTCTTTGCTGAGGTTTTCATTTCTGATAGGTTAAGATTCAGATAGGTTAAGTAGCTGCAGCCCAGTGGGTTCAGGGTAGAGCTCCAGTCCCCAGGAGGAAGATGATCAAGAACCATGCAGTATCTCAGAGCCCAGGGACCTGCAGGTTATCCAGCGAGGAACTCAGACCCAGTTATCAGAGCTGAGCGAGTGACCCAGGCCTGTGGAATGCAGGAGAAAGCAGCCCAGTTATGAGACACAACAAGGTCAGGGCTGGTTAAGCAGCAAGAACAACTTGGCTTGAGCTCTTTGAATTTCTGTTCTAGAAATTCCCGCTGGATGGAGCCAGGGAGGGGAGGGTGGGGACAAGGGTCAAGAGGCTTCAGCTGTGGGGAAGGACGGGTGGGCTGTGGAAGCTGGAAACACAGGCCCAGCCTGGAAGGCCTACACAGTTCAGGCATGATGAGATGAGGTTTTGGTACTGGGTGAGTCCTGGTAGCCTGCTTGTAAATAGATGGTCTTAAAGGGTAAGTGGCATATTCAACAGTGAGCTTGAAACAGGACTGAGAGTTACTTTTGTGAATCTAGAAATAGATTTTAACTCAGTTTAGATAAAAAAGAAAAATCCTTGAGTCAAGTGTAAATTATAACCTTATGATTATAGAAGTACCAGTTCTATTCATTACTCTCTTTACTAAATCTGAAGCAAATTACTACTTGAATGCTGTTATAGATATAAATATTAAATTACCCAACAATCAGTTCTGAGTAGATGAGCAATTGAAGGCGTTTGAGGTTAGGTTTCTTTTGGGTCAAGGATAAACTCACGCTAACCTTATTTTGCACTTCAGTCATGTGTAGTTTGGTCCACAATTTATGCCTGGGCTCTAAAAGGCAACCCACTCCAGTATTCTTGCCTGGAGAATCCCGTGGACAGAGGAGCCTGGCGGGTTATAGTCCATTGGAGCGCACAGAGTCGGGCACAACTGAAGGGATTTAGCCCGCTCTGTCCCATACAGATTAGATTGCGAGATAAATTGAGGCTTGTCCCACTGATCACTGAATCCTAACATTTGAACCTACATTTTTAAGAAGGTTGTCAGAAAGCACGTGTCCCACTGATCACTGAATCCTAACATTTGAACCTACATTTTTAAGAAGGTTGTCAGAAAGCACGAAAATCAATACCTTTAAAGACTATAGAATCCTCTGGCTATTTTGAAACATCCTCATTTAAATTCCTCCTTCCTTAAGGTCAGCTGGCTACAGGGCTTCTGGACCGTGTCAGTAGACATCAGCGTTGCGATGCAGAGATGAGGGGTCATGGCGTTCATACAGTGGTGCCGCGCCGTTCCTCTGCTCAAGGAGGTTTGTGATCTGGTGAGCAGCTTCACTCACAGATACCACAAGAAAAGGTAGATGGGAAGCGATGAGCACGTGGCTGGTGTGTGAGCAGCTGGAAGAAAGGTTCCCCGTCAGAATGGCAACACTGAGGGTCGTGTGACTGCCTTTAAATTTTTGTCCAGGTGGTCGCGGGTATTGGAGACCACTTAGGGACAGTTGGATACAGTGTTCCTTCCTGTTTTTGAGAACACTTGATTCTGAGAGGCTGAGGTCCCCTGTGTGGGCAGCTTCTCTCCTGAATGTAGGGACTGGAGACCCCCTGAGAAGGAAATCACCTTTTCTCAGTGCTTGGGGTGATCTCTCAGAGCTGCTAGCCATACTGTTTTGAAATGCTTTGTTTCGGTGTTCTTCGACACTTTAGAGTTACTTTTGTGAATCTAGAAATAGATTTTAACTCTTTATAAAAAGAAATCCTTGAGTCAAGTGTAAATTATAACCTTATGATTATAGAAGTACCAGTTCTATTCATTACTCTCTTTACTAAATCTGAAGCAAATTACTACTTGAATGCTGTTATAGATATAAATATTAAATTACCCAACAATCAGTTCTGAGTAGATGAGCAATTGAAGGCGTTTGAGGTTAGGTTTCTTTTGGGTCAAGGATAAACTCACGCTAACCTTATTTTGCACTTCAGTCATGTGTAGTTTGGTCCACAATTTATGCCTGGGCTCTAAAAGGCAACCCACTCCAGTATTCTTGCCTGGAGAATCCCGTGGACAGAGGAGCCTGGCGGGTTATAGTCCATTGGAGCGCACAGAGTCGGGCACAACTGAAGGGATTTAGCCCGCTCTGTCCCATACAGATTAGATTGCGAGATAAATTGAGGCTTGTCCCACTGATCACTGAATCCTAACATTTGAACCTACATTTTTAAGAAGGTTGTCAGAAAGCACGTGTCCCACTGATCACTGAATCCTAACATTTGAACCTACATTTTTAAGAAGGTTGTCAGAAAGCACGAAAATCAATACCTTTAAAGACTATAGAATCCTCTGGCTATTTTGAAACATCCTCATTTAAATTCCTCCTTCCTTAAGGTCAGCTGGCTACAGGGCTTCTGGACCGTGTCAGTAGACATCAGCGTTGCGATGCAGAGATGAGGGGTCATGGCGTTCATACAGTGGTGCCGCGCCGTTCCTCTGCTCAAGGAGGTTTGTGATCTGGTGAGCAGCTTCACTCACAGATACCACAAGAAAAGGTAGATGGGAAGCGATGAGCACGTGGCTGGTGTGTGAGCAGCTGGAAGAAAGGTTCCCCGTCAGAATGGCAACACTGAGGGTCGTGTGACTGCCTTTAAATTTTTGTCCAGGTGGTCGCGGGTATTGGAGACCACTTAGGGACAGTTGGATACAGTGTTCCTTCCTGTTTTTGAGAACACTTGATTCTGAGAGGCTGAGGTCCCCTGTGTGGGCAGCTTCTCTCCTGAATGTAGGGACTGGAGACCCCCTGAGAAGGAAATCACCTTTTCTCAGTGCTTGGGGTGATCTCTCAGAGCTGCTAGCCATACTGTTTTGAAATGCTTTGTTTCGGTGTTCTTCGACACTTTAGAGGATTAAAAGTCTATTTAAACTGTAACTGCCTGTAATCAACCATTTGGCATTTTTCGCATGGTCTCCTGCCAGTCGTAATTTTTCAGGACTGTTCCTTGTGTCTTGATCTGGCAGTCACCTTCCGCTTTAATTTACGGCGACCAGGGAAAACAAATATTTCCCTCTTGTTAGAATTGTATCTGAAAGGGGAGTAAACCTAGCCCTCCAGGAGGGCCTGGGAAGGAGGTGTTGTGTAAAGATGGGGAGAAGTTGGAAGTTCTTTTCTAAATGGTACGTGAATTTAGTTACTGATTATGGCAGCTTCAGAGATCTTCTCAATTCCCCGCTATCTGATGGAGAGTTGAGGTTGCTGGCTTATGGCTTTTGCCTGTCCTCACCCTTTCCCCATCTTTTCTCCCACCCTTGCCTGAATCAGTCTTGTTGTTTAAAGGAGAGGATGAAAGTTTTCTCAAGGAGAAGAGAAGAAGGTGAATGCAGGAAAATCCGGGGCTGAAGCAAGAGCTTGGTCTGTTAGTCAGCCACTGCTCTTGAAACTCAAGACGTACCAGGCCCTGTGGATGATTCAGAGGGATGATGTGGGCGCTGCCTTCAACAAGCTGCCGGTTTAGTTGGGAGAGATTGCCGACAGACCTGAAACCCACAATTGAAAGTGCTAGGGAAGTTTTCATACGGTGTGAGTTCAGAGAAGCGGGACTTGAGTGGGCAGCTTTAAGCCAGCGGTGCTGGGGTCCAAGTGAATGAATGACCGTGCAGCGTACCTTGGGGAGAACAGACACCTTGAGAGTCCAAGGAGGAGGGTGAGTTAATGAAAGTCCAGGTAGGACGTGGCAGAGGTTGTGGAGGGATTTTGCAGCACATCTGAGGGTCGTGTGACTGCCTTTAAATTTTTGTCCAGGTGGTCGCGGGTATTGGAGACCACTTAGGGACAGTTGGATACAGTGTTCCTTCCTGTTTTTGAGAACACTTGATTCTGAGAGGCTGAGGTCCCCTGTGTGGGCAGCTTCTCTCCTGAATGTAGGGACTGGAGACCCCCTGAGAAGGAAATCACCTTTTCTCAGTGCTTGGGGTGATCTCTCAGAGCTGCTAGCCATACTGTTTTGAAATGCTTTGTTTCGGTGTTCTTCGACACTTTAGAGGATTAAAAGTCTATTTAAACTGTAACTGCCTGTAATCAACCATTTGGCATTTTTCGCATGGTCTCCTGCCAGTCGTAATTTTTCAGGACTGTTCCTTGTGTCTTGATCTGGCAGTCACCTTCCGCTTTAATTTACGGCGACCAGGAAAACAAATTTTTCCCCTCTTGTTAGAATTGTATCTGAAAGGGGAGTAAACCTAGCCCTCCAGGAGGGCCTGGGAAGGAGGTGTTGTGTAAAGATGGGGAGAAGTTGGAAGTTCTTTTCTAAATGGTACGTGAATTTAGTTACTGATTATGGCAGCTTCAGAGATCTTCTCAATTCCCCGCTATCTGATGGAGAGTTGAGGTTGCTGGCTTATGGCTTTTGCCTGTCCTCACCCTTTCCCCATCTTTTCTCCCACCCTTGCCTGAATCAGTCTTGTTGTTTAAAGGAGAGGATGAAAGTTTTCTCAAGGAGAAGAGAAGAAGGTGAATGCAGGAAAATCCGGGGCTGAAGCAAGAGCTTGGTCTGTTAGTCAGCCACTGCTCTTGAAACTCAAGACGTACCAGGCCCTGTGGATGATTCAGAGGGATGATGTGGGCGCTGCCTTCAACAAGCTGCCGGTTTAGTTGGGAGAGATTGCCGACAGACCTGAAACCCACAATTGAAAGTGCTAGGGAAGTTTTTCATACGGTGTGAGTTCAGAGAAGCGGGACTTGAGTGGGCAGCTTTAAGCCAGCGGTGCTGGGGTCCAAGTGAATGAATGACCGTGCAGCGTACCTTGGGGAGAACAGACACCTTGAGAGTCCAAGGAGGAGGGTGAGTTAATGAAAGTCCAGGTAGGACGTGGCAGAGGTTGTGGAGGGATTTTGCAGCACATCTGATAAACCCATTTCAGAGGAGGAGTTGATGAGGGTTTGTGATGTGTTCACAGGCTGTTGTGACCATGTGGATGATGAAATGCAGACTCTTGGGCTGTACTCCAGGTATTGATTGCCTTCTTATGCCGACGGGGGTGTTCAGGAATGACCCAGGCCCATCTCGTGCAGATGGCCTGCATGGTATACCTTGGGAAACACTGGTAAAGGATGGATGACATAAGCTGATTAATTTCTCCATGGGAGACAAATTAGGAAGGAGGCACCCCAGCTGGAGAGCCTGCTTCTAGTCCCTCTGTTGCAGGACAGGTAGAGGACAGGTAGCCCTGCGGATCAGGGAACACGAATGTGAGCATAGAATTAGCTCTCAGCTGGAGACCGTGTTCTCTCAGCCTCACCCTTCCCAGGTACCCGGCTTCTCTCACTTATCCACACGCCGTCACAGCTGAGAACATCATGATGCTAACTGAAATCAGGTTTGGATTCAGCACTCTTGTGAGCCTAGGAAAGCTTTGTTCTTTGGGCATTGTAACTCCAGACAGCCTGTAATGAGCGTAAGCTTTGTCAGATTTAGAAAGGAAGAAAATATGGGTATCAGTTTTTAAAAAACAAACCTATTAATACTGTTACTAGAAGAACCAAGAGAAATCATAGCGGTAAATAGTTCCTCACATCTGAAAACTGTTGTGTTGTAATAATCACTTATCACATAGCAAACACTTAACACCTAGATGTTCTTTACAGATGAACTGTTCTCTCTTACCAACCCCATGACAAGGGCTGTCTAGCGCTTCCCAGGGAATGACTTGGTCTTTCCCCTCCTTTCTCTTGGGGAGTGTGCGCCCCCAGGCCCCACCTTGTACCCACCCCAGTGATCATCCCCTGCAAGGTGTTATTCACTGCAGCGTCCTTCAGCTCTCTACCTGTCCATTTGAGATTCTCCTCCTACCCCCTTTTTAAGTGTAAATATTTCCTGCTCCACACCCTCCAAGACAGAAGAAAACACCTTGAGGATGGGTTAGGGGCAGAGGTTCCAAGTCCTGGCTGTGCATTATAATCTGTGGTCACCTTTAAAAAAAGTTGGGTCCCCAGAGGTTCTGTTTTAATTCATCTGGCATCCAAAGTTTTAAAGCTCCTCAGGAGATTCCGATGAGTGGTGGGGATCTAAACTACCTCAGTGGGCTTGATAGGTATAATGGTCCTAGTAGTACCCCTGTGCTAAGGAAAATGGAAACTGCAAGATTTGAAGGGGAAACAAGTATTTTTATATAATGCCTGTTGGTGCTCGAGTCTCAGATGCCTATTGAGTCCCCAGGGTTTTCCTCCTTCCTATTTTTGGCCTTTATTGAAGCCTGCTTTCGATTAAACACCAACATCCAAAATTGAGCAAAACAGGAAAGAGCCTTCTTTCACTGGCTTCAGGATTTCTGTGGTGGTGTTTTCCACCGAGTTGCACAAGCTCTCGTATGTGGGTTTGACTTGGGGAAGGCTGTGAGCGTCACCTGGCTGGTTACCCTCTCTGGGCCTCACACTCAGCGGGTCACCATTCAGTGCAGTGGGACCCTGCATCATGGGAGGACTCGGACTGTCACACCGAATCGCTGGCCACACAGTTTGGATGACTAACACATCCCTAGTCTTTGTTTTGTGGTCTTAGGATGCCCAATACTAGGTTTTTGGAAGGATACATAAGAGAAAAAACTTCTTTCTGTTGAGTAAACAACTTTGAAGTCTTTCTGTTCATTTTTGAAACAGAGTGACGGCCAGGAGGTAAGTCCTAATAATTCTCTTCAAAAGGCTTCTAAGGTTTTATTTGTTAGGATCCAATTGAATATCAAATCCATGAAAATAAAAGGCTAGTGATTGCCCATTGAAGGTCATCACTCACCTGGTCTCTAAACTCCTGTATTTTAGGTTCCATAAAACTCCCTCCAAAAAGTGTACTTTGTCTTCTTTTGCAGTTTACATGAGAATATTTTGTAGCATAATGGTTGTTTTTCAAAACTTTCTTGGGACCCGATTTTTGACTGTATGTTGAAAATGATTGGAGCCACTTTAGTGGTGATGCTAAGTTGCTTCAGTCGTGTCTGACTCTTTGTGACCCCATGGACTGTAGCTGGCCAGGCTCCTTTGTCCATGAGATTTCCCAGGCAAGAATACTGGAGTGGGTTGCCATTTCTTCTCCAGGGGAATTGTCCCAACCCAGGGATCCAACCTGTATCTCCTATGTTGCCTGAACTGGCAGGTGGGTTCTTTACCACTAGAGCCATCTGGGAAGTTTTAGTGGAGGAATGCTAAAACCAAATACAAAAAAGTAACAAGTTCTACTTTTTCCTCATTTAACATTGATTTTAAAGGACAATTGAGAACTTGAGGCATAGTTTTTCTTCTGAGTCTGGTGGGTGAATGAGGAACTGTCACTGTAAGTAACTTCTCAAACACCACTCAGTTGCTCCAGCCTCCATCTCCATTTTTCCTTTCTGTAATTACTGAGTGTGGCCCTTAAAACCCATGTAGGACCAAATGCAGACTCTAGACTCTGTGATCTCATCACCACAAAGACAGGCTGTAGGGACAGTTCTGCTTGCAGGAGGTCACCTCCCCTTTGGGACCTTCGTCACCCTGTAGTTTACAGAGCTGTCTTTGTCATCTTGAACTCGGAAAGCACTGCCCTCCCCCGCCCTTACAGAAGGAGTAACATGGGTTGCTGTGGGTGGAGACGCCAGAGAGAAAGCACGTGGTGTGCATCAGCTGTTCGTGATCAAGTGAGGAGCATGCGCACACGTTGGGGGTGCCCTGGGCAGAGGGTCTGCCTGAGAGCAGGCATGTTGTGGGCTGTGGTGGATATTCTCTCGTGCCTTTCTGTCGGTCATGGTGAGGACAGGTGAGCCGCCTGCCCTTTCTGCTGAGGTGTGCTTTGTGCAAGGAGGTTGGCTGGAGTCCTCGCAGCAGGTGTGAGATGGACTCCTTCCCTGGTTGCCAGGCTCTCGGCCAAGAGGCAGGTGAGCCCTTTTATGAGGACGCCTTGGATATCTGAGCTGCGGTTCACCAGGTGGTGCTGTCCTGCAGTGAAATGCTTCAGTCCTGCCAGCGAAATCAGCAGCCTGGGGAAGCAGAAACTAGGGGCACTCAGAAGCCTGGGCAGTTTGAGGGGCTATTGCTCAATATGAGGTGAGATTTGATGCTGTGGGGGTAGGGGGCACCTGGACTTGTGTAGGTTTCTCCTCCTGTCCTGCTTGCATGACAGTTCAGCGCTCTCTGAGGTTGAGGGGAGGATTGAGCCTGTTCCCTGCCTCCGTCCCTGGTTTCCTCCCAGTGAAGAGCTCCTGTGCTCTGTTCTCATCTTTGAAGTCCCGGTGGGTAAGGAGGGGCACCTCTTGTAGAGCTCCTCATCAAACAGACTTAACGGGGAGAGGAGGCCTCCACCCCGGCTTTGCATGCACAAACCCATTACACTCCCGGGCCTTGCCAAGGAGGTTTCGTCGGCCCCAACGTGACTACACATGATCCGTCCTCTTTGGCAGAGTGAAGCCCGGCAGTCTTGCTGCAAGGGACTGACTTGGGTGAGAGCCCAGTTGTCGGTGTGTTTGAGCTTGGATAGCATCCTTGAAAACGAACATCTTCCAGGACCAGGGTAGCAGCAAAAAGAATATTTCCCAGGGAAATGGACTCTGAGACAGTCACGAAGAACCCCTCGTTGGAATCCTTCAAGGAACGTGCATTGATTGATATGTGCCTCTGCTTGTGATAAGAGCAGGAAGCGGGCGGAGGGGCCGGCAGCCAGACCAGCCTTTGAGGAACAGGGAGGAAGGTGGGGGAGCTCCAGACAGAAGGAAACAAGTGCTAGGACACAGGTCCCCGCGAGAGGCTTAGTGTGCTGAGCCGAGCTGCCGTGGGGGCAGGGAGGGCATGCAGAATACTAGAGCTGTGTTTGGAGGAAGACTGATCTCCAGAGTGGGGGAGGAAACCAGGAGAGCAAAGGTGTGAGGCTGGGTGGTGTGTTTGGAAATGGTGAGTTGTGCAGAGAGCTGAGACCTGTGAGGAGTGAGGCAGGAAACATGGGAAGAAAGTGCTGGGGAGAACTTCAGTGCCCCGAGAGCTTTAGCGAGGTTCTTGGCTCATTATCACAAACCTTCAACACACTTGTGTTGGGCTGCAAACCCATTAGCATTACTTAGAAAACCCTCGTGAGAGAAAGTAGCCCGGACGCTGCAGTGCCTTGCTCAAGATAGGGTCTTTCAGGACGGGTCCTGGTCACCCTGGACAGAGGTGGCCGGGAGGCGGAAAGCGTTTTCTTGCGTCCACCAGCCCTCGTTTCCCTGTGCAGAGTGGGTATGTGCGGATGACTTTTCCTCTCTGATGTGGCTTTGTCTGGAGTCTTGGTTGTAGCTGGTTTTATAAAACTCTATTCATCTGGTGTCATAGGACAAGTGTGCTGACCGCTTTTTCTTTTTTCAGTTCTCTTCCTGCTTTGCTGTGGTCGCCTGGTCCAGAGGAACTTTCGGGGTGCCCCCTGAGTGAGACAGCTTCTCCCTATTGCCATCAAGTGAAGTCTGGGGTGAAGCAAGGTGAGTGAGATCCAGAGAGAATTTGTACTCCGACAGACTGAGTTTTCTATGGTATGTTATTTTCTGAAAAATTTTGAGGCCATGGAAAGTAAATTGGGGTTTTAGTCAAAGTTAAGAATTTTTTTAAAAAATCCATGATTTAATTACTATGTCAAAGCACTTGTATTATTAGTAACAGGGACGCATTGATAAGATTCTTTTCTCTGACTTTTTTTGGTGCCTATTTTGGGTTTTTTTGGGAGTACCGAAAAACATGGTGTCAGTAGAACTGATATAAAATTTTTTAGACTTTTAATGATTTCAGTGGGCTATTTTTTGATATATTAAAAGAATTCAGATGTCATGTACATGTATCATTATTAGTTTCAGGTGTTCAACGTTAACGATTCAGTCGATGAATGTCTTGTGATGCCGAGCTGCCGTGGGGGCAGGGAGGGCATGCAGAATACTAGAGCTGTGTTTGGAGGAAGACTGATCTCCAGAGTGGGGGAGGAAACCAGGAGAGCAAAGGTGTGAGGCTGGGTGGTGTGTTTGGAAATGGTGAGTTGTGCAGAGAGCTGAGACCTGTGAGGAGTGAGGCAGGAAACATGGGAAGAAAGTGCTGGGGAGAACTTCAGTGCCCCGAGAGCTTTAGCGAGGTTCTTGGCTCATTATCACAAACCTTCAACACACTTGTGTTGGGCTGCAAACCCATTAGCATTACTTAGAAAACCCTCGTGAGAGAAAGTAGCCCGGACGCTGCAGTGCCTTGCTCAAGATAGGGTCTTTCAGGACGGGTCCTGGTCACCCTGGACAGAGGTGGCCGGGAGGCGGAAAGCGTTTTCTTGCGTCCACCAGCCCTCGTTTCCTGTGCAGAGTGGGTATGTGCGGATGACTTTTCCTCTCTGATGTGGCTTTGTCTGGAGTCTTGGTTGTAGCTGGTTTTATAAAACTCTATTCATCTGGTGTCATAGGACAAGTGTGCTGACCGCTTTTTCTTTTTTCAGTTCTCTTCCTGCTTTGCTGTGGTCGCCTGGTCCAGAGGAACTTTCGGGGTGCCCCCTGAGTGAGACAGCTTCTCCCTATTGCCATCAAGTGAAGTCTGGGGTGAAGCAAGGTGAGTGAGATCCAGAGAGAATTTGTACTCCGACAGACTGAGTTTTCTATGGTATGTTATTTTCTGAAAAATTTTGAGGCCATGGAAAGTAAATTGGGGTTTTAGTCAAAGTTAAGAATTTTTTTAAAAAATCCATGATTTAATTACTATGTCAAAGCACTTGTATTATTAGTAACAGGGACGCATTGATAAGATTCTTTTCTCTGACTTTTTTTGGTGCCTATTTTGGGTTTTTTTGGGAGTACCGAAAAACATGGTGTCAGTAGAACTGATATAAAATTTTTTAGACTTTTAATGATTTCAGTGGGCTATTTTTTGATATATTAAAAGAATTCAGATGTCATGTACATGTATCATTATTAGTTTCAGGTGTTCAACGTTAACGATTCAGTAGATGAATGTATTGTGATGCCTGTTTTTCATCATGTTATTCTCCTGTTCCCCAAGTCTCGTGACAAACTTCTAAAGTTTAATAATTAATACAAGCCTCTCCATAGTTACCAGGAGACAAATGATGGGATGTCGACGCCGCCCCACCCAGTGCCCTTCCCAGGTTGGCTTTTTAGGGCCATGCCAGTTACAATGGTTTGGGCTCCATCTCGCGTCTGCTCTACATGCTGTCTCGTTAACCTGTTTGGAGCCATTTTCCTTCTGGGTTTCAGAAAGGGTTCTGTGACGTTAGGAGCTTTAAGCACGTCGCCGAACTTTTGTACTGTGGTTTTCCTGTACTGCCGTCTTACCTGTTGTCGTGAAACAATAATACCTCATGCAAGGGGTTGGGTGACACTGGTTCCCAGTGGGTCAGACTTTTGTTCTGTCGTTTGTATCACTATCTCCAGTGTGGAGCATGTAGTAGGATTCAAGTATTCCCTCTTTCCTTTAAGGAGAGAGAATTGGTTGAGAATGATCTCAGGCAGTGACGATGAGAACAGCCTCATCCTGAGTGGGCACAGCTTGGAGGAGGTTGTGTTTCATACTCGGGTGCTCTCAGTTGAGGCTGTGGAGGAGGAGGCTCCAGGAGGCCCGGGACAGAGCTGTGGATTGGGAGAATGAAGGCCCTGCCCTGGACCTCTTCTCTGTGGGTGCTGGAAACCCTTCTCCCTAGGAGATGGGGTCAAGATTAAAGTTGCTTGCAACCTCAGAGTGTTCTTGAGACGCCCGTGTGATGTGCAGGTGCACTCTGCCATCTGTCTGGCCTGGCTTGCTCGTAGGATCTCATATTCTGCACTCACCTTTCCTGCCATGCCTTGCTTGTCCATGAAGAGCATAGTGGCCAGTTGTGACCCTCTCCCTCCACCCGCATCCCCCACAACTTTGGCAGATCCTGCCGAAAGGTAAGAGCTTCTCAGCAGGGACCTGTCGGGAGTATTTTTAAAAACTAAGATGCCAAGACTTACCCTGGGCCTGCTGAACTGGAATTTGGAGGATGGAGAGGCTGTCCCTGCTATTCTGTTTCTCTCTACTTAGCTTTCCTGGTGGCACAGTGGTAAAGAATCTGCCTATCAATACAGGGAGATGCAGGTTCAAATCCTGGGTCAGGAAGATCCTCTGGAGGAGGAAATGGCCATCCACTCCAGTATTCTTGCCTGGAGAATCCCAAGGACAGAAGACCCTGGTGATCTATAGTCCATGGGGTCACAGAGAGTCAGACATCACTTAGATTTGTTGTTGCTGTCTCTGCATGTGTGTGTGTGTTTTAAGAAGCTTCTCAAGAGGTGATGGTGTGTAACTTCTTGAGAAATATTTGTATGTGGAGTAGACTTAACAAAACACAAACCCCCTTCTTAGCCCGAGCAGATGTTTGGGGAATTATTTTTGAACTCTGCTAACTAGTTTTACCAGTTTACACTGCCAAGCCAAACAGTCCCTTGTAGTGCTATAGTTTGCATCGTAGAACCATTTTATAACTTTTTAAAAAAAACTGCCTAAGAGTGATTTCTATGGTTGTAAGTATACAAAGAATGAGGAAAATGATGTTGAGAAACAATTTACTAAATTTAACGAGAGCTAAGGCTTATTTAGAAATCCAGGTGGGACTCTGCTTAGATGGAATTTTACCAAAGTATGCAGGGATCTATCTGCATATTGAAACCAAAGCCTCTTCTGACTTGTGGCAACACATTTCTCAAGGTAATGTTGAAATAGCCATTTATATGCATTGCCCTTAGAGAGTTCTTAGACAGGAAATTTATCTAGTCAGGTAGACACGTTTTTCCCTCCTCCAGTTTTTGGGTGGAAGAGAATTAAGCTAATTTTTCTTTTCTCTTTCCCCAAGGACCAACATCAAGGAAATAGATAGGAGCTTAATAGCAAAGATCATGTTAAATGACTTGTGGTTTTTAACTGGGTCTCTTTTGCAAATTTCCCTTTCACTGGGAAAAAAGAACACAAAACCCTTGCAATTATTTGAGGTTTTAATATTTTGATGAGTTTGGAGAACAGTGAATTGCTATTTTGAAATCAAAGAATTTTACCGTTTAGTTAGCGATGACCTGTCATTTGGTTTTGATCACCTCAGTGTCACAGAAATTGCTCCTAAAGTCACAGATGGCCTCTTATAGGACTTATGGCATGGCTTTTCTATAGCTCTTGATGTCCTGATCACTCCTTGTTTGAAACTTTCTTTTTTCTTTTTTTTTTTTTAATTATTTTTTTTGGCGGGGCGGGGTGGGGAGTTGGGGAGGGAGGGGGGCGGGCGGGCCACTTCTGTTGGTCTTTCATTTGTCTATTTTCATCTATCTTTGTTTTTTGGCCTGTGTGGGCCTCCCATCACGGTGGCCTCTGTTGTCACAGAGCACCAGCTCTGGGTGCATGCGCTCCAGAGCTCCGGCTCGGTAGTTGGACACATCGGTCCAGCCGCTCTGCGGCACGTGGGATCTTCCCAGGCCAGGGATCGAACCGGTGCCCCTTGCACTGCAAGGCAGTGTCCTTACCCACTGGACCACCAGGGAAGCCCTCGTTTGAAAACTTTCTCCTTTGGGTTCCTTTGTGTTTTCCCTACTTTCTCATTTCTTCCTAAGGCCTACTATGCCTACCATTAAACGTTCACACTTCCTGGGCTTGTCTTCTTGGTGGTTTGCTTTCAGTCTGCTCAGCCTCTTTGGGGAACTTCAGTATTCCCATGACTTTGGCCACCACCCACATGCTAACAACCCCCAGGTCTTTCTCTGAGTTCACCTTTGTCTCAAACGATCATTTGGACATTTCTTGCATGACTCGAATGTACTTTTAACTTACGATAGACTGAACTCATTTTCCTCCCAATTATTGCCTGCTTTCCACTCTCCACCTCCCCACGTCCTCGCACCCCTGTGCTTCTGTCTGCTTTTCCCACTTTGGTCATTGGCACCGTTCAAGCCAGAAACGTGTGACTCATCCTCCACCCTCCCTCAGTCCACTCCATATCATAATTGGTGAGAAAGTCCCTATCATTTTAATATCCTAAATAAAAAAAGACCATCCCACTGACTTTGATTGGGCTTTAAAAATTGTCATTGGGCCTATATAAGCAGATGGAATAACATGAGACAATCGTGACCATGTATGTTTGTATGCGTTTCTTGCTAGGCATAGGACTAGATACTTGTCACGCTGTTGCTGTTTCTTATGGTTATTCTGTGGTGTGTCATCTCTATTACACTTGAGGATTCTAAGTGTAAATTATAGGCCCAGGATCACAGGGTGGATGAAGCATCCTGGAGTTAGGATTTGGGAGTTTTAAACCTATGGCTTGGTCTACCTGGCTCCAAAACCATCACCATCCTGTCACTCTGACTTGTTCTCTTCCCATGATGCCACAGATTTGGATTTCTGGTGAGCAGGTTGACTGTTTTGAAAGCAGGAACTGGGGTTTACTCAAATTTGTGGTGGTGGTGTTCAGTTGCTGAGTTGTGTCCGACTCTCTGCGATCCCATGGACTGCAGCAGGCCAGGCTTCCCTGTCCTTCACTGTCGCCCAGAGTTTGCCCAAACTCATGTCCACTGAGTCAGTGATGCCTTCCAACCATCTCATCCTCTGTTGCTGCCTTTTCCTCCTTCCCTCAGTCTTTCCCAGCATCAGGGTGTTTTCCAAATTTGTGTGTCACCATATATGTGTGTGTGTGTATTTTTACATAGTAAGTGATAAAGACTCGTACATGGAAAAACCATGGTCTGTGTTTTCTATGGTCATTTTTTTTTTCCCTGCCACTTATTCAGTATTCCCATGACTTTGGCCACCACCCACATGCTAACAACCCCCAGGTCTTTCTCTGAGTTCACCTTTGTCTCAAACGATCATTTGGACATTTCTTGCATGACTCGAATGTACTTTTAACTTACGATAGACTGAACTCATTTTCCTCCCAATTATTGCCTGCTTTCCACTCTCCACCTCCCCACGTCCTCGCACCCCTGTGCTTCTGTCTGCTTTTCCCACTTTGGTCATTGGCACCGTTCAAGCCAGAAACGTGTGACTCATCCTCCACCCTCCCTCAGTCCACTCCATATCATAATTGGTGAGAAAGTCCCTATCATTTTAATATCCTAAATAAAAAAAGACCATCCCACTGACTTTGATTGGGCTTTAAAAATTGTCATTGGGCCTATATAAGCAGATGGAATAACATGAGACAATCGTGACCATGTATGTTTGTATGCGTTTCTTGCTAGGCATAGGACTAGATACTTGTCACGCTGTTGCTGTTTCTTATGGTTATTCTGTGGTGTGTCATCTCTATTACACTTGAGGATTCTAAGTGTAAATTATAGGCCCAGGATCACAGGGTGGATGAAGCATCCTGGAGTTAGGATTTGGGAGTTTTAAACCTATGGCTTGGTCTACCTGGCTCCAAAACCATCACCATCCTGTCACTCTGACTTGTTCTCTTCCCATGATGCCACAGATTTGGATTTCTGGTGAGCAGGTTGACTGTTTTGAAAGCAGGAACTGGGGTTTACTCAAATTTGTGGTGGTGGTGTTCAGTTGCTGAGTTGTGTCCGACTCTCTGCGATCCCATGGACTGCAGCAGGCCAGGCTTCCCTGTCCTTCACTGTCGCCCAGAGTTTGCCCAAACTCATGTCCACTGAGTCAGTGATGCCTTCCAACCATCTCATCCTCTGTTGCTGCCTTTTCCTCCTTCCCTCAGTCTTTCCCAGCATCAGGGTGTTTTCCAAATTTGTGTGTCACCATATATGTGTGTGTGTGTATTTTTACATAGTAAGTGATAAAGACTCGTACATGGAAAAACCATGGTCTGTGTTTTCTATGGTTTCAGCTGGATTTAATCCCTGATTTTTCTATTAGGTGCACACTGGCTAGGTAGCCTGAGCTTAGGACAGTGGGGTTATACTGCTTACCTCTCAGGGTTTTTCTGGGAAGGTACTTTAAAGTTCAAGGGCATTTTTGAGAATTTACCTTGGGAGGAACTGAAGAGGTTGTGGAAGTTGATAACTGGCTAGCTCAGATGAGCCTCTTTTTGGTATCAGGGTGATGGTGGCCTCGTAGAATGTGTTCTGAAGTGTTCCTTCCTGGGCAATTTTTTGGAAGAGTTTTAGAAGGACAGGCGTTAGCTCTTCTTTAAATGTTTGGTAGAATTCACTTGTGAAACCATCTGGCCCTGGGCTTTTATTTTGGGGTAGATTTTTGATCACAAGGTCGATTTCTGAGCTTGTGATTGGCTTGTTCATAGTTTCTATTTCTTCCTGGTTGAGTCTTGGGAGATTAATCTTCTCTAAGAAACTGTCCATTTCTTCGAGGTTGTCCAGTTTGTTGCCATAGAGTTGTTCATAATAGTCTCTTATAATCCTTTGGATTTCTGCATTATCCGTTGTAATCTCTCCTTTTTCATTTTTGATTTTGGTGATCTGGTTCTTCTCTCTTCTTTTCTTGATGAGTCTGGCCAGTGGTGTGTCGATTTTATTGACTTTTTCGAAGAACCAGCTTTTTGTTTTATTTATCTTTACTATTGTTTCTTTTGTTTCTTTTTCATTTATTTCTGCTCTTATCTTTATGTTTTGAAAGCAGGAACTGGGGTTTACTCAAATTTGTGGTGGTGGTGTTCAGTTGCTGAGTTGTGTCCGACTCTCTGCGATCCCATGGACTGCAGCAGGCCAGGCTTCCCTGTCCTTCACTGTCGCCCAGAGTTTGCCCAAACTCATGTCCACTGAGTCAGTGATGCCTTCCAACCATCTCATCCTCTGTTGCTGCCTTTTCCTCCTTCCCTCAGTCTTTCCCAGCATCAGGGTGTTTTCCAAATTTGTGTGTCACCATATATGTGTGTGTGTGTATTTTTACATAGTAAGTGATAAAGACTCGTACATGGAAAAACCATGGTCTGTGTTTTCTATGGTTTCAGCTGGATTTAATCCCTGATTTTTCTATTAGGTGCACACTGGCTAGGTAGCCTGAGCTTAGGACAGTGGGGTTATACTGCTTACCTCTCAGGGTTTTTCTGGGAAGGTACTTTAAAGTTCAAGGGCATTTTTGAGAATTTACCTTGGGAGGAACTGAAGAGGTTGTGGAAGTTGATAACTGGCTAGCTCAGATGAGCCTCTTTTTGGTATCAGGGTGATGGTGGCCTCGTAGAATGTGTTCTGAAGTGTTCCTTCCTGGGCAATTTTTTGGAAGAGTTTTAGAAGGACAGGCGTTAGCTCTTCTTTAAATGTTTGGTAGAATTCACTTGTGAAACCATCTGGCCCTGGGCTTTTATTTTGGGGTAGATTTTTGATCACAAGGTCGATTTCTGAGCTTGTGATTGGCTTGTTCATAGTTTCTATTTCTTCCTGGTTGAGTCTTGGGAGATTAATCTTCTCTAAGAAACTGTCCATTTCTTCGAGGTTGTCCAGTTTGTTGCCATAGAGTTGTTCATAATAGTCTCTTATAATCCTTTGGATTTCTGCATTATCCGTTGTAATCTCTCCTTTTTCATTTTTGATTTTGGTGATCTGGTTCTTCTCTCTTCTTTTCTTGATGAGTCTGGCCAGTGGTGTGTCGATTTTATTGACTTTTTCGAAGAACCAGCTTTTTGTTTTATTTATCTTTACTATTGTTTCTTTTGTTTCTTTTTCATTTATTTCTGCTCTTATCTTTATGATTTCCCTTCTTCTGCTGGCTTTGGGGTGTTTTTGTTCTTCTTTCTCCAGTTGTTTTAAGCGTAAGGTAAGGTCGTCTGTTTGAGATTTTCCTAGTTTCTTGAGGTGGGATTGAATTGCTGTAAACTTCCCTCTTAGAACTGCTTTTGCAGTATCCCATAGGTTTTGCACTGTCGTGTGTTCATTGTCATTTTCCTCTAGGAATTTTTTTATTTCTCCTTTGATTTCCTCAATGATCAGTTGGTTTTTTAGGTATGTGTTGTTTAATCTCCATGTGTTTGTGTTTTTAGCGGTTTTTTTCCTGTAGTTGATCTCTAGTCTCACTGCATTGTGGTCCGAGAAGATGGTTGATAGAATTTCAGTTTTCTTGAATTGACTGAGGATTGATTTGTGGCCCAAGATGTGGTCTATCCTGGAGAATGTTCCGTGAGCACTTGAGAAGAATGTGTATTCTTCTGCTTTTGGATGGAAAGTCCTAAAGATATCAATGAGGTCCATTTCTTCTAGGGTGGCATTTAAGGCTTGTGTTTCTTTATTAATTTTCTGTTTGGATGATCTGTCCATTGGTGTGAGAGGAGTGTTAAAGTCTCCTACTATGATTGTGTTGCTGTCAATGTCTTCTTTTATGTCTGAAAGTGTTTGTCTTATGTATTGGGGTGCTCCTGTGTTGGGAGCATAGGTATTTATGATTGTTATGTCTTCTTCTTGGATGGATCCCTTAATCATGATGTAGTGACCTGCCTTGTCTCTTAGAATCTTCTTTACTTTAAAATCTATTTTATCTGATATGAGGATTGCTACTCCAGCTTTCTTTTGATTTCCATTTGCATGGAATATCTTTTTCCAGCCTCTCACTTTCAGTCTATGAGTGTCTCTAGGTCTGAAATGAGTTTCCTGGAGGCAGCATATGTATGGGTCGTGTTTTTGGATCCATTCAGCCACTCACTCTGTGTCTTTTGGTTGGGGCATTTAGTCCATTGACATTCAAAGATGAGCCTCTTTTTTAGGTTGTAAATGACAGCATGTGAAACTATAAACTTCTGGACCTCTGATCATGCTGATTGAATCATTCATTTATTTCTGCTCTTATCTTTAAGATTTCCTTCTTCTGCTGGCTTCGGGGTGTTTTTGTTCTTCTTTCTCCAGTTGTTTTAAGCGTAAGGTAAGGTCGTCTGTTTGAGATTTTCCTAGTTTCTTGAGGTGGGATTGAATTGCTGTAAACTTCCCTCTTAGAACTGCTTTTGCAGTATCCCATAGGTTTTGCACTGTCGTGTGTTCATTGTCATTTTCCTCTAGGAATTTTTTTATTTCTCCTTTGATTTCCTCAATGATCAGTTGGTTTTTTAGGTATGTGTTGTTTAATCTCCATGTGTTTGTGTTTTTAGCGGTTTTTTTCCTGTAGTTGATCTCTAGTCTCACTGCATTGTGGTCCGAGAAGATGGTTGATAGAATTTCAGTTTTCTTGAATTGACTGAGGATTGATTTGTGGCCCAAGATGTGGTCTATCCTGGAGAATGTTCCGTGAGCACTTGAGAAGAATGTGTATTCTTCTGCTTTTGGATGGAAAGTCCTAAAGATATCAATGAGGTCCATTTCTTCTAGGGTGGCATTTAAGGCTTGTGTTTCTTTATTAATTTTCTGTTTGGATGATCTGTCCATTGGTGTGAGAGGAGTGTTAAAGTCTCCTACTATGATTGTGTTGCTGTCAATGTCTTCTTTTATGTCTGAAAGTGTTTGTCTTATGTATTGGGGTGCTCCTGTGTTGGGAGCATAGGTATTTATGATTGTTATGTCTTCTTCTTGGATGGATCCCTTAATCATGATGTAGTGACCTGCCTTGTCTCTTAGAATCTTCTTTACTTTAAAATCTATTTTATCTGATATGAGGATTGCTACTCCAGCTTTCTTTTGATTTCCATTTGCATGGAATATCTTTTTCCAGCCTCTCACTTTCAGTCTATGAGTGTCTCTAGGTCTGAAATGAGTTTCCTGGAGGCAGCATATGTATGGGTCGTGTTTTTGGATCCATTCAGCCACTCACTCTGTGTCTTTTGGTTGGGGCATTTAGTCCATTGACATTCAAAGATGAGCCTCTTTTTTAGGTTGTAAATGACAGCATGTGAAACTATAAACTTCTGGACCTCTGATCATGCTGATTGAATCATTCATGTGCTTGCAGTAAGAGAGGCAGAAAAGTTCCTGGTAAAAACCTTGATAATGAGGTAGTATATATAAATCTGACATGTGCTATTATTGGTAGTTCTAAATGTAACTGTTTTGGAGTAGATGAGGGTATAATCTGTGAAAGTTACATATTTAGGGCTAGGCAGATGAATTAGAGCTGAGTCTGATGAAGTGTATTGTTCTGTTTCATTGATCTTGTGAGGATGGACTACGTCATGTGCTGTACCCAAACAGTCCCTAAACCCTGGCCCCGGTGGTTCTGTGTTTTGTTTCCTCATGACAGGTCTCTCCTTTAGCCTCGTCCAAGAAGGAAATGCTCTTTGTTTTCCATCATAGTTATTTTTGCATCATATTTTGATGACAAATTTTTCTTAGGGTCTCCTTTAGTGAAAGTTGAATGGTTTCTAAATTCCACAGTGACAGTTAGCTTTATATATCCTATTTTTAGGTCCCAGGTTGTGCAATAGAGGCTGGTCTTAGGCACCATTTAATCTTGGGATCCATCTCAGGGCGCCAAAAGTGAGGGGCTAGTGTTCTTTCCTTCAAGGAGTGTTGTGTTAAGAGGGAAGGTGTGGGACGAATGGAGAGAGAGTAGCATTGAAACATATACACTACCACATGTAGAATTAGATAGCTTGTGGAAATTTGCTGTGTGACGAAGGGAGCTCAAATCTGGTGCTCTTTGACAACCTAGAGGGACAGGCTGGGGTGGGAGATGGCAGGGAGGTTCAAGAGGGATGGGACATACGTATACCTATGAGTGATTCATGTTGATACATGGCAGAAACCAACAGAAAATTGTAAAGCAATTATCCTCCAATTAAAATAAATAGTTATTTTTAAAGAGGGAAAGTGTAGTTTGGGTCAGGTTGTGAAGTTTCTCTGATTCTCAGTTTCTCAGTCAAAGAGGACAATTGCAATTCCTACATCCTCTTCACTGTAAGGACTCGACCAGATTCTTTTTTTTTTTTTTTAAAGATATATTTATTTATTTTGGGCAGGGGTCGGGTTGGGGAGGGAGGGGAGCAGGCGGGCCACTTCTATTGGTCTTTCACTTCTCTATTTTCATCCGTCTTTGTTCTTTGGTTCCTGGGGCTTCCCATCGCGGTGGCCTCTGTTGTTGCAGAGCGCCGGCTCTGGGCTCCGGCTCGGTGATTGGACACATGGGTCCAGCCGCTCCGCGGCACGTGGGATCTTCCCAGGCCAGGGATGGAACCGGCGCCCCTTGCACTGCAAGGCGGTGTCCTTATCCACTGGACCACCAGGGAAGCCCTCGACCAGATTCTTTACAGTGAAAAACATAACAGGGCTTACTGTGGGGTGCACTTGGGCCCCACCTCGACTGTTATTTTCATGGTGGTTTGTTGGATTTGTGGAGTAAAGCCCTTCTGTTTGGAACAGATTTATAGTATTGATAAGAAGGGATAATTGTAAAAAAAAAGTCAAGTCTGAGTTGAAGATGAATGGTTTTGTGGTTTTCAGTGAATTATTGGTACATTGAAATATGGGCTTTATTAGGTTTGTGAGGAGGCAGAAGGGAGTTGGCAAGGGAAGTTGGATTACCAAAAGACAAGGGGCAGATACTATTTTATAACCAGCTCTGTTGCTGACTCACATTTTAAAAGTTTTAGTGAGACCGTGGCAACTTAATACCTCTGTGTAACATTTTAAGACAGTTGTCAAAAGGCCCGGGCCAAAAGTGAGGGGCTAGTGTTCTTTCCTTCAAGGAGTGTTGTGTTAAGAGGGAAGGTGTGGGACGAATGGAGAGAGAGTAGCATTGAAACATATACACTACCACATGTAGAATTAGATAGCTTGTGGAAATTTGCTGTGTGACGAAGGGAGCTCAAATCTGGTGCTCTTTGACAACCTAGAGGGACAGGCTGGGGTGGGAGATGGCAGGGAGGTTCAAGAGGGATGGGACATACGTATACCTATGAGTGATTCATGTTGATACATGGCAGAAACCAACAGAAAATTGTAAAGCAATTATCCTCCAATTAAAATAAATAGTTATTTTTAAAGAGGGAAAGTGTAGTTTGGGTCAGGTTGTGAAGTTTCTCTGATTCTCAGTTTCTCAGTCAAAGAGGACAATTGCAATTCCTACATCCTCTTCACTGTAAGGACTCGACCAGATTCTTTTTTTTTTTTTTTAAAGATATATTTATTTATTTTGGGCAGGGGTCGGGTTGGGGAGGGAGGGGAGCAGGCGGGCCACTTCTATTGGTCTTTCACTTCTCTATTTTCATCCGTCTTTGTTCTTTGGTTCCTGGGGCTTCCCATCGCGGTGGCCTCTGTTGTTGCAGAGCGCCGGCTCTGGGCTCCGGCTCGGTGATTGGACACATGGGTCCAGCCGCTCCGCGGCACGTGGGATCTTCCCAGGCCAGGGATGGAACCGGCGCCCCTTGCACTGCAAGGCGGTGTCCTTATCCACTGGACCACCAGGGAAGCCCTCGACCAGATTCTTTACAGTGAAAAACATAACAGGGCTTACTGTGGGGTGCACTTGGGCCCCACCTCGACTGTTATTTTCATGGTGGTTTGTTGGATTTGTGGAGTAAAGCCCTTCTGTTTGGAACAGATTTATAGTATTGATAAGAAGGGATAATTGTAAAAAAAAAGTCAAGTCTGAGTTGAAGATGAATGGTTTTGTGGTTTTCAGTGAATTATTGGTACATTGAAATATGGGCTTTATTAGGTTTGTGAGGAGGCAGAAGGGAGTTGGCAAGGGAAGTTGGATTACCAAAAGACAAGGGGCAGATACTATTTTATAACCAGCTCTGTTGCTGACTCACATATTTTTCTGGGGCAAGAAGATGTTTTAGTGAGACCGTGGCAACTTAATACCTCTGTGTAACATTTTCATTTTATCTAGAACAGTTTCACATCCATTGTCTCTGATTCAGAGTCCTTCCAGAGACATGGGTTCCTGTTTTCCACTGGGTACTAATGGGGCTGCTTTTCCTTGAAGAAGGCATTTGAGATCACACAGTAATATTTAGGAAATAACTTTGTAGCTGTGCTCATGTCCTGTGTGTAAAGAACCTTTTCAGCTTGGAGACTAGTTTCTGCAACTTACCTTCCCTGCCCACCCCGCACCCCCCAAGCCCAGCTTGAAAGGAGAAGGATCTGTGTGTGTGTGTGTGTGTGTGTGTGTGTGTGTGTGTGTGTGTGTGTGCACGTGTGGTTTCTGTTCCACTTCACAGTGCCAATTTTGTTCCTTGGATCTGAGATATGTTTCATACTGTCTGTATGTGTTGAAAGGTGGTGACAGAATCCATGATCAAAGGCTTCCCTGCAGAGTTAAGGGCTTTAATCGAACCTTTCACTGTGTTTTAGAGAAAAAAAAAGATCTGATGTTCATACATGACATGTCCCATAACTTCAAGTGTGCTTGAACTTTATAGGTTTGATTAAAGTTTTTATCTGTCTCCTAAAAAAAACATTTGTAATCTCCACGTATAGGAATTATCCTGTTTATTCAAAACTTCGTTAATGTAGTCTTGCTGTGGGATTGGGTTTGAATGCCGCTGGTTGAGCTCAGAGCTCTTGTCCCACATCTTCTGGAAACTGCACAAAGCTTGCATCTTTCTGGGAAGTGTGGCTGCCGCAACAGCGAAACAGTGAGCCAGATTTAGGTAATTATAATAGTCTAAAAGAAGTATTACACTTCTGCAGCTGTTGTTTGGAGATCCTTACCATGAATGCAAAAAATGTCTCAGTTACCCAGGATCCATGAGAAATTGGCAGTGATCCAATGTGAGTCCATGTATTTTGGACTCTGAATTATATTTATCTTCATAGGGCATCCCCCATGAAAGCAGGCAGCTGGGGAGTAGCCAGGCTGTGTGAAGCAGTGGGGATGGAAGAAGCCAAGCCTTGGGCACCAGTCTTTCCTGGAAGCCTGGTCCAATTCATTGGAAGGCTATACTTATTAGACTTTACATACTTTTTAAATGGATAAGAAGAGGGCTTCCCTGGTGATCCAGTGGGTAAAGAGTCCACCCGGCAGTGCAAGGGGCACTGGTTTGATCCCTGGCCTGGGAAGATCTCACGTGCCCCAGAGTGGCTGGACCGGTGTGTCTCTCAGCAACAAGAGAGGCCACTGCAAGAGGAGGCCCACATAAGCCAAAGAATAAAGATGGATGAAAATAAATAATAAAACCAATAAAAGAGGCCAAAAATAAAAAATTAAATCAAGAAGATTTTGTATTTAAAAAAAAAAAAAGGATAATAAGAGTAGCCAAGAAAACAAAATGAATACAAATCACACTTGTTCCCAATATTCACCCTGACTTTCCTGCTTTTATATATTGTCTCTTACTATAAATTTCTGTAGGTCTCTTGTGATGCCAGACTGGCTGTTGTGAGTGAGTTAGTAATTTGGCGATGATGGACTTTCTTGTTAAATAGAACTTTTACAGACTGCTCTGAAAATTAATCATGGAACTTGTCATTTAATTCTTAGGAGTGGTGCCTATGTGGAGTACCCAGTCCTGCTAAGGTGTGCCAGTCAGTAAATTGCCATTTAATTTCCTGAATTTCAGGGGTTCCAGGAGTGGGATAAAACTGACCTACTGTTTCCCTAGAAACTCCTGGGTATTAGCAGAACTTTTGGCAAGTCTGAATAATTGTTCTGTTGGGTCTGACTCTGAATGTCTGGGTCAGGGCCCCTAGCTCATAGGGTCATTGGATATAGTACAGAGGGTCTCTGCCCTTGGATGGATGGAGGAAAAAAATGCAAATTTTCACTGTGCTTTAGCCAAAACGTGGTTTTACCTTCAATCATGAAAGGGAGCAATCAACCATGTACTAGCAGTGGCACCTGTGGGTTTGGCATATAGAAATTAGATTTCTGTATCACGTTGTGGGAGATAGTTTGAGCCATCAATTATGCCTATCACTGCTCAGAAAACTACAGTAGCTCTTAGACCTGCTGCTGTGTCGGGGGTATTTATGCATTAAGAAGCACACATTACTCTTACTATAGATTTGCTTTTTAAATATTTTGATGTCTGTTTCAGTATAATTGATTTTCTCTGTAATTGCATTTTCTGTGTGAGAATCACTCAGGAAGGTTCTGATTGGAAGGTCGAGATTGCTGAAGAATCCCATGGCACTTAAAAGGTCACACGCCCCTGCCTTGCACAGCACCCGGTGTCTTTCCTATCTTCCTTTGGGGCTGGATTTGTTAACATTACCAAAAAAAAAACCAAAAAACGAACCCAAAGTCTGTACATGTTTGGCTTTTGTTTCCTAGCATGAGTTGTCTTTGATTTTTATCATCTGGAGCTCTGGTATTCCCCTCTTTGGGGGATGTTGGAGTAGATTAAAAAATAAAGCCACCACCCATTCCCATGTGATCTTTCTGTGGGCCCTATGTCAGTCCCAGTTTGAGACTGCGTACTGCCACCAAGTGTTTATGGCCCAGAATGACTTTCCTTACAAATTTCAGATAAGAGCACCATGATCCAGATGTTGATATAGTTGCTTCCTCTCTGGGAAGAGAGGATGCTTGTATGATGGTCAAGTGTGACTCGTGTGAACTTGATTCAGCTCTCCACTGCAGGCATTGCTCAATTTATTTCAGAACTTGATAGCCAAGGTTAAGACCATGTGACGTTTATTAGACTGTGTAAAACTGCCCAGAGAATGAGAACTTGGGCACCAGGCCATTCCTTGCCACAGCCAATCACCTTTTAACAAGCTTCATGCAGTTCTTTCTGGTGAGAAATGGGGAGATCCTTTTTGAGTTTCTCATGAATAGCACAGTTCCTGATTTCTGGGTAAGTGTTAGGAAGAGGGGAAGTGTTGCTTACGTGGCACAGAGTCTCTGCTGCACATTGTCTTCGTCGGCAGTATGGCCCATCTCCCCGTGTCCTTCACCTGTGAGCTCATGACTGGAGGAGTGGGCTCCTTTTGTTGCGTGTGTTTTGTTGTGTGATGCCTCCAGGTCATACTCAGTGACAACATGGTAGTTTGAAATACCTCTTGAGTTGGATGCCTAGCAAGACTTGTGGGAGTGGACAATCGGTGTCTTTTTCAAGACAAGAGATAGAGGTAGATTTTCTTTTCCAAGAAAGATTTGGTGGTTGGGATGCTGCAGTGGAGGTGGCAGGTGTATGTCCAAGGATGATTGATTCCGCCCCCTCACCCCATTACTGGACAGTTTTGTCTGTTTCACCACCTCTCCAGGCCCCTGGGAGCTACTCTCTCATTTTCTTTATTCAAAAAGTAGGCACAGAATAGGGACTACATGGTCAGGCTCTGGAGCCCAACTGCCTGGATGGGCCTCCATGAACTTCATGACTCTGGACAGTCCCAGCCTCTCTTGCCTCAGTAGAATGGAGACATTGCGAGTAGTGTCTTTGATTTTTATCATCTGAGCTCTGGTATTCCTCTTTGGGGATGTTGGAGTAGATTAAAAATAAAGCCACCACCCATTCCCATGTGATCTTTCTGTGGGCCCTATGTCAGTCCCAGTTTGAGACTGCGTACTGCCACCAAGTGTTTATGGCCCAGAATGACTTTCCTTACAAATTTCAGATAAGAGCACCATGATCCAGATGTTGATATAGTTGCTTCCTCTCTGGGAAGAGAGGATGCTTGTATGATGGTCAAGTGTGACTCGTGTGAACTTGATTCAGCTCTCCACTGCAGGCATTGCTCAATTTATTTCAGAACTTGATAGCCAAGGTTAAGACCATGTGACGTTTATTAGACTGTGTAAAACTGCCCAGAGAATGAGAACTTGGGCACCAGGCCATTCCTTGCCACAGCCAATCACCTTTTAACAAGCTTCATGCAGTTCTTTCTGGTGAGAAATGGGAGATCCTTTTGAGTTCCTCATTAATAGCACAGTTCCTGATTTCTTGGTAAGTGTTATGTATATGTGTAGTGTTGCTTACGTGGCACAGAGTCTCTGCTGCACATTGTCTTCGTCGGCAGTATGGCCCATCTCCCCGTGTCCTTCACCTGTGAGCTCATGACTGGAGGAGTGGGCTCCTTTTGTTGCGTGTGTTTTGTTGTGTGATGCCTCCAGGTCATACTCAGTGACAACATGGTAGTTTGAAATACCTCTTGAGTTGGATGCCTAGCAAGACTTGTGGGAGTGGACAATCGGTGTCTTTTTCAAGACAAGAGATAGAGGTAGATTTTCTTTTCCAAGAAAGATTTGGTGGTTGGGATGCTGCAGTGGAGGTGGCAGGTGTATGTCCAAGGATGATTGATTCCGCCCCCTCACCCCATTACTGGACAGTTTTGTCTGTTTCACCACCTCTCCAGGCCCCTGGGAGCTACTCTCTCATTTTCTTTATTCAAAAAGTAGGCACAGAATAGGGACTACATGGTCAGGCTCTGGAGCCCAACTGCCTGGATGGGCCTCCATGAACTTCATGACTCTGGACAGTCCCAGCCTCTCTTTGCCTCAGTAGAATGGAGACATTAATAGCATCGTCTGTAGAGGGCTGTTGTGAGAATTAAATGACTCTCTCTCTCTCCGTGTGTGTGTATGTATATATAAAGTGCTTAGAGCAGGGAGGGCCTGGAATATAATTAGTACCAAATGCATGTTGCTGGCTGTACGTCACAATCACCTGGGTATTGAGAACTCCCAACTTCATGAAATTAGGCCCTGGGGAGGTTATAACCTTGTTCAGAGCATCATAGGAAGTCACTGACAGAAGCGGAGGAGGGATTTTCATGTCTTATATTCTGGAGCTTTAAGTGAAAGATCCATCTGCCAGCTTCGTAAGCAAGAGATCTTGGTGTAATGAATAGCTGCCTTTCACCAGGCATCTTTGAAGTTGTCTGACCTTTTTCACTTGGAGGCCAGATGCAGTGCAATTTTAAAAATTTAATTTCTTTAGATTTATAATACCCAGCTTCATTCAGCTGGCACTGATTGATTGAGCGCCTTTTAACAGTTTTTGAAAAATGGACTTTCTGACATGTCTTCAGGGTCTCTTCTCCCTTCACAGTAAAGGCTTATCATCAACCTGCACCATAGAGTCCTCGGAGGAGTTCCTCTTTCATCTGCGGTGATGGTTGATCAGCTGCTGTGATTACAGTGCCTCTATGAACAAGACATAAAGCTTCCCCTTTGCAGTGGTAGCAGCTACAGGTGGAAGTGACTTGATATTACCCTGTCAAATGCGGAAGGGAGCAGTGTTACCAGTAGATGGATGAGCCCGTGGAAGGTGAAATAACTTGCCCAAGGTCATTTAGTTAATGTAATGCCTCCTACCCGTACTCAGAGAGCTGTCATTGTCACACATGAAGAAGGTGGCTGGTGTGAGTTGAGATTCATAGTTCTGTTGTATGATACAAGGGGAAAACTTAACAGGAGGGAGAAGGGGAAAGAGAAGAAGATGTAGTTGGAGGGCAGCTGTGACGGAACTAACCACTGCCCTTTGAGGAGTAGGACTGGGGCCTCTAGTTGCAGTAGAGCTCAACAGCGACGGTGAGAGGGCTGAAAGATGAAGAGAGATTGGGCAGTGTTGGCTATGACTTCATCTGGAATCCCAGCCTCTTTATCGTCCTGTAGAGGGCTGTTGTGAGAATTAAATGACTCTCTCTCTCTCCGTGTGTGTGTATGTATATATAAAGTGCTTAGAGCAGGGAGGGCCTGGAATATAATTAGTACCAAATGCATGTTGCTGGCTGTACGTCACAATCACCTGGGTATTGAGAACTCCCAACTTCATGAAATTAGGCCCTGGGGAGGTTATAACCTTGTTCAGAGCATCATAGGAAGTCACTGACAGAAGCGGAGGAGGGATTTTCATGTCTTATATTCTGGAGCTTTAAGTGAAAGATCCATCTGCCAGCTTCGTAAGCAAGAGATCTTGGTGTAATGAATAGCTGCCTTTCACCAGGCATCTTTGAAGTTGTCTGACCTTTTTCACTTGGAGGCCAGATGCAGTGCAATTTTAAAAATTTAATTTCTTTAGATTTATAATACCCAGCTTCATTCAGCTGGCACTGATTGATTGAGCCCCTTTTAACAGTTTTTGAAAAATGGACTTTCTGACATGTCTTCAGGGTCTCTTCTCCCTTCACAGTAAAGGCTTATCATCAACCTGCACCATAGAGTCCTCGGAGGAGTTCCTCTTTCATCTGCGGTGATGGTTGATCAGCTGCTGTGATTACAGTGCCTCTATGAACAAGACATAAAGCTTCCCCTTTGCAGTGGTAGCAGCTACAGGTGGAAGTGACTTGATATTACCCTGTCAAATGCGGAAGGGAGCAGTGTTACCAGTAGATGGATGAGCCCGTGGAAGGTGAAATAACTTGCCCAAGGTCATTTAGTTAATGTAATGCCTCCTACCCGTACTCAGAGAGCTGTCATTGTCACACATGAAGAAGGTGGCTGGTGTGAGTTGAGATTCATAGTTCTGTTGTATGATACAAGGGGAAAACTTAACAGGAGGGAGAAGGGGAAAGAGAAGAAGATGTAGTTGGAGGGCAGCTGTTACGGAACTAACCACTGCCCTTTGAGGAGTAGGACTGGGGCCTCTAGTTGCAGTAGAGCTCACAGAGGGCGGCCTCCTGGGAATCCTGGTCACATCCTCCACAGAGCTGTGTGAGAAAGGGTGGGATCATGTGCAAAGGCAGTGCTTCATATCAGACCCTAGGTGGTGCTGCCTGGGCTTCTGGCCTCATGGCCACTGTGGCCCAGTGTTGGCTTTGTCCCAGCTCCCCTCAGCTGCAGCCATAATAGCCGTACTGTCACTGGCATGCAAAAGCCACCTTGTCCTCCAGACTTGTATTCTGTGCTCTCCTGGTCACATCCCTTTCTCCCCTCTCCCCGGTTCATTGAGAATTTTGGAGGCAGTGGTTCAGAGCCTGAGCTTTCAGATCAGACCTGAGTCTGAGTCCCAGCTTCACCATTACGAACTGTGTGACCTTGGGAAAGTTGTTCATCTCTCTAAGCCTTTGCTGTCTTATTTATAAAAAAGGAATCTGTGAGAGTGTCCCATAGATGACTTTTCAAGGATTTTTAAAATGAGATTGCATATAGATGTAAAAGTCTTCCACTTACCTGATCGATAGTAAAGACTTTGGTAACTCCTAGCTGTTAGGGTGGTGGTAATCTCCCTGACTCAGCCTCCCTGACTACAGGGAGAATCCGAATGGCCTTTCTCCAGACCAAGAATCAAGTTCCTTGACTTCCTTGCTTCTGACCCTCACTTGAGGGCATCCCACGACAGTGCACCATGCTGTTGTTTGTCATGTGGGCTTTAACAGTGTCTGGAATTGTTCCACACCCAAGAATTTAAAAGTGAGAGGACCAGATAGCCTCTCTTTAGCTTCCCTACTGATTTAGTCCCCCTGTATTTGTTCTTTGACCTCTCTGAGACACCATTCCTGTTCTCTCTGCTTGTCCTTCCTCTTGGGGCTCCACTTGCTTCCTGTGCAACATCGGTTTCACGACATGCCACTCTGAGTACTCTTGTGCGGACACCCTGACTGGTCTTGTTGCTCCTGTGCTGCAGACACCCCATAGCTGATCAAGCCTCTTGTCCTCTGGATTTTTCTTTCTTGTGGCTGAGCATCAGAGGATGGAATTGCACACTTTCATCATTTGATGCCATGTCTTGCTCTTGGTTAGGCGATCAGAACTGTTGAGCAGCCTTTTTAATCTGGTGCTTGCCTTTCTCTCCTTCAAAGGGGCTCTTCTGAACCTTCTCTGCTACTCTGATACCGTAGTTTTACTTTACAGAAAAAAGGGAGGCCTGGACTTGTAGCCTCCTATCCAGGTTCGTTGACTTTGTTGCCTTTCTCTTCCATCGTATTATGCTCTTGCCCCTCTTTGGTTGACACAGAGTAGATACTTAGCTAGCCCAGTGCTTATTCCTTAATTAGAAAATTGGGTTGTAACCTTGTCTCTGTCACTTGCTAGCTCAGGAGAGTCAGGACAAGTTCAAAATACAGGGCCTTGTATTTTGAACAGGGATGTTACATTTACTTAAAGTTTTTAGGCTGGCAGTGTGTTTTGAGGTACAGTTTTTCCCTTGGAGAATTTTAGATGGCTTAAAATTGTGTTGCTCTCTGATACATCCACTGATGTTGAAGTGAGAAAACATAGTGTGCTGGTGAGGCTAGGCAGGGTCTGACCATTCAGAGGCCCACAACTCGTGCAGGAGGCAGCTGGGTAAGCAATTAAAATAAGACCAGGAAGACTTTTAAGAGGAAGCTTTTGAGATAGGATTTTTTTTTTTTTTTAAATTTTGGCCTCTTTTATTGGACCTTCATTTATTTATTTTCATCCATCTTAATTCTTTTGGCCTGTGTGGGCCTCCCATCGCAGTTGCCTCTCTCGTTGCAGAGCACCAGCTCTGGGCGCATGTGCTTCAGACTGCTGGCTTGAAATTGGACATACTGGTCCAGGCGATCCGCTGCATGTGGGATCTTCTCAGGCCAGGGATGGAACAGGTGCCCCTTGCACTGCAAGGTGGACTCTACTCCCTGGACCACTGGGGAAGCCCTGAGATAGGTTTTCAAAGTAGGCTTGCGAAATGCCTTTTCTTTCTCTAATAGGTTAACTGTCTGTGGCTATCTGGATGGTGGTGGTGATGGTAATAATGTCACAGCTATTTCGTCCTCTAGTTATGTAGTATCTTGCTGTTAGGTTGGCAGGCGGGTGCCTGACTGGGGAGCCTCTGGGTGACGACAGCTTCTTGATGAGCAGGGGCTTTGTGCAAGAACGTGGTGCTCCATCCTGCATGGGAGCCATTGGCCTGGCAGGCATAATGAGAACTGCCAGGAACTCTGCACTTAGTTATTTCCCTGTACAGTCCCTTCCTGGTTTGAGGCAGAATGTATTGATTTCAGGTCTTGGCTCCTCTGTTGTGCTTATCCCTTCTGTATATATATTTGAAATCCCATAATAAAACCTGCCTGCAGCTGGTGCTTCTGAAAGTCTGGTAACAGAATAGGCCCTGCCATGAGGTTGTGCTGTTGATTGTGTATAAGTCTGATAACTTTGTCCATAAACTTGGAAATTAGTACTTGGTATCAGAAGAATTCTTACACTATTAGTCCAAACCCATTATGGGAGAGAATTGCTATTGATTTTGATTTCTCCTCCATAAAAACTCCTCTATTGTTTTTTTTTTTTTTTAAGATTTTATTGTTTCTTTTTTTTTTTTAAAGCATTGATTTCATTTTTTTTTTAAAAAAGATTTATTTATTTATTTATTTTGGGCGGGGGTCGGGTTGGGGAGGGAGGGGAGCCGGCGGGCCACTTCTATTGGTCTTTCATTTCTCCATTTTCATCCGTCTTTGCTCTTTGGCTCCTGTGGGCCTCCCATCGCGGTGGCGTCTGTCGTTGCAGAATGCCGGCTCTGGGCGCATGCGCTCCAGAGCTCCGGCTCAGTAATTGGACACATCAGTCCAGCCGCTCTGCGGCACGTGGGATCTTCCCAGGCCAGGGATGGAACCGGCGCCCCTTGCACTGCAAGGCGGTGGTGTCCTTACCCACTGGACCACCAGGGGAAGCCCTATTGTTTCTTTTAAGGAGACTGATTTGGTGTTTGTTGCATGTGAGGTGTATTTTTTAGGTGCTATGGGAGATTTGCAAGGTTCAACACTTTTCACTGTAAGTTCAAAGTAGGGTATGGAAGTAAAGGTACCTTTTTTACTATCGTGGCCTGGAAAGGCTTTATGAAGGAGATGGTATTCAAAGTTGAATGAAGCAGATCCCTTCACAATATAGAAAAAATGGCTCTTGTAGCCAGAAGCAGGTAACTTCTGCATATTTTCTTCCAAAAGCGAAATTTCTCTTTTGCCAAGTGTTATCAAAATGAAAACGTCTTTAAACAAATCTGGTATGTAGTAATTTTTTAGTGACATGAAATACTGGCTTAGGAGACTCAAATTTTTAAAGACACATTTCTCAGAACAACTTGTATATCTTTCTATAGAGTATTTTAAATAGAAGTTGAAAATGATTTCAATCTAATATGAATTTCCACTTAATTTTGTACATCAGAACTTATTGAGTTCAAACTTCATGCCAGAGCTCTATTTTTTTTTTCCCCCCAGAACTCTTTTAAATTCACATTACTTTGACTGTAAATTTTCTTTGGTTTTAATAACTCATACTCAAACCTTATGTGTTTTATTGCCTAAGACAAATCTAACGCTAAAGAACAGCGGATAGAGGTACACTTTGTAAAATGACTTTGAATAAAGAGGGCCAAGTGGTTGGGTCTGTAGTGTCTTAGGGCATCATCCACTGTGCTTTATTTCCTCTTTCTGCATGTTAAGCAGTATGAAAGATTACTTTTTAAACTTACCATCACAATTGCTTTCTGAGTTCCTGATCAATAACCCCTTCTCTTTCCCCTAGACTTCCTGGACGGGGTCTGACTCGTCGTGAAGTTTGGTGGCTTTTTCCCTGTCACGGTGCCAGGGCCTGGTCTCCTGATTCCTAGGTTTTCTCTACTACCCAGGGTGCGGAAAAATGTGAGAGAGATTGCCTGGAATTTCAAATATTCAAGGATTGTTTTTTTTTCCCCCCAGCCTCCTGGAATCTTTAAAAGAATGTCGTCACGATATGGCTCTTGCTTTCAGGAAGCTTCTATTAATATCTTTCAGTTTTCCGTGAATTTCCAGCAGCAACAAGTGCCCCCTCTAGCAGAACTCCTTGTTTCCTTTTGTGGTCTCTGTGCTGCTTTGTTGTCTCCTACTTGCTCTCCTCTGTGTTTTTATCCTGATGCTGCTTCAGGCACACGCCCTCCCATCACCACCATTGCCCGTTTCCTTTCTTTTGATAAACACTAAAGGTTGCCAATACAAAGGAAAGTTCTAAAGGCAGTGCTGCAGATGTCCAGACTATTGTGTGGGTGAGTCTTAATCTTAGATTGAGAGATTTTTGAGTCCCTACAGTTGAGGATATTTTTGACGTGTCTCTTCTCTGAAGTAAAGGACAAAAATTTTTTCTTAATGATCTTACTTTCCAGTGTTTCATTTGTAGATATTGCTTCTCTGGCTTTTTATTTTGACAAAAGAAGACTGCTTTGCGAGGCAATAAGGTTTATCTTTAAAGACACATTTCTCAGAACAACTTGTATATCTTTCTATAGAGTATTTTAAATAGAAGTTGAAAATGATTTCAATCTAATATGAATTTCCACTTAATTTTGTACATCAGAACTTATTGAGTTCAAACTTCATGCCAGAGCTCTATTTTTTTTTTCCCCCCAGAACTCTTTTAAATTCACATTACTTTGACTGTAAATTTTCTTTGGTTTTAATAACTCATACTCAAACCTTATGTGTTTTATTGCCTAAGACAAATCTAACGCTAAAGAACAGCGGATAGAGGTACACTTTGTAAAATGACTTTGAATAAAGAGGGCCAAGTGGTTGGGTCTGTAGTGTCTTAGGGCATCATCCACTGTGCTTTATTTCCTCTTTCTGCATGTTAAGCAGTATGAAAGATTACTTTTTAAACTTACCATCACAATTGCTTTCTGAGTTCCTGATCAATAACCCCTTCTCTTTCCCCTAGACTTCCTGGACGGGGTCTGACTCGTCGTGAAGTTTGGTGGCTTTTTCCCTGTCACGGTGCCAGGGCCTGGTCTCCTGATTCCTAGGTTTTCTCTACTACCCAGGGTGCGGAAAAATGTGAGAGAGATTGCCTGGAATTTCAAATATTCAAGGATTGTTTTTTTTTCCCCCCAGCCTCCTGGAATCTTTAAAAGAATGTCGTCACGATATGGCTCTTGCTTTCAGGAAGCTTCTATTAATATCTTTCAGTTTTCCGTGAATTTCCAGCAGCAACAAGTGCCCCCTCTAGCAGAACTCCTTGTTTCCTTTTGTGGTCTCTGTGCTGCTTTGTTGTCTCCTACTTGCTCTCCTCTGTGTTTTTATCCTGATGCTGCTTCAGGCACACGCCCTCCCATCACCACCATTGCCCGTTTCCTTTCTTTTGATAAACACTAAAGGTTGCCAATACAAAGGAAAGTTCTAAAGGCAGTGCTGCAGATGTCCAGACTATTGTGTGGGTGAGTCTTAATCTTAGATTGAGAGATTTTTGAGTCCCTACAGTTGAGGATATTTTTGACGTGTCTCTTCTCTGAAGTAAAGGACAAAAATTTTTTCTTAATGATCTTACTTTCCAGTGTTTCATTTGTAGATATTGCTTCTCTGGCTTTTTTTATTTTGACAAAAGAAAGGAGGCGCCTTCTGAGACTGCTTTGCACGAGCAAAAGCAATAAGGTCCTTTCGATGAAATGGGTACAGAGCTGGTAGTGAAGTGTCCAGGATAAGCAGGTAATAAGGTTTTATTATCTTGAGATTTGGGGCTTCCGAGGTAGCACTAGTGGCAAAGAACCCTCCTGCCATTACAGGAGGCATGAAGGATGTTGATTCGGTCCCTGGGTCTGGAAGGTCCCCTGGAGGAAGGCATGGCAACCCACTCCAGTATTTTTGCCTGGAGAATTCCATGAACTGAGGAACCTGGTGGGCTGTAGTCCACAGTGTTGCAAAGAATTGGATATGACTGACTGAAGCAATGTAGCATGCATGCATGGATCTTGAGATTTTTAAGGCTAACCCTCACTCAGGTGTGGACCTAAAGGATATTATGAAATGCAGCATTTTCTTCACAAGTATCTCATGGATTTAACTGAGGTGTGTTTTTTTTGCATACCATGCAAATGAGAATATATAGGAATGTTCTTTGTAATTTATAAACTGCTATAAATGTTGGTTAATTTCTTGATTTGGAGGAAATCATTCATCTGTGTTCACTGCAGGCTAGTTAAATCTGTCAACAAATACTGAGAACAGAGTGGGTGCAAAGGCCGTGTTCTGGCTTCTGCTTGTATCTATTAAGAATGAACACAGTCTCCCCACCCTCTTTTTAACCTTCACGGATTTAAACAAGATGGATGGCTATAAAATGGAAATGAGGTTTCCTTTTGTGGTCTCTGTGCTGCTTTGTTGTCTCCTACTTGCTCTCCTCTGTGTTTTTATCCTGATGCTGCTTCAGGCACGCCTCCCATCACCACCATTGCCCGTTTCCTTTCTTTTGATAAACACTAAAGGTTGCCAATACAAAGGAAAGTTCTAAAGGCAGTGCTGCAGATGTCCAGACTATTGTGTGGGTGAGTCTTAATCTTAGATTGAGAGATTTTTGAGTCCCTACAGTTGAGGATATTTTTGACGTGTCTCTTCTCTGAAGTAAAGGACAAAAATTTTTTCTTAATGATCTTACTTTCCAGTGTTTCATTTGTAGATATTGCTTCTCTGGCTTTTTTTATTTTGACAAAAGAAAGGAGGCGCCTTCTGAGACTGCTTTGCACGAGCAAAAGCAATAAGGTCCTTTCGATGAAATGGGTACAGAGCTGGTAGTGAAGTGTCCAGGATAAGCAGGTAATAAGGTTTTATTATCTTGAGATTTGGGGCTTCCGAGGTAGCACTAGTGGCAAAGAACCCTCCTGCCATTACAGGAGGCATGAAGGATGTTGATTCGGTCCCTGGGTCTGGAAGGTCCCCTGGAGGAAGGCATGGCAACCCACTCCAGTATTTTTGCCTGGAGAATTCCATGAACTGAGGAACCTGGTGGGCTGTAGTCCACAGTGTTGCAAAGAATTGGATATGACTGACTGAAGCAATGTAGCATGCATGCATGGATCTTGAGATTTTTAAGGCTAACCCTCACTCAGGTGTGGACCTAAAGGATATTATGAAATGCAGCATTTTCTTCACAAGTATCTCATGGATTTAACTGAGGTGTGTTTTTTTTGCATACCATGCAAATGAGAATATATAGGAATGTTCTTTGTAATTTATAAACTGCTATAAATGTTGGTTAATTTCTTGATTTGGAGGAAATCATTCATCTGTGTTCACTGCAGGCTAGTTAAATCTGTCAACAAATACTGAGAACAGAGTGGGTGCAAAGGCCGTGTTCTGGCTTCTGCTTGTATCTATTAAGAATGAACACAGTCTCCACCCTCAACTCACGGATTGGACTTAAAATTGTGTAAATAGGTGGTATGGCACTCCAGAATAGGAAGGTTTGAAGGCTGGTATTTTCCTGTGATTTCAAACAAGATGGTCATGGCTATAATGCTGCCCTTGAGATGGCAAACTGAGGTTTCTATCTTGTTTTAAAATCATCTCACTGTTTTTATCTAGAATACATTTTATTGTATTTTATGTCACTGTAATCACTGTGTAGAATTCTTATATAACACATAACATGGAGACATTGTGCTTTTCTCCAAAGAGTTTATTGGTGGTGTTTCATTTCTTGATTAGTTCTGATGATTCTATTGGGGAGCTGGTGAAATCCTTCCCTCATTCCTCCGCCATCTTGGCCCCCTCCTCTCCAAAGAGTTTATGTGTTAAAGGAAAGTCTGAGAAGTAAAAGTAATCTAAATAATTGATTTAACTTCCTTAGTTTTAAAAGGAAGAATCGGTGGCATTTGGGAAACTTAGATGTTGAATGATAGTAGAAAAATAAGAAAATTTAGGTGATTTTGGATCATTGAAGATAATGTCATATATTCATATTTCATTTTCTTTTAAATGTACATTATAGGAAATTTTCTTCCATCAGATAATTTCAACTGTTGTGACCTTGAGGCTGGTCTTTTCTCTGTTCCTCAAAAATTCATAAAGACGTGGGAAATGAAGTTCTCTATTTTTTCCAAGACCTATTTTTAAATATTCATATCCAACTATATATTTATGCTACTTGAGTGATAGAAGCTAAGGCTTTTATGGGGCAGAAATGGAGAGATTCTATTTGGGCAGTATTTATTTTTGTTATACCTGTGCCTTCTGATCTATAATACAGTTTTTTTGTTTGGTTTTTTTGCATACCATGCAAATGAGAATATATAGGAATGTTCTTTGTAATTTATAAACTGCTATAAATGTTGGTTAATTTCTTGATTTGGAGGAAATCATTCATCTGTGTTCACTGCAGGCTAGTTAAATCTGTCAACAAATACTGAGAACAGAGTGGGTGCAAAGGCCGTGTTCTGGCTTCTGCTTGTATCTATTAAGAATGAACACAGTCTCCACCCTCAACTCACGGATTGGACTTAAAATTGTGTAAATAGGTGGTATGGCACTCCAGAATAGGAAGGTTTGAAGGCTGGTATTTTCCTGTGATTTCAAACAAGATGGTCATGGCTATAATGCTGCCCTTGAGATGGCAAACTGAGGTTTCTATCTTGTTTTAAAATCATCTCACTGTTTTTATCTAGAATACATTTTATTGTATTTTATGTCACTGTAATCACTGTGTAGAATTCTTATATAACACATAACATGGAGACATTGTGCTTTTCTCCAAAGAGTTTATTGGTGGTGTTTCATTTCTTGATTAGTTCTGATGATTCTATTGGGGAGCTGGTGAAATCCTTCCCTCATTCCTCCGCCATCTTGGCCCCCTCCTCTCCAAAGAGTTTATGTGTTAAAGGAAAGTCTGAGAAGTAAAAGTAATCTAAATAATTGATTTAACTTCCTTAGTTTTAAAAGGAAGAATCGGTGGCATTTGGGAAACTTAGATGTTGAATGATAGTAGAAAAATAAGAAAATTTAGGTGATTTTGGATCATTGAAGATAATGTCATATATTCATATTTCATTTTCTTTTAAATGTACATTATAGGAAATTTTCTTCCATCAGATAATTTCAACTGTTGTGACCTTGAGGCTGGTCTTTTCTCTGTTCCTCAAAAATTCATAAAGACGTGGGAAATGAAGTTCTCTATTTTTTCCAAGACCTATTTTTAAATATTCATATCCAACTATATATTTATGCTACTTGAGTGATAGAAGCTAAGGCTTTTATGGGGCAGAAATGGAGAGATTCTATTTGGGCAGTATTTATTTTTGTTATACCTGTGCCTTCTGATCTATAATACAGTATTTGAAATGAAAAAGGACAGTATTTCTTGTTTTTTCCTATCATACAGGAAGTTGATAGCTTGTGCCAGTTTCTTTCCAGTGTGTTGGGCTTATCATTTAATCAGATGGATCTGGATTATTGTGTCCGGAAGGCTGGTTTGCGTCCTTTCTATGTGGTTCACTTCTGTAGCAGGGCAGCGTTCACCCTTTTTAGATGAAAACATACAGTAGTTAAAGTTGCTGCAGGAAGGGAGGTGATGCAGAAGATGTCATTCAGGGAGAGCCCTCCAGCTGCCCTCATAAGACTGCATCTTGGTGGCATTTGCATTCAAGAATTCACCACTGTCTTTTTCTTTTTTCGTCCTCAAACTGGAATCAGAAGTTTATAGATGGTGCTTGGCAAAGTGACTCCCTTTGGTAAAGCTCTCCCTCATGAGAGTTTTTGTTTAAAGCCAGAACACTGGCTTATTAATTTATTCCCAGAAGCATAGCTGTCAACAAGCTAGGCAATTGTGTTGGGTTGACCAGACCCAGTGCACTTATCCTCCACTGTTGCTAGGTGAAAAAGCCAAATTGTGAGGCCCTCTCAATGAGAACAGGATGAGAAGAAGAAAAATAGTTACGATATGAGTGTTTAGTAATACTTTGCATGATAGTTCTTTTCCAGGACTGAATGTAGGGGTAAATATTTGTGAACTCACAGGTACTGTCATGTGTGCAGAGAATCTTCTCTGGACAGTACTCCTCATGTTGGCCCTGCCGGCCCGTAACTGAAGTTGCCTTTTCTGACCACCTTGCTTCAGATGGGCCCAGTCTTTAAAAGGTCTGTTGAATGTCAAGTTTCAGTTACACCTTTTGGGCCATGATTGATTGGGACTTTGCATAGCTCTACTCTGGTCTGTGTCAACTAAAGAATTTAACCCACAGGGAGCAGTCTTCTTTCTTTCCTTTAAAGCTTGTGTGTGTATGGGGCTGGGTAGGGGTTCCTTAATTTTTCACTCAGATACAATCAGTTTAATGGGGCTTCCCAGATGGCACAGTGGTAAAGAATCTGCTTGCTAATATAGGAGATTCAGGTTCGATCCCTAGGTTGGGAAGAGCCCCTGGAAAAGGAAATGTCAACCCACTCCAATATTCTTACCTGGAAAATTTTCATGGACAGGGGAGTCTGGCAGGCTATAGTCCGTGGGGTCACAAAGAGTTAGACATGACTGGGCAACTGAGAATGTATGCATGCACACATAATCAAAATTTCTCCATGTTGCTATTTGGATATCTTTTAGGGAGTTTCAAAATAAAATTAGAGTAGATATCTGATTCATGACTTTGGGCCCTAAGAGCTCATTTATCGCCAGAAGATGTCATTCAGGAGAGCCCTCCAGCTGCCCTCATAAGACTGCATCTTGGTGGCATTTGCATTCAAGAATTCACCACTGTCTTTTTCTTTTTGTCCTCAAACTGGAATCAGAAGTTTATAGATGGTGCTTGGCAAAGTGACTCCCTTTGGTAAAGCTCTCCCTCATGAGAGTTTTTGTTTAAAGCCAGAACACTGGCTTATTAATTTATTCCCAGAAGCATAGCTGTCAACAAGCTAGGCAATTGTGTTGGGTTGACCAGACCCAGTGCACTTATCCTCCACTGTTGCTAGGTGAAAAAGCCAAATTGTGAGGCCCTCTCAATGAGAACAGGATGAGAAGAAGAAAAATAGTTACGATATGAGTGTTTAGTAATACTTTGCATGATAGTTCTTTTCCAGGACTGAATGTAGGGGTAAATATTTGTGAACTCACAGGTACTGTCATGTGTGCAGAGAATCTTCTCTGGACAGTACTCCTCATGTTGGCCCTGCCGGCCCGTAACTGAAGTTGCCTTTTCTGACCACCTTGCTTCAGATGGGCCCAGTCTTTAAAAGGTCTGTTGAATGTCAAGTTTCAGTTACACCTTTTGGGCCATGATTGATTGGGACTTTGCATAGCTCTACTCTGGTCTGTGTCAACTAAAGAATTTAACCCACAGGGAGCAGTCTTCTTTCTTTCCTTTAAAGCTTGTGTGTGTATGGGGCTGGGTAGGGGTTCCTTAATTTTTCACTCAGATACAATCAGTTTAATGGGGCTTCCCAGATGGCACAGTGGTAAAGAATCTGCTTGCTAATATAGGAGATTCAGGTTCGATCCCTAGGTTGGGAAGAGCCCCTGGAAAAGGAAATGTCAACCCACTCCAATATTCTTACCTGGAAAATTTTCATGGACAGGGGAGTCTGGCAGGCTATAGTCCGTGGGGTCACAAAGAGTTAGACATGACTGGGCAACTGAGAATGTATGCATGCACACATAATCAAAATTTCTCCATGTTGCTATTTGGATATCTTTTAGAATATAATCATAGACTCTTTCTCTTGAGTTACTATTTGGGAGGGGGAAGCAAGAACTGGGAGAAAAACTTAGAGTAGATATCTGATAGCCTCTTCACTTGAGACCACTGATGTGAAAGTTGTGATTGGCCTGAAAACAGCTAAACGCCCTGAAATAGGCCTCTGATGCACTTAGTTGATGTCTGCCAGTCCTTAGCCTGTCAGATGTGTATTCAAGTGGTGTGGTAGATCTGTTGTGGATTGGTGGGGACTGGAGTGGTTAATCAGGGGCAGCTTCACCACCATGATGCGACCTGAGCTCTTCAGTGATCTAGGGAAACACAGAGAGGTTTCCTAAGGACCTTGGCCAAGCCCTGCTGGCATGGCTCCATCAGTAATTATCTTTGTCTTATTTATTTAGTATATAGTCTTTGCTAAATGACAACCTTGAAGGTTGGTTGATTTCTTTTTTAATTTCAAAAAGAAAACTTCTGGAATGACCAAGCATCTATTATTTAATTTTGCCTATCATTTTTTGTATTTAATGCCACGATATTTTGCATTATTTCCTTCAAGCTTGAGTGTCAGAAGAAATTTGTGTTTCCACAGTTCCCCTGTGAAAACACATGCTGGCTTACTTGCAGATTCAGAGCTTGCCCATCTTGAAACCCAAACCTTTCACAGTGGTCCGTTCAAGTAGTATTTTAAAAAAGAGGCTCTAAGTCATGCCCCTTTTGTGTGTAAAGACCTTGTTTTTTATGATTTAACCCTCAATAAACTTCCCAATAGCTTTCTCCAAATTCTGCTTAAGATGTTTTCTTCCTAGTATCTTTCAAGTTGGTTGGTTTGTTGTTAGTATTTTTGTTTGATTGCTATTGCCCGAAGCTTTCATTGCTCTGAGCAGAGAGGCCAGCGTCTTGGAAGAAGGAGGACCCTTGGTGTTTAGATTCTGACACTGCTGTTAATTAGCTGCATGACTCCTTTGTGAGTCCGCCTCCCAGGTTTCTGTTTCTTCATCAGGAAAACAAAAGACTTGGAAAAGTAAATACAGGCTCGGACCCAGTGATAAGAAAGGTCACCATGTGTGCTTATGTTGTGCATGGCTGCACTTTGGGACTCTTCCTCCCTCTCGGTGGAAAACCTCGGCTCAGCTCTGGGGTCATGTGCTGGTGTGGAGTGTTGTACTGAGGCCACTGGAAGCACTGGTGCTAACGAGGCAGGTTTTTCTACAGAAGAGTCATCTGTCCCCTCTTTGCTTTCTCTTCAGCAGTAAGCTGCTCACCTGCCTCTCCTTAGGGTGTTAACAAGGGCACGATAGTAACACAGGCCACTCCGATTTGTTACTGTTTGGGGTTGTCTCGCCTGAGTTAGGGGAGGGAAGAGAGTTAAGGGAGACTGACTAACTGACGAAATAATGGTGCTTTTGTCTGTCTCTTGCTGGAGGGGTGGTTTTGTGTTTCATCTTAGGCCTCGGCCATTGTGTTGTTTTTCTGTGCCCTGTGCAACCCTGCTTAAAAATACAGCTTATTATTCAAAGGATTCAGTCACAAGCCTGTTCTCTTTACCTCCCAACCCCCCAAAAGTCATAACTTTATGTGGTAAAAGCCCACTGCAGTGTGTGCAATTTGATCAGGTCCCCTGACATCAGGGTTGAAGTGTGTTCCCCCTATATTTATTTTGCAAATGTTTTTCAGGTATGTTTTATTCTGATTAACCTTCCCAAACGTTTTCCTTATGGCTATATAATCAGTAGCACCTGTAAAACATGCCTTTAAACACGGTGCTTCCGGAACTTCACCATTATCTTTTTTATTCTGTCTTAATGTTTTCTTTTGATGAAGGGGTCTGGGAGACCCACATTCCTATGCTAGACATCTTACAGTTATGTGTCCAGATTTAGCCTCATAACTTTAATTAGATGTGGAATGCTGAGAATGTACGGTTGTGGGTTTCTTTTTTTTAACTTTTATAAAGACAGAGGACTTCTGATCACTTCATTAAGCATTCTAAAACACTCACTGACGTGTCTTTAGCATTTAGTTCTCCATGTTAGTTCATTCATAGAAAATTAATGTAAAACTCAAGGTACCTTTATATTATTCTGAATAGTCTCTTTGTTTGAAGACAAATTACTATTGCTGTCAATATGCAAGATTAGTTGCAATTGATAATCCTTAATTCCTCTTCCTTCCCCTCCTCTTCTCTTTAGAAGCAAAGGAGTGTTGAAAATGTTAAAGGCTGTGCTGAAGAAGAGCCGAGAGGGAGGAAAGGGAAGCAAGAAGGAAACAGGTACGTGTCCAAGATTGAGTTGAGCTGAGCAAGCATGCTGGGTTTGAGCCCACAAGGCCCCGTCTAATCCAGGCTGGGCAGATGTTATTGCATTGGAAATGGGTCAGAGAAGTGATATGGGTTAGAAGAAACAGCATCCAGGAGGCCATGAGAAACTGAATATATTTCTTTGTTTTCTTCTGGGAGGTGACTTTGAAAATTGAGTTTGGGTTATGAACCAAATACTTTCCCAGAAGACTTGTAAGGGTCATAATTTTAACATTTGATTCAGATCTAGAGGCAGAGTTGTAGATATTGAGGGAGAGCAGGTGTGTCCAGGAATGTGGTTTCTAGAAAGCCCTTTCTCTTTTCCCACACATGCTTGTGTTTTATATGTTTGACCAACTGCTGGCTGACTGGTCCTCATCTTTTGAGTATCAGATTTTCCTCCTAACAGGTGTAGCCCCACTGAATGCCAAGCTGCTCATTTTCATTATGATGAGAGCTACTTAATTTGGCTTGGATTCTTTCCTGTCTGTAGAGTTCTGGTGCCTGTGCAGTCAGTCATTGTTTGACTCTACACTGCACTCCATGTAGTAAAGACTTCTTTTTCACCAGAAACACTACGTATCATGTGCCTGTGTTGCACAATAAAAATCTGTTAGCATGGATCAATTACCCTGAAGGGGTCTGGGAGACCCACATTCCTATGCTAGACATCTTACAGTTATGTGTCCAGATTTAGCCTCATAACTTTAATTAGATGTGGAATGCTGAGAATGTACGGTTGTGGGTTTCTTTTTTTTAACTTTTATAAAGACAGAGGACTTCTGATCACTTCATTAAGCATTCTAAAACACTCACTGACGTGTCTTTAGCATTTAGTTCTCCATGTTAGTTCATTCATAGAAAATTAATGTAAAACTCAAGGTACCTTTATATTATTCTGAATAGTCTCTTTGTTTGAAGACAAATTACTATTGCTGTCAATATGCAAGATTAGTTGCAATTGATAATCCTTAATTCCTCTTCCTTCCCCTCCTCTTCTCTTTAGAAGCAAAGGAGTGTTGAAAATGTTAAAGGCTGTGCTGAAGAAGAGCCGAGAGGGAGGAAAGGGAAGCAAGAAGGAAACAGGTACGTGTCCAAGATTGAGTTGAGCTGAGCAAGCATGCTGGGTTTGAGCCCACAAGGCCCCGTCTAATCCAGGCTGGGCAGATGTTATTGCATTGGAAATGGGTCAGAGAAGTGATATGGGTTAGAAGAAACAGCATCCAGGAGGCCATGAGAAACTGAATATATTTCTTTGTTTTCTTCTGGGAGGTGACTTTGAAAATTGAGTTTGGGTTATGAACCAAATACTTTCCCAGAAGACTTGTAAGGGTCATAATTTTAACATTTGATTCAGATCTAGAGGCAGAGTTGTAGATATTGAGGGAGAGCAGGTGTGTCCAGGAATGTGGTTTCTAGAAAGCCCTTTCTCTTTTCCCACACATGCTTGTGTTTTATATGTTTGACCAACTGCTGGCTGACTGGTCCTCATCTTTTGAGTATCAGATTTTCCTCCTAACAGGTGTAGCCCCACTGAATGCCAAGCTGCTCATTTTCATTATGATGAGAGCTACTTAATTTGGCTTGGATTCTTTCCTGTCTGTAGAGTTCTGGTGCCTGTGCAGTCAGTCATTGTTTGACTCTACACTGCACTCCATGTAGTAAAGACTTCTGAGGTTATTTTGGCGACCACTCACCAGAAACACTACGTATCATGTGCCTGTGTTGCACAATAAAAATCTGTTAGCATGGATCAATTACCCTGAAAGGTGCCATTTCACTCTGTTAACTCTGTTAATCTAGGGTCGGAGAATAGCTGGTTTTCTGAGTTACTGTATATTGAATCACAGTTCAGTTTTAATTTGTTAAGTTATAAATCAGTTGAATTATAGTTAACCCTTTAATTCAAAATATCTTACAATACCTTTGGTAATATTGTTATATATTGTTTCTGTAAAAGAAGAAGTGAACTTACAAACTTCTTGATTATATGGAACCGAAACAGATTTTCTATTATTAATTACCCTTTAACTGAGTAGAGACTTTGTTGTGAAGTTACTGAAAAATTCCATTAAAAGCATTTCATTAGTGCCTGACTAAGCAGATGCAAAGAAGAGACAGTTTTTGATGATAGAAACAGGAGACCATAGATAGCTCTTTCACTTTAGAAACTGAACTGGTGGCTTTGAATAATTAATTAGAATTGTTACTATGGAGAATTCTCAGTTCACAAAATTTCTAGTGGGGATGAGGGGGTCTTCGTCCTCTGATGGGTCAAGACCAAAACGTCCTTCTCTTTAGTTTTCTAAAGGCTACCTAAAAAAAAAAGAGAAAGACAGTTTTGGCTCAGCTGACCCTCATCTTAGGAACGGTCTAATTTGCTTCTTTAGGTGCCTTTGTAATTTCCAGGATAAAGTTAGTTCCTAAAGCTGTCTGTCGGATTGGAGCTGCCAACCAGTGGGTTATTTTTCTCTGGGCCAGGGTCTCCAAGCCAAAACTCCCTACTAAGTAATGGAGTCTTTCACAACAGGCCTCACCATCATCCTCTGTGACCCATGCCAGACTCATATGATAATTACAGTCTATTAATGATTTTCGGCACCCTGCCTTTCAGTTGGGCCAGACATTGAACGTTGTTTGTGTTTGAAACTTTTCCAGTTGTAGAGCATATGATTTGGGGTTTATTTTCCCCTTTGGTCTTTGAAAGAGCAACTACTGTGTTTTCTCTGAATTTTTTCTTCATAATAATTCCCACATTTTGGTTTTTCACTAATGCAAACCAACTTGAAAAAGCAATGGGAACATTTCTCATAAAACATCTGTATAGTGTATGCCTTTCCCCTCCTAACTAGAACCTGGTTGTATTCCACGGGGGAACAAAGCAGATGGAATTTTAAATCTTAACGAAGTTATGTCACAAGATGATTGGGGAAAATACTTGGAATTTGACCGTTTCTGTATTGAGGTCTGTGCCAACTCTCATTATAGAAGTAAATCACAGCTGAGTTTCCCTGTAAAATTAAAGGTGGCTAATCTGCTGGGGCTGCTCTGAAACTTGGGTAATAATATCTGCCACAAAAGGGGAAAATTCAGCCCTACTGTTTTCAATTAAACCAGTCTTCATTGCACACACAAAGGAAAATTCACTTTTATGTACTTGAACTCACAATCACAGAAATTTAGAAAATATTTTTCTAAAATATTGAGTTCAGCTTTTCATAACCTGTGTGGATTGTTTCTGCAATCTTGAAACTATACTTTTATGGTGAATATATTTTGAGAATTTGGAAAATCACAGAGTTAAATTTAGTATTCTTCCAAAGAAAAATATTTTTTTCTGAAGTATTGAAAAGTCTTTAAACTATTGGTAAAATTTTAGCAGGTATTGAAATTTAAGTTATATGTATATAAAGGTATTTCAAGTATTATGTTTGGTGAGATATGAAATTATGAAAGTCATTAAGTCAACTCTAATAGCAAAATGCTTTTTAATTTTTTTTTTTTACCTAGGAAATGCTTATAGCTGAGCAAAAAGGATTTTCTGGAGGCTATAGAGTCATATTGGAGAATGCAATATTAACAACTTTAAAATGCTTTTGGGGAAAGTATATTTACCTTGTCCCCACTAGGCCACTAGTGCAAATGACTAGTGAGCGTCTCTTGACCTTGAGTCGGGCCTAAGGGAGTAAAAATCAATATTAAATCATAATGTGGGGAGGGCCAGACGAGGACATCTATTTTTCCTTTCCCTGCTCTTATGTTAGGACCTTGATCTAAAACAGGCGAGTGAGGTGTTATCTGTGTTTTGAAGCTCTCTAGAGAGGTCTGCAGCCTTCTGTCCCATGTCTAAGTGACCTTTACTATTAGAAATCTTTCATGTCACTATCATGAACGTTCCTTAATTTAAAAATAATTACCAAACTATTAAGACTTCAGAGTATTGATGTCAAACCTGGACTTAATAAGAGTTTATAGAGGATATAAGAGCAGCATAGGAAATTAATATCTTTTCTGTACAGCAGAACTAAAAATGGATAGGAAGAAAAGTCCCATTTTATAATAGAAACAGAAACTTTAAATATCAGCCTAAGAAGAAATGTACAGGTCTTTTTATTATGTCATTTTTTATTTCTGGAAATCTCTTTTGCCTTAAATTCTGTTTTGTCTGCTGGTGAGTCTGCCATACCAGCTTTTTTTGCGGGGGAGGTAGTTTTACATGAAATGCTATTCTAGAGTCCTTTATTTGCATATTTTTTGGATATGGTTTTAGTTTATGTACAACCTGTTGTTGCTGTTGTTCAGTCACTAAGTCATGTTCGAGTTTTTGCGACCTCTTGGACTGCAACAGCCCAGGCTTCCCTGTTCTAAGGTCTTATATTGAAGAAAATAATACAACTTTGCTGAAGGTCTTAAAAGAAGACCTGAATAAATGGCAAGAAATACTGTATTCCTGTATGGGCAGATTTATTATTGTTATTATTACTATTATATACTACTATTATTTGGCTATACTGCATGGCATTTGGGATCTTAGTTCCCTAACCAGGGATTGAACCCACACCCCTGCATTGGAAAAGCAATGTCTTAACCACTGGCCCACCAGGGAAGTCCCCAGATTTATTATTTTAAACTGACTTGCTCTTACAAAGTTATCTAAACATGCAATTTAATCCCTAATGAAATCCCAAGTATTTTCTTTTAAAAGATGTGTTTTTAGAGCTAGTTTTAGGTTCACAGCAAAATAGAGAGGAAGGTACACATGTTTTCTGTGTACCCAAGCCTCCACTCATTCTTAGCCTCCCCAGGTCAATGTTCTCCCACTAGGTAGATACTTTTGTTAAAACTGATATTTCCACCTCATCATTACCCAAAGTTCATAGTTTTCATTAGGGATCTCTTTTGGCATTGAGCATTCTTTGGGTTTGGCCAAGTATATAACAACATGTACCCACCATTATCATATTTTACCAAGTATTTTTGCTACCCTATAAATCCTGTTTTATTTTGCTTTTGACACCGTTGATTTTAAAACCCATCTAGAAGTGAAAATGCTTGAGAACAGCCAAGAAGAAACTGCCAAATGTGGGGGCAGGTAGGGAGAATGGATACATGTATTAATAAAAGCCGGCTGAGTCCCTTTGGTGTTACCTGAAACTATCATGAAATTGTTAACTAGCTATACTTCAATACAAAATAAAAAGTTAAAAGAAATTTATAGGGCTTCCCTGGTGGTCCAGTGTGTAAAGAGTCTGCCTTGCAGTGCAAGGGGTACTCGTTCGATTCCTGGCCTGGGAAGATCCGATGTGCTGCAGAGTGGGTGGACCGGTGTGTCCAATTGCAAGCCAGCGCTCTGCAGTGCATGTGCCCAGAGCCAGTGCTCTGCGGCGAAGGGGAGCCAGTGCAGTCGGGGGGCACACAGGCCGGGGAATAGGGATTGGTGAAAAATTTTTTAAAAAAACAAAAAGCAAAAACAATAGAAGAGGCCAAAATTAAGAAATAAAAAAAATTACAATGAAAACAATGCACTGGACTCTTCCCAGACCTGTATTTTTCAGCAAACAGTAAAAACATGGTCCCCCCCCCAAAAAGGGGAGAGGCTCTGAGCTTGGTTCCCTTGCCTGGGTACTGGCTATAGTAGAGACTAAACAAGTGTGTATTTGGATTTCCTAGCTTCTCTAGGTCAAGGTGGACTTCACCTTCCACCAAGACGTAGGTCGGGGAGGATTCTCGGTGGTAGACATTTTCAGGCCCGCCCCACTTCACAGGCTCACCAGCATGCATATCTAGTGCAGCTCACTGTAATGGCCACTGCTTCCACAGAACGAGTACATGGCTTGGCTAGTTTTTTGGACTTTTTTCCCCACTGCTTTCCAGGAAATCAAACCTAATTTTCGTAATGATTTGTGTACTTAGGTTTGACTATGCTGGGTCTTCCTTGCTGCCCGGGCTTTTCTCTAGTTGAGATGAGCAGGGACTACTCTGGTGTGGAGTGTGGGCTTCTCGTTGTGGTGGCTTCTCTTGCTGTGGAGCACAGGCTCTAGGGCTCACGGGCTTATGTAGTTTCAGCATGTAGGCTTCGTAGTTGTGGCTCCTGGACTCTAGAGCACAGGCTCAATGGTTGTGACACAGGGGCTTAGTTGTTCCACAGTATGGGGGGTCTTCCTGGATCAGGAATCGAACTCATGTCTCCCTCCTGCTTTGGCAGGTGGACTCTTTACCTCTGAGCCACCAGGGAAGCCCCCTGAAACCTAATTTTAATGAACATCTATAATACAATCAAATCTCACTGTTGATACTGTTGTGTTTTTTGTTGTTGTTATTTTTCCTTTTAATGCTGGAGACAGTGGCATCGATTTGGAAGCATTAGATGGATAAGGCCTCCTGCCGTCCTAGATAGGGCCAATCCTTCTGTCTCTTCTGCCCTCAGTCAGTCTTGAAGCCATTGTCTCTTGCCCTGTCTAACTCTTCAGCCTGCTCTGCATTGGTGTGGAAGTAGCTCCAAGTTATTGTCCTGCCTCTATTAAAATATTGATTGATTAGGGAAAAGTTGCTTAATATGCCGAAATGATGGTATAGTAGGCTTTTCCTTTTAGTTTAATTATTGATGTTCTTTTTTTTTCAACAGGGGGGCTTAGTTTGAAGTAATTTATTTAAAAATTTTGACCTTCACCTTTTCATCTTTAAAATTCACCTAGCTGGCTAAATACACTTGTAATTAATAGTGTTAATTAAGGCATTGGGTAGTTCCTAAGCTTGAATGTGTGCTGAATCTGTTCGCTTTGCCTCTAATCCTTCACTTTGAATTGGTAGTAAAAGGAAGCTGTTTGCCTCTAAAGTTTAAAAGCCATTGATGTGATTGTTAAATGTGGTATTTTAAGTCATTCCAGGCTGCAGTCTGGTTTTCAGTGGTACCTTCTAAAAGTGCCTCAGTACAAATGATGCTTTGTTTTATCTGGAAAATATGAAGCTGCTTTTGATTACTCTCTGCTGCATTGCCCATTTTTTTGTGGTTGTGGAGTATTATTTATGAATTTAGTGCAGTAACTATCTTGCTGAGCTATGGATATTTGGTATCTTGTTGTTAACCAACTCCAAAAATGTTTCCCAGGCAACAAAGTAAGCAGAAATAATTCAATCTAAAGGTACTGTGTTTCTCTATACTGGAGTGTTTAGATAAATTTGTTTAAAAATGTTAGGACAGGACTTAAATGTAGACTGGAACAGGCTGGTTGTTAGTAGGAGTTGGAATGCTGTTGCCTCTGGTTTGATTGGTTTCCTCGTCAGTTTTCTCTCTTTTGTGGTCCCTTATCTGTCACAAAGTCTAGACAACGCGCAGACTTTGGAATCCAAAGATGCCAATTCAAATCCTAGCTTATTCACTTCCCTGTGTACTTGAACCTGGACAAATTGTCTTAACCTAGTTAAGCTACCTCACAGGGATGTTGTCAGGGTTAAATAAGATAACATGTCTACAAATGTACCTTCCTTGACATTTGGTTTCTGCCAGGTATGCAGTATATTCTTTCATTCTTGAGAAAACTGTTTTTTGTTGTTGTTATTTTTCCTTTTAATGCTGGAGACAGTGGCATCGATTTGGAAGCATTAGATGGATAAGGCCTCCTGCCGTCCTAGATAGGGCCAATCCTTCTGTCTCTTCTGCCCTCAGTCAGTCTTGAAGCCATTGTCTCTTGCCCTGTCTAACTCTTCAGCCTGCTCTGCATTGGTGTGGAAGTAGCTCCAAGTTATTGTCCTGCCTCTATTAAAATATTGATTGATTAGGGAAAAGTTGCTTAATATGCCGAAATGATGGTATAGTAGGCTTTTCCTTTTAGTTTAATTATTGATGTTCTTTTTTTTTCAACAGGGGGGCTTAGTTTGAAGTAATTTATTTAAAAATTTTGACCTTCACCTTTTCATCTTTAAAATTCACCTAGCTGGCTAAATACACTTGTAATTAATAGTGTTAATTAAGGCATTGGGTAGTTCCTAAGCTTGAATGTGTGCTGAATCTGTTCGCTTTGCCTCTAATCCTTCACTTTGAATTGGTAGTAAAAGGAAGCTGTTTGCCTCTAAAGTTTAAAAGCCATTGATGTGATTGTTAAATGTGGTATTTTAAGTCATTCCAGGCTGCAGTCTGGTTTTCAGTGGTACCTTCTAAAAGTGCCTCAGTACAAATGATGCTTTGTTTTATCTGGAAAATATGAAGCTGCTTTTGATTACTCTCTGCTGCATTGCCCATTTTTTTGTGGTTGTGGAGTATTATTTATGAATTTAGTGCAGTAACTATCTTGCTGAGCTATGGATATTTGGTATCTTGTTGTTAACCAACTCCAAAAATGTTTCCCAGGCAACAAAGTAAGCAGAAATAATTCAATCTAAAGGTACTGTGTTTCTCTATACTGGAGTGTTTAGATAAATTTGTTTAAAAATGTTAGGACAGGACTTAAATGTAGACTGGAACAGGCTGGTTGTTAGTAGGAGTTGGAATGCTGTTGCCTCTGGTTTGATTGGTTTCCTCGTCAGTTTTCTCTCTTTTGTGGTCCCTTATCTGTCACAAAGTCTAGACAACGCGCAGACTTTGGAATCCAAAGATGCCAATTCAAATCCTAGCTTATTCACTTCCCTGTGTACTTGAACCTGGACAAATTGTCTTAACCTAGTTAAGCTACCTCACAGGGATGTTGTCAGGGTTAAATAAGATAACATGTCTACAAATGTACCTTCCTTGACATTTGGTTTCTGCCAGGTATGCAGTATATTCTTTCATTCTTGAGAAAACTGTGTAGTACTTTAAAGAACAATATTCCTTCCTGTTTGACCTTAGGCAAGAGAATGATGTTCTAGAAACTTCTTTCCATGACTTCCTCTCTCCAAATACTGAATCCGCCATTGACTTCAGATACTAAAGCCTCTTCTGCTGTCTTTAGTCTTTCCTTCATGATAAAACTGGGGCAGCTCTGAGTGATTTGTCTCTTGTTTGGTAATCTAGACTCTGGAAATAACTCATTTTGCCATTTAACCTGTATCATGCCCCTTGAATTTTATCCTTTTTCTTTGTGAAGTTAAACTGAGAGGCTTCCTCCCTTGCTAAAGAAATTTCAAGAGTTAGCAGGCAGCTTTGAGAATAGATGTCTCTCTCTTTTTTTTTTTTTTCTTAAAATATGTGTATATTTGATTGTCCTGGGTCTTAGTTGTGGCATGCAGACTCTTTAGTTGCAGCATATGAACTCTTAGTTTTGGCATGTGGAATCAAGTTCCCTGACCAGGGATGAACCCAAGCCCTGCTTTGGAGCTCACAGTCTTGGCCATTCGATCACCAGGGAAGTCCCAAGAATAGATGTCTCAGTACAGTTTTGGTAAAGTTGCTGAGACATTTCACTTCAGCATGTCTTTAATGTTTGAAGGTCTTTAGATATGGAACGCTCCATTGCCCACCCTCTTGGTAAAGTTGCTGAGACATTTCACTTCAGCATGTCTTTAATGTTTGAAGGTCTTTAGATATGGAACGCTCCATTGCCCACCCTCTTGGTAGCTTCCATATATGTTTTAGGGAAATGGAAAGGATGAAAGAGAAGGATGGACACAGATCCTGAGTGTTTATCGTGTGTGTCAGGCGCTGTGCATAATAGACCAAGCTCATCCATGTGACCTGCTTCCTGTGAGAGCATAGTTAGAGAAAGGTTCGGACTGAGAAGAAGGTGAAATCAAGACTTATCCTGGGTCTTCCACTTTTTATGGTCGATATGACCTCTAGCAAATCACAGTCTATCCAAATCATCATAAAGGATGTAGAGAAATTCTCAAATAACAAGGGTCTATTTCTGTATATGTAAATGCAATAAGAAGCCTAGTAGAGAAATACAGCAATTCAGAGTCCATTTGTTTGATGAAACCTAATTTTATTTTGCAAATAATCTTTTTATACAAACTGCTTTTCTGTTTAAAAAAAAAAAAAAAACCTAAAAATAGTGGTCTTAGTTTGTATAAACCGCATTTTCAGAGTACTTTGTCATGTGTAGCTTCTTAATTCTCATAAAAACTTCATATTTTGAGTTTTCATATGACCTATTTGCGTAGTTTCTATATCTCTTTCTACAGAAATGTAAAAAAACACCTTGATTTAATCTACTGGCACACATTGTTCTTGAAAGATAGACTACCCAAAATTTTGCCCGAGGTTTTTTTAACTTTCTTTATCTCCCTGCAGTTGAGGCATGAAGGGTGACCAGTTGGGTAGCCCTAATGCTAATAGAGCATCAAACTGAAAAACCCTTATTTCAAGAGTTAGCAGGCAGCTTTGAGAATAGATGTCTCTTTTTTTTTTTTCTTAAAATATGTGTATATTTGATTGTCCTGGGTCTTAGTTGTGGCATGCAGACTCTTTAGTTGCAGCATATGAACTCTTAGTTTTGGCATGTGGAATCAAGTTCCCTGACCAGGGATGAACCCAAGCCCTGCTTTGGAGCTCACAGTCTTGGCCATTCGATCACCAGGGAAGTCCCAAGAATAGATGTCTCAGTACAGTTTTGGTAAAGTTGCTGAGACATTTCACTTCAGCATGTCTTTAATGTTTGAAGGTCTTTAGATATGGAACGCTCCATTGCCCACCCTCTTGGTAAAGTTGCTGAGACATTTCACTTCAGCATGTCTTTAATGTTTGAAGGTCTTTAGATATGGAACGCTCCATTGCCCACCCTCTTGGTAGCTTCCATATATGTTTTAGGGAAATGGAAAGGATGAAAGAGAAGGATGGACACAGATCCTGAGTGTTTATCGTGTGTGTCAGGCGCTGTGCATAATAGACCAAGCTCATCCATGTGACCTGCTTCCTGTGAGAGCATAGTTAGAGAAAGGTTCGGACTGAGAAGAAGGTGAAATCAAGACTTATCCTGGGTCTTCCACTTTTTATGGTCGATATGACCTCTAGCAAATCACAGTCTATCCAAATCATCATAAAGGATGTAGAGAAATTCTCAAATAACAAGGGTCTATTTCTGTATATGTAAATGCAATAAGAAGCCTAGTAGAGAAATACAGCAATTCAGAGTCCATTTGTTTGATGAAACCTAATTTTATTTTGCAAATAATCTTTTTATACAAACTGCTTTTCTGTTTAAAAAAAAAAAAAAAACCTAAAAATAGTGGTCTTAGTTTGTATAAACCGCATTTTCAGAGTACTTTGTCATGTGTAGCTTCTTAATTCTCATAAAAACTTCATATTTTGAGTTTTCATATGACCTATTTGCGTAGTTTCTATATCTCTTTCTACAGAAATGTAAAAAAACACCTTGATTTAATCTACTGGCACACATTGTTCTTGAAAGATAGACTACCCAAAATTTTGACCGAGGTTAACTTCTTTTCTCCCTGGAGGATAATCTGATCTAATTTCTCCGAAGGATATTAGTGCTTCAGCCTTATCTTGCAGTTGACAGATGACCATGAAGGGTGACCAGTTGGGTAGCCCTAATGCTAATATAGAGCATCAAACTGAAAAACCCTTATTCAGAACTGAAATCAGAGGTAGAAAGTAGGATCCGTGTCTTTCATAGACCCCTCAGTCTTGGGTGGCAAACAGGTTATAACACATCAGCCATGAATAGTGGCAGGGCAGAATCAGAGATTCTTGTGTATGTTCTTATGACCATGGCACTGCCGTGGAGGTCAAGATGAAACATGACTTTAGAACTGATTTTTAATTTTTCACTCTCAAAAGTGGAGCCTGGTAGGCTACAGTCTGTGGGGTCACAAAGAGATAGACATGACTGAGCAACTAAGAACAAGGGAGTTTGGAAACATCAGACTGCTGCATGTGGTGGATGATGACTTTCTTTGTGCCCTGAGGCTGTCCCAGAGCACAGCGTAATCAGTAAGAATAATGTCTGATATAAGACTTGCACATAGGTACCTATAGTGGTTTGGTCAATTGTCTGGAGCATTTAGAGCATGGAACTGGCTGGAAGCAGAGGCGAAGAGGATGCAGACTTCTGATTGAGCATGGAAGAGAGCCACCTGTGTACTGCTGACTTCTTGTTGATCTTACTCTCATTCAGTTCTCAGAATCAAATAATTTGTGTGTTAATGCTTCATAGGTTTGTGAGGGGTTGTTTGTCTCCCACCTGACCAACCATCTCCAAGCAAGTTTTCTAGATAACTTTGGAGTTATGTGTAAAACTTCTTTTCAGGTGTGTGTGTGCACGCACCAGGTTGCTTCAGTTGTGTCTGACTCCTTGTGATCCTCTGGACTGTAACCGACCAGGCTCCTGTGTCCATGGGATTCTCCAGACAGAATAATGGAGTGGGTTGCCATTTCCTCCCCCAGGGAAGTATTGGGTAGTTTCTATATCTCTTTCTACAGAAATGTAAAAAAACACCTTGATTTAATCTACTGGCACACATTGTTCTTGAAAGATAGACTACCCAAAATTTTGACCGAGGTTAACTTCTTTTCTCCCTGGAGGATAATCTGATCTAATTTCTCCGAAGGATATTAGTGCTTCAGCCTTATCTTGCAGTTGACAGATGACCATGAAGGGTGACCAGTTGGGTAGCCCTAATGCTAATATAGAGCATCAAACTGAAAAACCCTTATTCAGAACTGAAATCAGAGGTAGAAAGTAGGATCCGTGTCTTTCATAGACCCCTCAGTCTTGGGTGGCAAACAGGTTATAACACATCAGCCATGAATAGTGGCAGGGCAGAATCAGAGATTCTTGTGTATGTTCTTATGACCATGGCACTGCCGTGGAGGTCAAGATGAAACATGACTTTAGAACTGATTTTTAATTTTTCACTCTCAAAAGTGGAGCCTGGTAGGCTACAGTCTGTGGGGTCACAAAGAGATAGACATGACTGAGCAACTAAGAACAAGGGAGTTTGGAAACATCAGACTGCTGCATGTGGTGGATGATGACTTTCTTTGTGCCCTGAGGCTGTCCCAGAGCACAGCGTAATCAGTAAGAATAATGTCTGATATAAGACTTGCACATAGGTACCTATAGTGGTTTGGTCAATTGTCTGGAGCATTTAGAGCATGGAACTGGCTGGAAGCAGAGGCGAAGAGGATGCAGACTTCTGATTGAGCATGGAAGAGAGCCACCTGTGTACTGCTGACTTCTTGTTGATCTTACTCTCATTCAGTTCTCAGAATCAAATAATTTGTGTGTTAATGCTTCATAGGTTTGTGAGGGGTTGTTTGTCTCCCACCTGACCAACCATCTCCAAGCAAGTTTTCTAGATAACTTTGGAGTTATGTGTAAAACTTCTTTTCAGGTGTGTGTGTGCACGCACCAGGTTGCTTCAGTTGTGTCTGACTCCTTGTGATCCTCTGGACTGTAACCGACCAGGCTCCTGTGTCCATGGGATTCTCCAGACAGAATAATGGAGTGGGTTGCCATTTCCTCCTCCAGGGAAGTACTTTGACATCTTATATTGAGTTTTCTTGTTGTCTTAGTTTGGCGGCCATAATATAATACCACAAATTGAGAGACTTAAACAACAGAAATTTATTTTCTCACGATTCTAGAGGCTAGAAGTCTGAGCTCAAGGCACCAGCACGATCAGGTTCTGAAGGTCCTTTTTCTGGCTTGCAGATGGCTGCCTTACATGTGCATCCTCACAGTAGAGACATCAAGCTCTCCAGTGTCCTTTCTTTAAAGGATGCAAATTCCATTTAAGAGCCCCACCCACATGACCTCATGTAAACATAATTATCTTGCTAAGACCTTTTCTCTAAATACCATCATGCTTGGGGTTAAAGCTTCAACATATGACTTTAAGGGAACAGTTCAGCCCTAGCACTTGCCTTTATTATTCTGATTATTAATGTAAACATAGTACTTCGTTTATTATAAGACACACCATTATTCTGGATACTACTAAGGAAGAAAGGAAGAAAGAATTGCTGTCTATTAAATTGACATACTTTATTAGTTAAAATGTTATCTTTATAAAAAAAGGAATCTTAAGTATAACATTTTAACTAGTAAAGAATGCCAGATATTTTATATATCTCAGTCCTTTTCATGAAATGGGAGGAAAATGAAACAAATCGGTTAAGGTATTTCAGATTTACATTTAGAACCTGATTTTTCTAAATCATTTTTTTTTTTCACCGAGTTGTCAGTATTCTTTTTTCTCTGTGTGACGTCATCTTCTTCAGCATTTTTGAGTCTCTTACTGCTTTCTCCAGGACTTTCTCCCAAGTAGCAGACATCCATTCTGCAAGTTTGATGCTATTCTTTCATGATCTCAAAAGGAGGTTTTAACGGAAGGCTTTCAGATAAAACCCGGGGCTCTTGCTCCTGCAGTGGACTTTGAATGGCTTGTTGACTGAAACCTGGAGGGAGGTTATAATTGTCTAGTCACTGTCCCAGGTGTGATAACAGAGATCTGCACAGTCCCTGCCTGCTGCGCTGTAGCCATTCCCTGACTGGTAGCAATTTTAAGATGCTATCACTGATTATATCCATTTGGGTTTTGGAAAAGTTAAAGTGAGAATAAACTTGGGACTTTGAATGCATGTCTAGTATAACGTATACTCACTCTAGAAAATTTAGAAAATACTATCAACGTCCAGTGTAGTATATGCTTATTATAGAAAATTTGTAGAATACCAAGGAAGAATATCTTTTTTATTATTTATACGTTTTGGTTTATTGTTTTTGAATCTCATTAGTCTTTGAAAAATGCTTAATATTTTATTATACCAATACACCATGATTTTATTTGAGTGTATTTTGTTTAGATATTTTCCTCATTCATTAAAAAAAAAAACCCTCTAAAATAATACATATCTTTGTACAAATCTCTGATTATTTTAGTAGAATGTTTTTAAACGAAGAATTAGTGATAGGAAATGAACTTTCCAGAAGCTTGCAATATTTCTCGCCAAATTGTTCTCCAGAAGGACAGTGTTGCTAGCCACCTGTTTAAGCAGTGTGTGTGCTTGCATGTAGCTCTTTCTAGTATTGAGTGTTTGTGGATTTTAATAATCTTTGTCAGTTTTATACATTAAATCATGTATTTGTTTTTAATTGGCATTTCTTAAAGATCAGAAGGCCTTTTTAAATATTTATTGTCCCTTTATAGCTCCTCTTCAGTAACTGTCTTTTTATTTCCTTCTACATGTTTTCTGTTGGGAGTGCTAGAGACTCTCTAGTTTGTTTCTTTCCTTTTCCAAATGTGGCCCCTGATGTGTAGGAGTGGGGTTTCCTTATAAAGTTGTTTGCAGGGGAATTTTCCCTTAAGTTGCTGAAGCTCCCTGTTGCTGAAAGTCGCCTGTCTTTGATGGGTAAAAGTGTCTCCTGCATTATTAAATATTTCATGTTTGTGCTGAGGCTAGATATCTGCTAGTCGGATTGACTTGTGTTTTAAAAACTTACAGAGAGGGCTTCCCTGGTGGTCCAGTGGGTGAAGAGTCTGCCTTGCAGTGCAGGGGGCACTGGTTCAGTCCCTGGCCGGGGAAGATCCCATGTGCCGCAGAGCGACTGGACTGGTGTGTTCAGTTAGGAGCCAGCACTCTGAAGCACATGTGCCCAGAGCCAGTGCTCTGTGAGGAGAGAGGCCACTGTAGGGGGAGGCCCACACAGGCCAAAGAATAAAGATGGTGAAAATAAGTAAGATCCCACGTGCTGCCGAGCAACTAAGCCCGTGGGCCACAGCTGTTGAGCTTGTGCTCTAGAGCCTCGGAGCCGTGACTGTTGAGCCTGTGTGCCACAACTATTGAAGCTCATGTGCCCGAGTTCCACAACAAGAGAAGTCATCTTAGCAAGAAGCCTGCTCACCTCAACTAGAGAGTAGCCCCCTGCAGCTAGAGACAAGACTTCACACAACAGTGAAGACCCAGAACAGACACATATTTTCCTCATTCTTTAAAAAAACCCTCTAAAATAGTACATATCTTTGTACAAATCTCTGATTATTTTAGTAGAATGTTTTTAAACGAAGAATTAGTGATAGGAAATGAACTTTCCAGAAGCTTGCAATATTTCTCGCCAAATTGTTCTCCAGAAGGACAGTGTTGCTAGCCACCTGTTTAAGCAGTGTGTGTGCTTGCATGTAGCTCTTTCTAGTATTGAGTGTTTGTGGATTTTAATAATCTTTGTCAGTTTTATACATTAAATCATGTATTTGTTTTTAATTGGCATTTCTTAAAGATCAGAAGGCCTTTTTAAATATTTATTGTCCCTTTATAGCTCCTCTTCAGTAACTGTCTTTTTATTTCCTTCTACATGTTTTCTGTTGGGAGTGCTAGAGACTCTCTAGTTTGTTTCTTTCCTTTTCCAAATGTGGCCCCTGATGTGTAGGAGTGGGGTTTCCTTATAAAGTTGTTTGCAGGGGAATTTTCCCTTAAGTTGCTGAAGCTCCCTGTTGCTGAAAGTCGCCTGTCTTTGATGGGTAAAAGTGTCTCCTGCATTATTAAATATTTCATGTTTGTGCTGAGGCTAGATATCTGCTAGTCGGATTGACTTGTGTTTTAAAAACTTACAGAGAGGGCTTCCCTGGTGGTCCAGTGGGTGAAGAGTCTGCCTTGCAGTGCAGGGGGCACTGGTTCAGTCCCTGGCCGGGGAAGATCCCATGTGCCGCAGAGCGACTGGACTGGTGTGTTCAGTTAGGAGCCAGCACTCTGAAGCACATGTGCCCAGAGCCAGTGCTCTGTGAGGAGAGAGGCCACTGTAGGGGGAGGCCCACACAGGCCAAAGAATAAAGATGGTGAAAATAAGTAAGATCCCACGTGCTGCCGAGCAACTAAGCCCGTGGGCCACAGCTGTTGAGCTTGTGCTCTAGAGCCTCGGAGCCGTGACTGTTGAGCCTGTGTGCCACAACTATTGAAGCTCATGTGCCCGAGTTCCACAACAAGAGAAGTCATCTTAGCAAGAAGCCTGCTCACCTCAACTAGAGAGTAGCCCCCTGCAGCTAGAGACAAGACTTCACACAACAGTGAAGACCCAGAACAGACACAAATGAATAAATAAATAAATTTATATTAAAAAAAACACTAAAAGAGGCCAAAATTAAAAAAAATAAAAAACTTGTAGAGAAACTGAAATAAAAACATAAACCAACACAAATGCATCATCAGGTTTTCCACGGTACCTGATACCGTTCTGCCTGTGTAAAGAGTCAACACGTCCAAGTGCTTCCTGCACCCTGGATGTACCGGGAGCCCAAGGCCTGTGAGTTCCTGAGAGCAAGTAGGAATAGTTGCAGAAGGTGAACATTTCCTAAAGAAAACTTTGTCCATGGCTCATATTCTTAAGTTATTATGGACAGGGATTCTTATTTATTTACTTATTTGGCTACACCAGGTCTTAATTGAGACATACAGGATCTTTAGTTGTGGCACACAAACTCTTAGTTGTGGCATATGAGCTGTGACCGGGAATTGAATCCAGGCCACCAGCACTGGGGACGTGGTGTCTTAGCCACTGGACCACCAGAGAAGTCCAGGAATTCTTTTTTAAACTAAGGTCATGAAATAAAAGATTTTAGATATAAGAGGATCTTAAAAACTGAGTTCAGTGTCTTCAGTTTTTGAGAAATATTTGGAAAACTTTGAGCAACTGTCCAAGGTCACATGGCTAGTTAAAAAAAAAAAAGATAGGCTCAAGGTATAGATTTTGACTCCAGACTAGTTCATTTTCTACTGTGTCTCTGGCTAGATCTCTGGTTTATCTCTAGCACTGAGTAAATACAAAGGAAAACGCATCCCCAAGATAGACATTAGTAAATGACTTTATAATTTCTCTCTTCAGGAATATTTGTTTTGTTTTTTTCTCCTCTTGAAGTGTTCCCCCTAGCCCTGAAGGTTTATTTAGAGATTCTTAACATGGTCTTAATCTAGATTCAGTACCACTGTACTATCTCTTTCTATTCCCATATCTGAAAGTTCACTTCTTCCTAGTGTCCCTGAGACTGATCTATCCTCCTTTTTGTTATATATATATAAATATATATATATTATTATTATATATGTAAATCTCTCCTTTTTGTTAGAAATGTGTCCTCACTCAAACACCATGAATGTAATAGTTAAATATATCATCATTTAAAAAACAGCTGTGCGATGGTATTATTGATACACCCCAGTTCTTCTCTGCTTCCCTTTTGTTCCCAAAAGGAATGTGTTAACAGTTTTTGATCTTTCTAGATGTTTTCCATTTTTGTGCTCAACACAAATGCATCATCAGGTTTTCCACGGTACCTGATACCGTTCTGCCTGTGTAAAGAGTCAACACGTCCAAGTGCTTCCTGCACCCTGGATGTACCGGGAGCCCAAGGCCTGTGAGTTCCTGAGAGCAAGTAGGAATAGTTGCAGAAGGTGAACATTTCCTAAAGAAAACTTTGTCCATGGCTCATATTCTTAAGTTATTATGGACAGGGATTCTTATTTATTTACTTATTTGGCTACACCAGGTCTTAATTGAGACATACAGGATCTTTAGTTGTGGCACACAAACTCTTAGTTGTGGCATATGAGCTGTGACCGGGAATTGAATCCAGGCCACCAGCACTGGGGACGTGGTGTCTTAGCCACTGGACCACCAGAGAAGTCCAGGAATTCTTTTTTAAACTAAGGTCATGAAATAAAAGATTTTAGATATAAGAGGATCTTAAAAACTGAGTTCAGTGTCTTCAGTTTTTGAGAAATATTTGGAAAACTTTGAGCAACTGTCCAAGGTCACATGGCTAGTTAAAAAAAAAAAAGATAGGCTCAAGGTATAGATTTTGACTCCAGACTAGTTCATTTTCTACTGTGTCTCTGGCTAGATCTCTGGTTTATCTCTAGCACTGAGTAAATACAAAGGAAAACGCATCCCCAAGATAGACATTAGTAAATGACTTTATAATTTCTCTCTTCAGGAATATTTGTTTTGTTTTTTTCTCCTCTTGAAGTGTTCCCCCTAGCCCTGAAGGTTTATTTAGAGATTCTTAACATGGTCTTAATCTAGATTCAGTACCACTGTACTATCTCTTTCTATTCCCATATCTGAAAGTTCACTTCTTCCTAGTGTCCCTGAGACTGATCTATCCTCCTTTTTGTTATATATATATAAATATATATATATTATTATTATATATGTAAATCTCTCCTTTTTGTTAGAAATGTGTCCTCACTCAAACACCATGAATGTAATAGTTAAATATATCATCATTTAAAAAACAGCTGTGCGATGGTATTATTGATACACCCCCCAGTTCTTCTCTGCTTCCCTTTTTGTTCCCAAAAGGAATGTGTTAACAGTTTTTTTGATCTTTCTAGATGTTTTCCATGCATGCATATGTGTAGGTGTGCATATATGCACATGTATAGATCGTTAAGAAAGCCTGCACAGACTTTACAGTGTGTTTTATTTTGTAAATTACCGTGTTGACCAAATGAATTTTTAGGCATATATTCATATTAGCACAGACTAACGTATAGGCTTTATTTTTTTTTTTTTTAATTTTATCTTTTGGGGAGTGGGGTGGGGAGGGAGGGGGATGGGCGGGCCACTTCCACTGGTCATTCATTTCTCCATTTTCATCCATCTTTGTTCTTTGGCTCCTGTGGGCCTCCTATCGCAGAGCGCCAGCTCTGGGCTCATGTGCGCCAGAGCTCCGGCTCGGTAATTGGACACATTGGTCCAGCCGCTCCGCGGCATGTGGGATCTTCCCAGGCCAGGATCGAACCAGCGCCCCCTTCACTGCAAGGCGGTGTCTTTACCCACTGGACCACCAGGGGAAGCCCAACATACAGGCTTTAAAACAAAGTTGCTCAGTATCACATTGGACAACTTTTCTGTAACTTGTTTTATTCTCCTCCTGTTGATGGTTTTATCTTTTTTGTTGTTGTTGTCATTACAACCAATACTAGCATAAATCTCCTTGTGCATAACCCTGTATGTTTTCATAAAAATAGTTATAAGAAAATTGTTGGTTAGCAAGTTTATTTATAATTTTCTTAAATTTTGTCAAATTGCCCTTTGGAAAGGTGGCATTAAATTTATAATTTATGTGAGATGATTATAACTTATGCTGATAAGCATGTAAATAAACAGTTTCATCTTTTCCAGTATGCTGGGAAAAAGGTATATCTCATAGTTTTAATTATGCAAGTCTTCAGAATAAATCCAAACATGTTTTTATATGTTTTTTGGCTATTTGAAACCTAGATTTGTATCCTGGTTTCATCGTTCACCAGCTGTGAGAACTTGAGCAAATTACTTAACCATTCTGTGTCTCCTGGGTCACTTAATGAGGATTACATGAGTTAATATTTATAAAGTGTTTAAGTCCATGCTTGGCAGATAGCATATAAGTATTTGACAAAAATAAAATTTACATTTATTGCTCTTCTTGCCTGTTCATTTACCTAGTTTTCTATTGAGTTCAATGGGTGTTTTAATATTTTGGTAAATGTTGTCAACCATTGATGGTTTAGTAGTCAAGAGTTCTAACCAAGTGAAACATGTCATGTTTCATTTTGACTTATAAAACTTAAAGAGATTCATCCAACTCAGACTCCATTTTTGACAGGATTAAGCGAAGGATTTTGTTTTAATTCTGTAAATTCAGTCTTGAAAACTGACTGAGGTTATAAATCATTATTTCAGGGAGGTCAGCTTTTTCTCCCTGCTTCGTGTGAGAGTTTTGATGCTGCTAATCTGATTAAACCTCTAAGAGCTACATCCTTACCCCTAAGAGTCTGCAGATTAGGAGTTTTCCCCCTTCTAACCGTCAAATTGTTGCCATGGTGATTGGACTCCCAATCAGAGCCCTTCTGATTTATTAGAAGCAACATCTTAAAGATGAATAAGCGCAGGTGTGACTTCAGAAAACTTAGGTAAGGTGTTCCAGTTTGAATGTACCTACTAGTTCTCTTTGAACAAATTGTTTCATTTTTCTAAATCTCAGTTTTGTTGTCTATAAAATGAAGACAATCGCTGTGATGTCATAGAGTAATTATGAGGGTCAAATGAAATGATTTGTTTTCTAAAAGTTTAGGTATGGTAATGTCGATGATGAAGAACATTGTTTTGCTTTCATATTTATTTCTGATTTTGGAAAATGCCTGTTAAGCAAGAAAATAAAATGTACAGATAATTAAAATTGTATGGAGAATTTTTGATTCTCAGATGCTATGAGGAAGGGGTGGGGTTTTTTTCTTCTTCAGTGTATTGAAGAAAATAAGTGAACTCATTGGGGTAAAATATGGCAGTACTAGTAAAAGCTGCTCTTTGAGTGTTTACTGGGTATCAGAAAGTGTGCCACACTCCTATAAACAGTTTGTCTCTCTGTCTCCAAAACTTTACATTCAAGGTAGTGTAGCAGCCAGGTTGCATAAGTTCAATTCCCAGGTCGAGTTGCTTAACCGCACTGTTTCCTTTTTTTGCATCTGTGAAACGGGCAGGATAACAACATCTGCCTAGGGCACCGTTGATCGTCGGAAGGATTCAGTGAGTTAAGTGCTTGGAACGGTGCCTGGACCACTGTAAGGGTTTTATAAATGGTTGCTCTTATTATAACTTAGGGTAATTTCAGTACCCTTCCGGTTTCTTTGTTTCTGCCCCTTTGACCCTCTCCTTTTGATGTTAGTAAATGGTGACGTCTTAGATATTTTTGTCTCCTCTGTTCGCTTGTCTGCGTGGCAGACACGGCCTGGCCTGTCCATCTGGTGTGGGAGGAGAGAGCTGTACGGCTGGCTGACCCTAGGAGGGTGCTGTGGGGCAGTTGCTGCAGACCTTCTGGGATGGCATGTGTTTGCTAGGAGGGAGGGAAGAGGGGAAAGTGAGGCCTGAACGCGAGGATCCGTCACTAGCCCTCTGCCAAGAGAAGCTGCGTGCGCTTGAGGGGCCTTACCTGGGAGCTTCAGTCTTCTCCTTGGCTTTGCGATAGAAGGCTCTCCCGCAGGGATTCCTAAGCCTGGCTGGTTCATCGAAGGCACTCGTGACTGAGACTCTCACCGGACGGGCGGTGGGACTCGAGCTCCTGTTGTTTTCTTTGAATGGTGTCTGCAGGGTCCGCCAGGCTTGGGAGCCTCTGGCTGCCATTTGTTTCTGTGTGTCTGTAGAGCCTGCCCAGGTCAGCCATGACGGAAGTCTGTGTGTGTGACTTTGAAAACTCCTAGGAAAGGGAGCTCCCCTATTCTCTAGGAAACTGTTCCTGGCAGCCCCGTAAAGATGAATTTGAAATATAGATGTACAAGCAGATGAGTGAAAGGATTCCATTACAAAAATAACAAGGGATGGGATTTGATCAAAGTAGTCTATCAGTGTGTTTTATTTGATCCTTGTGTTTATGCCAATTGTTCATCAACACTTGCTTCTTCTCATATTTGCAAGCTAGATACACAGAAATGAATAGCCATTGAAGACAATCTTAATGTTGAATTTTTTTTTAATTTTATTTTGCTTTTACAGAATTTTGTTGTTTACAGCTCTATATAATCCTAAATCCGTCATTGAATTATTTTTTAATTATAGTATGGTTGGTTTAGAATATTTGTGTTAATTTCTGCCATACAGCTCAGTGACTTGGTTATACATATTAATATATATCTGTACATTCTTCTTTAATACTGTTTTCCATTGTGATTTATCCCAGGACAGACAGATATTTGAATTGATTGTTATAGTTGATTTACAGTGTTGTGTTTCTTTTTCGTGCAACTTTATAGAAATTGTTAAAGAAAACTGGTCTCCTCTGTTCGCTTGTCTGCGTGGCAGACACGGCCTGGCCTGTCCATCTGGTGTGGGAGGAGAGGCTGTACGGCTGGCTGACCCTAGGAGGGTGCTGTGGGGCAGTTGCTGCAGACCTTCTGGGATGGCATGTGTTTGCTAGGAGGGAGGGAAGAGGGGAAAGTGAGGCCTGAACGCGAGGATCCGTCACTAGCCCTCTGCCAAGAGAAGCTGCGTGCGCTTGAGGGGCCTTACCTGGGAGCTTCAGTCTTCTCCTTGGCTTTGCGATAGAAGGCTCTCCCGCAGGGATTCCTAAGCCTGGCTGGTTCATCGAAGGCACTCGTGACTGAGACTCTCACCGGACGGGCGGTGGGACTCGAGCTCCTGTTGTTTTCTTTGAATGGTGTCTGCAGGGTCCGCCAGGCTTGGGAGCCTCTGGCTGCCATTTGTTTCTGTGTGTCTGTAGAGCCTGCCCAGGTCAGCCATGACGGAAGTCTGTGTGTGTGACTTTGAAAACTCCTGGGAAAAGGGGAGCTCCCCTATTCTCTAGGAAACTGTTCCTGGCAGCCCCGTAAAGATGAATTTGAAATATAGATGTACAAGCAGATGAGTGAAAGGATTCCATTACAAAAATAACAAGGGATGGGATTTGATCAAAGTAGTCTATCAGTGTGTTTTATTTGATCCTTGTGTTTATGCCAATTGTTCATCAACACTTGCTTCTTCTCATATTTGCAAGCTAGATACACAGAAATGAATAGCCATTGAAGACAATCTTAATGTTGAATTTTTTTTTAATTTTATTTTGCTTTTACAGAATTTTGTTGTTTACAGCTCTATATAATCCTAAATCCGTCATTGAATTATTTTTTAATTATAGTATGGTTGGTTTAGAATATTTGTGTTAATTTCTGCCATACAGCTCAGTGACTTGGTTATACATATTAATATATATCTGTACATTCTTCTTTAATACTGTTTTCCATTGTGATTTATCCCAGGACAGACAGATATTTGAATTGATTGTTATAGTTGATTTACAGTGTTGTGTTTCTTTTTCGTGCAACTTTATAGAAATTGTTAGAAAACTGTTCTTTTTTCTCCAGAGTGATACTCAGGGAATGAATGAAGTGAGGAATGCTTATTCCATTTTATATTTGAGAAATCATGATCAGAGCGGAATGCTAACTTGGTGAGATGTGGCGAGACAATATTGACACTGTTGCTAAGATATTTTACCAGGCATATCATTCAGGCTACTGCTTTGAAAACTGCGCAGTGCTTGTTTTCTTTTTTGTGTGGTGGTTTTGGTGGTGGTGCTAATGATGCAGCAGGAATACAGCAAATAAAATGACAGAGACAGTGAAAAGTCATCTTATTCTCTCCCTTACCCTCTGGCCCCCCTGAAAGGGACCTTGATAAATAGCCACGTGTACACAGTTGATTTATTCTGCTACTTTCTGGAATGTGTACTGAGTTGGTTGTATTGTATCTTTAATCTGTTTGTGGGGGAGAAACTTTCAATGCTGCCTAGAAGCGTTGAGGCATTTTCCCCCAAATGTTTATACATCCCACTTCCCCTTGTAAGGAGCTGAAGCGAGAAGCATGGTACTGCGCCCCGCACTCTCCTTTGCTCTTGTAATGAGGGCTCTTGGCAGACAGCTTTGCTGACGGGACTGCAGGGTTTGGATTTGAGTCGTCAGTGAGGGGGTGGTGTACTGGTTATGGTATTGTTCTGAAAGTCTTTTTCCCTCCACTTATTTTTCCACCCCCAAAATGTCAGCATGTCCAATATGACAGAATGTTCCTGATGACTATCATTTAGAGGAACGTGACTTGCTGAGATACACAGAAATGAATAGCCATTGAAGACAATCTTAATGTTGAATTTTTTTTTTAATTTTATTTTGCTTTTACAGAATTTTCTTGTTTACAGCTCTATATAATCCTAAATCCGTCATTGAATTATTTTTTATTAAAGAATAGTTGGTTTAGAATATTTGTGTTAATTTCTGCCATACAGCTCAGTGACTTGGTTATACATATTAATATATATCTGTACATTCTTCTTTAATACTGTTTTCCATTGTGATTTATCCCAGGACAGACAGATATTTGAATTGATTGTTATAGTTGATTTACAGTGTTGTGTTTCTTTTTCGTGCAACTTTATAGAAATTGTTAGAAAACTGTTCTTTTTTCTCCAGAGTGATACTCAGGGAATGAATGAAGTGAGGAATGCTTATTCCATTTTATATTTGAGAAATCATGATCAGAGCGGAATGCTAACTTGGTGAGATGTGGCGAGACAATATTGACACTGTTGCTAAGATATTTTACCAGGCATATCATTCAGGCTACTGCTTTGAAAACTGCGCAGTGCTTGTTTTCTTTTTTGTGTGGTGGTTTTGGTGGTGGTGCTAATGATGCAGCAGGAATACAGCAAATAAAATGACAGAGACAGTGAAAAGTCATCTTATTCTCTCCCTTACCCTCTGGCCCCCCTGAAAGGGACCTTGATAAATAGCCACGTGTACACAGTTGATTTATTCTGCTACTTTCTGGAATGTGTACTGAGTTGGTTGTATTGTATCTTTAATCTGTTTGTGGGGGAGAAACTTTCAATGCTGCCTAGAAGCGTTGAGGCATTTTCCCCCAAATGTTTATACATCCCACTTCCCCTTGTAAGGAGCTGAAGCGAGAAGCATGGTACTGCGCCCCGCACTCTCCTTTGCTCTTGTAATGAGGGCTCTTGGCAGACAGCTTTGCTGACGGGACTGCAGGGTTTGGATTTGAGTCGTCAGTGAGGGGGTGGTGTACTGGTTATGGTATTGTTCTGAAAGTCTTTTTCCCTCCACTTATTTTTCCACCCCCAAAATGTCAGCATGTCCAATATGACAGAATGTTCCTGATGACTATCATTTAGAGGAACGTGACTTGCTGAGCGATCTGTGGATGATAATCACAATTTCCTAAGCACCAAACAGCACTCCAGGCATGGTCTGCGCCTCGGTCAGGGGATCCGCATGGGGTGGGGAAGCAGGCCAGGCTAATACCGTGATTGAGGATTCTGTGAGCTGGGTCTGCCTGGGTTCAAATCTGGATCTGCCCGTTATAGGGAACTTGGCCTCCCTAGGCCTTGGTTTCCTTATCGGTCACTGGGGAGATAATGACAGGACTTACTTCCAGTGGGACAGGATGAATAAATTAGCTAATAGGCGTAACGTGCTGACCAGGAGGTCTGGTACCCAAGTAAGATCTTTATAATGGCTAGCTTAATCACCTTCACTGTTCAAGCAGATACATTCAATGAAAATATACATATATTTAAAGCATAAAACTCATAATAAATGCCCATATGTTATGTGGGTAGTTATTTAATGTGAAACTCAAGGGTAAGTGAGGTCTAGTAGTTAACGGCAGCGCAGGGTGGAACATGAGGCAGAGATGGCTTCAGGAGCTGATGTCCAGTGTGTCACTGCAGTCCGCAGCGCTGCCTTGTGGCTCAGTTCCAGGCTGCTGTCACACAGATGTGGAGGTGGAGGTGGTGGTCCCACCCTCACCACTGCTCAGTCCCAGCCCTCGCCTCCAGCCCCTTCAAGAAAGTTCTGTGTAAATAGTGGAGTTCTCCATGTCCTGATAAATAAGGGTATGTTTAGGTTGGTGTTTTATGCTAAGGGAAGGATTCACTGATTAAGCTTAAGAGTTAAAGGCAGAGAAGAGTATAAACAGCCAGGGGACTGAGGTTCCCTTTGACCTCTGCAGTATACAGCTGACCTTTGACTTGCCTGGAAGGGGGATGTCCTGACCCTCCTTGCAGTTAAAAATCTGCGTGTGACTTCTAGTCGGCGCTCCATACACATGGTTCCTCTGTACCTGCAGTTCCACATCCATACATTTAAGCAACCATGGATTGTGTAATACTGAGATTTACTGACTGGAAAAATTCTGTGTCTAAGTGGATCCATGCAGTCTCAACCCAGGTTATTCAGGGGTCAACTATAGAGGGTCGGGAACTGGATCTTGGACAACACGGGGGCTGTCATAGGAAGTCAAGAACTTCACAGTGGGAACCGTCAACGAGGAAGACCGTCCATCAGGAAGACCTGGGAGAATGATGACTGTGTAAGTTTGGGCCGGTCAGCCTGATGGGTTAAGTAAAACCAGTGGACATGGTTAGAAGAGCCTGTATAGGGCTTCCCTGGTGGCCCAGTGGGTAAAGACTCTGCCTTGCAGTGCAAGGGGCACCAGTTCCATCCCTGGCCCGGGAAGATCCCGCATGCCACGGAACGACTGAACCAGTGTGTCCAATTGCCAGCCAGTGCTCTGGAGTTCATGCGCCCTGAGCCAGTGCTCTGCAGCGAGAGAGGCCACTGCAGTGGGAGGCCCACACAGGCCAAATAATAAAGATGGATGAAAACAAATAAAAAACCAAAGAGGCCAAAATTAAAAAAAAAAAAGAAGAAGAGCCTGTATAAAGGAAAGTGAGTCCTCTTTCCTGAAGAAAGGGACTCAGGAAGACAGAAACTTGATACATGTCCAGGGGAGGGGCATTTCTCTGGGAAACCTCTGGAAGTCAAAGGAGATAGATTCAAATTCATGTTTCACATAGATATTTAATGGAAAAGTGTGTTTCATCTTACAAAACAGTCTTAATATAACAATGTCAGAACATAGATCAGCCTTAAAATGTAAAAGGAAGGGAAAACAGCATCGATCCTTCTCACCCTCTTAGGAGTAACCATCATCAATGTGTGGTTGAAATTCCTTCTCGTTTTTGGTGATACATATTGTTTTCCAATTGTTATCATATGGCCTGTACAGAATGGTGTACAGTAGCTTAAATATTTATCCCACGTGTTTGAAAAAAATGATCATGTGGTGAACTTAGGTTTTCCTTTTTTGTAATTTCAGGTCCTTGACTATGAAAATGGTCATTGTGGTGGTCTGTGCTGCTCTTCTTGTTTATGATAGGGTGTTGGTGGGGAGCAGGGAAGAGAGCTTTCTCTGCCCAGTGTCACAGTCGTGTAAAAAATGTCAGATGGGATTTCCCTGGTGGTCCAGTGGGTAAAGACACCGCCTTGCAGTGCAAGGGGTGCCGGTTCGATCCCTGGCCTGGGAAGATCCCACATGCCGCGGAGCGGCTGGACTGATGTGTCCAGTTACCGAACCGGAGCTCTGGAGCGCATGCGCCCAGAGCCGGCACTCTGCGACAACAGAGGCCACCATGATGGGAGGCCCACATGGGCCAAGGAACAAAGATGAATGAAAATGGACAAATGAAAGACCAGTAGAAGTGGCCCGCCTGCTCCCCTCCCTCCCCACTCCACCCCCACCAAAATAAATAAATAAGTAAATCTTTAAAAAAAAAAAATGTCAGGAGTTGTTAGTAACTTCTGGCACAGGGCGTTATTGTTTTAAGAGATCACCAGATAAATTAAGAGATTCTTTCTGCGCCCTAGTGTGAAGGATATGGTTCAGAAAACACATTTCTTGAATGAGAAGGGAATGGAAACCAAAGAGGGGCAGTTGAGTGAAGTATTTGAAGGCCAGGCTTGAGTTATACTTTATTGCTTTTTTCCTCCCAGTCATAATGTCCCACTGTTGAGGAGTTTTTTGATTCTTAAGTAACTTCTTCCTCAAAAAGGAAAAATGGGCTGTGTGTTTTCTGAGCCTTTGACAAGTATCTGACGATATTTTTTTGGTTGATATTGCACTTAGGAAGACCTGGTTTGGCTTCATAAGGTTTGTCCTTATTTCCCCGTGGAAACACCTTTGTTTTTCATATCTGTAGTCTTACCTCTCGTCATGAAACTGTTTGCCCCATTCCCTTACATTCGAAGGACACCTCCTCAAGCGTGTTCTTTATCCCTAAGTGGAGTTTCTGTGGTGTTAGGCTTTCCGATAGTGTTTCTACTCTTATGCCTGAAATGCCGATAGTAATTGCATACTGACTTTGAAAGGTCCTTGCCTTTCTTTCTCTTTCAGTCTGTACATAGCCCAGGGCTTTCCAGGTGGCTTCAGTGGTAAAGAACAAACCTGCTCATGCAGGAGACACGGGTTCACTCCCTAGGTTGGGAATATCCCCTGGAAAAAGAAACGACAACCCCACTCCAGTATTCTGGCCTGGGAAGTCCTGTGAACCGAGGAGCCAGGTGGCCTGCAGTCTGTGGAGTCGCAAAGCATCGGACATGACTGAAGGACTAAACAACACCACCACACCATAAACTAGTCCGAAAAGAAGCACCGTATGGAGGGATAGAGCCCGTGTCCCCTGCGTTCTGTTGAGGGTCCCTCGCGGTTCATTGAATTGTTATCCCAGCCTTCTCTTAATCTTTAGGCGGATGTTCCCTTTCATTTTGCTGATAGACCGTTTTACTCAGTCTCCCAGGATTTATTCTTTTGAGGGTGGTGATTGGGGAGTTGGCTGTTCATGGAAAGACAAAAGGTCTTGTCGGCTTTGTTTTATCTACTGGAGCCTTCCGGTTCCTTCTGGTGGGGGTGTGGGGGATCCTGGAGCCAGCGCTGGGGCTGGGGCTGGATGTCTGCCCATGCCGGAGGCTGAAGCCTGGTTAGACCACCACTTACTGCTGTGAAAACAAAGGATGCTCCATCGTCATCCTTAAAATGACTAGGGATTCCTCCCTTGTCTGGCGCTCCCTTATCTTTGGGTAGAGGTTTTGCACTGTAAGGGTTTGTCTTTTACTTTGTCATTACAGGTGTTCTGGGGGGCGTGGGAGGGCTGCGGGCCAGACGCAGCAGTCAGGACAGAAACAGGAATGCGTGCTTCTCCTGCCTGGGCTTCATAAGGTTTGTCCTTATTTCCCGTGGAAACACCTTTGTTTTTCATATCTGTAGTCTTACCTCTCGTCATGAAACTGTTTGCCCCATTCCTTACATTCAAGGACACCTCCTCAAGCGTGTTCTTTATCCCTAAGTGGAGTTTCTGTGGTGTTAGGCTTTCCGATAGTGTTTCTACTCTTATGCCTGAAATGCCGATAGTAATTGCATACTGACTTTGAAAGGTCCTTGCCTTTCTTTCTCTTTCAGTCTGTACATAGCCCAGGGCTTTCCAGGTGGCTTCAGTGGTAAAGAACAAACCTGCTCATGCAGGAGACACGGGTTCACTCCCTAGGTTGGGAATATCCCCTGGAAAAAGAAACGACAACCCCACTCCAGTATTCTGGCCTGGGAAGTCCTGTGAACCGAGGAGCCAGGTGGCCTGCAGTCTGTGGAGTCGCAAAGCATCGGACATGACTGAAGGACTAAACAACACCACCACACCATAAACTAGTCCGAAAAGAAGCACCGTATGGAGGGATAGAGCCCGTGTCCCCTTGCGTTCTGTTGAGGGTCCCTCGCGGTTCATTGAATTGTTATCCCAGCCTTCTCTTAATCTTTAGGCGGATGTTCCCTTTCATTTTGCTGATAGACCGTTTTACTCAGTCTCCCAGGATTTATTCTTTTGAGGGTGGTGATTGGGGAGTTGGCTGTTCATGGAAAGACAAAAGGTCTTGTCGGCTTTGTTTTATCTACTGGAGCCTTCCGGTTCCTTCTGGTGGGGGTGTGGGGGATCCTGGAGCCAGCGCTGGGGCTGGGGCTGGATGTCTGCCCATGCCGGAGGCTGAAGCCTGGTTAGACCACCACTTACTGCTGTGAAAACAAAGGATGCTCCATCGTCATCCTTAAAATGACTAGGGATTCCTCCCTTGTCTGGCGCTCCCTTATCTTTGGGTAGAGGTTTTGCACTGTAAGGGTTTGTCTTTTACTTTGTCATTACAGGTGTTCTGGGGGGCGTGGGAGGGCTGCGGGCCAGACGCAGCAGTCAGGACAGAAACAGGAATGCGTGCTTCTCCTGCCTGGGCTCTGCCTCTGCCCCTCTCTGCTCCTGGCTGCTCCCTCCTCCTCCTCCCTCGTTACCTTGGTCCTGTCTGGCCTCATTCCTTTTTCAACCGTTGCTTATTCCCTTATCTCCCGCCTAACAGCCCTCCAGGCCTCTTTTCCCGCATCCTGCCCTTATCCCTTGTTATTCAGTCGTTGAGTCCTGTCTGACTCTTTGTGACCCCATGGACGGTAGCCCGCCAGGCTCCTCTGTCTGTGGAATTCTCCAGGCATAAATACTGGAGTGGGTTGCTGTTTCCTTCTCCAGGGGATCTTCCCAGACCAGGGATTGAACCCATGGCTTTTGCATTGGCAGGAGGTTCTTGTATCTGGGCAACTTGATGTTCCCCTAGGGCCCTGGCTTATCCTGTGAGCTACTTTCATGAGTGTGGCCACACTCCACCCCCAGCAGCAGAGACGGCCAGGACGTGGAGTAGCCAGGGCGGAGGATGAGGGGAGTGAAGACAGGTGCTACCCAATGGAGACTGCTTAGAAACCGACGCCCTTTGGAGCAGGGCATTGGGGCTCTTCTTACTCCCCTGTCCTGCGTCCACTCTGACCAGTCAGCACGCACACTGTCACCTCGAACAGTCTTGCTGGGAGAAGCTTCGCCTCGCCTGCTTGCCAAGTTAGGCCGCAGTCTGTGGCCCGGTTAGATTTAAGATCTTCATATCCACGCCGGACTTGATCCTAAGGATGCAAATTTAAAATATTTAGAGGAAACATATGTACACAGAAAAAATGTAAACCTATTAAAAGTGTAGTTGCCTCCCATCTGGGCCCCCAGTGGGACAGCCCTGTTCCTCGAGGCACGCACTGCTCTTGGTCCTGTAGGTCCTTCTTAGAGATCGTCCATGCATGTACAAGTGTGTATGTTTGCATTATGTATATATTTATGTAAGCATATAGCATGTGTATATATACATACACCATAAAGGAATGCATGCTGTGACTAATAGGAACCCTTATTTAATCATCTGCATTATTAAGTATTCCCTCATTTGTTTTCCTTTTCATCTCCCCACAAGATCCCCAACCCCCTGCGATCTTATAATAGGAACACAAATCTCAGGTCTTTTGGTCCACTTTCTGGTGGTCTTGCAGTCCTCAGTGGCTCCCTCTCCTGGGTGTACCTGAGAATCAGCTGGTGATCTTTCACTGCTGGTGCCTGGGCTGCAGCCCTGGCCCCTCACCTCCCCAGGAAGGGCCTTGGCTCCCGTGTGTGTGTGTGGGTGGGTGGGTGGGTGGGTGGGTGTGGGTGTGGATGTGGGTGGGTGGGTGGAGCTGGGAACTGCTGCTCCAGTTGTGTGCAGCGGGCCTGGCAGATCTGAGAATCCAAGTGTGGACTGTTCGACAGGACCCATGGGAAATTGATGGAGATGCAGAATAACGAATCCATGCAGATTAAAGATGAACCCAGAACCCAGGTCGCTTTTGGCCATTGCTGCCCCACTGCCTCCTTCATCACCTGGTCTGGCAGAGTAGCAGAATTCTGTGCCCTGTGTGGTGGGAATGGTATTCAGGGTATCCACCCCGAGCAGAAACTGCAGGCCCAAAGGCTGCAAGAGTTCGTGTATTTACAGTGCAACGCGAAATAAGAAGAAATGATTTAGGGTGTGCGATGACTGAACATCTATCTCAGATCCACTTTGCTCGTATGGTGACAACATAAGGTGTGACTGAAAGGAAATTAACGATCCCTGGGCCTGGGTGCTTCCCAGATGGCATGTTCTGGGAGTGCTGGAGCTAATTAAATAGCCAGCATCAAGAGTGAAAGTAGGAGCGGGTATTTACACAGAAAAAATGTAAACCTATTAAAAGTGTAGTTGCCTCCCATCTGGGCCCCCAGTGGGACAGCCCTGTTCCTCGAGGCACGCACTGCTCTTGGTCCTGTAGGTCCTTCTTAGAGATCGTCCATGCATGTACAAGTGTGTATGTTTGCATTATGTATATATTTATGTAAGCATATAGCATGTGTATATATACATACACCATAAAGGAATGCATGCTGTGACTAATAGGAACCCTTATTTAATCATCTGCATTATTAAGTATTCCCTCATTTGTTTTCCTTTTCATCTCCCCACAAGATCCCCAACCCCCTGCGATCTTATAATAGGAACACAAATCTCAGGTCTTTTGGTCCACTTTCTGGTGGTCTTGCAGTCCTCAGTGGCTCCCTCTCCTGGGTGTACCTGAGAATCAGCTGGTGATCTTTCACTGCTGGTGCCTGGGCTGCAGCCCTGGCCCCTCACCTCCCCAGGAAGGGCCTTGGCTCCCGTGTGTGTGTGTGGGTGGGTGGGTGGGTGGTTGGGTGTGGGTGTGGATGTGGGTGGGTGGGTGGAGCTGGGAACTGCTGCTCCAGTTGTGTGCAGCGGGCCTGGCAGATCTGAGAATCCAAGTGTGGACTGTTCGACAGGACCCATGGGAAATTGATGGAGATGCAGAATAACGAATCCATGCAGATTAAAGATGAACCCAGAACCCAGGTCGCTTTTGGCCATTGCTGCCCCACTGCCTCCTTCATCACCTGGTCTGGCAGAGTAGCAGAATTCTGTGCCCTGTGTGGTGGGAATGGTATTCAGGGTATCCACCCCGAGCAGAAACTGCAGGCCCAAAGGCTGCAAGAGTTCGTGTATTTACAGTGCAACGCGAAATAAGAAGAAATGATTTAGGGTGTGCGATGACTGAACATCTATCTCAGATCCACTTTGCTCGTATGGTGACAACATAAGGTGTGACTGAAAGGAAATTAACGATCCCTGGGCCTGGGTGCTTCCCAGATGGCATGTTCTGGGAGTGCTGGAGCTAATTAAATAGCCAGCATCAAGAGTGAAAGTAGACGAGGGGCGGGTATCTTCTCACCATGGCCCGGCACTGTGTGTAGACCTATATATACTGTTTTTTTTGGTTCTTCCTGTTACATATACAGAACAACACACGAGAGAAAGGCACATCTCAAGAGCCTTTTCCTAGGGGAGGAGGACCTAGCGAATGGACTCTGGATTGGACTGCCTGGCTTCAGACCTGACTGCCAGTCGCTGGTGTCCTTGAGCAAGACACCCGATGCTTTCTGAGCCTCAGTTTCCTCGTTGATGGAGGGACATAGCACTGCTTCCTGCTCATGGTGGTTTAGTTGCTCAGTTGTGTCTGGCTTCTTGCAACTCCATGGACTGTAGCCCGCCAGGCTCCTCTGTCCATGGGATTTCCCAGGCAAGAATGCTGGAGTGGGTAGCCATGTCCTTCTCCAGGGAATCTTCCCAACCCATAGATCGAACCCAGGTCTCCTGCGTTGGCAGGTGGATTCTTTACCGTCTGAGCCACCAGGGGAGCCTTGCACCTGCTTCCTGAGGCACTTATGTTAAAGTGCACCCCTCTGAGGCTTGGAAGTGAGAGTTTCTGAGGTCAGATAACATATTCTTAAAGCTCAGAATCTCTTGGCTTGATGACATGCCTGCGTTAAAGGGAATACTCTGATAATTTAAGAGGAAATGCCAGTCTGTTACTCATCTGTTCCAGGATAAAATAAATTTGGTTCTGTAACCCTTGAGTATTAAGGATAAAACTGAGGATAATCCTTACTGGGCTCTCTTTGGAAGCCACTTGATGTTTTGAAGACAAAATGGTAAACTTGTTCTGTTGATCAGATTTTTCTGTGCTCTGGGGTTAGCAGCTTTGTTGCCTCTTTGCAGTATTGTTTGAGAATTAGTCATGACTGTGTGAATAATGTTTTGGAAAATTACTTTCTTGGATACATTAATCTTTCTTTTTGAAAATGCACATCAACAGTCAGCTCTGGGTGGGTACTTGGGGAGATCCTGGAAGATGTAAAGTGGTTTAAAGTGCCTGCAGTTGCAGAGGGAGCCTTCTGAAGGTTCCAAAAGTGATATTAGATCTTGTAGGAGGAAATCTTTTCCAATTTTCTAGGTTTCTGTAAATATGTATGTGAGTTATATGGGTATAACGCCTTGTGATGGAAGATATATTTAAGAAACATGAGTGCACTCTTGGGCAGACGCTACACAACAGATGCCCGAGCACATTTAATGCCCTAGTTAAATGTGTTGCACCAGGGCTGCTTTCTGGAACTGGATAAACAGAACGTCTTTTTTCTTTTCTATTGTAAGCTTCCATCCCCACCTCGTCCATCTCACCACTTCAGTGGCACAATAAATGGAAATCTTATTTCCTGCATCTGCAGACCTATTTACCTGAATGTCTATTTCTCAGGTCTTCTCTTCCTGAAATGCTCTTTTACTTTCATCTCTGGCTTTGTTGCCCTCATTTTTTAAAGCCTTCCCTAATCCTGCACTCCATGGACTTTAATCTGGAGTGCTGGGCATGGCCATTCTGCACAGCCGCCTTTAAACATCATCTCACAGGTTCGCATTTTCTTCCATTATGAGTTTAAATCTCTTTTCACAGTCTGTAATAGTGGGGAAAAGATTAAAATAAAGAACAACTATCAAAAGCCATATCTGCCAATGTAAAAAACCTTATTGCATGACTTTATCCCCTTTGATAATTCTATTATCTTTGCAAAGGATGACTTGGATTTAGCTTTCATGTGTGTAAGAATATATGTACATGTATTTACGTTTATGATATTTATTATAAACAGGAAGAACTTTACATGCTTTCTGGTCTTTTATGTTTGAAACTCACAGTTGATGATTTTAAAATAAGAAAAAGGCTGTGTATGTGTGTGTGTGAATGAATGGCTGAGACTGTATCAGACCTGCAAAGCCTAAACTTCTGTAGCAAAAAACGTGCTGACTGCCTTCTAGAACTAAGTAATTTAAAAACATGTCTGTTTGAGTACCTCCTTTTTTTCCTTCAAAGTTTAAGTTCTTAATTATGTAGAGGAGTGAGTATGTTAGAGCACGAGGCAACCACTTAGGGGGGCATTTGGGAGTTCTAGCCTTGGCCTTGCTTTGCAGGGTCCCCACCGTGCCCTCCCCCCATACCCTGGCTTCCTGTCTGTGCATCTGTGTGACTGGACTAGAAGCTCTCTGAGAGTGAAAGCATATTGGGGCGGATGCAAGTATACATGGTAAATGAATGGGAAACACCTGCCAGGAGAACTTTAGGGGTTCTGATTAAGTCATAGGTGGTTGATAATATAGTTTTCCTCCTCTGGAGAGAATGCGTCATTCTACCAGGCTTGGGCCTTTTGGCTGCAGCAGCAGGCAGGGGGACTGAGGGATGCTTCCTGTCACTTAATTGAGGTGCGGAATAAAATAGGTCACAGTTAAAAGAAAAATATCTACTCAAGGCTCACAGAAATGGGCCAGCCATGCTGGTTGCTGCAGTAAAATGTTTTTAATTCCTCCTGAACCGCTTTACACATCTGCTGGGGAAGGGTAACTCAGCTGGAGAATTTCTGGTGTCATGTTGCCTAGAACCACTATTGTGTAGTCCTGCGGGTGCCCCGAGAGACGTTCGCCTTCTGGCGCGGGCGTCGGCGTCCTTGTGATGCTCTTGGGCTGACTTTGACCTGAACCCCTTGTCTGATGCAGTTAAGGCACCAGCTCCGGCGTGCTGTGGGCAGCGTCTGAGTCATGGGATCACCCGCTTCTCTCTGCCTCCTGTTCATACATAAAGCTGCTTTCTCTGCTTTGTGCTGTTGTGAGGAAAAGAAGCTGGAAGTTAGGCCTCTTTAATTATTGTCTTAAAAACAAACCAACAGAACAGCATGTTTGGGTCTCGTGTTATGGTGAGATGTCCCAGTAAACTTGAAATAAGAACCTTCCCTCCCCCAGCCCCGTCTCTAAGTCCTGTTTTATGGCAGACCACTTAAAATCAAAGTCCTGGAGCACAGCTGCTCCGAAGGCCAAAGGTTCTCATGGTTATGGCTTTCTTTGGAAACCCATCCCCACCAGGCCTGCAGTTAATGAAAATATTTGCTTTGCTCGATATAAACAGAATTTACGGGCTGGGTTTGTAATTAGCAAACTCTTTAATTCTCTTTTACTCCTCCATCTGCAATTTCTCCTTGTATCACGTTGAAGAATTCTAAGTATTTGTGAAAATAAACCCTTTCTCCGTAATCTGCTCACAGTTTATTTCTGGTGTTATCGTACTAGAGGTACATTTCTCCCTCATTTTGTGTCCTCATCCAGATGAGGTGACTTGAAATCCAGGGCTTGTTTGTTTGCGGTCAGAGATACTCATGTATGAGTAGAAAAAAAACAATGCCTCCTCACAGTGTCTGCACCCTCAGGTCACCCCATAGCCATTTGAGGACCCAGGTGGGTGATTTAGGTGCAGGGGCAGTCCCAGGGCTCTCTTCAGACTTTGTGGAAAACCAGGGTTGCCTCTTTAAGAGTCCCTCCTCCATTCTATGTGTGTAACCCACTGGGCTGTGGCCTTGGTGCTTTCCAAGTTCTTATCTGTCTGTCTGCTAGGGTCTCTGGCCAAACTTCCAGGCACCCCTCCTAAAGGCAGAGCACCTGTTTGCATTCCAAAGATGAGACTGAGGTTGGGAGTGGTCATGAGACCCTGATATGGTGTAGTCCTGCGGGTGCCCCGAGAGACGTTCGCCTTCTGGGGGGTCGGCGTCCTTGTGATGCTCTTGGGCTGACTTTGACCTGAACCCCTTGTCTGATGCAGTTAAGGCACCAGCTCCGGCGTGCTGTGGGCAGCGTCTGAGTCATGGGATCACCCGCTTCTCTCTGCCTCCTGTTCATACATAAAGCTGCTTTCTCTGCTTTGTGCTGTTGTGAGGAAAAGAAGCTGGAAGTTAGGCCTCTTTAATTATTGTCTTAAAAACAAACCAACAGAACAGCATGTTTGGGTCTCGTGTTATGGTGAGATGTCCCAGTAAACTTGAAATAAGAACCTTCCCTCCCCCAGCCCCGTCTCTAAGTCCTGTTTTATGGCAGACCACTTAAAATCAAAGTCCTGGAGCACAGCTGCTCCGAAGGCCAAAGGTTCTCATGGTTATGGCTTTCTTTGGAAACCCATCCCCACCAGGCCTGCAGTTAATGAAAATATTTGCTTTGCTCGATATAAACAGAATTTACGGGCTGGGTTTGTAATTAGCAAACTCTTTAATTCTCTTTTACTCCTCCATCTGCAATTTCTCCTTGTATCACGTTGAAGAATTCTAAGTATTTGTGAAAATAAACCCTTTCTCCGTAATCTGCTCACAGTTTATTTCTGGTGTTATCGTACTAGAGGTACATTTCTCCCTCATTTTGTGTCCTCATCCAGATGAGGTGACTTGAAATCCAGGGCTTGTTTGTTTGCGGTCAGAGATACTCATGTATGAGTAGAAAAAAAACAATGCCTCCTCACAGTGTCTGCACCCTCAGGTCACCCCATAGCCATTTGAGGACCCAGGTGGGTGATTTAGGTGCAGGGGCAGTCCCAGGGCTCTCTTCAGACTTTGTGGAAAACCAGGGTTGCCTCTTTAAGAGTCCCTCCTCCATTCTATGTGTGTAACCCACTGGGCTGTGGCCTTGGTGCTTTCCAAGTTCTTATCTGTCTGTCTGCTAGGGTCTCTGGCCAAACTTCCAGGCACCGCTCCTAAAGGCAGAGCACCTGTTTGCATTCCAAAGATGAGACTGATGTTGGGGGGAGTGGTCATGAGACCCTGATATTGGATCAGAGAAAACAACCTCCCCAAGTCTCAGCAAGGTGGCCCCTCAGCCCCAGGGGAGTTGGTGTTATGGTGTACCTCCCATTCTGCCTTATGATCTGTTTCATCACCAGACTGTTGAAGGCGAGGCAACTGGGAAGCGTCATGCTGGCTTAAGATGTCAGGGAGGTGATTTCCGAACGATTTCCGGCCTGTCTGTGTTGGTGTAAGACTAGCTCCTGGGTCATGGGAATTGGTGCAGGTGGTATCTTACAGGCAGGTTTCGGAAGCAGGGTGGGCAAGAGTTGTCAGAGGGCCAGAGTGGAAGGAGACATTCCCGTTTATTGGGCTTTAGGAAGTAAGTGCTTAGTTGCTCAGTCATGTCCGACTGTTTGCAACCCCTTGGACTGTAGCCTGCCAGGCTCCTCTCTCCGTGGGATTTTCCAGGCAAGAATACTGGAGTGGGTCCCTATTTCCTTCAGGGGTAAGGGTCTCTATTTTTTTAAATAATTTATTTTTATTTATTTATTTATTTAGTTATGTATCTGTTTTTGGCTGTGCTAGATCTTCATTGCTGCTCAGGCTTTTCTCTAGTTGTGGCGACCAGGGCCTACTCTCCAGTAGCACAGGGTACAGGCTCCAGGGAGTTCAGGCTTCAGAAGTTGCGGCTGCCAGATTCTAGAGCACAGGCTCAGTTGTTGTGGCTCACGGGCTTAGTTACCGTGGTATGTGGGATCTTCTAGAACCAGGGATCGAACCTGTGTCTCCTGCATTGACAGGCAGATTCTTTACCACTGAACCATCAAGGAAGCCCTAAGAGTCTCTATTAACTCCAGTCTGCCTGCTTCCCTTCCTCGTGGAAAGACCGTTATTTGTCTTGGGTGTCTGCTTAGTGTTCTTGTTCTTGAGAATTTTAGTGAATTTCCTGGTCACTCTTGTTATTTCCACAACTATCAGTTGTTTGGATATTTAGTTTCCCAAGTTTATTAAAACTCCTTCAAGCAGAGCTAGCCCAGTTGAAACTGAAATTGCTTTCTGATGGTGCTAAATTATGCCTTGTGGAGCCTGTGGCTTTTCTGTTCACAGCTCTTCTTGTTGCCTTTGAAAGCCATGCATGAGCCTGTTTTCCCTTTTTAAACACCTTCTTCCTGCCTCCATCTCCCCCTTCCCGCCACTGCCTCCTGGTCTGTGAAGGGAGTAGCTCTGTACTTCACCATGCCTCCTACCATGAAAAACAAATACAGTAATGTTTCTGGGAACTTGACAGTTGGGTTGCGTTCTTGTTGAGGTTTGTGCACACAGGTCATCAAAAATTGACCTCCCACCTGGCTAGATATACAATTTAAATTCAAATCCAGGTTTTGATTTTTCAAGTCAGGAGGGCAGGACCAGTTGGATAACTTTCATCAGAGAGACAAGTGTGCTTGTGGAAAGCTTTCTGTGTCTTTTTCATTGTGCTGTATATAATCCAGAGCTTGAAGATGCTTTTTTAATCATCAGGAAAATGATTTACCTCTTCTTCGTGCACCGTCTCCGTTGCTTCTCTGTAGATGCCTTAGGAGGAAAGCATAGCATCTGAGTACTTCAAGACTGGCTGTACTTTTTTTGCAGATGCTGGTCCTAGCCAACATGTTCCCTTCCGTAGATCCTCTCTACGCTTTAATTGCATCCTCTGTATTTTTTCAAATATGTGTACCTTAGAGTGTTTAATTTCATAACAGTAAACTTGTTTGTCCTTAAATTGATTAATAAGGAGCTGAATATTGAGGAGACCCTGCTTTATCAGTGAGCAGTGATTCCAATCTCATGACTGAGCTCACGGGCTTAGTTACCGTGGTATGTGGGATCTTCTAGAACCAGGGATCGAACCTGGAAAGACCAAATCAAGGAAGCCCTAAGAGTCTCTATTAACTCCAGTCTGCCTGCTTCCCTTCCTCGTGGAAAGACCGTTATTTGTCTTGGGTGTCTGCTTAGTGTTCTTGTTCTTGAGAATTTTAGTGAATTTCCTGGTCACTCTTGTTATTTCCACAACTATCAGTTGTTTGGATATTTAGTTTCCCAAGTTTATTAAAACTCCTTCAAGCAGAGCTAGCCCAGTTGAAACTGAAATTGCTTTCTGATGGTGCTAAATTATGCCTTGTGGAGCCTGTGGCTTTTCTGTTCACAGCTCTTCTTGTTGCCTTTGAAAGCCATGCATGAGCCTGTTTTCCCTTTTTAAACACCTTCTTCCTGCCTCCATCTCCCCCTTCCCGCCACTGCCTCCTGGTCTGTGAAGGGAGTAGCTCTGTACTTCACCATGCCTCCTACCATGAAAAACAAATACAGTAATGTTTCTGGGAACTTGACAGTTGGGTTGCGTTCTTGTTGAGGTTTGTGCACACAGGTCATCAAAAATTGACCTCCCACCTGGCTAGATATACAATTTAAATTCAAATCCAGGTTTTGATTTTTCAAGTCAGGAGGGCAGGACCAGTTGGATAACTTTCATCAGAGAGACAAGTGTGCTTGTGGAAAGCTTTCTGTGTCTTTTTCATTGTGCTGTATATAATCCAGAGCTTGAAGATGCTTTTTTAATCATCAGGAAAATGATTTACCTCTTCTTCGTGCACCGTCTCCGTTGCTTCTCTGTAGATGCCTTAGGAGGAAAGCATAGCATCTGAGTACTTCAAGACTGGCTGTACTTTTTTTGCAGATGCTGGTCCTAGCCAACATGTTCCCTTCCGTAGATCCTCTCTACGCTTTAATTGCATCCTCTGTATTTTTTCAAATATGTGTACCTTAGAGTGTTTAATTTCATAACAGTAAACTTGTTTGTCCTTAAATTGATTAATAAGGAGCTGAATATTGAGGAGACCCTGCTTTATCAGTGAGCAGTGATTCCAATCTCATGACTAAAGGTTTGGACTGGTTCTAGGAGTTCTAGGACGTCAGACCCAATGCCGTGGGGAGTTTGAAGTGGATGGGATGAGAGGAGAATCTTCTTAAAAAAATCATTAAAAAGATACTCAGCACACACATATAGCATATGGGAACTCTAAGAATGTAGTTCGTAGGAATTAAATTTGCACCTGTGGCCTAACCTCAGGTTTTCTCTCTCCCCTCCAGGAGGTGACTTTGGTCCGGAGACGTCCCCTCCAGTCCTGCCCGCTGGCCGTGGCGCTGAGTTTTCTGGGAGTAGCCTTCCCGGGGCAGAGGATGCCTACAGGGTGAGCCTGGCCAAAGGCGTCTCCATGTCTCTGCCCTCGTCTCCCCTGCTGCCTCGACAGTCTCACTCTGTGCCGTCAAGATCAGCCAAAAAGTCCCCAGGTAAACGGGCAATGAAGCAAACCCCTAAGTAGCTTCTCAGTTACACCAGTAGCAAATATACTGGAATTAGGCAAAACTAGCGCTTTTTCTTTGTTATACAAACTTCTGGAAGAAGAGGATCTTTAAAAAAGAAAAAAGATGATTTGAATAGATCGATTTCTTTAGTTCAACCTATTTCTAAGCTTATGTTGATTGCCCCAGGCTAGACTTGTACAAAAATTCATGTTATCAATATGAATATCAACCAACAGTTTTCTTTATTTGTTCACAAATCAGAAAAACACTATAATCTAAACTCGTTGTGATGTGTTTAAAAGATTATGGATTTTGGCAAGTGTGATCTAACAGCAGTCTGTTTATTACTAAGCATTATATACTGATGTGTTTTCCTTGATTACATCATCCAACATTTGAACAGCTATAAAATTTAATTGTTGGTGAAAATTCAGACTTGTAAAGCAGTAGGACAAGGGACTTATGGATTTCTTGAGGTACTTTTTTTTGGCTTCCCTTTTTATTAGCAACTTCTTTGCATTTAACTTTGCCCATAAAAGCCCAAATGTTATTTAACTTTAATCAGATGTGAGGAAAGCCTTGCCAAAATGCTGATACCTGGAGTTATAACAGTTCTTTGATCTTCTTTTAGGTTTTCTGAGTATATGTTTACCGAGACCAAGATAAATTTGGTCCTTACTGATCATATGCCAGTGTGAGAATTGTTTTTATTTACTCGAAAACATGTTTGGAATTGATCTAAAATGTGTCCTTGGACTGTGAAATTAGTATCTGTTTTTCTAATTGCTTCAATATGTGTATTGCTTAAGATGTTAATTTGCTTTGTTTATAAGTCATTTATAAATGATGTTTGCAGTTTGAGGGGCATGTAAAATTAAGAAGGTAAACCTTAAGCTCTGAATGTTAGAAATGGTGCTTTGAATTGGTGATTGTCCAAAATTTTTTATTGTTCTAGAACTTTCTTATTTTGGACAACATTGTTTACACCCCAGTTATTAGTTGGAACTTGGAAACCTCTTGGTATGAAGTGATTTCCTGTGCCAAGGAATTTGACCTGTTTATCAACATTGGGGGAAATTCCTGGAATGTCCTTTCTTGCTTCTCTTTGCCCTCCCCCACTGCTCTATCTCTTTGTCCCCCCAAAGCTTCTCAGTTACACCAGTAGCAAATATACTGGAATTAGGCAAAACTAGCGCTTTTTCTTTGTTATACAAACTTCTGGAAGAAGAGGATCTTTAAAAAAGAAAAAAGATGATTTGAATAGATCGATTTCTTTAGTTCAACCTATTTCTAAGCTTATGTTGATTGCCCCAGGCTAGACTTGTACAAAAATTCATGTTATCAATATGAATATCAACCAACAGTTTTCTTTATTTGTTCACAAATCAGAAAAACACTATAATCTAAACTCGTTGTGATGTGTTTAAAAGATTATGGATTTTGGCAAGTGTGATCTAACAGCAGTCTGTTTATTACTAAGCATTATATACTGATGTGTTTTCCTTGATTACATCATCCAACATTTGAACAGCTATAAAATTTAATTGTTGGTGAAAATTCAGACTTGTAAAGCAGTAGGACAAGGGACTTATGGATTTCTTGAGGTACTTTTTTTTGGCTTCCCTTTTTATTAGCAACTTCTTTGCATTTAACTTTGCCCATAAAAGCCCAAATGTTATTTAACTTTAATCAGATGTGAGGAAAGCCTTGCCAAAATGCTGATACCTGGAGTTATAACAGTTCTTTGATCTTCTTTTAGGTTTTCTGAGTATATGTTTACCGAGACCAAGATAAATTTGGTCCTTACTGATCATATGCCAGTGTGAGAATTGTTTTTATTTACTCGAAAACATGTTTGGAATTGATCTAAAATGTGTCCTTGGACTGTGAAATTAGTATCTGTTTTTCTAATTGCTTCAATATGTGTATTGCTTAAGATGTTAATTTGCTTTGTTTATAAGTCATTTATAAATGATGTTTGCAGTTTGAGGGGCATGTAAAATTAAGAAGGTAAACCTTAAGCTCTGAATGTTAGAAATGGTGCTTTGAATTGGTGATTGTCCAAAATTTTTTATTGTTCTAGAACTTTCTTATTTTGGACAACATTGTTTACACCCCAGTTATTAGTTGGAACTTGGAAACCTCTTGGTATGAAGTGATTTCCTGTGCCAAGGAATTTGACCTGTTTATCAACATTGGGGGAAATTCCTGGAATGTCCTTTCTTGCTTCTCTTTGCCCTCCCCCACTGCTCTATCTCTTTGTCAGATTTCTTCATTTCTTTCAAATCCCAGTTCCCACATTGACTCTCTGGTCGGTTGCCCCATTGGAGTGACTGCTTTGTACAAATTGTGCATTGCATTTTACTTTTATTCTTACTAGCTTCATCATTTGTCCGTTTTCCTTGAATTAGCATGTGTTTGCTTCCTATGTGTGACCGTCGAGGGCAGGCATGGTGTCTTCAGGTGTACCTCATCTATGTAAGACATACTAGAGGCTTCCCCCTGTACTCTGTGCTGCTGCAAATAAATTGCTGCTGCTTGGACCCTAAGATGGGTAAACACCTGAGAAACTCTGGGGAATACTGCATTTCATATATAATATTATTAATCAGAAAATCAATGTTACTTTTAATGGGACTTTAATCTTTAAAAGTTTTTTCCAGCCTTATTGAAATTTACACATAAGTTTAAAGTATAGGATGTAGTGATATATATATATATATATAACAAAGCGATTATTACAGTAAGGTTAGTGAACACATTCATCACTTCATAATTATTATTTGCATATTTTGTGGGACATCAGGTAACAGTGAATGGCAGGGCAAGTTTGGCAGTGTGGCAAGCCAGAAGGGTCCTGTTGAAGCTGCAGATACACCTGCAGAAAATACCCTGGCAAGAGCTTGTCTCCTGTGTCCTGGCTAAAGTAGGTATTGGTGGTTTTTGAGAAAAGTTTGTTTTTCTCCATAGGAATAAGTTTATTTCTGCTGTGTTCTTTGCAAGGCTTTATGGATAGAAGGGAGTAATTAGTTCTGCAGCATTCAGCCTTTTAATGGATCGAAGGAAATAGTCTCCATTTTAGATGCTTTTGGTCCAAATGATAATTAAATCCACTAAGCGGATTCTTCTCTTGGAGGAGGATGGGTGTTTGTGGATTGCCCAAGTGTGCACAGCAAATGCATGTCTCACAGTGGTCATTTGGCTTCATTATCTTGGTAATTTTAATTCGAAAAGGAAAGTTAAGGGCAGAGATGATGCTTAAAAATGGCAGTGATTCAGAATACATCAGACAGTAAACAGTGTTTTTCCACAATGTTCAACACACACAGACTTCTGTTTAAACCATACTGTTGGAAAAGTATCCAGAGCCTTAATGTTCTACCTGCCTATAAAAATAGTTGACATATGGGGCTTCCCCTGGTGGTCCAGTGGGTAAGGATACCGCCTTGCAGTGCAAGGGGCTCCAGTTCGAGCCCTAGCCTGGGAAGATCCCACGTGCCACGGAGTGGCTGGACTGATGTGTCCAATCACCGAGCTGGAGCTCTGGAGCGCATGCACCCAGAGCCAGCGCTCTGCGACGACAGATGCCACTGCAATGGGAGGCCCACAGAAGCCAAAGAACGAAGACGAATGAAAATAGAGAAATTAAAAAGACCAATAGAAGTGGCCCGCCCACTCCCCTCCCTCCCCAACCCGACCCCCGCCCAAAGTAAATAAATAAATAAAAAAAAAAAAAAAAAATAGTTGACATATGGTTGTGAACATGCATTGGATTTAAAATAGCCATCTATTTAAAAAGCTAGCACTCTTGTTGCTCACAGTACAGTAAATATGGTGTGTGAACGGAGCCCATAGGTAGAGAACCCCCTGCCCACACGCCTGTCCGCCCTCCTCTGTCTTCCCGTCAGGCTGTGCTTCAGGAGCACAACATCTTTCAGACCCAGGTCTGAAACTACCTCCATGACTTCTGTTTTCATTTGTAAGGTTAGACATCTTGCTCTTTCTTCTGTTTAAGACAAAAGCCCCCCACCCCCCACCCCTCTCCCCTCCAGAGAAACCCTAGCAAAGACCAAACCTGTTTTACTTGTTTGGATAGAAAAGTTTCACTAATTGACGGTAATTGGAAACTGTTGGACTGAAACTATTATTATAGCAGAGGTCAAATCTTATGAACTCCTGTCACAGGACCTCCACACAGCCCATATTAATAATGAAAGTGTGTATTAATCTGTTTGGTGATCAGCTCCTGGGTTGTAAGAACTCCAAACCAGAGAAAATGTTAACCTTGCAGTAAAGTGAGCCTTCATTTCATGTGATTGAGTTTCTTAAGTCTCAGTGAGGTTGCCAGTCATTATTTTTAGTTACTCTCCTTTCACCTTGTTCCACCTTATTTATATTTTTTTCACTGCTAGTGGGAAGATTGTTTTCCGAATGCTGTTCAAAATTTTTTTGGTTTGTTCCTAAATGAAAAGTTAATTTTCAGTGCTTCCCCTGGTGGTCCAGTGGGTAAGGACACCGCCTTGCGATGCAAGGGGTGCCAGTTCGATCCCTGGCCTGGGAAGATCCCACGTGCCGCGGAGTGGCTGGACCGATGTGTCCAATTACCGAGCCGGAGCTCTGGCGCGCATGCGCCCAGAGCCGGTGCTCAGCGACAACAGAGCCACCACGATGGGAGGCCCACAGGAGCCAAAGAACAAAGACGGATGAAAATGGACAAATGAAAGACCAATAGAAGTGGCCTGCCTGCTCCCCTCCCTCCCCACCCTCCCACCTCCAAAATAAATAAATAAATCTTTAAAAGAAAAAAAAAAAAGTTTTCTGATGATGAAAACAAGGATCTGTATCCATGAAAGTAGTTCTGTGGCTTTTGCAAGCTTTTTCGGATTAAGAATCCATTCGTATTTGTAATGGATCCTTTTGTCTCCCAGAGAAGAGCAGAGCCCTTTTCCTGTGGATTGTTTATTAGTGATATCTTTGTTACTTCATATTTGAATTACATTTCCCAGATCACTTTGGGTCCCTTATGAAATAGTCAAAAGGAGGCAGGAAGAGACCTTTTAAGCTCCTGTGGATGGGGTAAAATAGCAGATGGTGAAAAGTAGGCGACATTGCTTTTCTCATTCTCTCGTACATGGGGAGACTGGCTAGGGCTGGTTACGTTTATTCCTCCTTATTCATGGTTTCTTTTTCTGTGATTTCCGTTACTCGTGGTCCGTCAGTGTACAGAAATATTAAATGGAAAATTCTAGAAGTAAACCATTCATAATTTTAAATCGTGTGCCGCTCTGAGTGACTCAACATGATGAAATCTCGCTCTGTCCTGCCTGGGATGTGAATTGACCCTCTGTTCTGTGTGTCCCGCCCGTTAGTCACTGCATAGCCTTCTCGGTCATCAAATCCACTGTTTTGATATTGCAGTGCTTGGGCTCAAGTAACCCTTATTTGACTTAATTATGGACCTGGTGCTCAGGAGTAGGGATGCTGACAGTTCAGATATGCCCAGAAGAACCCGTGAAGTGCTTCTTTAAGTGAAAAGATTCTTGACTTCATAAGGAATGAATAAAAAAAGAAATCATTTGCTGAGGTAGCTAAGATCCTGGTAAAAATGTAATTTCTATATGTGAAATTGTGAGAAAGGAAAAAGAAAAAGCTGTGTTGGTTTTGCCCTCACACGTGAAACTGCACAAGTGACAGGCACGGCATGTGACAGGTGCTTTAGTTTAGACAGGAAATGCGTTAAACTTGTACAGTAACGTACTTTCAGAGAGACTCCATTCTATTTAATTGTTATTGTCATTAAATTGGATTTTATCTAATGTATAAGTTCAACTTTATCAAGATACATGTGCATAGGAAAAAGCACAGTATCTGTAGGGTCCAGTACCATCCGTGGCTCTCCACTGGGGGTCCTGGAACATATGGGGGCTAGTGCCGCGTTTGCACCTCTGCAGTCTCCAGTCCCAGTTCTGTCTCAGCTGACAGAGCTGACAGAGCAGTTTTGACACCCCCTCAGGATGTCTGTTTCTTTAAGGGAAAAGCCTCGAAGCTGACCAACTGTAAAGTGGAATCCATTAGTGTTTTTAAAATTTCCTGTGGATTGTTTATTAGTGATATCTTTGTTACTTCATATTTGAATTACATTTCCCAGATCACTTTGGGTCCCTTATGAAATAGTCAAAAGGAGGCAGGAAGAGACCTTTTAAGCTCCTGTGGATGGGGTAAAATAGCAGATGGTGAAAAGTAGGCGACATTGCTTTTCTCATTCTCTCGTACATGGGGAGACTGGCTAGGGCTGGTTACGTTTATTCCTCCTTATTCATGGTTTCTTTTTCTGTGATTTCCGTTACTCGTGGTCCGTCAGTGTACAGAAATATTAAATGGAAAATTCTAGAAGTAAACTATTCATAATTTTTAAATCGTGTGCCGCTCTGAGTGACTCAACATGATGAAATCTCGCTCTGTCCTGCCTGGGATGTGAATTGACCCTCTGTTCTGTGTGTCCCGCCCGTTAGTCACTGCATAGCCTTCTCGGTCATCAAATCCACTGTTTTGATATTGCAGTGCTTGGGCTCAAGTAACCCTTATTTGACTTAATTATGGACCTGGTGCTCAGGAGTAGGGATGCTGACAGTTCAGATATGCCCAGAAGAACCCGTGAAGTGCTTCTTTAAGTGAAAAGATTCTTGACTTCATAAGGAATGAATAAAAAAAGAAATCATTTGCTGAGGTAGCTAAGATCCTGGTAAAAATGTAATTTCTATATGTGAAATTGTGAGAAAGGAAAAAGAAAAAGCTGTGTTGGTTTTGCCCTCACACGTGAAACTGCACAAGTGACAGGCACGGCATGTGACAGGTGCTTTAGTTTAGACAGGAAATGCGTTAAACTTGTACAGTAACGTACTTTCAGAGAGACTCCATTCTATTTAATTGTTATTGTCATTAAATTGGATTTTATCTAATGTATAAGTTCAACTTTATCAAGATACATGTGCATAGGAAAAAGCACAGTATCTGTAGGGTCCAGTACCATCCGTGGCTCTCCACTGGGGGTCCTGGAACATATGGGGGCTAGTGCCGCGTTTGCACCTCTGCAGTCTCCAGTCCCAGTTCTGTCTCAGCTGACAGAGCTGACAGAGCAGTTTTGACACCCCCTCAGGATGTCTGTTTCTTTAAGGGAAAAGCCTCGAAGCTGACCAACTGTAAAGTGGAAGTCATTCTGCCCTTTGATTCTTGGACAATGGAGTTCATGTTTACTAAGGCCCTCCTTCCCTCACCCCGCTGAGTGTTTACTGTAGAAAATTTGGAAATCCCAGAGGAGAGAAAGGATCGGTCTTAGAGCTTTGATTTTCTAGTTTTGATTTTCTTTTATTAGTTCTTCCTAAACCTAGGACCACATGTGCTCTGTATTTTTTTTTTTTTGAATATTATACCATGAGCATGTTCCAGTGTGTCCAGAGAACTTGATATTTGATGTTCAAATTTGTTGTTTCAATATTCTATAATTGATTTATATATATATATATATATATATATATATATTTATAATTGATTTTTCACTAATTACTGATTGTTAGATATTTACATTATTTTTCAGTTTTTAAAAAACCTGAGGCAAGATGTTTCATTTTTGCTATTAAATACCTATATATTTTTCATTTTAATTGTGATAAAATGCACATTGCAGTTTCCATCTTAACCATTTTTTAAACTGGAGTATAGTTGATTTACAATGTTGTGTTAGATTCAGGTATAGAGCGAAGTTATTGTTGTACATTTTTTGCAGAGTTTTGTTGTTTACAGCTATACATAATCCCAAATCAGTCATAGGTATGTCCCTGACCCCTCTCACCTGAGTCCCCCCATCCCACCCCCCCCGGTTGTTGCGTAGCCCCCATGTAAGTTACCTTAGTCTTACAGTGTATTCACAATGGTTATCTCTTTTACATATGATAGTGTAGGTTTCCATGTTACTCTTTCATACCTTTCACCCAATCCTCCCTCCCCTGCATCCATAGGTTCGTTCTTTATGTCTATTTCTCCATAGCTACTCCCGTCCCCGTTAACTTGTAGTTTTTTTGGGCAACTTTATCAAGATACATGTGCATAGGAAAAAGCACAGTATCTGTAGGGTCCAGTACCATCCGTGGCTCTCCACTGGGGGTCCTGGAACATATGGGGGCTAGTGCCGCGTTTGCACCTCTGCAGTCTCCAGTCCCAGTTCTGTCTCAGCTGACAGAGCTGACAGAGCAGTTTTGACACCCCCTCAGGATGTCTGTTTCTTTAAGGGAAAAGCCTCGAAGCTGACCAACTGTAAAGTGGAAGTCATTCTGCCCTTTGATTCTTGGACAATGGAGTTCATGTTTACTAAGGCCCTCCTTCCCTCACCCCGCTGAGTGTTTACTGTAGAAAATTTGGAAATCCCAGAGGAGAGAAAGGATCGGTCTTAGAGCTTTGATTTTCTAGTTTTGATTTTCTTTTATTAGTTCTTCCTAAACCTAGGACCACATGTGCTCTGTATTTTTTTTTTTTTGAATATTATACCATGAGCATGTTCCAGTGTGTCCAGAGAACTTGATATTTGATGTTCAAATTTGTTGTTTCAATATTCTATAATTGATTTATATATATATATATATATATATATATATATTTATAATTGATTTTTCACTAATTACTGATTGTTAGATATTTACATTATTTTTCAGTTTTTAAAAAACCTGAGGCAAGATGTTTCATTTTTGCTATTAAATACCTATATATTTTTCATTTTAATTGTGATAAAATGCACATTGCAGTTTCCATCTTAACCATTTTTTAAACTGGAGTATAGTTGATTTACAATGTTGTGTTAGATTCAGGTATAGAGCGAAGTTATTGTTGTACATTTTTTGCAGAGTTTTGTTGTTTACAGCTATACATAATCCCAAATCAGTCATAGGTATGTCCCTGACCCCTCTCACCTGAGTCCCCCCATCCCACCCCCCCAGGTTGTTGCGTAGCCCCCATGTAAGTTACCTTAGTCTTACAGTGTATTCACAATGGTTATCTCTTTTACATATGATAGTGTAGGTTTCCATGTTACTCTTTCATACCTTTCACCCAATCCTCCCTCCCCTGCATCCATAGGTTCGTTCTTTATGTCTATTTCTCCATGGCTACTCTGCGTGTGTATTTATCAGTACCATCTTACTAGATTCCATATGTATGTGTTAGTATACTGTATTTGTCCTTCTCTTTTTGACTTGCTTCACTTTGTATAATAGGTTCTAGATTCATCCACCTCATTAGGACTGATTCTTCTGCATTTCTTTTTATGGCTGAGAAATACTCCATTGCATATATGTACCATAACTTCTTTATCCATTCATTAGTCGATGGACATCTAGGTTGCTTCCATGCTCTAGCTATTGTAAAAAGTGCTGTAATGAACATTGGGGTACATGTGTCTCTTTCAGTTTTTCATTGGGGCATATGCCTAATAGTGGGATTACTGGGTCATATAGTGCTTCTCTTCCATGAAAAGATGCTCAATGTAGCTCATTATTAGAGAAATGGAAATCAAAACTATGGTTAGGTATCACCTCACACCAGTCAGAATGGCCATCATCAAAAAATCTACAGACAATAAATGCTGGAGAGGATGTGGAGAAAAGGAAACACTCTCGCGCTGTTAGTGGGAATGTAAATTGATACGGCCACTGTGGAAGACAGTATGGAGTTTCCTTAAACAACTAGGATTAGAAGCACCATAAGACCCATCTTAACCATTTTTAAGTGTATAGTTCAGTCATGCAACTCACAGTGTTGTGCACCCAGTCTCCAGAACTCCCGATGTGAATATTTTTGTTAAGTAATTTTTATCTACAGCTCATCTCTCACAAGCAACAGATTCCCAGGGAAGAAGTATTAAATTAAATGGACTGCGTTTTTAAAGATCCTTGGTACATATACCATTGTACACTTACCCATATTTCTAGCATCTCTAAGACTCCGTGTGATGATCGTTATTGTTGTACATTTTTTGCAGAGTTTTGTTGTTTACAGCTATACATAATCCCAAATCAGTCATAGGTATGTCCCTGACCCCTCTCACCTGAGTCCCCCATCCCACCCCCCCAGGTTGTTGCGTAGCCCCCATGTAAGTTACCTTAGTCTTACAGTGTATTCACAATGGTTATCTCTTTTACATATGATAGTGTAGGTTTCCATGTTACTCTTTCATACCTTTCACCCAATCCTCCCTCCCCTGCATCCATAGGTTCGTTCTTTATGTCTATTTCTCCATGGCTACTCTGCGTGTGTATTTATCAGTACCATCTTACTAGATTCCATATGTATGTGTTAGTATACTGTATTTGTCCTTCTCTTTTTGACTTGCTTCACTTTGTATAATAGGTTCTAGATTCATCCACCTCATTAGGACTGATTCTTCTGCATTTCTTTTTATGGCTGAGAAATACTCCATTGCATATATGTACCATAACTTCTTTATCCATTCATTAGTCGATGGACATCTAGGTTGCTTCCATGCTCTAGCTATTGTAAAAAGTGCTGTAATGAACATTGGGGTACATGTGTCTCTTTCAGTTTTTCATTGGGGCATATGCCTAATAGTGGGATTACTGGGTCATATAGTGCTTCTCTTCCATGAAAAGATGCTCAATGTAGCTCATTATTAGAGAAATGGAAATCAAAACTATGGTTAGGTATCACCTCACACCAGTCAGAATGGCCATCATCAAAAAATCTACAGACAATAAATGCTGGAGAGGATGTGGAGAAAAGGAAACACTCTCGCGCTGTTAGTGGGAATGTAAATTGATACGGCCACTGTGGAAGACAGTATGGAGTTTCCTTAAACAACTAGGATTAGAAGCACCATAAGACCCATCTTAACCATTTTTAAGTGTATAGTTCAGTCATGCAACTCACAGTGTTGTGCACCCAGTCTCCAGAACTCCCGATGTGAATATTTTTGTTAAGTAATTTTTATCTACAGCTCATCTCTCACAAGCAACAGATTCCCAGGGAAGAAGTATTAAATTAAATGGACTGCGTTTTTAAAGATCCTTGGTACATATACCATTGTACACTTACAAAAAACCACAATGATTTCACATTCCCTCTAGCATTCTTCGTAAGACTTCCTTCTGAAGTCAGTGTCTTCTGGAAACAGTCTTGAGTGGATGGTGCTAGTAGGTGTCAGGGTCCACTATGGAACTCTAATTACCAAGAGGAGGCTGAGAGAAGTCACTCTGTAATCCTCCTCTTTTGAGCTTCCTTTGTGTCCACGCTTCTCAATTCTCATTTCTTTCTTTCCATGGTAGTGTGACAGGGGAATGATCACAGCTGAGTCAGATCAAGTTCATAGAGCAACACTCAACCGGCTTCCAGCTTTAGCAATGGCTACAGTCTCTGTTCTGTGTGTGGACCATGGAGGATCGTAGGCAGGCGAGGGCTGGCAAGGCCTCCTGGGCACAACCTGTCAGGCCCCTTTGCAGATATGGAAGCAGAGGAGGCTCGCCCTTACAGAACTTGCCCCAGTGTGCAGGTTATTGGCAGAGGCTGGCCTCAGTCCAGCCCCCACCCCAGCATGTTCTCCTGAGCCAGTGCCACTCTGCATTGTTCTGTCTGTGCATCGTGGGCACATGAGCCACCGATGACATGGCACTGTGCTCGGGTGGCCTGTGTTGGGTGAGGCGGTCGCTGGAGGTTGTGCACACGTGCATCTGTGAGGCCCCTTTCCAGGTAGGTGGAGGCTGGACAGGTCCGCTGGCAGGCCAGCTACTCTTAAGTCCTTCCTTCAGCTCGGAGTGATCCGGTCCCAGTCAGGGCTCTGACCTCCAGCGCAAATGTTCCCTCCTGCCGTGGTGAACTGGAGAGCACTCTGTCCTCCTATAGACCTGTTCTATGATCGCCTCCTCCAAGGAGCGGTGGCCCTGCCTGAGCCTCACGGCTGTGTGCAGCCATGACCAGGACGTGCACACGCTTTGTTCTGTGCTCACAGGCCTGCATGTATGTGTAGCCTGTTACATGTGAACATAAGGACCTTTGAGTGCCCGTTACTCTCCTGCCCGTGAGTCCTGGTCCACCCATACACAATCAGACTGCACCATGTGATGACACCTAGGAGTTTTAAAGAAGACCACTGCCTGGGTCCTGCCGTCAGAGATTCTGATTTAATGCATATGAGGTATGGGCATTGGGATTTTAAAATAGTTTCCCAGGTGGTTCTAACACGTAGCAATGTTTGAGAACCACTGGTGAAGAATACGTGATAATCTCATAAAATTCCTTTTCAGTGAAGGTAAATAGAGATATTTATTTTCTGAATTTTGGAAAGAATAGTTGTGAAGGAAGATTCATTACAGAAATGTACAGAATAAAGATACAGTACACCTGATCCTGCCACCCCTACCCTTAGAAATGAAAATTGGTTGAATGGCTTTTTTGCCTTGTTTTCTATAGTAAATAAACAATAGTGATGTATTTGCCCACACCCCCAGCATTGTATGTGTAAGATTATCCCAGTTTCCCACTAAATAAAGAACAGTGGAAGGACATTTTTGCATATTAATATTTAAAGGCATCTCTGATATTTTCATTGGATAGTCTATAAAAGTGTGGCTAGTCAGTGAAAATTTTCTGATTAATGTTATGAATGGATTATTATACACTTACTAGTCATTTGTACTTTTTTCTTTGGGAATTCTTGCGGTATCTGTCTTCTGTTCTACTAGGGCAATATAGTCCTTAATGAATCATCACAACTTTCTTGTTCTTTGTTTTAAGGCCATCAGTCATATATCTAATTCAAAAATGTTTCCAGTTCATACTTTCCCATTTCATTTGGTTTACAGTGTTTTATGGTTCACAAAAGTTTTTTGTTTTCTCAATTCAAATTTACATGTATTTCCATTATAATTTATTCCAGTGCATTAAAAAAAAAAGACCACAGTTTTATTAGGATGCTTTTCATATTGTATAATTCATCCATCTAAAGTTTACAGTTCAGTGTTTTTGAGCATTTTTATAGGGTAGTGCAACCATTGCCACAAACTAATTTTAGAGCATTTTAATCTTCCTTAAAAAATCCATTTGCATTAGCAATCCACATCCCTCTCTCCATCCCACCTCCAGCCCCCACCCCACTGCCCTAAGCAAACTATTTTTTTCTCTATGGATTTGCCTGTTTGGGGTATTTTGTATAGAATTATACAATATGTGGTCTTTTGTGACCAGCTTTTTTATGCATGCATATGCTACATGTTTTAGTCCATTCTTCAGTTTACGGACATCTGAGTTGTTTCCACTTTTTGGCCACTATGAACATCTGTGTATCCTCTTTTGTGGGGATACATCTTTTCATTTTTTTCAGTGATACAGACCAGGAGTAGAATATGTATTTTCTGAATTTTGGAAAGAATAGTTGTGAAGGAAGATTCATTACAGAAATGTACAGAATAAAGATACAGTACACCTGATCCTGCCACCCCTACCCTTAGAAATGAAAATTGGTTGAATGGCTTTTTTGCCTTGTTTTCTATAGTAAATAAACAATAGTGATGTATTTGCCCACACCCCCAGCATTGTATGTGTAAGATTATCCCAGTTTCCCACTAAATAAAGAACAGTGGAAGGACATTTTTGCATATTAATATTTAAAGGCATCTCTGATATTTTCATTGGATAGTCTATAAAAGTGTGGCTAGTCAGTGAAAATTTTCTGATTAATGTTATGAATGGATTATTATACACTTACTAGTCATTTGTACTTTTTTCTTTGGGAATTCTTGCGGTATCTGTCTTCTGTTCTACTAGGGCAATATAGTCCTTAATGAATCATCACAACTTTCTTGTTCTTTGTTTTAAGGCCATCAGTCATATATCTAATTCAAAAATGTTTCCAGTTCATACTTTCCCATTTCATTTGGTTTACAGTGTTTTATGGTTCACAAAAGTTTTTTGTTTTCTCAATTCAAATTTACATGTATTTCCATTATAATTTATTCCAGTGCATTAAAAAAAAAAAAGACCACAGTTTTATTAGGATGCTTTTCATATTGTATAATTCATCCATCTAAAGTTTACAGTTCAGTGTTTTTGAGCATTTTTATAGGGTAGTGCAACCATTGCCACAAACTAATTTTAGAGCATTTTAATCTTCCTTAAAAAATCCATTTGCATTAGCAATCCACATCCCTCTCTCCATCCCACCTCCAGTCCCCCACCCCACTGCCCTAAGCAAACTATTTTTTTCTCTATGGATTTGCCTGTTTGGGGTATTTTGTATAGAATTATACAATATGTGGTCTTTTGTGACCAGCTTTTTTATGCATGCATATGCTACATGTTTTAGTCCATTCTTCAGTTTACGGACATCTGAGTTGTTTCCACTTTTTGGCCACTATGAACATCTGTGTATCCTCTTTTGTGGGGATACATCTTTTCATTTTTTTCAGTGATACAGACCAGGGAGTAGAATTGCTGGAATTATATGATAACTCTGTTTAACCTTTTGATGTACTGCCAAATTGTTTTCCAGCTTAACTGCACCATTTTGGGTTCCTAATTTCAGAATATAAAGTTTCCAGTTTCTCCAAATCCTTTTCAACTCTTGTTATTATCAGTCTTTTTGATTATAGCTATCTATCGTAGTACATATGAACTGGTATCTCATTGTAGTTGTAAGAATTTTTTGCATGTTCTAGGTACAATTTACAGAATGTGCAAATATTTTCTTCCATTCTGTGCTCTTGATACTATTGTTTTAAGCACAAAAGTTTCCAATTTTAATGTAGGCCAGTTAATTATTATTTTGCCACTAGTTTTTGATGTCATATCCAGGAAACTTTTGCCTACTCAAAGGTCACAAAGGTTCATGCCTGTGTTTCCTCCTAAGGGTTTTATAGTTTTAACTCTTATATTTTGGTCTCGGCTTCTTTTTGAGTCCTATTTTTGTGAATGGTGTGGGATCGGGGTCATCTTCATTCTTTCACACAATGAAGGATATCCAGCTGTCCCAGAACCATTTATTGACAAGTGAATTCTTTTCCCACTGAATGGGTTTTGAGTTCAAGTCACTGCTGTGCGCAAACCAGCCCACCTGTTCCACTTCCCCTTTGCTTGTTCTTCTCCCTGTGTCCTAAGTCACAACTTTCTCTTTCCAAGTTGATCCTGGCTGTGGATTACATCTGTTGCTTCATCCAGCCTTCCTTTATCCAGCCTTCTGTCCTTTTCCCTGTGTAATAAAAGACTTTACAAAAATCTGGCAGCACTGTGCTTCCTCCTTTCCCTGCACCACCATTCAGGGCATTTCTCTGCCCTGACATTTTATGAACTCCTGGTCTTTGAATCTTGTCTTTCCTTCCCCTTGGAAACCTTGGAAACAGGATCTAATCACTTCCTTTCAGATAGCTACCCACGTGGTGGTTTGCTGGTATGCACCTATTAAAATGAAGCTCCATGTGTTTGAAAATACTAATGGACACATAAGCAATGTCATAGCTTTTGTAGAGCTAGGAGCGTACCTTTCTCCGTATCTGAGAGAACTGATATTTAATTAAGGTTCTTCCTCTCAGGACTCGGCTATCAGGAGCATGTTTTAAGCTGGGTTGTCAGCAGCTTTCTCATCTCTCCTTTTCTCTGCTCCTGTCACTCTATTTTCTCAGGTTTCTGGCTTTTTTTCGTTTATTTTGCGCTGTGTTTCCCACCACCTGCAGTTACTGATGACCGGAGGTTTTATCCAATCACACTTTACGGCAGGGTCAGTTGCACCCTGTGGTGGTGTCAGATGGCGGCTAGAACAAACCCAGCGCCGTGCTCAGAGATGAGAGTTTTTACCTCAAGAGAATAGATAGGGGTCAGGGGCAGCGGTGGTGGGAATCTCTTCTTTTTGATCATTTCTGATTCACAGAGAAACACAGAAGTCACAGAAGCCAATGGAAGCTATTGTATCTTATATCCAATGTCAGTGATGTTAGTGCAGGGGACCGACTGAAAGGCAGGGTTGACGTTTCAGCCTGAATCCTCAGGTGGGTAGTGAAGCAAGCCTGTGGCTGGGTCAGCAGGAGGAGCTGGCGGGGTTCCAGGCAGAGGCACAAACATGCACATAGCCCGGAGTTGGGAAGTGAAAGTGGACATAGGATGGTGACCTCTAGAAGAGCAGTCCGCAAGAGCTGGAGGGTCCTACAAAAGGAAACCTGGGACCCATGGGAAAACTTAATATTTGGACGTGGAGCATCGAAACTAGTTAAGTTTTGTCTCTGGGGGCTTGTCTAGAGTCGCTAGCTAACAGTTATAAATGGAACCCTTTTCTGCATATGGGTTCTGAGAAATAAAATTCAGGAAACCCTTCCAGGATGAGGTGACTATTTTGTCACTTCTGGCACCAACCAAAGGCTCCTTTTTGGGCCAAAAGTTCTAAGTGGCAGTTAAGGATCACACCTTTTTAAAAAAAAAAAAAAAAAAAAAAATTGGATTTATTTAAGAGGAGTTTTAGATTCACTTCAAAACTAAAGGTACAGAGATTTCCTGCTCACCCCTGTCCCCAAACATTCACGGCCACCCTCGTGTCAGAGACTCCCCGCATGGAGGGTGCGTTTGTTTGTTATGGCTAATGATTCTGCATTGACTCATCTTTATCGCTTGAAGTCCAACGTTTACATTTGGTGTTAGATATTCTCTGTGTTTGGAAAACCATAGAATGGCATGTACCCATCACTGTAGTATCATACAGAGTATTTTCACTGGCCTGAAAATCCTCTGTGCTTCACCCTGTTGTCCCTCCCCATCCTGTCTCAGATACCTGATCTTTTTTACTATCTCCATGGTCTTGCCTTTTCCAGAATGTCATGTAGTTGAAATTATACAGTATATAGTCTTTTCAGATTGTTTTTTTATTATTATTCACTTAATAATAGGCATTTTAGTTTCCTTCATGTCCGTTCATGTTTTGATAGCTTTTTAGTGCTGAATCATATGCTCCATTGTCTGGACTGTTCCATGGTTATGTATCCTTTCATCTACTGAGATGCATCTTGGTTGCTTTGAGGTTTGGACAGTTCTGAATAAAGCTACTGTAAACATTTGTGTGCAGGGTTTTGTGTGGACATAAGTCTTCAAGTCCTTTGGATAAATAAATACCAAGAAGCATGATTGTTAGGTCATTTAGTAAGAGTGTTTCATAAGAAACCCACAGACTGTCTTCTGAAATTGCTGTACCCATTTTGCATTCGCACAAGCAATGCATGAGAATTCTTGTGGTTCCATAACCTCGTTAGAATTTGGTGGTGTTAGTGTTTTGGATTTTGACCTTTCTAATAGGTGTAGTGTGATGCCTTGCTGTTTTTATTGGCATTTCCCTGATAACATATGTTGTGGAGCATCTTTCTATATGTTTATTTGCCATCTGTGTGTCTTTTCTGGTGAGCTATGTGTTAAGATTTGACCCATTTTAAAAATTGAGTTTTCTTATTGTTGAGTTTTAGGAGTTCTTTTGGATAACAATCCTTTATCAGATACATCTTTTGTAAATATTTTCTCTTTATTTGTGACTATTCCTCTCATTCTCTTGATGTTGTATTTCTCAGAGCAGGCATTTTTAGTTTTAATGACGTCCAGCCTCTCAGTAATTTCTCCCATGAACTGTGTCTTTGGTATTGTATCTAAAATGTCCTTGCCATACTCAAGGACATATAGGTTTTCTCTTATTTTATCTTCCGAAAGTTTAATAGTTTTGTTTTAGGTCTGTGATCCATTTTGAGTTAAATTTGGTGAAGGGCATAAGGTTTGTGTCTAGACTCATTTTTTGCATGTGAATGTCCAATTATTCCAGCACTGTTTGTTGAAAAGTCTTTGCTCCATTGTATTGCCTCTGTTCCTTTGTGAAAGATCAGTTGATTATATTTATACGGGTCTATTTCTGGGCTCTCTATTATGTTCCATTGCTCTGTTTGTCTGTTCTTTGCCAATACCACACTATCTTGATTACTTGGACTTTATAAGTCTTGACGTTCAGTAGAAGAACTTTGTTCTTCTCTTTCATTGTTATGTTGGCTAGTCTGGGTATTTTGCCTTTCTGTATAAACTTCAGAATTTTTTGTCAGTAGCCACAGAATAACTTTCTAGGACATTGAGATTATATCAAATCTATTGATCAAATTGAGAAGAACTGACACCTTGACAATATTCAGTCTTCCCATTCGTGCACCTGGAACATCTCTCCATTTTGTTCTTTGATTTCTTTCTTCTGCCTTTTGTAGCTTTCCTCACATAGATCCTATCTTTCTTTTGTTATTTATACCTATATATTTCATTTTGAAAGGGATGCTAATGCAAGTGGTATCCTATTTTAAATGTCATATTCCACTTGTTTATCGCTGGGATATAGAAAATCGATTGAATTTTGTATGTTAACCTTGTATCTTAGAACTTTGCTATAATCCCTTGTTTCATGAGTTTTTGATCAGTTCTTTCAGATTTTCTAAATAGTTATGTCATTTGTGAACAAAGACAGTTTATTTCTTCATTCCCAGTCTGTATACCTGCTTTCTTTTCCTGCCTAATTCCATTAGCTAGGACCTCTAATACAGTGTTGAAAGTAGTAGAGAGAAGGGATATCCTTTTCCTTTTTTCTTATCTCTATGAGAAACCTTTTTATTTCCACTATTAAGTATGATATTAGCTGTAAAGTTTTTATAGACATTCTTTAACAAGTTGAGGAAGTTGCCCTCTATTCCTAGTTTTCTGAGAGTTTTTAATCAAGAATAGGTGTTATATTTTGTCAAATATATGTTCTGTATCTATTGATATGTCCATGTGATTTTACTTTTTAGCCATTTAATGTGGTAGATTACATTAATTGATTTCCTAATGTTGAACCAGCCTTGCTTATCTGGGATAAATCCCATTTCATCACAATGTGTAATTCTTTTTATATGTTCTTAGATTCAATTTGCTAGTATTTTGTCAAGGATTTTTTTCATCTATGCTCTTGAGAGATGTTTTTGTGTAGGTTTCTTGTCTTTGTCTGGTTTTGGTATTAGAGTGATGTTGGCTCCCTAGAATGTGTTAGGAAGTATTCCCTCTGCTTCTGTCTTCTGAACAAGAGTTGGTATAATTTCTTCCTTAAATGTTTAGTAGAATTTTTGTCAGTAGCCACAGAATAACTTTCTAGGACATTGAGATTATATCAAATCTATTGATCAAATTGAGAAGAACTGACACCTTGACAATATTCAGTCTTCCCATTCGTGCACCTGGAACATCTCTCCATTTTGTTCTTTGATTTCTTTCTTCTGCCTTTTGTAGCTTTCCTCACATAGATCCTATCTTTCTTTTGTTATTTATACCTATATATTTCATTTTGAAAGGGATGCTAATGCAAGTGGTATCCTATTTTAAATGTCATATTCCACTTGTTTATCGCTGGGATATAGAAAATCGATTGAATTTTGTATGTTAACCTTGTATCTTAGAACTTTGCTATAATCCCTTGTTTCATGAGTTTTGATCAGTTCTTTCAGATTTTCTAAATAGTTATGTCATTTGTGAACAAAGACAGTTTATTTCTTCATTCCCAGTCTGTATACCTGCTTTCTTTTCCTGCCTAATTCCATTAGCTAGGACCTCTAATACAGTGTTGAAAGTAGTAGAGAGAAGGGATATCCTTTTCCTTTTTTCTTATCTCTATGAGAAACCTTTTTATTTCCACTATTAAGTATGATATTAGCTGTAAAGTTTTTATAGACATTCTTTAACAAGTTGAGGAAGTTGCCCTCTATTCCTAGTTTTCTGAGAGTTTTTAATCAAGAATAGGTGTTATATTTTGTCAAATATATGTTCTGTATCTATTGATATGTCCATGTGATTTTACTTTTTAGCCATTTAATGTGGTAGATTACATTAATTGATTTCCTAATGTTGAACCAGCCTTGCTTATCTGGGATAAATCCCATTTCATCACAATGTGTAATTCTTTTTATATGTTCTTAGATTCAATTTGCTAGTATTTTGTCAAGGATTTTTTTCATCTATGCTCTTGAGAGATGTTTTTGTGTAGGTTTCTTGTCTTTGTCTGGTTTTGGTATTAGAGTGATGTTGGCTCCCTAGAATGTGTTAGGAAGTATTCCCTCTGCTTCTGTCTTCTGAACAAGAGTTGGTATAATTTCTTCCTTAAATGTTTAGTAGAATTTACCAGTGAACCTATCTGCTTGGTATGTTCTATTTTGGAAAGTTAATGATTTAATTTCTTTAGTCGGTATAGGCCTACTCAGATTGAGTTCACTTTTGGAAAAGCCTAGGAGAATAAGTTATCCACCATAAGTTAGGGACTTAGGAGTCTCAGGTTTTAGCTAAGTGAGCTGTTAATGATCCTGACTGGTACAAGTTGTCATCGACCACAGTCTTGGGAAGGTTGGAACTGTATTCATCTCCTCTTTGTGTGCTTGGTTAAGTTACATATGTTTCTTCATCTGGCTGATGCAGGTAATAATGGTGCTTCTCTTATCTGGTAAGTGAAATTGAGATCTAGACTGTAAAGTGTAGGGCCTGATCTGCAAGCTCTCCTTTGGTGCTTGCTATATCACTGTGGCTGTCTGCCTTGGAGCCCATCTTTAGCTTCCTTCATCTAACTCAGTGGTCAGTTCTCACAGTATCGGTCCTCTTGATTCCTTATCCTCAGCCAGATGCTTCCCAGTGGAATTTCACCCTCGGATCTCTATGCTTTCTGGCAAGCATATGTCTCTTGATGTGCAGCAGGCTTTGTTCCCTGTGAATAGAACATGAAAGCAGCACAACACAGTGACTGACCAACTGTCTGGATTCCAGTTCCAACTCTGCCATCAACTCCTTGTGTTACTCATCCTCATTTGGTCTGCACATGATCCGTGTGAAGTATTAACATTATGTCTGTGAAATTACCCTGGAAAGGAAACCAGCTCTTAGAAGTAGTGATACAAGTTCCAAGATTCAAGAAAGCATTAGTTTTCAGCAGAAAAGAGATATTTAGATAAAGAAGAAAGGTCAGATTCCTGGTGTGCCCTGTCTAAATAATCTGTAAAGTTCCTGTGAGCTCTTCATGGAAATGAAAAGTAGTGATTCATGAAGCTCATGTAGAGCAGGTGCTCCAGATGGTCCAGTGGTGTTCATCGGGCAGTGAGATCAGAACTTCAGCTGAAGTTGAATAGACAACAAGTTATTGTCTGAAGCTAAGCATGACAACAGGGTTACAGAGTTGCTCCCTACACAGGTAAATGAAAAAAAAATCAGAACATAAGACAGATGCTTTTGCATCAGGTTACCTTTGAGCATCCCTTAAATTGCTCACAATTGCCACATGCAGACACATCTTGGGATGGTATGACCGTTTTTCTTCTGCCATTGGCAAATTGATATGGGTTTTGGGGTGGAGGAGTATGAGCACCAGATGAAGTAGGAAGTTTGTCCTTGGGACTGCATGGTACCAGAAATACCCACGTTATTCACCAGAGTCCCACTGTGTGAGAAGCCTGTGAGGCTGAGGGGACAGCAGCTGTGTGTCTCTCATCTCCCAGAGCCATCCCCCACCTTGTGGAGCACCTGCGGTTGTGTGCAGGTGAGGTAACTGCCCAGGTTGTGGCTCTGCTGAAACGCAGAAGGGGAGTGATATCAGAAGATGAAGGAAGTATATGGATGCTTCTGCCTTGTGCAATTTGATGTTTCACAAGGTCTCTGGATGTTCATAGTCTTCAGAAATCAAAAGAAAATGTTATGTTTGATGCACACATTCTAGAGTCTATTGTTAATATCTGATATGGAAATTGGAGGTCTGAAGGTGAGACTTACAGGCTAGGTATCCCCTGTTGTGTCAGCCAAAGAATGGTTGTCAACTTTGAAGTCTTTAGCAACTATTCAGTAGAGAACTCCTTTATTAAAGATAGTTTACTTTTATAAAATAATTTCACCTTTTCTTCCATTTCTGTATTTCTTATTAGATCCAGAAGTGTGTACTCTTATGATTTGCATATATGTGTACACACATGTGCACACTTTAAAATATGAGTGTATGCATGCAGACAGTTCACAGAGTCCATGATTTGTCTGATTTTTTGTTTTAGAAGTTATGAGGTTCAAACAGATTTTGCCTTCATTAGATAAATTTAAATTCTGTACATTCCCCCTTCTTTTTCACTGCCTTCTAAATGGAGAAATTCTACCAAGGCTATGCAACATTGTGGGAGGTTTCTGGCCCTAAAACAAACAGATTTGGGTTCCAGTTCTGAGTCCATGTTATCAGTAGCTCTGTGTTCTTGGAAATTACTTCACAACTTCTCTCATCTGGGAGGGAGAGTAAATTATCTACTGTATTGGTCTTTGAGAGGATAGAGGGAATGTTTGGCAAGTGCCTGGTTCCTAAAACCTGCACAAGAAATGCTGCTGCTTCTGACTTCTGAGAGTGGGCAATCTGTCCATCTCTCCATTGTTGGCCTCTCTGCCCCTTCTTCTGCTGTCACTTTAGTCTGGTTCTCTGGCATGGACCGCCAGGGAAGGGTCTTCTTCAGTGCAGGGACCTCTAAAGTCTGATTGTTGGTATTTGGATTTGGGTTGCTGAGCTCTGGGCATGGCTTTCTAGAGAAGCTGGACCCTTCCGTGGCTTCCATGGAAGGGTCTCCTCAGATATGTCACTGGTTTTCATGTCTTGACATCTGTGTTGCTCCCGATCCCAGTGCCTTGTTTGTTCATTCTTGGTCTAACTGGTTCTTGTAGTAACTCTTATCGAAAGTGATAAAAATCAGCCTGTAAAAATGCAAGTGACCGTATTTTGGAGACGTGTGGAAGAAGCTGGTGCTAAAGATATTGAGGGTGACGGTACGGAAACCATCCAGCATCTGTATATTGTCTTGAGGTGAGGTTTGCTTCTGGACCTGATGCCTCAGAATGACCACCGGAGCCCTACGAGACTCCCAGTCTGGAAGAAGTGGTGTCACAGGCCAGGCCAAGGCAGCACATGTTAAACAGTCCCTGGGGACTCGATACTTACTCAGCATTAGGTTTTGCTGTATATTTTTCTTAAATTTGTGGTGTTTGAATAAGCAGTTGAGGAATAGTGGGTCCTTCTAAGGCATGAAAAATTGGACTGGCTTGATACCTGCTCGTCACTGTCTGACTTGTCAGTTGCTTGTAGATTTCTTCATGATATACAAAAAGGTGAGTCCACGTGTGTGTTTTCGTGGAAGGAACATCCTAGCAGACTAAGAGAATCATGTTTTAATTTACACCTTTTCATTGTCTTGGTGGTTCCTGTTCCACTTTTTTTTCCTTTTAGACTGAAGTCTTAGCCTGTGTGTCCTATAGCTGTTAAAAACAGTGGCCTTTTACATACTAGCACTCTTCTGAGCTCTCTCTGTCCCAGCTGTCTCTTGCTGGCAGCTAAGTTGGCAAAGCGATTTTTCCAGGCTTCCCTCTGAAGAGGATACGGTGGCATGGATAGCAATTTTTTGGGTGGTCATCTTTATTTTTCCAAAGGGCCTCAGAGGCGCTCTGAGTTACTTCCATCTTTCCTTTACTCAATTATTTCATGAGCTTCCGTGAACATTTGTTTTGTACTGATTTATTGAGCGTGAGCTACGTGTTGGGCTCTGTGCTAGAGATGAGATAGATAGAAAGGTAAGTACATACTTGGCCGTAGCTTTGGAGGCCTCCCAGTTTAGCGAGAGGGCGACCAGATTTGGGTTGCTGAGCTCTGGGCATAAGAGGACCCTTCCGTGGCTTCCATGGAAGGGTCTCCTCAGATATGTCACTGGTTTTCATGTCTTGACATCTGTGTTGCTCCCGATCCCAGTGCCTTGTTTGTTCATTCTTGGTCTAACTGGTTCTTGTAGTAACTCTTATCGAAAGTGATAAAAATCAGCCTGTAAAAATGCAAGTGACCGTATTTTGGAGACGTGTGGAAGAAGCTGGTGCTAAAGATATTGAGGGTGACGCTACGGAAACCATCCAGCATCTGTATATTGTCTTGAGGTGAGGTTTGCTTCTGGACCTGATGCCTCAGAATGACCACCGGAGCCCTACGAGACTCCCAGTCTGGAAGAAGTGGTGTCACAGGCCAGGCCAAGGCAGCACATGTTAAACAGTCCCTGGGGACTCGATACTTACTCAGCATTAGGTTTTGCTGTATATTTTTCTTAAATTTGTGGTGTTTGAATAAGCAGTTGAGGAATAGTGGGTCCTTCTAAGGCATGAAAAATTGGACTGGCTTGATACCTGCTCGTCACTGTCTGACTTGTCAGTTGCTTGTAGATTTCTTCATGATATACAAAAAGGTGAGTCCACGTGTGTGTTTTCGTGGAAGGAACATCCTAGCAGACTAAGAGAATCATGTTTTAATTTACACCTTTTCATTGTCTTGGTGGTTCCTGTTCCACTTTTTTTTCCTTTTAGACTGAAGTCTTAGCCTGTGTGTCCTATAGCTGTTAAAAACAGTGGCCTTTTACATACTAGCACTCTTCTGAGCTCTCTCTGTCCCAGCTGTCTCTTGCTGGCAGCTAAGTTGGCAAAGCGATTTTTCCAGGCTTCCCTCTGAAGAGGATACGGTGGCATGGATAGCAATTTTTTGGGTGGTCATCTTTATTTTTCCAAAGGGCCTCAGAGGCGCTCTGAGTTACTTCCATCTTTCCTTTACTCAATTATTTCATGAGCTTCCGTGAACATTTGTTTTGTACTGATTTATTGAGCGTGAGCTACGTGTTGGGCTCTGTGCTAGAGATGAGATAGATAGAAAGGTAAGTACATACTCGGCCGTAAGCTTTGGAGGCCTCCCAGTTTAGCGAGAGGGGCGACCACCTTTATGACACTGTGACGTCTACAAAGCACTGTGACCACACGGAAGAGAGCAAGAATCTCTTTGGGGGAGTTGTCAAGGTTCTGAGTGTGGGTGACACTGGAGTGTGGTCTTCAAGCATGAGGTATGGGTTACGTGGGCTGGGTGTGTGGGAAGGCTGCACCCTAGGGAAAGAAGAGCCTGGACTGATAACGCCTGGCTGGTCTCTCCCAGCCACTGAGGGGCAGGTCTCCCTCCAGACAAGGATGGAGATATGGGGCTGCCAGGGAGGATTTGATTCCTCTGGCAGTGGTGTCTCATACTCTTGACCTTTTTTTTTTTTAATTGCAGGATAATTGGCAGTATTGTTGTGGTTTCTGCCATATGTCAATATGAATCAGCCACAGGTGTATACATATGTATGTGTGTGCTCCCTCCTGAACCCCCTCTCATCTCCCTCCCCACTCCTCTAGGTTGTCACAGAGCTCGGGTTGAGCTCCCTGGGTCACACAGCAAATCCCCACTAGCTCTCTCTTTTACATTTGGTGATGGCTATGTTTTCATGCTGCTCTCAATTTGTCCCTCCCTCACTGTGTCCACATGTCTGTTCTCTTTGTGTCTCCATTGCTGCCCTACAAATTGGTTCATCAGTACGATCTTTCCAGATTCCATACGCATGTGTTAATATGCAGTATTTGATCTTTTTTTTTTTTTTAAAGATTTATTTATTTTGGGCAGGGGTCGTGTTGGGGAGGGAGGGGAGTGGGCGGGCCACTTCTATTGGTCTTTCATTTCTCTATTTTCATCCATCTTTGTTCTTCGGCCCGTGTGGGCCTCCCATCGCGGTGGCCTCTGTTGTCGCAGAGCACCGGCTCTGGGTGCATGCACCCCAGAGCTCCGGCTCGGTAATTGGACACATCGGTCTAGCCGCTCCACGGCACGTGGGATCTTCCCAGGCCAGGGATGGAACCGGCGCCGCTTGCACTGCAAGGCGGTGTCCTTACCCACTGTGCCACCGGGGAAGCCCTTGACCATTTTTAAAGTAGAAGAAGCGAGACCTCCCTGGTGGTCCAGTGATGAAGAATCTGCCTTCCAGTGCAAGCAGCGCAGGTTCCATCCATGGCTGGGGAACTAAGATCCCACGTGCTGCGGGGTGACTAAACCCTTGTACTGCTAGAAAAAGCCAGCAGAGCGCAATTAAGAGCCCACTCACTGCAATAAAGACCCAGCACACCCAATAAATAAGTAAGTAGAGGGATCAAATAAGAGATTTTAGTTAGGATAGTGAGGATTGGTTTTGTATGGGTGATCTCGGAGTAGAGGAGACTGGTTGGGAGACTGATGATTCAAAGGACATGTAGTAGCTGAAACCCGGCAGTGACAGAGGAGGTTGAAGGGAGGAAAAGGTTCATTTGAGAAGATTTTAGGAAAAGGAATCTGTAGGTTTTGGTAACCCTGAGAATTAGAGAAGGAAGAAAAGTGCAAAATGGCCCAGGGCCAGCATTTGTGAGCCCTTTTCCTATGATGGCACATGCACGGAATATTTGTCCAGGTCAGGTAAATGGACTGTCCCTCAGACCACTGCCTCACACAGCCTTGCATTCTGCAGAGCTGGGCATCCATGTCTCAGCACCTCCTGTAATGAATTCTTTTCACTGCAGTTGGAAAGCTTGTTACGGTCTCTATTTTGGGTTGCTAAGCTAGATCCAGAGTCAAAGAATTTCTCTTGCACTAGTGGATTTATTTACATTTTCTCCATATTTAGTTGTTATGGGGTCTCTATGGGAGTCATTATTCTCGTGTTTCAGGTAAGGCTCTACAGGTGGAGTCTCAACGCCAGTCCCGGATTCCAAGTCATGCTCTCTCTGTACAGCCACAGGCATAGGTACTGGTGTAGTTAACTACAGTGTGGAGTGCAGAAACTGGTTGGCCAGACTGAATACTCAAAGCTTGGGCGTTTTGCAGAGAGCCTTGCTTGTGAGGAGCACCAGGGAGTTGGAAGTACAGAGCTTGAGCTCAGATTGCTGGCCTCCAGGGAGAAGGAAGAATCTTGAGACACATCACCTGCGGCAGATGCTAGAAAATCCAGATGTGACGGGGAATGACAGGCCTCTGTCAGCTTTTGGAAACAGGGTACTTCACAACAGAGCAGAATCAACAAGCTCCATTAAAGGCCAGACAGTAATGATTTTAGGCTTTGAGGACGATACAGTCTGTGTTGTAACCATTCACCTCTTCGCTGTAGCGCAGCTCAGCATAGATGGTCCATTCAAGAAGAGTCATGGCTGTGTTCCGTCAGCATTTTATTTATAAAAGCATGCAGTGGGTCAGGTTTGGGCCCAGACCATAGTTTTCCAACCTGACTTTTGCCTCAGAGGAAAGGAAGGGGAGAATGGAAATTTAGGATTTATTCAGTACTTAGCACGTTCTAGACGCTTTGTAAACATTTTTAACCCTGAGGTATAGGCACTAATCCCACTTACACTTGATAAAAAGACCAAGGGGTTAGATAACTCACCTGAAGGTTAACAGTTCTTTAGTAACCAGCCGAGACTTGGACTTCAGTCAGCCTGAGTCCAAAGTCCAGGTCATTGCCACTTCATTGCTGCCCAGACCACAGCCTGTGTCAGATCCTGCTCAAAAGGCACCCTTGGCACAAAAGCCACTAAGTTCTGCATGCCCACTGCTGTCCTTCATGTGACCTTCAAAGAAGCACGTGAAGGTCTTTTCTGCTTCACCTTTGTATTAGGTGGCTAGGGCTGTTTGTGACCGAGTTCCACTGAGTAGGTCACTTAAATAGAGATATTCGTTTTCTCATAGGTCAGGAGGCTGGAAGTCCAAGATCAAAGTGCTGGCAGGTCTGGGTCCTTGGCTTCCAGAGGGCCACCATCTCCCTGTGTCTTCGTGAGGTCTTTCCTGTGTCTGTGAGCCCCTGGTGTCTCTTTGTCCAGCAAAGACAAAGCTAAAGGACAGCTTGTAAGGACAGCACTCAGACTGGATTAGGGTCCACCTCAGTGGCCTTATTTTAACTGAATCACCTCTCTAAAGGTCGTCTCCAAATACAGTCACATAACTGGTGTACTCAGAGGTAGAATTCACCATATGACATTTTCGGGGGACACCCTTCAAGCTGTTAACTACCCTCTTTGGCCGATGTCTAGGGATTGCTGGGAACACAGCCTAAGTTCCTTAATACAGAAGCTGAAGGCATTCTCCTGTGTGGGAAGGAGTCCCTTAGTTAATTACCATTTGAGCCTTAGAAAAATTGTTTATTAAAAAAAAAGAGACTATTTTGGAATTGTTTTAAATTTATAGAAAAGTTGTAAAGGTAGTTCAGAGTTCCCATATACCATTACATGTCTATTTTCTTTTATCAGTAATACAGTATAATAGTATGATACACTGTCATAACTAATGATCTCATACATTATTATGAATAGGCTTTAGGGGGTGAATTTTGGCTATGCTGGCTCTTCCTGGCTGAACTTGGACTTTCTCTAGTTGTGGCGAGCAGGGGCTACTCTCTAGTTGTGATGTGAGGGCTTCTCATTGTGGTGGCTTCTCTTGTTGTGGAGCACAGGCTCTTGGCACACAATCTTCAGTAGTTGTGGTGCCTGGGCTCAGCTGGTGTGAGAGCTTAGTTGCCCTGCAGCATGTGGGATCTTCCCAGACCAGGAGTTGAACCTGTTTCCCATGCATTGACATGTGGATTCTTAAGCCCTGGACCACCAGGGAAGTCCCTGATACATTATTACTAAACGAAGTCTATGAAGGTCACAAAAGCCACTAAGTTCTGCATGCCCACTGCTGTCCTTCATGTGACCTTCAAAGAAGCACGTGAAGGTCTTTTCTGCTTCACCTTTGTATTAGGTGGCTAGGGCTGTTTGTGACCGAGTTCCACTGAGTAGGTCACTTAAATAGAGATATTCGTTTTCTCATAGGTCAGGAGGCTGGAAGTCCAAGATCAAAGTGCTGGCAGGTCTGGGTCCTTGGCTTCCAGAGGGCCACCATCTCCCTGTGTCTTCGTGAGGTCTTTCCTGTGTCTGTGAGCCCCTGGTGTCTCTTTGTCCAGCAAAGACAAAGCTAAAGGACAGCTTGTAAGGACAGCACTCAGACTGGATTAGGGTCCACCTCAGTGGCCTTATTTTAACTGAATCACCTCTCTAAAGGTCGTCTCCAAATACAGTCACATAACTGGTGTACTCAGAGGTAGAATTCACCATATGACATTTTCGGGGGACACCCTTCAAGCTGTTAACTACCCTCTTTGGCCGATGTCTAGGGATTGCTGGGAACACAGCCTAAGTTCCTTAATACAGAAGCTGAAGGCATTCTCCTGTGTGGGAAGGAGTCCCTTAGTTAATTACCTATTGAGCCTTAAAAAAATTGTCTATTAAAAAAAAAGAGACTATTTTGGAATTGTTTTAAATTTATAGAAAAGTTGTAAAGGTAGTTCAGAGTTCCCATATACCATTACATGTCTATTTTCTTTTATCAGTAATACAGTATAATAGTATGATACACTGTCATAACTAATGATCTCATACATTATTATGAATAGGCTTTAGGGGGTGAATTTTGGCTATGCTGGCTCTTCCTGGCTGAACTTGGACTTTCTCTAGTTGTGGCGAGCAGGGGCTACTCTCTAGTTGTGATGTGAGGGCTTCTCATTGTGGTGGCTTCTCTTGTTGTGGAGCACAGGCTCTTGGCACACAATCTTCAGTAGTTGTGGTGCCTGGGCTCAGCTGGTGTGAGAGCTTAGTTGCCCTGCAGCATGTGGGATCTTCCCAGACCAGGAGTTGAACCTGTTTCCCATGCATTGACATGTGGATTCTTAAGCCCTGGACCACCAGGGAAGTCCCTGATACATTATTACTAAACGAAGTCTATGCTTCATATTTCTTTAATTTATGACTAATACCCAAGCTCTTGTTCAAGGACACTGTATGACACTGGTCATGTCTCATTAGGCTTCACTGGCTTTGACAGTTTCCTAGACTTTCCTTGGTTTTGATGACCTGGGCAGCTCTGAGGCTTCTGTCTCTGTGTTTTGTAGGATGCCCTTCTTTGGGGATTTGTCTGATGCTTCTCATGATTAGATTGAGTTACAGGGTTTGGGAAAGGAGGACCACAGAGCTAAAGTGCTCTTCTTATCACATCGTGTTGACACTTCAACATGACTTTGCAGGCTTTTCATTAACTTTGGACTCTTGGCCAAGGCAGGTTTCTCCATGGTCAAATTACCTATTTTTTTACATCCCTCTTCCTCTTACATCCTCTGCTGTCTGGAGGGAAGTTGTTCTGTGCAGCCCACGATGAACAATGGGAGGTTAGGCTCCCATCTTTGCAAGTAGAATATTACATAAATTATTTGGGATTTTTCTGTCTGGGTGATTCCTGTCCTCTTCCTCGCTTATTTATATCAGTGTAGCTTCACAGGTAACTGACTGTGCTGTGAGGCACCTTACGCAGGCATTCAGCCCTTCTGCCCCACTTGTTGCCTTGCTGGCTTTTGGACCGACAAGCCTTTGTCAGATGAAGATACCAGAATTCTGTTAGGTGCAATCTAAAATGGCGGCAGAGTTGTAACCACATGCGTGTTACCTGAGACCTTATTGGACTTCAGGCTCCTAACTCTTAAGGAGACCAAGCGTTATTGTCTTGGTACTGCTGGATTTTGTCTGAAATTAACATTGAAGCAGCGCCACCGTGTGGTAAATGTAGAAGGATTCCTGTGTTCTAGAAACAACTTTTGGGGAATTCTGTTGTCTTTCCTGATACCCCTTAGCTAAAGCATTTTGGGGGCTTCCCAAGTGACACTAGTGATAAAGAACCCGCCTGCCAGTGCAGGAGACAGGAAGCATGGGTTCACTCCCTGGGTCGGGAAGATCCCCTGGAGAAGGAAATGGCAACCCACTCTTGCCTGGAGAATCTCACGAACAGAGGGCTACAGTCCATGGGTTGTAAAGGGCTGGCCATGACTGAGCGATACACACACGCACTAAGTGCTTTAAGAGAAAACACATTTAAAGTTTTTTAGAAAAGAGCCTGCTTTCAAGGACACTGTATGACACTTCATGTCTCATTAGGCTTCACTGGTTTACATTCTTTTTTATCCACATCGTCTCTGTGTTTTGTAGGATGCCCTTCTTTGGGATTTGTCTGATGCTTCTCATGATTAGATTGAGTTACAGGGTTTGGGAAAGGAGGACCACAGAGCTAAAGTGCTCTTCTTATCACATCGTGTTGACACTTCAACATGACTTTGCAGGCTTTTCATTAACTTTGGACTCTTGGCCAAGGCAGGTTTCTCCATGGTCAAATTACCTATTTTTTTACATCCCTCTTCCTCTTACATCCTCTGCTGTCTGGAGGGAAGTTGTTCTGTGCAGCCCACGATGAACAATGGGAGGTTAGGCTCCCATCTTTGCAAGTAGAATATTACATAAATTATTTGGGATTTTTCTGTCTGGGTGATTCCTGTCCTCTTCCTCGCTTATTTATATCAGTGTAGCTTCACAGGTAACTGACTGTGCTGTGAGGCACCTTACGCAGGCATTCAGCCCTTCTGCCCCACTTGTTGCCTTGCTGGCTTTTGGACCGACAAGCCTTTGTCAGATGAAGATACCAGAATTCTGTTAGGTGCAATCTAAAATGGCGGCAGAGTTGTAACCACATGCGTGTTACCTGAGACCTTATTGGACTTCAGGCTCCTAACTCTTAAGGAGACCAAGCGTTATTGTCTTGGTACTGCTGGATTTTGTCTGAAATTAACATTGAAGCAGCGCCACCGTGTGGTAAATGTAGAAGGATTCCTGTGTTCTAGAAACAACTTTTGGGGAATTCTGTTGTCTTTCCTGATACCCCTTAGCTAAAGCATTTTGGGGGCTTCCCAAGTGACACTAGTGATAAAGAACCCGCCTGCCAGTGCAGGAGACAGGAAGCATGGGTTCACTCCCTGGGTCGGGAAGATCCCCTGGAGAAGGAAATGGCAACCCACTCTTGCCTGGAGAATCTCACGAACAGAGGGCTACAGTCCATGGGTTGTAAAGGGCTGGCCATGACTGAGCGATACACACACGCACTAAGTGCTTTAAGAGAAAACACATTTAAAGTTTTTTAGAAAAGAGCCTGCTTTCTGGCTTTGCTTTTATACGTGATTGTGTGCTTAATCACTCAGTCATGTCTGACTCTCTGTGACCCCGTGGCCTATAGCCTGCCAGGCTCCTCTGTCCATGGGATCCTCCGGGCAGGATTACTGGAGCGGGCTGCCGTTTCCTTCTCCAGGGGATCTTCCCAACCCAGGGACTGATCCTGCATCTCCCGTGTCTCCTGCGTTGCAGACAGGTTCTTTATGAGCCGAGCAATCAGGGAAGCCCTGATACATGATTGGGTTTACATAAGAAGTGAACACTTAAAAAATTCCCAGTAGCTATTATTATTTTTTGGCATCCTGTTAACTTTTAATTTGTATCTTCAGCTTTTTCCCCCTGATTATTCGAAATTGAGGTATAAATGTGCAACAGGTTGAAACTCTCCGAACCTCTGGCACTTTTATCTTTGACTCTAGGCGGGTTAGGGACTTACTGTGTTTCATTCTTCTTTGGCCAAATGTTTTGAGAGGTTCAAGGCTATGTGGAAGGTGGCCAGGGAGCCTGACAGTGCCCACCGTGATGAGTGGGAGCATGGTTGGGACTAGCCGCTCTCTGTCTCTTGGAATGTTCATATCTGCAGGGGACATCTTCAGAATGGAGAGGTGGGGAGGTAGTGGGATACTTTAGTATGACCTGTGGTTGACCTGGGTGACGGTGCTAAGCCGGGGATTACTATGACAGCCAGTCAGAGGTGGTTCTAAAGAAAGTCAAGGAGTCGCTCTTTGCATTGTAATAAATCGGTTGTCGCAGGAATTCCAAATTTAATGTTAATGTTGAACAGCTTTTGAGAGGGAGGTGAAATTATTGTTGCTTTGATGGGCAAGAAAAATCCATAAAGAACTGGATGTAACTCAGTTAATGTGGAGGCCCTTCCTCTGCTGTGTCCTAAACCCAGGACACTAGTAGGAACTTGACGGCTGGGGCTGAGAGGGCTGTGACTGTCCGGGCCATTACCGGGGGTGGGGCTGTGTCAGGAGGAAAGGAACTCTGCCTGTGGCGCTTTGTCTGGTTCCTCACAGTGATGTCGTGCGTTCCCTATGTCATCTGTGAGCGTGCCTTGTCCTGTGCAAACGCGAAAGAGATAAGAGCTAAGCCCCCAAATATCACTCAACTGATGCCCTCTTAGGTTCCTAGTGCTTTCAAGAGGTATTTCAGATAATGGAAACCACATGCATTCAAGCGTGAGCGCCTCACCACAGAGGTCAGAGAAGGACGCTTCCCTCAAGTGCAGAAACCCGGCCTGCCCTGGCCTCTGGGACTGGTAGAGGCCACTCCTGTGTGGCCTGACAGGCCCGCCGCTGACCACGCCCAGCAAGATGGCAGGCTGCTCCTGACCTCAGAGATAGTGTCTCAGAGCAGAGTGCCCCTCTCTACAGATGTCAGAAACAGGGAGGAGTTCCCTGGGGATGCTGACGGGTTCAACGGTGATGACTGTGAGGACTCTGGTGTCACCTGGAAGGTTCTAGAATTCAGCTGGGAAGCCAGAAATGAATGATAGCTAAATTTGAGGGGGTGGGGGCGGCCAGCTAGGGGCTGTGGGTGGCTTGTGGTAGACCTGGAGTTAAGGGAATTCTCTTTTTCTCTTTCTCTCTCCCTCCCTCTTTCCTTCCTTCCATCATGAATTCCTTCCAGTGAGCATTTTGAAAGTGAGAGATTGACTTTGTACACTGGAGAGAGCGTTGTTAAAATGAGCCTTTTGATGTCTGAGAAGAGCACTTTGTGTACAGATGATGCGGAAGGTTCAGATTACTGCTCAGTATACTGTAGTTAATAATTTTAAATGTGGCTTTCCATAGCCTTTTTTTTTTTTTTTTTTAAAGATTTATTTATTTATTTTGGTGGGGTCGGGTGGGGAGGCGGGGAGCAGGCGGGCTACTTCTGTTGGTCTTTCATTTCTCTATTTTCATCCATCTTTGTTCTTTGGCCCGTGTGGGCCTCCCATTGCGGTGGCCTCTGTTGTCGCAGAGCACCGGCTCTGGGCACATGCGCGTCAGAGCTCCGGCTCGTAATTAGACACATCGGTCTAGCTGCTCCGGCACGTGGGATCTTCCCAGGACAGGGATCGAAGGGACCAGGCTCTGGCCTTTCAATTCAACTTACAAATGCCAATTTAAGCTCACAGTGATGTCGTGCGTTCCCTATGTCATCTGTGAGCGTGCCTTGTCCTGTGCAAACGCGAAAGAGATAAGAGCTAAGCCCCCAAATATCACTCAACTGATGCCCTCTTAGGTTCCTAGTGCTTTCAAGAGGTATTTCAGATAATGGAAACCACATGCATTCAAGCGTGAGCGCCTCACCACAGAGGTCAGAGAAGGACGCTTCCCTCAAGTGCAGAAACCCGGCCTGCCCTGGCCTCTGGGACTGGTAGAGGCCACTCCTGTGTGGCCTGACAGGCCCGCCGCTGACCACGCCCAGCAAGATGGCAGGCTGCTCCTGACCTCAGAGATAGTGTCTCAGAGCAGAGTGCCCCTCTCTACAGATGTCAGAAACAGGGAGGAGTTCCCTGGGGATGCTGACGGGTTCAACGGTGATGACTGTGAGGACTCTGGTGTCACCTGGAAGGTTCTAGAATTCAGCTGGGAAGCCAGAAATGAATGATAGCTAAATTTGAGGGGGTGGGGGCGGCCAGCTAGGGGCTGTGGGTGGCTTGTGGTAGACCTGGAGTTAAGGGAATTCTCTTTTTCTCTTTCTCTCTCCCTCCCTCTTTCCTTCCTTCCATCATGAATTCCTTCCAGTGAGCATTTTGAAAGTGAGAGATTGACTTTGTACACTGGAGAGAGCGTTGTTAAAATGAGCCTTTTGATGTCTGAGAAGAGCACTTTGTGTACAGATGATGCGGAAGGTTCAGATTACTGCTCAGTATACTGTAGTTAATAATTTTAAATGTGGCTTTCCATAGCCTTTTTTTTTTTTTTTTTTAAAGATTTATTTATTTATTTTGGTGGGGGTGGGGTGGGGAGGGAGGGGAGCAGGCGGGCCACTTCTATTGGTCTTTCGTTTTTATTTATTTTTCATCCATCTTTGTTCTTCGGCTCGTGTGGGCCTCCCATTGCGGTGGCCTCTGTTGTCGCAGAGCACCGGCTCTGGGCACATGCGCGTCAGAGCTCCGGCTCGTAATTAGACACATCGGTCTAGCTGCTCCGCGGCACGTGGGATCTTCCCAGGACAGGGATCGAACCAGCGCCCCTTGCACCGCAAGGCGGTGTCCTTGCCCACCTTTTCCATAGCCTTTCAATTCAACTTACAAATCCTGTTTATAACCTAATTTAAAAGCATACATATAAAATAGCTCATATAGCTCAATATCAAAACAAAAATGAACCCAATAAAAAAAAAATGAGCAGAAGGCTTGTAAAGATATTTTTCCAAAGAAGATATACAGGTGGCCAACGGGCACAAGAAAAGATGTTCAGCATCACTAATTATTAGAGAAATACAAATCAGAACCACAATGTGGTATTGTCACCTGTCAAAATGACTATCGTCAAGAAGTCTGCAAAAGGGCTTCCCCTGGTGGTCCAGTGGGTAAAGACACTGCCTTGCAGTGCAAGGGGCGCCGGTTCAAGCCCTGGCCTGGGAAGATCCCACGTGCCGTGGAGTGGCTGGACCGATGTGTCCAATTACCGAGCCAGAGCTCTGGAGCGCATGCACCCAGAGCCGGCGCTCTGCAGCGACAGACGCCACCGCGATGGGAGGCCCGCAGGAGCCAAGGAACAAAGATGGATGAAAATAGAGAAATGAAAGACCAATAGAAGTGGCCCGCCCACTCCCCTCCCTCCCCACCCCGAACCCCACCCAAAAATAAATAATAAAATAAATAAAATAATAAATAAATCTTTAAAATAATAATAATAAAATAATAAAATAATAAAATAAATAATAAAATAAATCTTTAAAAAAAAAAAAGTCTGCAAAAAATAAATGCTGGAGAGGCTGTGGAAAAAGGAATCCTTTATACATTGTTAGTGGGAATGTAAATTGGTGCAGCCACTGTGGAAAACAGTATGAAGATTCCTTGAAAAACTAAAAATTAAATTACCATATGATCCAGTAGTTCCACTCCTGGGCATATATGTCTGTAAAAAGCAAAAACAAATCGACATCATCAACAAATCGACAGACAACAAATGCTGGAGAGGGTGTGGAGAAAAGGGAACCCTCTTGCATTGCTGGTGGGAATGTAAATTAATACAACCTCTATGGAAGACAATATGGAGATTCCTTAAAAAACTAAAAATAGAAGCACCCTATGACCCAGCAATCCCACTATTAGGCCTATATCCTGATGAAATCAAAACTGAAAGAGGCACCTGTACCCCAATGTTCATTGCAGCTCTCTATACAATAGCCAGAACATGGAAGCAACCTAGATGTCCATCGACAAATGAATGGATCCAGAAGCTCTGGTACATATATACAATGGAATACTACTCAGCTGTTAAAAGAAATGCAGAAGACTCAGTCCTAATGAGGTGGCTGGCTTTAGAACCTATCATAAAAAGTGAAGTAAGTCAAAAAGAGAAAGACAAGTATAGTCTACTAACTCATATATATGGGATCTAGTAAGATGGTCATGATAACACACACAGTGAACTCATGAAAAAACAGAGAATAGACATAAAGACATTGTGGAGACCGAACAATGGGAGGGAGTAACATGGGAACCTATACTGTCATGTGTAGAAAAGATAGCTATTGTCATTGTGCTAGGGGAATAGGAGTACCTACAACCACTTGGAGCGATGGTCTGGAGGGATGGGGGAATCTGGGTGGGGGGAGGGTCAAGGGATATGCATCTGATTGATCTGGGAACATACATGTACAAAAATAAATAAATAAATAAATAAATAAATAAATAAATTTAAAAAAAAAAACAAAAAAAACAAAAAACTTCACTTTGAAAAGAAACGTGTACCCTAATATTCATAACAGCACTATTTACAATAGCCAGAACATGGAAGCAACCTAGATGTCCATCGACAAATGAATGGATCCAGAAGCTCTGGTACATATATACAATGGAATACTACTCAGCTGTTAAAAGAAATGCAGAAGACTCAGTCCTAATGAGGTGGCTGGCTTTAGAACCTATCATAAAAAGTGAAGTAAGTCAAAAAGAGAAAGACAAGTATAGTATACTAACTCATATATATGGGATCTAGTAAGATGGTCATGATAACACACACAGTGAACTCATGAAAAAACAGAGAATAGACATAAAGACATTGTGGAGACCGAACAATGGGAGGGAGTAACATGGGAACCTATACTGTCATGTGTAGAAAAGATAGCTATTGTCATTGTGCTAGGGGAATAGGAGTACCTACAACCACTTGGAGCGATGGTCTGGAGGGATGGGGGAATCTGGGTGGGGGGAGGGTCAAGGGATATGCATCTGATTGATCTGGGAACATACATGTACAAAAATAAATAAATAAATAAATAAATAAATAAATAAATTTAAAAAAAAAAACAAAAAAAACAAAAAACTTCACTTTGAAAAGAAACGTGTACCCTAATATTCATAACAGCACTATTTACAATAGCCAAGACATGGGAACAACTGGGTTGTTGTCTACCAAGAGAAGAGTGGCTTAAGAAGATATGAGATAAGCACAAACACACATACACAGAGGAATATTACTCAGCCATAAAAAAGAGTGACATACTGCTATTTGCAGCAATGTAGATGGATCTAGAGAATATTATACTTAGTGATATAAGTCAGAGAAAGACAAACACTGTATATATCACTTATATATGGAATCTAAAAAATGATATAAATGAATCTATATACAAGACAAACAGACTCACAGAGAGAAAACAGACTCACAGAGAGAAAACAAACTTATGGTTGCTGCAGGAGGACGGAGGGAGGAAGAGGGGTAAAGTAGGGATAAAATAAGTTATGGGACACAGACTACTGTATTTAAAAATAGATCAGCAACAGGGAGTTAATGTTTGCGCAGGTACTGTGTTCTGTCCCTGGGGCTCAGACCATGCAGACTTTGCCTGCAGTGCAGATGACATGGGTTTGATCCCTGGGTCGGGAAGATTCCCAGGAGAAGGAAATAGCAACCCACTGCAGTATTCTTCCTTGGAAAATTCCATGGATGCCCCATAGGGTCACAAAAGAGTCAGACTATTATAATAGCCTATAATAGAGTACAATCTGCAAAAAACCTGAATTATTCTATACATAAGCATGATATTGTAAGTCAGCTTTATGTCAGTTTAAAAAATAGTAAAAGTAGAAATACAGTAAAGTAAATTTGACTTAAAACTGAAAATTTACCCGTTTCAAATAGGAATCACAAAGTTAATCAGTCAGATACTCTGATGCGCCTCTTTTAAAAAATGTTAAAAACTCTCTATTAGACATATTCCTTGATTATGCCTGGTGGTACAAACTTCATCTCAATGGTAGCACAGTTGTACCAATACTTTGGGTTTGGCTTCTTTCTTCAAGTCTTTATTTCTCAACCTTGTTCCGATTGCTGGCCAACCAGTAGGGCTAATCGACTTGGGCAAGGTGAGGCTGGGGCCATGAATGCATGATCCCAGTATGTCGTTTTTTAGGATTAAGTTTGGTGTCAAGGGGAAAAACCAAATATCTGAGAGCTTAAACAAAAATGTATTTCTCTGTCTAGTTAACAGTTCAGAGGTATGTAGCACTGGGCCTTGGTGAGTTCAAGGTGTTGTTGGGGACCCAGTCTCAAAGCTTGATGTGGGTGCTGTAACAAGTTACCACAAACCTGGAGGCTTAGGACAACAGACATTAATTCCCCCATCCTTCTGGAGACTGGAAGTCAGAAATCAAGATATCAGCAGAATTGCAGCCCCTGTGGAGGCTCTGGGGAGAATGTATTCCTTGTCTCTTCTTGCTGCTGATGGTCTGGGTGCTCCTGGCTTGTGGCTGTTTCGTACCGTCCTGTCTGTCTCACGTGGCCTCTCTGTGTGACAGTCTCATCCCCCTCTACCTTCCTTTTATAAGGACACTTGTGATGATACTAGTGATGGTGTTTGGGGACCTCCCCACATGGGATAATCCAGAATGAGACCTTAACCATGGCCACATGGACCATTTTTCCCAAATGAAGCTGCATGTATAGGTTCTAGGGTTGGGTCTTCGACATACCTTTGGGGGCATACCTTTGGGGGCTGTCACCAGCCTCGAGCCCGCTTACCACAAGGTCACCTCAAAGTCCCCAGGACTGCTGAGCACTAGGTAACATGTCAGCATTTCTTCTAGGGAGGAAAGTAAGATCAAAATGGGAGCCTCTCCCAGCTGGGTCAACTCCCACTCAACATTTGCCTTCCTCTCACTGGCTAACAAAAGTTTTTTAAGCAAAATTTTCATGATATTGTAAGTCAGCTTTATGTCAGTTTAAAAAATAGTAAAAGTAGAAATACAGTAAAGTAAATTTGACTTAAAACTGAAAATTTACCCGTTTCAAATAGGAATCACAAAGTTAATCAGTCAGATACTCTGATGCGCCTCTTTTAAAAAATGTTAAAAACTCTCTATTAGACATATTCCTTGATTATGCCTGGTGGTACAAACTTCATCTCAATGGTAGCACAGTTGTACCAATACTTTGGGTTTGGCTTCTTTCTTCAAGTCTTTATTTCTCAACCTTGTTCCGATTGCTGGCCAACCAGTAGGGCTAATCGACTTGGGCAAGGTGAGGCTGGGGCCATGAATGCATGATCCCAGTATGTCGTTTTTTAGGATTAAGTTTGGTGTCAAGGGGGAAAAAAACCAAATATCTGAGAGCTTAAACAAAAATGTATTTCTCTGTCTAGTTAACAGTTCAGAGGTATGTAGCACTGGGCCTTGGTGAGTTCAAGGTGTTGTTGGGGACCCAGTCTCAAAGCTTGATGTGGGTGCTGTAACAAGTTACCACAAACCTGGAGGCTTAGGACAACAGACATTAATTCCCCCATCCTTCTGGAGACTGGAAGTCAGAAATCAAGATATCAGCAGAATTGCAGCCCCTGTGGAGGCTCTGGGGAGAATGTATTCCTTGTCTCTTCTTGCTGCTGATGGTCTGGGTGCTCCTGGCTTGTGGCTGTTTCGTACCGTCCTGTCTGTCTCACGTGGCCTCTCTGTGTGACAGTCTCATCCCCCTCTACCTTCCTTTTATAAGGACACTTGTGATGATACTAGTGATGGTGTTTGGGGACCTCCCCACATGGGATAATCCAGAATGAGACCTTAACCATGGCCACATGGACCATTTTTCCCAAATGAAGCTGCATGTATAGGTTCTAGGGTTGGGTCTTCGACATACCTTTGGGGGCATACCTTTGGGGGCTGTCACCAGCCTACGAGCCCGCTTACCACAAGGTCACCTCAAAGTCCCCCAGGACTGCTGAGCACTAGGTAACATGTCAGCATTTCTTCTAGGGAGGAAAGTAAAGATCAAAATGGGAGCCTCTCCCAGCTGGGTCAACTCCCACTCAACATTTGCCTTCCTCTCACTGGCTGCCGAGGAGGCTAGAAAATGCAGCCTTTTATTCATTTAATATGCTGTGCTGCTCGAGTATAATTTTCAAAAAGGTCCAAATATGACATGTAGATATAAAAAGGTCCTATGTCAACAGTTTTTTTTTTTTTTTTTTAAAGATTTATTTATTTATTTATTTTGGGCGGGGGTCGGGTTGGGGAGGGAGGGGAGCGGGCGGGCCACTTCTATTGGTCTTTCATTTCTCTGTTTTCATCCGTCTTTGTTCTTTGGCTCCTGTGGGCCTCCCAGCACGGTGGCATCTGTCGTTGCAGAGCGCCGGCTCTGGGCGCATGCGCGCCAGAGCTCTGGCTCGGTGATTGGACACATCGGTCCAGCCGCTCAGCGGCACGTATGATCTTCCCAGGCCAGGGCTTGAACCGGCGCCCCTTGCACTGCAAGGCGGTGTCCTTATCCACTGGACCACCAGGGGAAGCCCTATGTCAACAGTTTTATTTAGCTCATTCATTAAGGCAAGAACAAGCAAGGCATTAGACCAATTTAAATGAGAATCTGGATTACAGAGATTTATAGTCTCTGCCAGACAACATTCATTTGCACTGCTCTCAGTTCTTTTGCAGTTGGCAGCCCTGGGAAATAGTCCAGTTGAGAGGAAGTCAACCCACGAGTACACACCTATGGAAGGAGATAGTCAGGAGAGTCTGCCTTCTGTCAACAGTCCCGAGCACCCTGCTGAAGGAATGCCCTATGGCTTCGGTTTGCTTACAGTATTGGGTACTTTTAAAAAAAAAAAAACAAAAAACAGCGACCATTGGAGAAATCAGGGCTGTTTTACCGAGATGGAAGGGATGATCAGAGGCTGGGGCTGGCCTCTGCCTGGTTCTGCCTGTCAGAGTTGTTCACCCAGAATGGAGGTGTCATCTAGTTTGAGTCACACCCCCTACACAGGCCCTCTGTCAGGCCCCCTCTATTTTAAATAATTTTTTTTCACTTTTTAAAAATTTACATAGAATAATACTTATTTTTGCTCTATGAGCTTTGGCAAGTACATAGAGTTGTGTAAGTACCATCATGATCAAGAACAGAATACTTTCCTCACCCCAAAATATTCCCTTATCCTGTCCCTTTGTAGTCAGCTTCTACTGCCTGGGAACCACGGATGTTCTCCAAGCCTATAGTCTTTCCAGACTATATATAAATAGAAGCACACATTATCCAGCCTTGTGAGTCTGGCTTCTTTCACTAAGCATAATACATTTGAAATTGTCATGGTATCAATACCTCTTTTTTTCAAGTATTTTTATTGAAGTATGGTTAATTTAAAATTCTGTCTTACCTCTTATTATTGCTGAGTAATATGAATTTATTGCATGGATATACAAATTTATCCATTCATCAGTTGAAGGACATTTTAATACCCTCAGGGTCTTTTGTTGATTATGAGTAAAATTGCTATTTGTTCAGTCACAAATTGTGTCTGACTCTTTGCGACCCAAAGGACCGCAGCAAGCCAGGCTTCCCTGTCCTATACCATCTCCCAGAATTTGCTCAAACCCCTCAGAGGTCTTTTGTTGATTGATCATTCATTAAGGCAAGAACAAGCAAGGCATTAGACCAATTTAAATGAGAATCTGGATTACAGAGATTTATAGTCTCTGCCAGACAACATTCATTTGCACTGCTCTCAGTTCTTTTGCAGTTGGCAGCCCTGGGAAATAGTCCAGTTGAGAGGAAGTCAACCCACGAGTACACACCTATGGAAGGAGATAGTCAGGAGAGTCTGCCTTCTGTCAACAGTCCCGAGCACCCTGCTGAAGGAATGCCCTATGGCTTCGGTTTGCTTACAGTATTGGGTACTTTTAAAAAAAAAAAAACAAAAAACAGCGACCATTGGAGAAATCAGGGCTGTTTTACCGAGATGGAAGGGATGATCAGAGGCTGGGGCTGGCCTCTGCCTGGTTCTGCCTGTCAGAGTTGTTCACCCAGAATGGAGGTGTCATCTAGTTTGAGTCACACCCCCTACACAGGCCCTCTGTCAGGCCCCCTCTATTTTAAATAATTTTTTTTCACTTTTTAAAAATTTACATAGAATAATACTTATTTTTGCTCTATGAGCTTTGGCAAGTACATAGAGTTGTGTAAGTACCATCATGATCAAGAACAGAATACTTTCCTCACCCCAAAATATTCCCTTATCCTGTCCCTTTGTAGTCAGCTTCTACTGCCTGGGAACCACGGATGTTCTCCAAGCCTATAGTCTTTCCAGACTATATATAAATAGAAGCACACATTATCCAGCCTTGTGAGTCTGGCTTCTTTCACTAAGCATAATACATTTGAAATTGTCATGGTATCAATACCTCTTTTTTTCAAGTATTTTTATTGAAGTATGGTTAATTTAAAATTCTGTCTTACCTCTTATTATTGCTGAGTAATATGAATTTATTGCATGGATATACAAATTTATCCATTCATCAGTTGAAGGACATTTTAATACCCCTCAGGGTCTTTTTGTTGATTATGAGTAAAATTGCTATTTGTTCAGTCACAAATTGTGTCTGACTCTTTGCGACCCAAAGGACCGCAGCAAGCCAGGCTTCCCTGTCCTATACCATCTCCCAGAATTTGCTCAAACTCATGTCCACTGAGTCAGTGATGCCACCAACTATCTGATCCTCTGTTGCCTCCTTCTCCGCTTGTCCTCCATCTTTCCCAGCATCAGGGTCTTTTCCAGTGAGTCATCTCTTCACATTTCGTTACCATAGTATTTCAAGTATGTTCTCAGCTTGAAATAAGTATTTCAGCACCACAGTTCTAAAGCATCAGTTCTTTAGCGCTCCGCCTTCTTGACAGTCTAACTCTGAATATCCACACATGACTACTGGAAAGCCATAGCTTTGATTGTACGGACGTCTTTGGCAAAGTATGTCTCAGCTTTTTAATATGCTATCTAGGTTTGTCATGGCTTTTCTTCCAAGGAGTCAGCATCTTTTAATTTTATGGCGGTAGCCACTTTCCTCAGTGATTTTGGAGCCTGAGAAAATAAAATCTGACACTGTTCCTAGTTTTCCCCCATCTCTTTGCCATGATAAATGCATACAGGTTTTTGAGAAAATACATGGTTTCATCCTCTTAGTAGTCAGTACCTAGTTGTGGAATTGCTTGGTGGTAGGTTAAGTGTATATATATTTTTTAATTTATTTAGCTTTTTTTTTGGAGGGTGGGGTGGGGAGGGAGGGGGATGGGCGGGCCACTTCTATTGGTCTTTCATTTCTCTATTTTCATCCGTCTTTGTTCTTTGACTCCTGTGGGCCTCCCATCGCAGTGGCCCCTGTCGTTGCAGAGCGCTGGCTCTGGGCGCATGCGCTCCAGAGCTCCGGCTCAGTAATTGGACACATCGGTCCAGCCGCTCCGCGGCAGGTGGGATCTTCCTAGGCCAGGAATCGAACCGGCACCCCTTGCACTGCAAGGCGGTGTCCTTATCCACTGGACCACCAGGGGAAGCCCCCAAGTGTATTTTTTTTTTTTTTAAGATTTATTTATTTATTTATTTTGGGCGGGGGTCGGGTTGGGGAGGGAGGGGAGCGGGCGGGCCACTTCTATTGGTCTTTCATTTCTCTATTTTCATCCATCTTTGTTCTTTGGCTCCTGTGGGCCTCCCATCGCGGTGGCGTCTGTCGTTGCAGAGCGCCGGCTCTGGGCGCATGCGCTCCAGAGCTTTGGCTCAGTAATTGGACACATCAGTCCAGCCGCTCTGCGGCACGTGGGATCTTCTCAGGCCAGGGCTCGAACAGGTGCCCCTTGCACTGCAAGGTGGTGTCTTTACCCACTGGACCACCAGGGGAAGCCCCTGTATTTTTAATTTTATATGAAAATGTCACCTGTTTTCCAAAGCTGTTGTACCATTTTGCATTCCCGCCAGCAGTGTAGGAGGGTTCCTACTGAAGTATATCCTCCTCACAAGCAGTTCTTAATCATTGAATTTTTTTTTTTTTTAATTTTAGACATTCTACTAGGTTTGTGTCCCTGATGGCTCAGTGGTAAAGGACCCACCTTCCAATATAAGAGACATAGGTTCTGGACCAGGAAGATCCCTGAGAGAAGTAAAATGGCAGCCCACTCCAATATTCTTGCCTGGAAAATCCCATGGAGAGAGGAGCCTGGCAGGCTACAGTCTGTAGGGTCACAAATAATTCAGCACGATTTAGCAACTAACCACCAACAACTAAGTGTGTAGTGGTAATTCACTGATTTCTTGATGGTCTCAGTTTAAGCCAGTCAGGTTGTAACTGACAACCAAGGATAATCTTTTAACCTAATCTAACTAAACTCATTAAGTCTCTTATCCAGGGGAGGTCTTTCTGCATGTAATCTGAGGTCTTCAGATCCAACCACTGCCAGAGGCATAATCTTCTTATTTGATTGGAGGCTGCCTCAAGGCAGGGACAAGGTCTTGCATAGCTAACCCCATGGTTTTCAGACATAAGCACCAGAGTCAGAATCACCTCACACTCTGGAACAGGGCTGAGAGTTTGCATTGCTAACAAGCTGGCCCAGGGACCACACTTTGAACACAACTAGTCTGAACCCTCAGGGAAAGAAAGTTCTTGAGGACCCTGCCTCCCTGTTTCTGGAATCTTGACATTATCATGCAGCACAGGGCTCTTTGCCTGCTAATGTGAATATGTGGAGAGCTCCTAACCCTTATGGGCTCCTTTTCTTGTTCCTTAGAGAAGCTTAAATTGTCACTCCAAGGAGGACTCTGATCTTTCTTCCAGGGACATCTTAGATTTATGGTTTTTTTTTCATTTTTAAAATTTTATCATAAATGAAACATTCTTAGTAATTGGACACATCAGTCCAGCCGCTCTGCGGCACGTGGGATCTTCTCAGGCCAGGGCTCGAACAGGTGCCCCTTGCACTGCAAGGTGGTGTCTTTACCCACTGGACCACCAGGGGAAGCCCCTGTATTTTTAATTTTATATGAAAATGTCACCTGTTTTCCAAAGCTGTTGTACCATTTTGCATTCCCGCCAGCAGTGTAGGAGGGTTCCTACTGAAGTATATCCTCCTCACAAGCAGTTCTTAATCATTGAATTTTGTTTTTAATTTTAGACATTCTACTAGGTTTGTGTCCCTGATGGCTCAGTGGTAAAGGACCCACCTTCCAATATAAGAGACATAGGTTCTGGACCAGGAAGATCCCTGAGAGAAGTAAAATGGCAGCCCACTCCAATATTCTTGCCTGGAAAATCCCATGGAGAGAGGAGCCTGGCAGGCTACAGTCTGTAGGGTCACAAATAATTCAGCACGATTTAGCAACTAACCACCAACAACTAAGTGTGTAGTGGTAATTCACTGATTTCTTGATGGTCTCAGTTTAAGCCAGTCAGGTTGTAACTGACAACCAAGGATAATCTTTTAACCTAATCTAACTAAACTCATTAAGTCTCTTATCCAGGGGAGGTCTTTCTGCATGTAATCTGAGGTCTTCAGATCCAACCACTGCCAGAGGCATAATCTTCTTATTTGATTGGAGGCTGCCTCAAGGCAGGGACAAGGTCTTGCATAGCTAACCCCATGGTTTTCAGACATAAGCACCAGAGTCAGAATCACCTCACACTCTGGAACAGGGCTGAGAGTTTGCATTGCTAACAAGCTGGCCCAGGGACCACACTTTGAACACAACTAGTCTGAACCCTCAGGGAAAGAAAGTTCTTGAGGACCCTGCCTCCCTGTTTCTGGAATCTTGACATTATCATGCAGCACAGGGCTCTTTGCCTGCTAATGTGAATATGTGGAGAGCTCCTAACCCTTATGGGCTCCTTTTCTTGTTCCTTAGAGAAGCTTAAATTGTCACTCCAAGGAGGACTCTGATCTTTCTTCCAGGGACATCTTAGATTTATGGTTATTCATTTATTTGTGACAGTTTGGTTAATGATTCTTATCATAAAAATGAAACCAACTTCAGGTTAATATTCCTTATGGTAAATTGTAATTACTACCAGTAGTTATAGGAGGTGGTACTGTTGTTCAGTCACTAAGTTGTATCTGACCCTTTGTGACCCCATGGACTACAGCAAGCCAGGCTTACTTGTCTTTCACTATCTCCCAGAGTTTGCTCACACTCATGTCCATTGAGGTGGTGATGCCATCCAACCATCTCATCCTCTGTTGCCCTCTTCTCCTCCTGCCCTCAGTCTTTCTCAGCATCAGGGTCTTTTCCAGTGAGTTAGCTCTTCGCATCAAGTGGCCAAAGTATAGGAGGTGAGGGCAACAGATTTCTTCCCTGTGCACTCACTCAGGTATAAGTGAAAACAAAGCTTAGGTGGCATTCTGCCCATATGTAGGTTTATTAGCAGGCTGGCACAATGCAGTCATATAATCTGTTTCATATGCCTGATAAAGTTCCAGCTCTGTCTTTCTCGGGGAGGGAATGGTGTTCCTGTGTCACCTTGCATTCAGTGTTTACCTGTAACAAGTATGGCAGCAGTTCATGGTTAGTTTTCTCCTGTTGCCCTAAAAAGTTACTACAGACATAGCAACTTAGAACAAACTGTCTCACAGTTCTTTCTATAGAATTCCAGGCACTGTCTGACACGTTGGTTCTCTGCTCTGGGTTTCACAAGTCCCAGCAGAAGATAGTGGGCCTGTGTTCCTTTCTGGGGCTCCAGAAGATGACCTGTTCTTGAACTCACTCAGGTTGGCTGAGTGTAGTGCCACACGGCTGTAGGACTGAGGTCCCCCTTTCCTGGCTTGCTCTGGGCTGGGGGTCATTCTCAGTCTCTAGCGGCTGGCTGCATTCCTTTGCTAATGGCCTTCTTCCTCCATCTTCAAAATTATCAAAGTGTCGTGTCCAAAGGGCAGAACCATCACACTTTATGTCTCTCTGACCGTCTCCACCACCTCTGCCGCATCTCATCTCCTCCTCTGACTCACATTGCACTGACTTCGTTACCCTTCTCTCCTTACACAAGCCTCCAGGCCCATGTAAAAAGATTTCTGGAAATTTCTGTGAAAGCCCCCCCGGGAAACATCACATGTATTCTTGAGATGAAGACTGAATTCAGTCTTCCTCTTCTACTTTTAAGGGGTTGTGTGATTACATGGGGCCTACTCAGTAATCCAGAACAATCTCTTTAGTTTAAGGTCAGCTGGTTAGTAACCTTAATTCCTTTTTTTGCCTTTTTATTTTGTTTTGGAGTATAGATGATTAACGGCATTGTGACAATTCCAGGTGGACAGCAAATGGACTCAGCCATATATCATTCTCCCCCAAACTCATCTCCCATCCAGGCTGCCACAGAACACTGAGTAGAGTTCTCTGTGCTCTATAGTAGGTCCTTGTTAGAAACCTGAATTCTTAATCCCACCTGCAAACCATTCACAGCCATACCTGGATTTTATTTAATTCAATAATCAGGGCCCATGAAACTTGGAATGACATCTTAGGAGTTCTGCCTACCACAGACAGAATTTCTTATCCTAACATTTTGACTCAGGGATCAAGTAATTCCCTGGAACCAGCAGCTGGATGTCCAGCCATTTACCTATCAAGCCAGCACACGTCTGTGCAGGCTGGCTGGATTTTTACCTACCTAGGTCACACACGGGCCAGAGTACTTCTGTGGTATTTCTTATCAGTCTTCTTACTTCGAACACCATGCATTCACCACTGAAGAGACAGTTCCAATAGCCATAATAGTAATTAACCAAGTCAGTAATTTAACCCGTGTGAAAGTCTGTTTCTAGCCTCCCGTGTGCAATGACCATGGTGCTGGTTGCTGATAAGTATGGCCGGCTGACTGACTTGGACTTGCAATGGCCTTAGCTGTTGTGTGTGTGGCCTTTTGATTAGAAGCTAGTTAACTACTCCAGGAGTCTGTATTATCGATTAAGACAACTAATTGCCCTCAGGCAGGAGATTAAAGCCAACAGACACACATTTATATTGCCCTGTTTATGTTGAAGTGTTTTGAAATAAAACTCAGACGATGAGACAAAGACTCTTGACCCCTCAACCGAGAGCTTGCGGGGAGTGCTGTCCCATCTTGTCACCCTGTGCCTGGCACGCAGCGGATGTGCAGCAGATTCTTGTGAAACACGTAGGTGAATGAATACATTTCCATGCTGTAACACACCAGGGCTTCCCTGGTGGCTCAGATGGTAAAGAATCTGCCTGCAATGCCGGTAGACCCGGGTTTGATCTCAATCAGGAAAATCCCCTGGAGAAGGGAATGGCAACCCACTCCATTCCCTGTTCTTGCCTGGAGAATCTCATGGACAGACAAGCCTGGCAGACTACAGTCTGTGGGGTCGCAAAGAGTTGGACCTGACTGAGAAATTCACAGTTTTCACTTTCGTGCTGTAATACATGAAAAATCAGATACATGATAGGAACATCATGGCAGACAAAGTGAATTGGGAGAAAGTGGGAACATTGCTCAGGGTGCTTTGTTGAACTGGGAATGTGCTGTGTTCATGGTGCTATAAACATGCACAGTGCAAGCTGAGACTTGCAAATCTCTGCTAACATTGATTTTAAAGATGCTTTATGGAAAGGGGGATGGCTCCGTTTTGATAGATTATTTTCCTACTGGACTTAAGTGCCTTCCTGGCAGTGCATGTTTGCATTGCGTGGCTCCTGTGCATCGCATGCATGAATTAAGGCTTTCTGCCCTTCTCAGTGTTGTTGTTCAGTCCCTAAGTCACGTCACTCTTACCAAAAATAAGGTATTTGAGAAAAATTTTTTTTAAAAAAGGGGGCTTAGTGAGAGGAGGGTCAGGTAACTGTTGTATTTCATTCACCAGCAGTCGAGTACTCGTTTTTTTCCCCTCTTGCCTTCTCTTTTTTCTTCCTTAGAATTAACAGTCTGAATTTCCACAGACCTCACCTGTCTTTGGATATGATGAGGTTACAGCCGTAATAACTCAGATTGCACGGACCTGACACCCACCTCTCCTCACACAAGGCCCCTGTTAAAGTGTGTGGAAATTTGAGGGTGACCCCCAGGGACATGGCATGTGCCCATGACCAGGGAAGCTCTCCTGAAGCCATGCCACATCTGGTCCTGGCACCCAGGTGTCGTCCCCAGTAACAGTTTATATTGCCCTGTTTATGTTGAAGTGTTTTGAAATAAAACTCAGACGATGAGACAAAGACTCTTGACCCCTCAACCGAGAGCTTGCGGGGAGTGCTGTCCCATCTTGTCACCCTGTGCCTGGCACGCAGCGGATGTGCAGCAGATTCTTGTGAAACACGGGTGAATGAATACATTTCCATGCTGTAACACACCAGGGCTTCCCTGGTGGCTCAGATGGTAAAGAATCTGCCTGCAATGCCGGTAGACCCGGGTTTGATCTCAATCAGGAAAATCCCCTGGAGAAGGGAATGGCAACCCACTCCATTCCCTGTTCTTGCCTGGAGAATCTCATGGACAGACAAGCCTGGCAGACTACAGTCTGTGGGGTCGCAAAGAGTTGGACCTGACTGAGAAATTCACAGTTTTCACTTTCGTGCTGTAATACATGAAAAATCAGATACATGATAGGAACATCATGGCAGACAAAGTGAATTGGGAGAAAGTGGGAACATTGCTCAGGGTGCTTTGTTGAACTGGGAATGTGCTGTGTTCATGGTGCTATAAACATGCACAGTGCAAGCTGAGACTTGCAAATCTCTGCTAACATTGATTTTAAAGATGCTTTATGGAAAGGGGGATGGCTCCGTTTTGATAGATTATTTTCCTACTGGACTTAAGTGCCTTCCTGGCAGTGCATGTTTGCATTGCGTGGCTCCTGTGCATCGCATGCATGAATTAAGGCTTTCTGCCCTTCTCAGTGTTGTTGTTCAGTCCCTAAGTCACGTCACTCTTACCAAAAATAAGGTATTTGAGAAAAATTTTTTTAAAAAGGAGGCTTAGTGAGAGGAGGGTCAGGTAACTGTTGTATTTCATTCACCAGCAGTCGAGTACTCGTTTTTTTCCCCTCTTGCCTTCTCTTTTTTCTTCCTTAGAATTAACAGTCTGAATTTCCACAGACCTCACCTGTCTTTGGATATGATGAGGTTACAGCCGTAATAACTCAGATTGCACGGACCTGACACCCACCTCTCCTCACACAAGGCCCCTGTTAAAGTGTGTGGAAATTTGAGGGTGACCCCCAGGGACATGGCATGTGCCCATGACCAGGGGAAGCTCTCTCCTGAAGCCATGCCCCACATCTGGTCCTGGCACCCAGGTGTCGTCCCCTGTAGCGGAGTCCTCTCAAGTAACAGTTCAGGGTTTTATTTAAAGCCTCTCCACTGTGTCCATAGGAAAAATCCAAGTGATGGACCACACACTGTGCTTGAAATTGCTCTCCCCTTAGGCAGAGGCTTTCTGACCCAGTCATTTCATCATCTGGCTTCTTCTTCCTCAAAGTGAATCCTCCCAAGAGGCTCTCACCCCATGGGCAGTCCTGCCAGTTCGCCAGCCCAGCCTCACACAGTGTAAAGCAGATGGAGGTAAAACCAGGTTCCCTCCATCCTGCCACCTTGGGCCAAGTCGTTCCCTTTCTCAGTCCCGAAGCTCATTTTTCTTCCTCCCCACACAGTGCTTTCTTTTGGGGCAGTGGGAAAGTGGCCAGACTTCTGAAGCTCTGTATAGGTATTGTGCTCTTTAAGAATCCAAGACTGTGATTTCAAAGTTTACCATTGCTTATCAACTTGCTTTATGACATCTGCTTTAGGGATAAAGGCCCTCCCTCGCCCTTCCTGCCCTCCCTAAGAAATCCTCTTCCTCATCCTTTTTATTTTTCTCTTCTTGTTGTGAATATTTCCCAGTGTTCCCAATGAAAAACCAGACCAGAACCTTTACGGTGGAGTTTCCGGATGCTAGAAAAATAAAAAATCTCTAAAATGATTGATAACACAGTCACTTTTCATAGTGTCCAAATGTCATGAAAAATGTAAGATCTGTTTTAAATGCAGTAAGCAGTAGCCTCAGGTGTTCTGTGTCTCAAATATTGCTTTCAAATATATATATATATAAAATTATTTTCAACTGAAACACTCAGAAATGAAAAGTAACCCCTGCCCTTTTCTCTCGCTGCCTGGAGATAAAGCCCAGTTTGGTTTATTTCTGCCATTCCTTTTAAAAATATTCCTTATATGGTTGTCTCTAAGCAGGAAAATAGTAAGCTGTGTGATTAAAATGTCAAAAGGAGTAGGAAACCAAAAATAGACAGGAGGCGAGAAATGAAGAGGTGCCCGAGGGAGATGTTAAAGTGTGTGGAAATTTGAGGGTGACCCCAGGGACATGGCATGTGCCCATGACCAGGGAAGCTCTCCTGAAGCCATGCCCCACATCTGGTCCTGGCACCCAGGTGTCGTCCCCTGTAGCGGAGTCCTCTCAAGTAACAGTTCAGGGTTTTATTTAAAGCCTCTCCACTGTGTCCATAGGAAAAATCCAAGTGATGGACCACACACTGTGCTTGAAATTGCTCTCCCCTTAGGCAGAGGCTTTCTGACCCAGTCATTTCATCATCTGGCTTCTTCTTCCTCAAAGTGAATCCTCCCAAGAGGCTCTCACCCCATGGGCAGTCCTGCCAGTTCGCCAGCCCAGCCTCACACAGTGTAAAGCAGATGGAGGTAAAACCAGGTTCCCTCCATCCTGCCACCTTGGGCCAAGTCGTTCCCTTTCTCAGTCCCGAAGCTCATTTTTCTTCCTCCCCACACAGTGCTTTCTTTTGGGGCAGTGGGAAAGTGGCCAGACTTCTGAAGCTCTGTATAGGTATTGTGCTCTTTAAGAATCCAAGACTGTGATTTCAAAGTTTACCATTGCTTATCAACTTGCTTTATGACATCTGCTTTAGGGATAAAGGCCCTCCCTCGCCCTTCCTGCCCTCCCTAAGAAATCCTCTTCCTCATCCTTTTTATTTTTCTCTTCTTGTTGTGAATATTTCCCAGTGTTCCCAATGAAAAACCAGACCAGAACCTTTACGGTGGAGTTTCCGGATGCTAGAAAAATAAAAAATCTCTAAAATGATTGATAACACAGTCACTTTTCATAGTGTCCAAATGTCATGAAAAATGTAAGATCTGTTTTAAATGCAGTAAGCAGTAGCCTCAGGTGTTCTGTGTCTCAAATATTGCTTTCAAATATATATATATATAAAATTATTTTCAACTGAAACACTCAGAAATGAAAAGTAACCCCTGCCCTTTTCTCTCTCGCTGCCTGGAGATAAAGCCCAGTTTGGTTTATTTCTGCCATTCCTTTTTAAAAAATATTCCTTATATGGTTGTCTCTAAGCAGGAAAATAGTCAGCTGTGTGATTAAAATGTCAAAAGGAGTAGGAAAACTGGCCGCTGGAAAAAGTGTATTTGGAGATTTACATGGAGACAGGAGGACGGAGAGAAGACTGCCCCAGGCTGTGGAACGAGGTGCCCGAGGGAGATGCTTCCCCGGCCTCATTCCCCGACTGGCACAGCCCTCTGGACAGTAGGAGGAGCTGGCTGGCTCTCTCCTGTGCTGGCGGCCTACTGGGTACCTGTTTAACCACTGTGGGGCACATTTCCTGTTTCTTTTCATTGTAAGGGCCCTTTACATCTGCCTTGGAGAGCCCCCTTTCCCCTGTATCACGGAGCAGAGAGTGATGCCGGGAACATCAGGATGAGAAAAGGGATCCAGAGCTGTTACGAACTGGGTGTAATTTTATGGTTGAGAACAGCCCCCGTTCATCTTGAACGTTGTAAACTGGGGCCCTTGACCTGGCTCACACCCTGGTAGAAGGATGGCCTTCTTTAGAGGTCCTGCCCGTGGTGGTCTGTGCTCTTCGTACTTGATAACTTTGCTACCGGAGTATGGCCCATGGTCCCCACCATACCTGGTAAGCTTATCAGAAGCTGCATCTTAATAAGACCCCCACAGCGTCCTTATGGCCAGTTAAGCTTAAACAGTGCTTTGCACCAGTGTCTTGGGTGCCCAGGAGTGATGGGGGTCCAGGCCCCAATGTGCAACAGGGAAGCACATTGATGTCTGGATGAACCCTTTTTTTTTTTTTTTTTTGTCTTTTCAGGATCTTTTTTTTTAATTTTATTTTACTTTTACAGTGTTTTGTTGTTTATAGGTATGTATAATGCCAAATTAGTCATGTGTATATCCCTGGCTCCCATCCCTCCTCCACCCGCTCCTAGTCCTACCCCCCCGCCCCGCCCCATCCCTCCAGGCCATCTACAGCGCCCCTGCAGGATCCCCTATTCCCGCGGCACAATGATAATAGCTATCTTTTCCACATACGATAGTATAGGTTTTCATGTTACTCCTATGCGTCTCACCCCCTGTTCATTCCCCACAATGTCCATAGTTCTGTTCTTTTTTTTTTTCCTTCTTTTTTGTGGTTGTCTCTAAGCAGGAAAATAGTCAGCTGTGTGATTAAAATGTCAAAAGGAGTAGGAAAACTGGCCGCTGGAAAAAGTGTATTTGGAGATTTACATGGAGACAGGAGGACGGAGAGAAGACTGCCCCAGGCTGTGGAACGAGGTGCCCGAGGGAGATGCTTCCCCGGCCTCATTCCCCGACTGGCACAGCCCTCTGGACAGTAGGAGGAGCTGGCTGGCTCTCTCCTGTGCTGGCGGCCTACTGGGTACCTGTTTAACCACTGTGGGGCACATTTCCTGTTTCTTTTCATTGTAAGGGCCCTTTACATCTGCCTTGGAGAGCCCCCTTTCCCCTGTATCACGGAGCAGAGAGTGATGCCGGGAACATCAGGATGAGAAAAGGGATCCAGAGCTGTTACGAACTGGGTGTAATTTTATGGTTGAGAACAGCCCCCGTTCATCTTGAACGTTGTAAACTGGGGCCCTTGACCTGGCTCACACCCTGGTAGAAGGATGGCCTTCTTTAGAGGTCCTGCCCGTGGTGGTCTGTGCTCTTCGTACTTGATAACTTTGCTACCGGAGTATGGCCCATGGTCCCCACCATACCTGGTAAGCTTATCAGAAGCTGCATCTTAATAAGACCCCCACAGCGTCCTTATGGCCAGTTAAGCTTAAACAGTGCTTTGCACCAGTGTCTTGGGTGCCCAGGAGTGATGGGGGTCCAGGCCCCAATGTGCAACAGGGAAGCACATTGATGTCTGGATGAACCCTTTTTTTTTTTTTTTTTTGTCTTTTCAGGATCTTTTTTTTTAATTTTATTTTACTTTTACAGTGTTTTGTTGTTTATAGGTATGTATAATGCCAAATTAGTCATGTGTATATCCCTGGCTCCCATCCCTCCTCCACCCGCTCCTAGTCCTACCCCCCCGCCCCGCCCCATCCCTCCAGGCCATCTACAGCGCCCCTGCAGGATCCCCTATTCCCGCGGCACAATGATAATAGCTATCTTTTCCACATACGATAGTATAGGTTTTCATGTTACTCCTATGCGTCTCACCCCCTGTTCATTCCCCACAATGTCCATAGTTCTGTTCTTTTTTTTTTTCCTTCTTTTGTGTGTGTGTGTGTTGGGGGGGGCTCAGGTTGGGGAGCGAGGGGGGCAGGTGGGCCACTTCTATTGGTCTTTCATTTATCTATTTTCATCCATCTTTTTTGTTCTTTGGCCCGTGTGGGCCTCTCATTGCAGAGGCCTCTGTTGTCACAGAGTTCCGGCCTGGTAATTGGACACATCTATATAGCCGCTCTGCAGCACGTGGGATCTTCCCAGGCCAGGGATTGAACCGGCGCCCCTTGCACTGCAAGGCGGTGTCCTTACCCACTGGACCACCAGGGAAGCCCCATAGTTCTGTTCTTGATGTTTGTTTTTCCAGTGCTTCACTGCGTGTGTTACCATTACCATCCTACTAGATTCCATATATATGTGTTAATATACTGTATTTGTCCTTCTCTCTTTGACTTATTTCACTTTTTATGATAGGTTCTAGATCCAGCCACCTCATTAGGACTGATTCTTCTGCATTTCTTTTTATAGTTGAGTAGTATTCCATTGTATATATGTACCAGGGTTTTTGTAGCCATTCATTCACTGATGGGCATCTAGGTTGCTTCCATGTTCTAGCTATTGTATAAGAGCTGCAATGAACATTGGGGTACAGATGCTTCTTTCAGTTTTGATTTCATCAGGGTATAAGCCTAATAGTGGGATTGCTGCATCGAATGGTGTGTCTATTTTTAGTTTAAGAAATCTCCATGCTGTCTTCATAGCGGCTGTATCAATTGACATTCCCACCAGCAGTGCAAGAGTGTTCCCTTTTCTCCGCACCCTCTCCAGCATTTATTGTCTGTAGATTTGTTGATGATGGCCATTCTGACGGGTGTGAGGTGATATCTCATTGTAGTTTTTTTTTTTTAAAGATTTATTTATTTTGGGCGGGGGTCGGGTTGGGGAGGGAGGGGAGCGGGCGGGCCACTTCTATTGGTCTTTCATTTCTCTGTTTTCATCCATCTTTGTTCTTTGGCTCCTGTGGGCCTCCCATCGCGGTGGCGTCTGTCATTGCAGAGCGCCGGCTCTGGGCGCATGCGCTCCAGAGTTCCGGCTCAGTCATTGGACACATCGGTCCAGCCGCTCTGCAGCACGTGGGATCTTCCCAGGCCAGGGATCGAACCGGCGCCCCTTGCACTGCAAGGCGGTGTCCTTATCCACTGGACCACCAGGGGAAGCCCCTCATTGTAGTTTTGATAGGCATTTCTCTAATAATAAGCGAGGTTGGACATCGTTTCATGTGCTTTTTGGCCATCTGTATATCCTCTTTGGTGAGATGTCTCTTTAGATCTTTTTCCCATTTTTTGATTGGGTTGTTCATTTTTCCGGTGCTGAGTTGTCTGAGTTGCTTGTAGGTTTTGGAGATTAATTCTTTATCTGTTGTTTCATTTGCTATGATTTTCTCCCATTCTGTGGGTTGTCTGTTCAGCTTTTTGTAGTTTCTTTTGTTGTACGGAAGCTTTTAAGTTTCATTAGGTCCCACGTGTTAATTTTTGTTTTTAGTTCTGCTATTCTAGTAGGCGGGTCATAGAAGGTCTTGCTTTGATTTATGTCCTTGAATGTTTTGCCTATATTCTCCTCTAAAAGTTTGATGGTTTCTGGTCTTACATTTAGGTCTTTAATCCATTTTGAGTTTATCTTTGTGTATGGTGTCAGGGAATGTGGATGAACCCATTTTTAAACTAGCACCTGAGTCTTGTTTTTAAGAGACTCTTATCTTATTTAAACAGGAGCCAACAAACCATGTTTTGTGGGTAATTGTTATTATAATATTAGATTCTAGTTACTTTGGGGGGATTAACCTGGTAGCACTTGGTTTGCGTGAAGGAGGGGAAGTTAGTTTCAGGTCGTTTATCCTTGGGAAAGTTGAGTATATTATTGTTAACAAAAAGCTGTGTGTGGAAAGGTGCTGGGCAGTAGTTTCACCTGAGTCAGGGGTGTTTAGGGGGTGGGGTTTTTCAGTTTTGATCTCTGTTGAGGAAGAATTTGGCCACTTCATTTAGAAGTTTTCCATTTCAGTGGCATAAAACTCAGAGCCATTGTGGCTTAACAGGCAGCAGTTTGCTGTAAGCACAGTGCTTACAATGGCTCCTAACTGGTGGGGCCCCTGGTCGCTCTGGCCTGTGGTCAGTCTAGGCAGCTGACCACATCACAGACCCTGAATGCCCCTGCCACAGAGCCCTCTGTGTGAAGAAAACTGGAGCTCTTTCTGGAGGCTGCACCTCCTAGTAACTCTGATTCCTCAGGGTTCCTTTTTCAACCTGTTTTGTAGTGGTTTTTGTTAGGGTAGGGTCTTTCCTTGAGTGTCTGATTTTAGTTTGTAAGTAAGTACAAGGTATTAAAAAGCTGACTGAAAGGTTGAGGGGGGTGTGTGTGTGTGGAGGAAGGCTTTGTGGTAGAGAGAGTCAGGGAGCCACCGTTTCTTTGTGGGCTTGACTCTAACTGTGATTATGTTAGGTCTTTTCTCCTCCCAGGGAGAAGCCCTCTAATTCAGGAGTCTTCAGCTTCCAGGATCTAACAGCTGATAATCTGAGGTGGAGCTTACGTAATAATAGAAATCAGTGCCCAATAAATGTGATGGCACTGGAAATTGAAAGTGTTAGGTGCTCAGCCGTGCCCGACCCTTTGTGACCCCATGAATCATCCACAAGCCATTTCTCCGCCCCAGTCCACCCCCTGGTCCATGGAAAAATTCTCTTCCGTGAAACTTGTCCCTGGTGCCAAAAGAAAGGTGCTCTCCTCTCGTCCTGCCTTTCAAAGGCATTTAGGTCTTTAATCCATTTTGAGTTTATCTTTGTGTATGGTGTCAGGGAATGTGGATGAACCCATTTTTAAACTAGCACCTGAGTCTTGTTTTTAAGAGACTCTTATCTTATTTAAACAGGAGCCAACAAACCATGTTTTGTGGGTAATTGTTATTATAATATTAGATTCTAGTTACTTTGGGGGGATTAACCTGGTAGCACTTGGTTTGCGTGAAGGAGGGGAAGTTAGTTTCAGGTCGTTTATCCTTGGGAAAGTTGAGTATATTATTGTTAACAAAAAGCTGTGTGTGGAAAGGTGCTGGGCAGTAGTTTCACCTGAGTCAGGGGTGTTTAGGGGGTGGGGTTTTTCAGTTTTGATCTCTGTTGAGGAAGAATTTGGCCACTTCATTTAGAAGTTTTCCATTTCAGTGGCATAAAACTCAGAGCCATTGTGGCTTAACAGGCAGCAGTTTGCTGTAAGCACAGTGCTTACAATGGCTCCTAACTGGTGGGGCCCCTGGTCGCTCTGGCCTGTGGTCAGTCTAGGCAGCTGACCACATCACAGACCCTGAATGCCCCTGCCACAGAGCCCTCTGTGTGAAGAAAACTGGAGCTCTTTCTGGAGGCTGCACCTCCTAGTAACTCTGATTCCTCAGGGTTCCTTTTTCAACCTGTTTTGTAGTGGTTTTTGTTAGGGTAGGGTCTTTCCTTGAGTGTCTGATTTTAGTTTGTAAGTAAGTACAAGGTATTAAAAAGCTGACTGAAAGGTTGAGGGGGGTGTGTGTGTGTGGAGGAAGGCTTTGTGGTAGAGAGAGTCAGGGAGCCACCGTTTCTTTGTGGGCTTGACTCTAACTGTGATTATGTTAGGTCTTTTCTCCTCCCAGGGAGAAGCCCTCTAATTCAGGAGTCTTCAGCTTCCAGGATCTAACAGCTGATAATCTGAGGTGGAGCTTACGTAATAATAGAAATCAGTGCCCAATAAATGTGATGGCACTGGAAATTGAAAGTGTTAGGTGCTCAGCCGTGCCCGACCCTTTGTGACCCCATGAATCATCCACAAGCCATTTCTCCGCCCCAGTCCACCCCCTGGTCCATGGAAAAATTCTCTTCCGTGAAACTTGTCCCTGGTGCCAAAAGAAAAGGTGCTCTCCTCTCGTCCTGCCTGGTGTGCAAGCTTGCAGTCGGCTTTTCACAGCTGGAGTCAGGGGAGATGGGGAGAGACATCTGGGGCCCACCAGTCCACACAGAGGATTTTTCCTGAACGCGGTGTGTTAGGGTAACACGCAAGAGTTTAGCCCTTGAGTGTCCATGGTCTTGGAATCCAGCCTTTCCAGGGAAGAACTCTGCTTCCAGGATGAAGGAGGGCATGCTTGCTGGTTTGGGAAGGTGTTCTTTCCTTTCGGTAGATTTCCAGCCCACGGTCCTGTGTTCAGCCCCGCCATGCCCCTGCCTTCGTCTTCTGTCTGTGAGGCTGAGCCCTCCTTCCCCCCAAGCCCCCTCCTCGCCCCCACCCTAACCTTTCCTGCTGGGCTCCATCCACACTCCTTGGCAGTCTGTTTCCACTTGCAAAAGTTTGGTTTCTTGCCTGTAGTTGTCTTCTTTCCCCACTGGCCTCACTTAAATCCCTTTACTGCAGCTTTAATGGTGTTTTGAAAGGGAGTGAAGGCAAACGAGCGTTCATCTGTTGTGTTTAATGGAAAGTGCCCAAAGAGTCTCTAACGAGCGATTGAGGGGGGGAGAAGAAACCTCTGAGTTATAAATTGATCTGGTTTTATAGCATTTGAGGTTCAGCTGTTTGTGAAAAGCAATTTAAATAAAAGGATCTTGTTGGAGAGCCGTGGTTTATATTCATTTCATAATATTTCAACTCCTAGTAAAGGGGGAGATCAGAGACAAGGGAGTATGAATAAAGGATTTGCTGAATGTATAGCCGATACCCAGGATTGGGTGGTGGGAGGCCCCGCTGCCCTGGCCATTTCCAAAGTTGCCTACTTAATTGGGATTTCCTAAATTTTGTAAGTGCTGAATGGTGATTTAGGACGTGGTCTTCAAACCTGCACAGACCTCAAAGCTGTTTGAATTCCTGCTTTACCGTGTATAGGCCATCAGCTTATTGTTTCACTGATTTGAGCCTCAGTTTCCCCACCTAAAACTGGGGAAAATAGCGTTTTTCTCCCCAAGTTGTTAGGATTGGATACATTAACATATGTAAGTGTTGACCCTTATGTGGTCACTGACTACAGTTTTATTTACTTTGTTACATTCTAGGTCTCTTTTCCTTTCCATCTTCACTGTCCTGTCTGCCAGGCACTGTGCCAAGCCTGGGAACCAGGCACTTGACTTCTGCTCTCCGTATTTTTCCCTCTGAGCTGAAGCCTCCCTCATTCATCTTTTAGCTCTGGTTTATACTGAAGTTTGAGTTGGAGACAGGGGGAGACCATACTTGAACCTAGGTCTGCCCAGCTCTAGAGGCTCTGCTCTTTTTTTTTTTTTAAACTAATTCTTATTAGAGTATAGTTGATTTAACAGTTTTTTGTTATTTTCTGCTGTATAGCAAAGTGAGTCAACTACTCATACATACATCCACTCTTTTTTAAGTTCTTTTCCCATATAGGCCATTATAGAGTATTGAGTGGAGTTCCCTGTGCTATACAGTAAATCTTATTAGTTATCTGTTTTATTTATGGTAGTGTGTATAGATCAGCCCCAATCTCCCAATTAACCCCTCCTTCCTTTCCCCCTTGGTAACCACAAGTGTGTTTTCTGCGACTCTATTTCTCTTTGGTAGACAAGGTCGTTTGTATCATTTTTTTATATTCCACATATAAACAATATCATATAATATTTGTCTTTTTCTGTCTGACTTCAATCAGTATGACAGTCTCTGGGTCCATCCATGTTGCTGTAAGTGGCATTATTTTGTTCTTTTTTGTGGCTGAGTAATATTCCACTGAGTACATGTACCACCTCATCTTGATCCACTCAGAGGCTCTGCTCCTTAGTATTGAGTATTTCTTACAGTAAGGCATCAGCCTCTGAAGAGAACACACAGACAGACAGATGGATGTAGATGGTTTCCAAAGGCTCTGGGTGATGTTGAGGTTCTATCCCAACCATTCCTAGCAATCCTTGTACATCCATGTGAAAAAGCCCACATTTGAGGAGAGTGTTTCCTATGGAAGAACATTTTGAAGTTTGTGTGGGATAGGTGGATTGCCGGGAAGTGGCTCTCTGTAAATGGGTTTTTACTGTACCCTGAGAAGTTAAGGGGAACAGAACCTTAACCATAATAATAAAAGGCCTTAGCTCCATTGAATTCCTTAAATGGAGGAGAGTGAATGAAGAGGAAAAGGCGCCCTTGATTTCTTTTGGAGAAATGGCAACCCACTCCAGTATTCTTGCCTGGAAAATTCCATGGATGGAGAAACCTGGTGAGGTGCAGTCCATGGGGTCTCCAGTATATATAGGGCTTCCCTGATGGCTCAGTGGTGAGGAATCTGCTGCAATGCAGGAGACTCAGGTTCCATCCCTGGGTTGGAAAGATCCTTGGATGAGGGCATGCAACCCTCTCCACTACTCGTCTCATGCCTGGAGAATTTCATGGACAGAGGAGCCTGGTGGTCCATGGGATCACACAGGGTCGGTCACGACTGAAGGTACTAAGCAGCAGCAGATCTCTTTTACCATAAGGAGTAGGCTGGGAACCCAAAGTGTGGAAAGGTTCTTACAGTTGTCCTGGGTCCGTTTCTGCTTGCCTGTTCAGACTCTTCTTCCTAGTTGCTGCCTCCTTCCCAGCAGATACCTTTGTTTCCCCTCTCCCTCGCAGTCTTTCTCTTCATGTACATTTATGTATGGCTACTTGTGTATTTTTGATAAAATCTGAATTGTATTTTGTGTAATGTCGTATAGCTTACATTTTTCACTTATTTTCTTTCTCCCCATCTCCCACAACCATTCCATTTTAACCTTTAAAAACATTCCCTTTCTGGGCCTTCCCTGGTGGTCTGGTGGTTCCAATGCAGGAAACGTGAGTTCAATCCCTGGTTAGGGAGCTAAGATCCCACATGCCACAGGGAAACTAAGCCCCTCTGCTGCAAGGAAAGATCCTGCAGGCTGCAACTGAGACCTAATGCTGCCAAATAAATTAATTACTTTAAAAAATTCCCTTTATAACCGGGTTAAATCAATTATGAAGATAGTCACATGGCAAATTACTACATTAGGTGTTTTAGAACCATGATTTCTAAAGCCTGAAATAATATACTATTTGTCAAGCTCTATAAGTTTCTTTGATCATATGGCCTATTTTAAGATGCGGTACATTGTAACTGGCTGGAAATTAGGTGATTCTTTATAGTAGTGTTGATGCTTTTGCAGTAAACCTTTAGGTGGCAGCATCTCTCGCCGTAAACCACGTTCTGAACAGAATTTCTCAGATGTTTAAAATGCTTGAAGCAGGAGGATGCTCAGAATCCACTGGAGTCACCTGTCAGTGTGCAGTGGTGGGGCTGAGGCTCCGCGAGGGGCTGGGCTGAGGCTGAGGGCTGAGCAGGAGAGAGAGCTGTGGGCCCCTGCCTGGCACTCTTCCTTCTCCTCCTCTTAGTGATGTGAAATGTTTCCTGCCTCTGTAGTCTTATTGAAAGCACACTTTGTAAATCTAAGGAAACCAAAGAAATCAAGAGTCAAGTGAATGATTTTGGACCAGAATGTAATGGAATGTTTGAAAAGACCGGACAGAAGAGGCAGTGTTTTGTTTTGCTTTTTTTTTTAAAGCAGCTTTATTTAAATATAATTCACATACCATACAACTCACTCATTTGAAGTGTACACTACAGCAGTTTTTAGTACTTTGATAAGGGTTTTCACCGTCACCACAACCTAACTTTAGATCATTTTTATCACCCCAGACTCCTTAGCCATCACCTCCCAAGCCCGCAGACCCCTCCTTCCCTGGCAACCATTCATACTTTGTTTCTCTGAAGTTGCTTATTCTGGACATTCCATAAGAATGGAATCATATACTGTTGGTCTTTGGGGACTGGCTTCTTTTACTGAGCAAAATAGTTTCAGGCTTGATCCATGTTGTAGCATGAATGAACTTCCTTTGTTATTGCCCAATGATACTCCAGTGTATGAACATACCACATTTTGTTGTCGTCAGCTGATGGATGTTTGGCTGTTATGAGTAATGTTACTAGGCACATTCACGTACGGATTTTTGTCCGAGCGTACATTTACATAGAAGTGGGTTTGCTGGACCGAATGTTTAACTTTCTTGGGAACTGCCAAGCTGTTTTCCAAAGTGGCGACATGTGTGTATTGCCACCTGCAGCGTGTGAGGATTCCGTTGAGCCTTATTCAGAATTCCAGATTTTCTGATGATAAGTTGGGGTTGAAGAGGTGGTGAGAGAGAGAATTCTCGGGCTCTCTGTTTCCCTGCATTACATGCTGGACTGGCTGCTCTGCCTTTCCAAAGGCATCTATGTCAGCTGCCAAGACAGCAGCCGTCTTCCCTGCCCTGCACAATTGCCATGCGTCACCAGGCTGATCAAATGCCTGCGTTCCATGGCTGCACGGAGAATGTTGATGTAACTGCCTGGCTGTTTGTAATCCTTGCCTCCTGACTTTTGAGATACCAGGCAACCTGATTAGCTTGGTCCCAGTTACAGAGAAATTCCAAAAAAAAAAAAAAAAAAAAAACCCTTTGCCACGAGCCGCCCAGGTCCGAACATGTCAAAATCACTTCCGTGACATACACCACAGACAGCTGTAGAGGCTGCATGGCAGAAGACCAGCTTTTGTTTTTGTCAGAGTTTACATTCTTCGAGCTGAGTTTCTACCCCTCTCTGGCAGCCCGGACTGGACGTCGCCGCGTGTGTACTGAAATGACCGTGTGTGTGCGTTCACGGGGCGGGAAGGGGCCGGCTCTTTAGGCATTTCTGGGTCTTGGTGAGGACACACACTGTACATTCTGAAGCTTTGTTTGCAGCTGGAAAAAATTAGCCACACTCAGATCTCTCCCGCTGCAGGTCCCGTCAGGAAGCCCAAGTATGTGGAAAGCCCCAGAGTGCCTGGAGATGCAGTCATAATCCCGTTCCGAGACGTGCGCAAGCCAGCAGAGCCCAGTGAGAATGGTAAGGATATATTTGCAATGATTTTCGCTCCTAAGGATTTTACACTGTGACACTCCACTTGTGAGGGAAACTTGAGTGCCTCTTGCAGGAAGGTTTTGCTAAACTGAATGTATCTGGGAAGTGGTTTTTCTTGGGCAGTTAGAGAGATGTGTTTAACTAATGTGAATTCTTAGGATTATGTACACAGCGTAGGAACAGTTGAGTGGGTGCGTATATATTGCTTAAGGATTGAGACTGACTTCCTATCAATTCTGACCTCCCCAGTATAGGGGGATATGAAAATCCAGCCAGTAAACTGCTTCCAAGATTTTGTTTTTTTTTTGTTTTTTTTTTTTAGTGCTCCATCGTTTTAGAATATTTGAAAAACAGGCTTTGGCTGAAAAACTGAAACTGTAGCTGGACAAAGCTTGTAATAACTAGCATTTATAAATGCATTTGGTAACTTTTAAAAGCTGCCTATTTTTATTTTTTTTAACATCAAAAGTTTTTCTGTAGAGTATGTTGAAATAGAGACAAAAAAATCCAAATTGAAATTTTTTTATGAAGACACTGTATATATTGCTTTTTTCCTTATATCTGGAAATACATGTAACAGATAAAAGTTCTTAGCATTCATAGATATATTTCGTAGATACATATGTATATAAGGTATATATATATGTGTGTGTGTATATATATATATATATATATATATATATACATAGTACATTATTTTTTTAGTTGATTCAAGAATATACCTCTTTGTTCCTTTCTCTTGGTGGAGATGTAACCCCAACTTGTAACTCTATGGTCTTTATGTGTTTTTGAATTTACATCCTATTTTCCTGCAGAAACATGTAGTTAAGAATCCTGCTGTATGTAGAGAAGCCTACTGTACCCCCCACAGGGACACACGTTTATGTGTAATGATGAAAGAGAAAATTCATCCATCCTTCCACTGTGGAAGACCTGGCATACTCATCTCCCTAACAGTGGCTAGAGAGGGGTGTGGCTTCTTTAGGTTCTCCATTGTGTGTGCTTTCACGTGTTTATCCAGGCATAGTAGGGAAGGGGTATGAGGTGTAGGTAGGAACATGGGGTAGGGTGGGGGTGGTGACAGAGTTAAAAACAAGCTGAGTGAGGGTTGGCAGATGATGAAAATCAGAAAGAAGCATTTGGGATGGGTGGGGGCCGAGATGGAACCAGGAGCCCCACCCTTTTCCCTGCTGTCCAGGCACCCAGTCGTTTGGTTTAGGTGAAGGGTCACCCTAGGACTTGTGCTGCGGAGAGGCAGAGCGCCAGGTGTGTGGTCCGGCAGAGGGGAGGATCCGCAGGGCTGTCTGGTTAGAACAGCCAGAAATCGTGCAAACGTGAGGACCCTCCTGGTTGTAAATTCTCATGTGTAGGGTTTCTGGGCTGCTCTGTTCTCTCATTTCTATTTGAGTATCAAAAGAAAATGAAAACCTGGTCCTCTGAAGTGAATAATCAAGTGTCTGAATTTACTGAGCTGTCTGCCCATTGAAGTTTTCCCCTCATCTACTATCATTTATAAATGCATTTGGTAACTTTAAAAGCCTATTTTTTTTTAACATCAAAAGTTTTTCTGTAGAGTATGTTGAAATAGAGACAAAAAAATCCAAATTGAAATTTTTTTATGAAGACACTGTATATATTGCTTTTTTCCTTATATCTGGAAATACATGTAACAGATAAAAGTTCTTAGCATTCATAGATATATTTCGTAGATACATATGTATATAAGGTATATATATATGTGTGTGTGTATATATATATATATATATATATATATATATATACATAGTACATTATTTTTTTAGTTGATTCAAGAATATACCTCTTTGTTCCTTTCTCTTGGTGGAGATGTAACCCCAACTTGTAACTCTATGGTCTTTATGTGTTTTTGAATTTACATCCTATTTTCCTGCAGAAACATGTAGTTAAGAATCCTGCTGTATGTAGAGAAGCCTACTGTACCCCCCACAGGGACACACGTTTATGTGTAATGATGAAAGAGAAAATTCATCCATCCTTCCACTGTGGAAGACCTGGCATACTCATCTCCCTAACAGTGGCTAGAGAGGGGTGTGGCTTCTTTAGGTTCTCCATTGTGTGTGCTTTCACGTGTTTATCCAGGCATAGTAGGGAAGGGGTATGAGGTGTAGGTAGGAACATGGGGTAGGGTGGGGGTGGTGACAGAGTTAAAAACAAGCTGAGTGAGGGTTGGCAGATGATGAAAATCAGAAAGAAGCATTTGGGATGGGTGGGGGCCGAGATGGAACCAGGAGCCCCACCCTTTTCCCTGCTGTCCAGGCACCCAGTCGTTTGGTTTAGGTGAAGGGTCACCCTAGGACTTGTGCTGCGGAGAGGCAGAGCGCCAGGTGTGTGGTCCGGCAGAGGGGAGGATCCGCAGGGCTGTCTGGTTAGAACAGCCAGAAATCGTGCAAACGTGAGGACCCTCCTGGTTGTAAATTCTCATGTGTAGGGTTTCTGGGCTGCTCTGTTCTCTCATTTCTATTTGAGTATCAAAAGAGAAAATGAAAACCTGGTCCTCTGAAGTGAATAATCAAGTGTCTGAATTTACTGAGCTGTCTGCCCATTTCAGAATGAGCCTGCCAATCCTTGCCCCTCATCTCCACTTGCCTTTGGAGTCCTGGCCAGCTATGGCCCTGACATTTGGCTGGTGTAGACTCCGTGATAGGACCCCTTCTTCCATGGGTGGGAGTCCTGTTGAGGTCCAGTCTGGTATTTAGGACTCCCCCTGGGGTAAGAATGAGGACAAATTCAGAATTTTTATCAGGCAAAGAAATGAGGTTATAAATAGTTTGCGCTGTCAACTCTTCTCCCCTTGTTCAAGGCGGAATTGACTTTCTCCGGGGAGAAGGTGTTCTTAGGCTTGGCTGCCAGCTGGGCTGAATTCAAGCACAGTGATTGATGGTGGTGGTGTAGCCTGCAGACTACAGACATACTGACTCCTGAGACCCCAGCTCTTGGATTCAGCCTCATCATTCTCCGTGGGGACTGACATTGTAACATACCTGGGCTGCGAATACACACCAGGAGTTTCCAGAAGTTTTGCCTAGCGTTAAGAGGCAGGGTACATTTCTCCTTTTTCAGGTTTCTTGAAAAGGAGCATAGTTTGTGCTTGTGGGGACGTGGTCTTTCATGGGTAGCCATGATGCTGGTGGAAGCCCCAATAGAGTTATCTGTTGGTTGATGAAGAGGTGGTTACTTAACAAAATTCAGCTTGCTGATTAGTAAAGGATGGCATGTTTTGTGATTCCCCATGGAATCCTTTAGGTTTCAGTGGGGTTAATTTATAAAGTAGAACTATTACATCCAAGTCATTGAAACGAAAGGCAAAGCTGAAGCAAGCTAAAACTAATTGAGTTTGAGTATTAACCCAAGCATATTCAGGTGTGTGATGGTTTTCCCGGGCCTGTGTTAGAACAGCCAGGGCAGAGCCAGGTGTGTGGTCCGGCAGAGGGAGGATCGCAGGGCTGTCTGGTTAGAACAGCCAGAAATCGTGCAAACGTGAGGACCCTCCTGGTTGTAAATTCTCATGTGTAGGGTTTCTGGGCTGCTCTGTTCTCTCATTTCTATTTGAGTATCAAAAGAGAAAATGAAAACCTGGTCCTCTGAAGTGAATAATCAAGTGTCTGAATTTACTGAGCTGTCTGCCCATTTCAGAATGAGCCTGCCAATCCTTGCCCCTCATCTCCACTTGCCTTTGGAGTCCTGGCCAGCTATGGCCCTGACATTTGGCTGGTGTAGACTCCGTGATAGGACCCCTTCTTCCATGGGTGGGAGTCCTGTTGAGGTCCAGTCTGGTATTTAGGACTCCCCCTGGGGTAAGAATGAGGACAAATTCAGAATTTTTATCAGGCAAAGAAATGAGGTTATAAATAGTTTGCGCTGTCAACTCTTCTCCCCTTGTTCAAGGCGGAATTGACTTTCTCCGGGGAGAAGGTGTTCTTAGGCTTGGCTGCCAGCTGGGCTGAATTCAAGCACAGTGATTGATGGTGGTGGTGTAGCCTGCAGACTACAGACATACTGACTCCTGAGACCCCAGCTCTTGGATTCAGCCTCATCATTCTCCGTGGGGACTGACATTGTAACATACCTGGGCTGCGAATACACACCAGGAGTTTCCAGAAGTTTTGCCTAGCGTTAAGAGGCAGGGTACATTTCTCCTTTTTCAGGTTTCTTGAAAAGGAGCATAGTTTGTGCTTGTGGGGACGTGGTCTTTCATGGGTAGCCATGATGCTGGTGGAAGCCCCAATAGAGTTATCTGTTGGTTGATGAAGAGGTGGTTACTTAACAAAATTCAGCTTGCTGATTAGTAAAGGATGGCATGTTTTGTGATTCCCCATGGAATCCTTTAGGTTTCAGTGGGGTTAATTTATAAAGTAGAACTATTACATCCAAGTCATTGAAACGAAAGGCAAAGCTGAAGCAAGCTAAAACTAATTGAGTTTGAGTATTAACCCAAGCATATTCAGGTGTGTGATGGACTAAATCCTACTTTCTAGGCTTTCATAGCAGAAGTGTCACTTAAGTTTTAACATAAAATTTGGGCTTATACTTTCCATATTTCCCTTGGGCATTTTTTAAGTCTCTAAGACACTGTTCTGGATGCTATTGATAATAGCATTTCCATATTCACCAGACTAACAAACTGTTGAAAACAGCCCCTTGTGATACACTTTTGAAATTTCCCATGGATTCGTGAAGAAATACCAAGTTATTCCTAGATGTTTGAAATACCCTTCCCAGACTAAGCAGCCTTGCTTTATGGCTGGGTAGCTCCATAAATCCTTGACTCTTAACTTTCTGAAATTTAAATCAAAGTAAAAACCAGTGAGCACTTGGAATTTATCCATTAATTTATAAGTAGTTGTGTTTATGTGTAATCTGCATATTTTAGCCATCTGGGAAGTGGGATATATGATACGGCAGATGAACATTTCTATTACAAGCAAAGAACCTGTTTATTAAAGTTTACAGTAACCTGCAGATATCTTTCTGGAAAGATTCTACTTTACTCAGTATTTTTTTTTTTAATTTTGGCCTCTTTAATTGAGTATTTATCTATTTTCATCCATCGTTATTCTTTGGCCTGTGTGGACCCCCCATTGTAGTGGCCTCTCTTGTCACAGAGCACCGGCTCCAGGCACATGCACTGCACAGTGCTGGCTCGTAACTGGGCACACAGGTCCAGCCGCTCAGTGACATGTGGAATCTTCCCTGGCCAGGGATCAAACCAGCACCCCGTGCACTGCAAGCTGGACTCTTTACCCACTGGACCACCAGGGAAGCCCCTTTATTCAGTATTTTTAAATAGTTTGGTAAAACAGCATTTTCAATTCTTGAAAATAAGAGTGACTTAATGAGGTCCTCAAAAAGACTACAGGGCTTGCAGTGCAGGGGATGTCAGTTTGATCTCTGGCCTGGGAAGATCCCACGTGCCGTGCAGTGGCTAGACTGGGGTATCCAGTTAGGAGCCATGCGCCCAGAGCTGGTGCTCTGCAGTGAGAGAGGCCACTGCAATGGGAGGCCCACACAGGCCAGGGAATAAAGATGGATGAAAATAAATAAAAAGCCAATAAAAGAGGCCAAAATTAAAAAAACAAAAACAACAACAGAATACCATCCCTTTTCCTGTCTAACGATCCTAATAAGCTAATTCAACATACTGTTTACGGGAAAAATGCCACCCCACAAAACAGTACCTCTGCCTTAAGGGAAAATTTAAAACAAATAAAAAACATAAATTAGGGAAGACTATTAAATTGTAATAGGATTCACAGCTATGTTTCTTTGAACTTGGGGCAACCATAATCCATTTGGGTTTGCTTTCAGTCTATCATTAGCTACTTGAGCAAGCTTTGGGGAAGGGTGAGAAAGTTTTAGTCTTATGAGTCATTGCTTGGTGAAGATCAATCTCAAAATATGGTGAAACTTTTTTTCTAGCCGTCCAGTTAGCAGGTGGAACTAACATATGAAACAGTAAAATAATATTCGAAAAGAAGTAGAGAGTGAAAAAGGCACAAACAATATGCCACCTGTCTACCCAGTACTCAGTTGAAGAAATAAAACATGACTGTGTTTCCTCTTAATCACATTGTTCTTCCTTTCCTAAAAGGCGATCTTGCTCCTGCTGACTTAATTTTCAACTACTTAGAATTGTGATGCACCACTTGACCACTGGTTGAATAAAATTTTAGTTAAATGGTAGTACAGAAGGGGAGACATCCCTGTTATGTGTGAGGTGGAAGAGAGACTAGGGTAGAATAGCCATTCGTCCTGCATTTTCTTGAATCAAAAATGCTTGTGCTGTAAAAAGCGTTGTGTTGGATGCTATCTGAGATACCTTTTCAAGCATAGGTCCTTTTCTCCTGGAGCCTTACAGTCTGGTCAGGGATTAAAGACTGTGTATAGTCTGGTCAGGGATTAAAGACTGTGTAGATTAACTATAGTACAGGGTCAGGGGAATAGTGTTGACTAACCGAAACTGGCTGGGTGCCGATGGAGATGCTGTGCTAGGAAAGACTTGCTTGGAGTCCTGTGCCTTAAGGTTCACCTGTCAGCAAAGTTTAGGATGGAGTTGGAGCAGGAAAGGAACTGCAGTCATGGAGAATGGTTAGAAAATTATTTCAGTAGTTACGTGTGGGAATAAGATCTCAAATTATCAGTAGAATAGTATCAGGAAAGAAGTGATGAAAAGGAAGATTCTTGAGGAATTGCAAGGATAATGAAAGTTGTAAGAGACAAAGATGATGACTTCGGAGTTTTGAGACAACATTAAACAAACACTAGAAGAGAGGTACCTGTCCGTTTGTGTTTGGGTTCAGTTTCAGGCATGTTGAGTTTGAGGTTTGGCAACATCCAAGCAAAAGTGCCCTGTGAACAGCTGGAAAAATCAAACTGGGGCTTAAGTGCTCAGGAGATAACCTGGGCAGTCTTTTGCTTAGAAGGAGCATGATCAGACAGGGTGCATTACACTAGTAAAAGGTCACTGAAAGAAGAGACCTGTCAAAAAGCTAAACAACAATATGCCACCTGTCTAAGTATTTTCAGGTTTTTGAAGAAACTAACATATGAAACAGTAAAATAATATTCGAAAAGAAGTAGAGAGTGAAAAGGCACAAACAATATGCCACCTGTCTACCCAGTACTCAGTTGAAGAAATAAAACATGACTGTGTTTCCTCTTAATCACATTGTTCTTCCTTTCCTAAAAGGCGATCTTGCTCCTGCTGACTTAATTTTCAACTACTTAGAATTGTGATGCACCACTTGACCACTGGTTGAATAAAATTTTAGTTAAATGGTAGTACAGAAGGGGAGACATCCCTGTTATGTGTGAGGTGGAAGAGAGACTAGGGTAGAATAGCCATTCGTCCTGCATTTTCTTGAATCAAAAATGCTTGTGCTGTAAAAAGCGTTGTGTTGGATGCTATCTGAGATACCTTTTCAAGCATAGGTCCTTTTCTCCTGGAGCCTTACAGTCTGGTCAGGGATTAAAGACTGTGTATAGTCTGGTCAGGGATTAAAGACTGTGTAGATTAACTATAGTACAGGGTCAGGGGAATAGTGTTGACTAACCGAAACTGGCTGGGTGCCGATGGAGATGCTGTGCTAGGAAAGACTTGCTTGGAGTCCTGTGCCTTAAGGTTCACCTGTCAGCAAAGTTTAGGATGGAGTTGGAGCAGGAAAGGAACTGCAGTCATGGAGAATGGTTAGAAAATTATTTCAGTAGTTACGTGTGGGAATAAGATCTCAAATTATCAGTAGAATAGTATCAGGAAAGAAGTGATGAAAAGGAAGATTCTTGAGGAATTGCAAGGATAATGAAAGTTGTAAGAGACAAAGATGATGACTTCGGAGTTTTGAGACAACATTAAACAAACACTAGAAGAGAGGTACCTGTCCGTTTGTGTTTGGGTTCAGTTTCAGGCATGTTGAGTTTGAGGTTTGGCAACATCCAAGCAAAAGTGCCCTGTGAACAGCTGGAAAAATCAAACTGGGGCTTAAGTGCTCAGGAGATAACCTGGGCAGTCTTTTGCTTAGAAGGAGCATGATCAGACAGGGTGCATTACACTAGTAAAAAGGTCACTGAAAGAAGAGACCTGAAAATCTTTGGTATTTTATTCTTGAGCTGTGAATAAAGTGGAAGAAACACCAGCTAAATTAGGGTAGAAGAACCAACAACATCACACAGTATCCATGGGTTTCCCCTCTGAATATGTGATATGACAGTTGTCACTTCCTTCCTTGGAGTACAGAGTCTGAGCCAAGGTCAAAAATATACAGGTAAGTCAAAAGAGGAGACAGGCCAGTTTAAAAAAAAAATCACTGTGTCTAATATGGCGGTCTCCTGAGCCTTGTTCGAGTGAGTGGATTTAAGCTGTAGGTATGTGATAAAAAAATAGAATTGGGAAGGATAAACCACATTTCTTCCCCCCCACCTTTCCCCCTGCCACATTGCTGAGCAAATAAGGGAAGATGAGGGATCATTTAGTAGGGTGAGAGTGTGTACAGTTATGGTTTTATTTATTATTTGTAAGAAAGGAAAGCATTTAGTGCAAATGAAGAGTCTGCAGGTATGGAACATGGAGTTCTAGGCATCCCCAAGACCCTCTCAGGGGTCTGTGAAGTCACAACTCTTTTCAGAATAACACTTGCGATTGCCATGTCTTTTGCACTGACCCTTGAGATGGTGCAAGAGGAATTGTTGGTAAGACTCCTGATACCTTCGTACATGTCAGAGTAGGGGGCACCTGCCCTTCTACTGCAGGTGGTATTTTTTTTTTAACTACAACCCACTTGGTACAGAAACAGTAGTTCACTGAAAAATGTTCTGAGGAAGCCCTGAAAATAATGAGTTTTAAGTCCTGACCCTTGAATACCCATCTTTTAAATATTTTGTGAGATGAAACGGGAAGTCCACAGAAAGCATGCCTGCTGTGTGCTGAAGTAGGGCATTTGTCTCAAGGAAAATCACATGTGTGATTGTTTGAATCGCAAGCTGAAGTAGCCATTAAAAGGAACATAATTTTTACTTAAAAGTACAGCGGACAAATTGCAGTTATTCCAAATTTGGTATTTCACATTTATTTTCTCAAAAAGTAACACAATGAGCATGTTACTTCTATTAACAACAACAACAACAACAACAACCACAACCTGACTGGGATTAGTTACCAACAGTAAAATTTGACCTTTCGAGTGAGAATTAGGTTTGGGGGAATTTGCATCTGTCACAATGAGCTTGATGGCTTCCCAGGACTTCTCTATTGAGATCTGTGGTGATGTTAATGAGTGTAGTATTTTAGTGTTGTATAATAAAATGTGTCAACACTTGCAAGAGCTGCAAAACCAGTATTTTCCAAATGACCCAATGCATGATATTACAAAATCTTGCATGGTTAGAATCCATTTGAAGCATAAAACAGACTATTGGGTTTTATTGTAACAGAGTACAGAAAGTTCATTGATTCAGACTCAGGGTCAACACTGGAACTAACCTTTAAGAAATTGCTACTTGTCAAGTTTTAGGGAGGTATCAAAGAAGAGTATCTGTAATTAACTGGAGAGGTTCCTCCCTTTCCCACATTTCTTCCCCCCCACCTTTCCCCCTGCCACATTGCTGAGCAAATAAGGGAAGATGAGGGATCATTTAGTAGGGTGAGAGTGTGTACAGTTATGGTTTTATTTATTATTTGTAAGAAAGGAAAGCATTTAGTGCAAATGAAGAGTCTGCAGGTATGGAACATGGAGTTCTAGGCATCCCCAAGACCCTCTCAGGGGTCTGTGAAGTCACAACTCTTTTCAGAATAACACTTGCGATTGCCATGTCTTTTGCACTGACCCTTGAGATGGTGCAAGAGGAATTGTTGGTAAGACTCCTGATACCTTCGTACATGTCAGAGTAGGGGGCACCTGCCCTTCTACTGCAGGTGGTATTTTTTTTTTAACTACAACCCACTTGGAACAGAAACAGTAGTTCACTGAAAAATGTTCTGAGGAAGCCCTGAAAATAATGAGTTTTAAGTCCTGACCCTTGAATACCCATCTTTTAAATATTTTGTGAGATGAAACGGGAAGTCCACAGAAAGCATGCCTGCTGTGTGCTGAAGTAGGGCATTTGTCTCAAGGAAAATCACATGTGTGATTGTTTGAATCGCAAGCTGAAGTAGCCATTAAAAGGAACATAATTTTTACTTAAAAGTACAGCGGACAAATTGCAGTTATTCCAAATTTGGTATTTCACATTTATTTTCTCAAAAAGTAACACAATGAGCATGTTACTTCTATTAACAACAACAACAACAACAACAACCACAACCTGACTGGGATTAGTTACCAACAGTAAAATTTGACCTTTCGAGTGAGAATTAGGTTTGGGGGAATTTGCATCTGTCACAATGAGCTTGATGGCTTCCCAGGACTTCTCTATTGAGATCTGTGGTGATGTTAATGAGTGTAGTATTTTAGTGTTGTATAATAAAATGTGTCAACACTTGCAAGAGCTGCAAAACCAGTATTTTCCAAATGACCCAATGCATGATATTACAAAATCTTGCATGGTTAGAATCCATTTGAAGCATAAAACAGACTATTGGGTTTTATTGTAACAGAGTACAGAAAGTTCATTGATTCAGACTCAGGGTCAACACTGGAACTAACCTTTAAGAAATTGCTACTTGTCAAGTTTTAGGGAGGTATCAAAGAAGAGTATCTGTAATTAACTGGAGAGGTTCCTCCCTTTCCCAATGACATAGTTCTTTGAAGCCATAGCTCTTCACATGCTTCAACCCAAAGAACCTGTTACAACAGATGAATGCAGATGTAGACATTAGAATCCAACTATCTTCTACTAAATCAGACATATAAAAGTATTTGTAAACATGTAAAACATTGCCCCTTTTTTTTTTTTGGCCTCTTTTTATTGATTTTTTTAATCCATTTATTTTCATCCATCTTTATTCTTTGGCCCATGTAGACCTCCCATTGCAGTGGCCTCTCTCATTGCAGAGCACTGGCTTTGGGCGCTTGTGTTTCAGAGCACTGACTCGTAATTGGACACACCAGTCCAGCCGCTCTGCAGCACGTAGGATCTTACCTGGCCAGGGATCAAACCCGCGCCACTTGCATTGCAAGGCGGACTCTTTACCACTGGACCACCAGAGAAGCCCCCAAAACATTGCCATTCTTAACGGACTTTGAAAAATTGAAAACATGGTTGCTGTTATTAAAAATGTTATTTGTTAATGTCATTTTTATTAACTTAAAAAGAGTTAACATAGATTTTTAAATTCCTACTTTTAATTTCTAACATGACAAATATCAGTAGACATAATCCACGGAAGCCCAAGCTCTTTGGGAGTCCTTAATCTTTAAGGGTGACCTCTGACACCAAAAATTTGAAAACTAGAAGGAAAAATAAAAATAGGTGAGAAAATTGATTCGATTTCTAATTGTGGTCTAAACTAAAGAGGATGAGGACTGGAGATAAAAAGGCTAATTTGGGACAAATTTTTAAAGAAATGGTAAGATTTGGAGAGAATTTCAAAAATATGAAAAAAATGTCTGAAAATCAACTTACAATGAGCTTGATGGCTTCCCAGGACTTATTGTCAATGAGTGTAGTATTTTAGTGTTGTATAATAAAATGTGTCAACACTTGCAAGAGCTGCAAAACCAGTATTTTCCAAATGACCCAATGCATGATATTACAAAATCTTGCATGGTTAGAATCCATTTGAAGCATAAAACAGACTATTGGGTTTTATTGTAACAGAGTACAGAAAGTTCATTGATTCAGACTCAGGGTCAACACTGGAACTAACCTTTAAGAAATTGCTACTTGTCAAGTTTTAGGGAGGTATCAAAGAAGAGTATCTGTAATTAACTGGAGAGGTTCCTCCCTTTCCCAATGACATAGTTCTTTGAAGCCATAGCTCTTCACATGCTTCAACCCAAAGAACCTGTTACAACAGATGAATGCAGATGTAGACATTAGAATCCAACTATCTTCTACTAAATCAGACATATAAAAGTATTTGTAAACATGTAAAACATTGCCCCTTTTTTTTTTTTGGCCTCTTTTTATTGATTTTTTTAATCCATTTATTTTCATCCATCTTTATTCTTTGGCCCATGTAGACCTCCCATTGCAGTGGCCTCTCTCATTGCAGAGCACTGGCTTTGGGCGCTTGTGTTTCAGAGCACTGACTCGTAATTGGACACACCAGTCCAGCCGCTCTGCAGCACGTAGGATCTTACCTGGCCAGGGATCAAACCCGCGCCACTTGCATTGCAAGGCGGACTCTTTACCACTGGACCACCAGAGAAGCCCCCAAAACATTGCCATTCTTAACGGACTTTGAAAAATTGAAAACATGGTTGCTGTTATTAAAAATGTTATTTGTTAATGTCATTTTTATTAACTTAAAAAGAGTTAACATAGATTTTTAAATTCCTACTTTTAATTTCTAACATGACAAATATCAGTAGACATAATCCACGGAAGCCCAAGCTCTTTGGGAGTCCTTAATCTTTAAGGGTGACCTCTGACACCAAAAATTTGAAAACTAGAAGGAAAAAATAAAAATAGGTGAGAAAATTGATTCGATTTCTAATTGTGGTCTAAACTAAAGAGGATGAGGACTGGAGATAAAAAGGCTAATTTGGGACAAATTTTTAAAGAAATGGTAAGATTTGGAGAGAATTTCAGTATGAGATGCATGAAATAAAAAGCATAAAGATAACTTATATGATAGTTATGTTTTCAAATTGCAGACTAGAAACCAGTTTTGACAGAACCAGATCAGGTGCATGGATAGATGTTCCTCTATAAATTGTACCTTTGGAGATTCAAGGAGAGAAGGGAGCTGCCTTGGGAGAAGGAGCAACCACAAAGAGACAGGGAAAGGCTTGTGGAGTAGAAGACAAGGAAGGCAACAGGTTTAGCACAAAGCAGGTCCTGGACAAGTAGAGGCAGCAAAGGGGATTTAACATCAGTCAAGGCTGTGTCTCACTTAACAGACTTGATTCAGAAGTATTGTCTTGGAAGCTGATATTAAGTCCGTGGTTCAAGGCTACCTGTTAGTGAATGACCAGATATCATCAGCAATGCACAGAGCTCTGTTGAGTTTGAGAAGGAGCATGGAAAAAAGGGCTTCTCTTGGTGGCATGATCACTGGTCATCCTGAGGGGCCTCTGCAGTTCTAGTAGAGTCCAGCTTTAAGAAGAGGGAACGATTAGATGGGAAATGAGAGCAGTAAGTGTGGGCCATGTTGGAACAGTGTGACAGTCAGCAGGAGGAGGGAATTTGTTTTGAAAGAATAGTGAGTTCAGAAACAGTTAAATTAAGCCAGAAAAATTCTAAACGGAAAACTGTTTGGTTTTTTTTTAGGTAAGAAAAATATATGCACATTCGATGTAAATAGTGGGATCACAAAGAGTTGGACACGACTGAGTGACTGAATAACAACAAATATACATAGGAAGCCATGAAAACAGCAAATGAAGTAGTAGTGAGAAATGGCAAGTTAACATAGATTTTTAAATTCCTACTTTTAATTTCTAACATGACAAATATCAGTAGACATAATCCACGGAAGCCCAAGCTCTTTGGGAGTCCTTAATCTTTAAGGGTGACCTCTGACACCAAAAATTTGAAAACTAGAAGGAAAAAATAAAAATAGGTGAGAAAATTGATTCGATTTCTAATTGTGGTCTAAACTAAAGAGGATGAGGACTGGAGATAAAAAGGCTAATTTGGGACAAATTTTTAAAGAAATGGTAAGATTTGGAGAGAATTTCAGTATGAGATGCATGAAATAAAAAGCATAAAGATAACTTATATGATAGTTATGTTTTCAAATTGCAGACTAGAAACCAGTTTTTGACAGAACCAGATCAGGTGCATGGATAGATGTTCCTCTATAAATTGTACCTTTGGAGATTCAAGGAGAGAAGGGAGCTGCCTTGGGAGAAGGAGCAACCACAAAGAGACAGGGAAAGGCTTGTGGAGTAGAAGACAAGGAAGGCAACAGGTTTAGCACAAAGCAGGTCCTGGACAAGTAGAGGCAGCAAAGGGGATTTAACATCAGTCAAGGCTGTGTCTCACTTAACAGACTTGATTCAGAAGTATTGTCTTGGAAGCTGATATTAAGTCCGTGGTTCAAGGCTACCTGTTAGTGAATGACCAGATATCATCAGCAATGCACAGAGCTCTGTTGAGTTTGAGAAGGAGCATGGAAAAAAGGGCTTCTCTTGGTGGCATGATCACTGGTCATCCTGAGGGGCCTCTGCAGTTCTAGTAGAGTCCAGCTTTAAGAAGAGGGAACGATTAGATGGGAAATGAGAGCAGTAAGTGTGGGCCATGTTGGAACAGTGTGACAGTCAGCAGGAGGAGGGAATTTGTTTTGAAAGAATAGTGAGTTCAGAAACAGTTAAATTAAGCCAGAAAAATTCTAAACGGAAAACTGTTTGGTTTTTTTTTTTTAGGTAAGAAAAATATATGCACATTCGATGTAAATAGTGGGATCACAAAGAGTTGGACACGACTGAGTGACTGAATAACAACAAATATACATAGGAAGCCATGAAAACAGCAAATGAAGTAGTAGTGAGAAAGTGGGCTGTTGATATTAAATTTGGTAGAAACAATGATCAACTTTGATAGTGTCTTGTTTCAAAGATATTTGGCTTATTAGGTGTTTCTCATATTTGTTTTGAGTTTCACAACCGAAAAGAAGTGGATGATGGCGACTTCCACAGGTTCACCCAGTAAGGGGTCCAGAATAGCTTTCATGTAAAGTCGTTTCCTCTGAGCCTATGACGGGAAGGGTGAGGGAATGGTTAGATGGGACAGAGGTAGATTTGAAGTTAGGATGGTGGTAACTGGGAAGACAGTCACCTCGTAGATAATACCTGGATAAATGTGATCCAATAGGTGTGAATAGTTAGAAAGAGCCAGGCTGGTAGTTTGAAGAAATCTCCTTTGCTTTTCCCCACATGATTATTCCACCATTGTTTAATAGTTAGGATTCTATGAAAACATAATTGGGAAGGCTCACTCCACACGTGCCTAATGGATTCCTAGAAAGAGTGAGGCCAATTACTGTCTCAACCTCAGATACAGCCATTATACATGCTTTGATTGTTTATTGGGTTGGCCAAAAAGTTTAAGTTTTCCAAAAGATGCTACAGAGAAACCTGAACAAACTTTTTAGCCAACCCAGTAAATGTAGGAGATGTTAATACATTGCTAAGAGATGAGTCTTTCTCTCCAACCCTTGGCCCACTTGTGCTGGGTAAGGTAACCCCTTATTGATGCGTGATTTAGTATTAACTGCATGAATGAAAATAGACTAGCTAGAGTATTCTGCTGGATTTTGATGTGGGAATCATTTTGGAGTCATTAGCTCAAAGAAAGTGCTGACTGTTCAGATTCCAGTATTTGGTAACTGACTATGGAAGGAGAAATGCATTTCCATTTTATAGTCAAGTGTATCAGTGTGTGTTCCCAGGTGACTCATCTCCCCCGAAATGGCACTGTCATACTTCATCCAGGGGTCTTTCTGCCAGAATGAAAAGTTCAGCAAGAGTGGGTTCTGTGCAAGAGGGAAGCAAAAATGAGGATGGCTTGACATGGATTAAGGAATTCAGCCTGAAGGGGGTTCTGAGGGGAATGTCTATAGGATGACATTTTAGAAGAAAGAGTAATACGAAAAAGCAGTTGGAAAACTTTTGTAAGAGACTTAATGGATGCCAAAACTGCAGTACAGAGCACCTGTTCATTCATCCCAAACCAAGATAGAGTTGTGGAGCTTTGTAACAACAAAGTTCAGATTGAACAGTTAAGAGCATAAATTAATGATGAATTTAGGTGTTCCTTGTCAATCTGGAAGATTGGGATGGCCACTGTTGCCCAGATTGTCTGAAGGGGAGTAGCTTGGATGACTAGTTGTCTTTGAATTTGTAAACACACATGCATATAATGAAAACTTTGACAGTCTGGGGTGAATCTGCTACCCCATGCCTCAGCAGGACCTTTGTAAGACGCTGATCTGTAGAGTGAGCCATAGACTGTGGCCCTGTTTGTCAACAGAGTACATTTTGTGACAGCAGCTGCCAACTGGGAGTCATTTCTGGCTTTCTCCCCAGAGTGTTTCAGGTTGAACCAGAAGTTAAGACATTCTGGGGACAGTCACAGTTGGGAAGCAGTGTAGAGATTGTTTCGAAAAGAAAGGGGGGTGTGGAGTAGGAAAATCGCTGTGTTCTGGCCCGTCACCCACTTCTTCCCCTTTCCAGCTGCATCCTGTTCTCTCCCTCCGGTCCAGCTGCCACCTAAGATAAAGTAGCTGCCCTGCCTGAGCCTATGGGCAAGGGAGGGTGGCTCCGATCCTGTTCTGAAGTGATCCAGCCCTTCAGATCCAGCCCTTGGGTGTGCCTGGCCTATGCTGATTTGGTTGGGTTCCTGCTTTCCTTCGCCAGTGCCCATGTATCTTAACAGTCAAAATGTGGTTGGAGATCTGTGGTGGGAAGAAACCTTCTGTAGAGTGGTTTTGAGGGTGTGGTTGGCCCGCCCTGGGGTGGCTCCCTTATGCCTGTCATTGGCTTGGGGCCACTGCTCTTTCATGTTACAAGTTTATCTCAAGTGATCCAGAAACATCAGGGCTCTTTCAACCCACAACAATCAAGCCTTTGTTAATTTTACCCTTCCAGTATTCCAGAGCAACTGAAAAACATGCAAGCTGAGAAACAGCTCTTCTCACCCTAAACAGTGAGAACTTTTGAGAGCAGGCAAGGCCTGGGGTATTTTTCCTTCCTTGAGGATGCAGCCAGCCTAGTTACCTCTGTAGCTGCCATCCTGCGAGCATGACTTGGGAAAACTGATAATATGGGTGAGGATAATATACATGGTTGTCTCAGATCTGCATATATTGACTTCTGTAGTTTCTTACAAAAGGAAGAGTCAACATTGAACTTTGGTGGTGATATGGTAGCTCAAGGGTAGTATCTTAAGTTTTTTTCTCCTCATTTTATGTTTCTATAACCTATTACCTATTGTCTGCAGATTTCCTCATCCAGGGAAAATTGGTTCATGAATTTATGGGTCTAGGTACCCAGATGATTAATAAAAAAACAAAACATGAAGATGAATGACTATTACAGGTTGCATGTTGTTTTAAAGTTTTAACTGTGTAGGCACAGTTTGCAGTATATGTTATTTCATTCCCTGCTGCTGACTTAAAACTGTAAGAGAGGTGTTAGAATGATGTGAAATACCATTTTGTCAACTGTAATTAAGTTCCCTTAGACTTTGGATATAAGATTAACCTATAGCTCAACGTTTAAATCAAATCCAACAATGAAATTCTCTTGAGTGCAGAAAGCAAGATGGCCAGCCTTAGACCAGAGGAAGGAATGGCTTCCAAACACACCCTGTGACCTTCAGCTGGGACGTACTTTCAGCATTACTATAGAGTGTGCTAAGAACATACCCTGTTTTTCTACATCTCCCCATGGATGGCAGGATGCATTACTGGGTCGTGTCTCTTAGGACCAGTTCACTGGGACTTAAGATTTTTGTTTCAACATGGATGACTGATCCTTGTGTTGGAATCCTGGTTTTAACTTGCACTTCCAATGGAGTACACACAGGAAATTTCCACCAACATGGTCATGGCCCTGTCTTGCTTAATGAGAACTTGTCTTTCAGTTTTCCCCCAGCATCTAAGTACTTCTGCCAACACACCACGTGGTTTTTACTTTATTTCAGCTCCTGTGGGCATTGAACACATGGTGTTCTTCAAGAATAAGATGAAGAGTAGGCCTTTTTCTACCTTTGGTGTCTCAAGTACCCATTTTTCATGATGTAGAGATAGGAATTTCTATCAGATAATGATATTGTGTCTTCTGATTCAGGTCAACAATTTCACCCTTTGCACTAGGATTTTCCCTTTTACTGTTTTCTCAACCTGTCAGAGTCTCTTAATTAGCATGTATTGGTGGGGGACAAGGCAGCTTTTTCAAACTCCGTGCATTTTATAAAAATACACAAAAGCACCAGACAAGCAACTGTAATGCCAACTCTTCCAGATGCAATACTGAAATTTCCCAGAGGGAATTGTTTCATTGTTTTCTTTCTTTGTTCCAGAAGCAAAGGCTGATAATGAGCCGAGCTGTTCGCCAGCAGCTCAAGAACTGTTGACAAGGCTGGGATTTTTACTGGGAGAAGGGATCCCAAGTGCCACACACATAACCATTGAAGAAAAAAATGAAACCATGGTAATGCCCAAGGAAGACACTGCGTGTCGTACCTGCTCAGAGGAGAAATGAAGGCATAATCGTCTTCCTCCTATCCCTAAGTGGGGAAGTTGTTGTTCAGGCCAGATGAGTCTGGTCCATTGTGTATTGAAATTCATTTCAATGTTTTTTTTTTTTAGCCTTTGTTGTTGGAATAGGGGGTGGTTGGAAAAACAAAGGGTGCAAAACTTGGAAAATGTCCACATTAACCTTCTGGTCATCACCCAGAGAAGAGTAGCTAAATGAATTGTGAAGTAGCTGAGAGAATTCCTTAGGAATGACACTACTTTTATCTTTATAGCACCATTCTTGTCTGGCTGCTTTGGTATGCGCTTTCCTGTGCTTTTTTTATCAGTTGAGATTTTGGAAGGTCAGTGGCATAAGGAAAAGATTTATAGGAGATGAACAGAGACAGAATAAAATAAGATCAAAAGGTTCATCTTCGGAAAAGCACTCTCCTTCCTAGGGAAGAGCAGCCTGCCACATCCAAGTTGAGAAGTGTATGTCTGAATAGCATTGAGGGGCTGGAGCCTCTGCCCCTTGCGAGGGTCTCCATGAGGGTGTCACACATTGATTGAGATCTCAGTGGCCACCAGCCTCCTTCCCTGGATCACAGAGCCCATAAATCTTCCAGGAATTGAATCAGGTTGTTGTTCTTGTGAAACATTACAAAAACAGAGTTCCCAGATTTTCCACACAGAGGTCAAAGAACCCATTTGTCTTCTGCAGACTTTAAATGAAAGGAAGTCTGCCTGTTTGCTATTTCTGCTTTACAAATGTGCATTCCCACTAAATTATTTCTGAGACTGCCCTTTTAAGAAAAAAGATCACAGGGGAAGAGGACTGAGAGATGTCTCTTTTACATTTTGGGAGACCACATATATTAAGACCCCTGGATTGATAAAAGAAAGCCTGTTTTCCATTTTCCTGTTTGTTTTTGATGCTAAAACAATGAAGCTACCAAGGAGTGTGTAGACGCGCTAACTCCTCCTTCCGTTCATCTTGCAGTGCACAGCTCTGAGCCAAGGCATCAGCCCTTGCTCCACACTAACAAGCAGCACCGCCTCTCCCAGCACCGATAGTCCCTGCTCAACCTTGAATAGCTGTGTCAGCAAGACGGCAGCCAACAAAAGTCCCTGTGAGACCATTAGCAGCCCTAGTTCCACCCTGGAAAGCAAGGACAGTGGAATTATAGGTAAGACGCTCACTGCTCGGTCATGCGATAGCTCCGTGAGTTCCAGTCAGAGCATTCACCAGGTACTTCACATGAGGGTTTTAGCTTGTGCAGTCTGCGAAGGTCAGTGCGCCTGGCCCACCCTGTCCTTTGCAGATAGCACTGGCTCCACGGACAGGTGAGAAGTTGAAGCACTTACTTTTGCATTCCTTGGTGTTTGTTTTATAACCCTGGGCTCATGTGGTTTAAAAAATACAACAACAACTTTCCAGATAAGGTCTGGCCTGTGAGTTATAAAAAAAAATCTGACCTTGTCACTGAGTAATTCCACTTGATGTGGATTGCAGCTGGATAAGACCACTGCCAAGCAATGAAATCTCTGCATATTGAGAGGTCTTCCCAACCTGATCTTAATGTTTGATCAGAATGTTTTTACCACTTCAAGGTCACTGATCTCCCCACTGTGTCTAGGTGTTTGTTGTTTCTTGTCTTACAATGGCATCTGACTACTGTTTGGAGGCCTGGAGGTTCTGAGGAAATCTATCCACTCCCATACACCCACAGCCATGCCCACAGAGTACATGTGGATGTGCTGAGCTGAAGATGGAGATGCAGAATATAGTCCTGACTCTCAGCCTGGTTCACTAGGTGACTTCAGCAACATTCCATTGAGTTCTTTGCACATTTCTTTCCTTCTTAAAGGAAATCATAAATAAGGTTTCTGATTAGTTTGGTAGTTTCTAGTCCCAGGTGCACAATAGAATCACCAGGGAATTTAACAGCCCTTGTCTTTACATCCCATCCCAAATGGAGTGTGTTTGCATTTCTGCAGGTGGGCCTGGGTGGCTGTGTGTCTTGGTTGGCAGCCTGGTCCCCTTGGGCTGGACCATTCAGGTCTCCTGTGCCCCGAGACCATGCTGCTGTTTGACACTGGCACCCTCCTACACAGCTCAGCCCCTTCCCTGTTGCCAAGTGATGCATCTCTCTTTGAGGGATATTTTGTTTTATTATGGACTGAACCCCGCTTCCTTCCACATTCATTAACCAAATACAGTGACATTTGAGCTCTTTGTTTTTTTCAGTCACCTGCAATTTCTTTAAAGTGTTAATTTGAAAAACCAAGCTGCAGGTTCATCCAGTTTGTTGGAGGTGACCTCAGAAGATCTATGAGACGCTTGTGACTGGATTGTGGGCTTCTTGGTGGGGCCTCTCAGCAAGAGGAAGGCAGCCTGTTCCCTCAGGATTTTCAGTGGGTTTTTGTTTCATTTTTAATTGTCTCATTGAGATACAGCTTTGCATGCCACACTGTTCACCTGTTTAAACCATCGAGTGGTTGGTGTTTATTCAGAATTGTGCAACCTTCACCAATATGATTTCAGAATGTTTTTACCACTTCAGAAAGAAACCCTGTACCCTTGGAAAGCCCCACCTCATTTCCCTGTGTACGCCAGCCCTACTCAATGGGTAATCTGTTTTCTGTCTCTGCAGACCAGGTCCTTCTGGACATTTCATGTGACTGCTGGGTGGAGGTTTTTGTAGCAGGTCTGAATTCTCTTCCCTTAGCTTCAAGCCCTTCCAGTGAGCTTATTCTAATTCCCCTTTCTCATCTCACTCTGCTTCCCCACCTGCGGTTTTGTCGTGACGGGTTTTCATGCCCCGTCTCTCTCTCTCTCTCTGAGCTGTCCACCATTGATGGATCTCTGGCACTGATTCTGGGGTGGTCAGATGGCTTTCTTTACAGCGTTCTTAGCTCTTCTGCAATGTCCTCTCCTCTTCAGAGTTTGTCTTCCTTCAGAAAACTGGTCAGTGCTATGAATTAAAAAAAAATAATTTATTGATTTATTTTTGACTCCGCTGGGTCTTCATTGCTGCACACAGGCTTTCTCTCGTTGCAGTGAGTGGTGGCTACTCTTCATCGTGGTGTGCAGGCTTCTCTTGCTGTGGAGCACAGGCTCTGGGTGCTTGGGCTTTAGTACCTGTAGCACACAGGCTCTCAGTCGTGACTTGCGAGCTCTAGAGCATGGGCTTAGTAGCTGTGGTGAGCTCTGTGGCATGTGGAATCTTCCCCCTCCAGTGACTGAACCCATGTTCCCTGCAATGACAGGTGGGTTCTTATCTACTGTGTCACCAGGGAAGTCCCAGATTTCTTTTTATTTGACAGCCTTTTGTCTTCAGTCTGTGTTGTGGTATTGACATGGCAGCCTTTGATTATAACCAAGCCAGTTTCTTTTCTTGACATAAACCGTCTTAGTAACCAAAAGCTACTCCCATTCATTCTTTTTCATTCATTCTCTGTCTCTTTCTCTCATTGAGAGAGATTGCTGCAATTTTAAGGTGTCCTAAAGAGGGAAAAGAAGAGTTGCTGGTTTGTTTTCTGTATTGTCAATGAATGATTGAACTGCAGGAATATCGAGGCTCTTAATTAGTACTTGGCTTAATACAGTCCTCGCTGAGCCCAGACTGGCTAGTACACTTAGGATGTGCTCTCCATAACATCAGTATTTTCAGTTTACTTTTTCTTATTTTGTTATTTACTGTTGTCTCTGCATGGCTAGGGGATCTCATCTATCTTATTCCTGCTATCTACTGGGCTCCTAGCATGGTATTGAGAATGAGAAACTAAGGAAAGAGGATCGTGGACATTTCATGACTGCGGTTTTGTCGTCTGATCCCCAGGGTGAGCTTATTCTAATTCCCTTTCTCATCTCACTCTGCTTCCCCACCTGCGGTTTTGTCGTGACGGGTTTTCATGCCCCGTCTCTCTCTCTCTCTGAGCTGTCCACCATTGATGGATCTCTGGCACTGATTCTGGGGTGGTCAGATGGCTTTCTTTACAGCGTTCTTAGCTCTTCTGCAATGTCCTCTCCTCTTCAGAGTTTGTCTTCCTTCAGAAAACTGGTCAGTGCTATGAATTAAAAAAAAATAATTTATTGATTTATTTTTGACTCCGCTGGGTCTTCATTGCTGCACACAGGCTTTCTCTCGTTGCAGTGAGTGGTGGCTACTCTTCATCGTGGTGTGCAGGCTTCTCTTGCTGTGGAGCACAGGCTCTGGGTGCTTGGGCTTTAGTACCTGTAGCACACAGGCTCTCAGTCGTGACTTGCGAGCTCTAGAGCATGGGCTTAGTAGCTGTGGTGAGCTCTGTGGCATGTGGAATCTTCCCCCTCCAGTGACTGAACCCATGTTCCCTGCAATGACAGGTGGGTTCTTATCTACTGTGTCACCAGGGAAGTCCCAGATTTCTTTTTATTTGACAGCCTTTTTGTCTTCAGTCTGTGTTGTGGTATTGACATGGCAGCCTTTGATTATAACCAAGCCAGTTTCTTTTCTTGACATAAACCGTCTTAGTAACCAAAAGCTACTCCCATTCATTCTTTTTCATTCATTCTCTGTCTCTTTCTCTCATTGAGAGAGATTGCTGCAATTTTAAGGTGTCCTAAAGAGGGAAAAGAAGAGTTGCTGGTTTGTTTTCTGTATTGTCAATGAATGATTGAACTGCAGGAATATCGAGGCTCTTAATTAGTACTTGGCTTAATACAGTCCTCGCTGAGCCCAGACTGGCTAGTACACTTAGGATGTGCTCTCCATAACATCAGTATTTTCAGTTTACTTTTTCTTATTTTGTTATTTACTGTTGTCTCTGCATGGCTAGGGGATCTCATCTATCTTATTCCTGCTATCTACTGGGCTCCTAGCATGGTATTGAGAATGAGAAACTAAGGAAAGAGGATCGTGGCTACTGTCACGTTGCACTCAAGGAGAGAATAAAGCTTAGCTAGTTTCTAAAGAAGTTGTGTGGGCTTCCCATTCCAAGTCGGCACTGTCCAGCCTTTTCCTGCCATCTGTACTGTAAGTTGTCTTGTAGCTAAAGTTAAATGACCCGTTTCACATCATTGACGATGTCCTTTATTCCTTGGCGCAAGTCAACATGTTCCCTTAACTCAGCTGAACCTGAAAAATGGTGGTGGTTGAGATGAACGTGGGAGGAAGTGGGAGATGATTCCCAAGTTGCTGTTTCAGCAAAGACCCACTGGCGTGGTGAGGTTGTGCTTCTGGCCCTGTTCCCTGAGCCTTCCTGCAGGAAGTGGCCACGAGGGAAACACGGTGCTGGGGACAATGTTCCTCTGTTCTCTCTTCTTCAGACCTGCAGAATTAGAACCTGGTGCCAAGGGATGCACTGGAGGTGTGGTAGGGAGGAGAAGGAAGAAAACCCTTTCCTCTCCAGCAGGCTTAGCCGCAGCTCTTTGAAGAGGCGGGCGTGGTGGGGCCAGAGAAGGGAAGAACACCCTCCTGAGCTGGTACAGGGTGTGCAGGCTCCAGTCGCCTCTCCGGGGAGTGGGCAGCTGTGACTCAGTTGTGGTTCAGTGATTGCTGGGGGTGGGGCGTGGAGCACATGTCTATCTTTATAAGGTGTAGGCCTGGGAATGGCAACCTTTTGGGCATCTTAACTGTTCAGCAGAGTGAAACACTCAAGAACATAGCGATCCCAGTGGGCAGAGATGAAGGCGAGATAGTTTGACTTCCTGCTTTGGGAGGCCCGGCAGCTGCTTGTCAAACAGGCTGGTTAAGATTCATGTTCCAAGTTACACAGGGCCTGGAGAAGGGAGGAAGAGGCTTTCCACTTAATCTTCCATTTGAAGTTGCTTAAGACTCATCAACCAATGGAGCTCGGGCTAGAATGGCAAAGGCCTGGGGGTGGGCTGGTGTTAAGAGCACACAGCTGCTGTAGGTTGTACTCTCATCTTTTTCAGTTTACTTTTTCTTATTTTGTTATTTACTTTTCTCTGCATGGCTAGGATCTCATCTATCTTATTCCTGCTATCTACTGGGCTCCTAGCATGGTATTGAGAATGAGAAACTAAGGAAAGAGGATCGTGGCTACTGTCACGTTGCACTCAAGGAGAGAATAAAGCTTAGCTAGTTTCTAAAGAAGTTGTGTGGGCTTCCCATTCCAAGTCGGCACTGTCCAGCCTTTTCCTGCCATCTGTACTGTAAGTTGTCTTGTAGCTAAAGTTAAATGACCCGTTTCACATCATTGACGATGTCCTTTATTCCTTGGCGCAAGTCAACATGTTCCCTTAACTCAGCTGAACCTGAAAAATGGTGGTGGTTGAGATGAACGTGGGAGGAAGTGGGAGATGATTCCCAAGTTGCTGTTTCAGCAAAGACCCACTGGCGTGGTGAGGTTGTGCTTCTGGCCCTGTTCCCTGAGCCTTCCTGCAGGAAGTGGCCACGAGGGAAACACGGTGCTGGGGACAATGTTCCTCTGTTCTCTCTTCTTCAGACCTGCAGAATTAGAACCTGGTGCCAAGGGATGCACTGGAGGTGTGGTAGGGAGGAGAAGGAAGAAAACCCTTTCCTCTCCAGCAGGCTTAGCCGCAGCTCTTTGAAGAGGCGGGCGTGGTGGGGCCAGAGAAGGGAAGAACACCCTCCTGAGCTGGTACAGGGTGTGCAGGCTCCAGTCGCCTCTCCGGGGAGTGGGCAGCTGTGACTCAGTTGTGGTTCAGTGATTGCTGGGGGTGGGGCGTGGAGCACATGTCTATCTTTATAAGGTGTAGGCCTGGGAATGGCAACCTTTTGGGCATCTTAACTGTTCAGCAGAGTGAAACACTCAAGAACATAGCGATCCCAGTGGGCAGAGATGAAGGCGAGATAGTTTGACTTCCTGCTTTGGGAGGCCCGGCAGCTGCTTGTCAAACAGGCTGGTTAAGATTCATGTTCCAAGTTACACAGGGCCTGGAGAAGGGAGGAAGAGGCTTTCCACTTAATCTTCCATTTGAAGTTGCTTAAGACTCATCAACCAATGGAGCTCGGGCTAGAATGGCAAAGGCCTGGGGGTGGGCTGGTGTTAAGAGCACACAGCTGCTGTGGCATTACATGCTTTGCGGAAGTTGTAGGCCCCCCTCCAGGGCTCAGACTGGAATACCATGTACGGTATTAGCCCAGCTTATTTAGGGGAAACTTCTGACAGTACTAACCCATCCTTAAAAATCCCCAGGCCTTCCCGCTTCCTATTTAAGCTGACTTCCGTCGTACTGATTCCATTCAAGTCTAAATATTTTTGCCCAACGGATGCCGTGAAGGGCAGCTTGTGTTCCCACATGCCCAGACAGCCTTCTCAGGCTGCCACAGGGTGCCCTGCCTGGGTTCTGTTTCTATTGTTTTGACATATTTCAGGTGAAGAGAATTTCTTTTTGGAACTGCTTAGTAGGAGAAAGGGTGTGCTAGTAGTGACCAGTAGGGGAATTTACTGAACCCCTTCCAGTCTCTCAGACCCTGTGGAGAAGGCAGTGGCAAGCACACCATTATTCTCGCCTGGGAAATCCCGTGGACAGAGGAACTTGTGGGCTGTATTTAGTCCATGTGTGCCCTGTTGCTTCAGTCGTGTCTAACTCTATGGACTTATAGCTCACCAGGCTCCTCAGTCCATGGGATTCTCCAGGCAAGAATACTGGAGTGTAAAAGTTAAAAGTAAAATAAAGGTTTTTTTTTAAAAAAAAGGATACTGGAGTGGGTTCGCATGCCCTTCTCCGGGGGATCTTCCCAACCCAGGGATTGAACCCCTGTCTTTTAAGTCTCGTGCACTAACAGGCAGATTCTTTACCACTAGTGCCACCTGGAACACCCGTAACATTTAGTCCATGGGGTCACAAAAGAGTTAGACAGGACTCAGCAACTAAATAGCAACAATAGCAGACTGTGGAGGGTAACTGTTCAGCAGAGTGAAACACTCAAGAACATAGCGATCCCAGTGGGCAGAGATGAAGGCGAGATAGTTTGACTTCCTGCTTTGGGAGGCCCGGCAGCTGCTTGTCAAACAGGCTGGTTAAGATTCATGTTCCAAGTTACACAGGGCCTGGAGAAGGGAGGAAGAGGCTTTCCACTTAATCTTCCATTTGAAGTTGCTTAAGACTCATCAACCAATGGAGCTCGGGCTAGAATGGCAAAGGCCTGGGGGTGGGCTGGTGTTAAGAGCACACAGCTGCTGTGGCATTACATGCTTTGCGGAAGTTGTAGGCCCCCCTCCAGGGCTCAGACTGGAATACCATGTACGGTATTAGCCCAGCTTATTTAGGGGAAACTTCTGACAGTACTAACCCATCCTTAAAAATCCCCAGGCCTTCCCGCTTCCTATTTAAGCTGACTTCCGTCGTACTGATTCCATTCAAGTCTAAATATTTTTGCCCAACGGATGCCGTGAAGGGCAGCTTGTGTTCCCACATGCCCAGACAGCCTTCTCAGGCTGCCACAGGGTGCCCTGCCTGGGTTCTGTTTCTATTGTTTTGACATATTTCAGGTGAAGAGAATTTCTTTTTGGAACTGCTTAGTAGGAGAAAGGGTGTGCTAGTAGTGACCAGTAGGGGAATTTACTGAACCCCTTCCAGTCTCTCAGACCCTGTGGAGAAGGCAGTGGCAAGCACACCATTATTCTCGCCTGGGAAATCCCGTGGACAGAGGAACTTGTGGGCTGTATTTAGTCCATGTGTGCCCTGTTGCTTCAGTCGTGTCTAACTCTATGGACTTATAGCTCACCAGGCTCCTCAGTCCATGGGATTCTCCAGGCAAGAATACTGGAGTGTAAAAGTTAAAAGTAAAATAAAGGTTTTTTTTTAAAAAAAAGGATACTGGAGTGGGTTCGCATGCCCTTCTCCGGGGGATCTTCCCAACCCAGGGATTGAACCCCTGTCTTTTAAGTCTCGTGCACTAACAGGCAGATTCTTTACCACTAGTGCCACCTGGAACACCCGTAACATTTAGTCCATGGGGTCACAAAAGAGTTAGACATGACTTAGCGACTAAATAGCAACAATAGCAGACTGTGGAGGCTAAGGCTTAGCAGAACCCGCCCCATCCCACCCCATCCACCTTCACTGTGTTATGCAGAGGGAGTCCCATTTTATCCTGTTTCAGGAGCCCAAGCTCTCCCAACATAAACTTCTTTAGAAGCTTAATAATTCTGTCATGTAGAAGTAATGTCTAAGCTGAATGGAATCAACTGAATCCCTATGGAATATCTGGGATTTTTTTTTTAGGTCAAATTCCTTATTCTTTACATATTAGAATCATTGGCATTATGTAGAAGCTAGTGTCTGATTTTCAAATCTGCAGTGTGAGAACCTTCTAAATGTGACACCAGCTGCAAACTCAGTCACCATGAAGCAGGTGTTCAGTAAGTTGCTTTGTAAAGGGTGACTTTACAAAGAAGTAGCTTTTAAAGGTATTTCCTCCATGACTGAAAGAACTTTCTTAGTAACACTCCCTTGGATATAACCTGTTTCCAACTGTTACAAATGAAAGTTGTGTAGACGATGATCCCCAGCTTAGAAAACAGTGAAGTACAGGGTGACCTGGAGGATATAGCAGGCTTGACTCCAGACTGCTGTGATGAGCAAATACCACAGTAAAGCAAGTCACAGACATTTTTTTTGGTTTCCTAATGCGTATACAAGTTATTTACACTGCCCTATAGTCTCTTAAGTGTACAGTAGCATTCCACCTAGGAATAGATACATACTTTGTTAAAAAATTCTTTATTCTTAAAAAATGCTGAGCATTGACTTCCCTGGTGGTCCAGTGGGTAAGGACACCACCTTGCAGTGCAAGGGGCGCCGGTTCGATCCCTGGCCTGGGAAGATCCCACGTGCCGCGGAGCGGCTGGACCGATGTGTCCAGTTACTGAGCCGGACCTCTGGAGCGCATGCGCCCAGAGCCAGTGCTCTGCGACAACAGAGGCCACTGCGATGGGAGGCCCACATGGGCCAAAGAACAAAGACAGATGAAAATGGACAAATGAAAGACCAATAGAAGTGGCCAAAAAAAAAAAAAAAAGAAATGCTGAGCATCACCTGTACCTTCAGTGAGTTGTAATCTTTTTGGTGGTAGAGGGTCTGAAATATTTTGAGAATTATCAAAATGTGACACAGAGATAAAAAGTGAGCAAATGCTGTTGGAATTGGAATTGGAAAAATGGCAGGCTTGCATGCCATGCAGCCTTACTGCATGCAGGGTTACCACACACCTTCAATTTGGAAAAAACAAAACAATTTCTACCAAGTTCCATAAGACATAGTATATGCCTGTATGTATATTCATTGGAATCTGTGTAAAAGCCAATCTGAGTAAAAACAAAAAAAGTCACTGAAAATAGTGGGCGTTAAAGCTCTATTTGATTTACAGATATTGTTTAATTTTTATTTATGTCCATTTGAATGGTATTTTTTTGTATGTGTGTATTTCAAAGAAATGGACTGTTTATTTAGGAAGAGAGGGGATGAATATTGGATGAAGAGAAACACACAAAACTCAGCTTTCCTATCAAGATTTAAGACATAAATAAATCCTTCCTATCCACTAATGATAGAGATACCCAGGGGAAGGATTTCCAGGTAGCAATTTAAAAAATTCTGGCAGAGAGGAGAGGCCTTTAGAACTCAGCCAGTCCTTCCATTTCCTTTTTCTGCCGTCTGCTTCTACCTGCTGACATCTATAATCTCCAGATGACTTTGGTGGTGTGCTGGATATGTTTCCTTTTGAGAGGTGGGGTTAGAGGAGCCTTGTGAAGGCTGGGCGGAAGGGCAGGCATTCCAAGCAGACGCTGAGCTTACATCTCCCCTCTTACCCCACTGTCTCCCCTCCTCCACTGGCCCTGCTCCCCGACTGAGGCTGAGCCACCACCTTCCAGCAGGCCAGGTAGCTTTCAGGATGAGTAAGTGCTCAAATATGAAAAACATGAAGCAAGGACTCAGGCTCTGCCTTTCCTCTTTCTCTAGGGCGGAGGGTGGCGGGGGTAGAATGGGGAAAGGAGCTTACAAGGGCGCCCCTCCTACTCACGGTGAAGCCAGAAGGCTGGCATGCATCTGGGGGAGGAGGGAATGCCCTCACAGAACCATTGCTCCTGCACCAGTGGCTCGGAGTGAAACACCAGACACTTGATTAGGATCCCGTTGAGCCTTGCTAGAGTTTGACAATATTAGTTTATCTGCCCAGTTGCTTAGGACGTAAAGAAAACTGACTAGGGGCTGACTTTTATCTTCCTGCATCTCTCTTCTCTGCTCTATTCCTCTTGTAAAATGTGATTCCAGAGGAAGCTTGAGACCTTTTATTTCCTGACCTTTGGGTCCTGGGGGAGATGATCAGATGCAGAAAGAGTCGCACAAAGAGAAATTCATTGTACTTTATTTTCATTTTAAACTTGTTGTAAATCCTGCCCTTTTGATTTTATGCTAATGCTGCTTTGTCACCACCTGTATTGCCCTGCTTGCTACTAAATTGAAATGCTTTGAGATTGATTTCGTAATAACTATTTAGAGTGTTTCAAATCTGTGTTAATATTCATTTTGCTACACTGCCTGCAGTTTAAAAAATCATCCTTAATTAGGGAAGCTTTTTAATCTCTTGGGTGAAGGAGGAAAATTTGCCTTTACATATATCCACTAATGATAGAGATACCCAGGGGAAGGATTTCCAGGTAGCAATTTAAAAAATTCTGGCAGAGAGGAGAGGCCTTTAGAACTCAGCCAGTCCTTCCATTTCCTTTTTCTGCCGTCTGCTTCTACCTGCTGACATCTATAATCTCCAGATGACTTTGGTGGTGTGCTGGATATGTTTCCTTTTGAGAGGTGGGGTTAGAGGAGCCTTGTGAAGGCTGGGCGGAAGGGCAGGCATTCCAAGCAGACGCTGAGCTTACATCTCCCCTCTTACCCCACTGTCTCCCCTCCTCCACTGGCCCTGCTCCCCGACTGAGGCTGAGCCACCACCTTCCAGCAGGCCAGGTAGCTTTCAGGATGAGTAAGTGCTCAAATATGAAAAACATGAAGCAAGGACTCAGGCTCTGCCTTTCCTCTTTCTCTAGGGCGGAGGGTGGCGGGGGTAGAATGGGGAAAGGAGCTTACAAGGGCGCCCCTCCTACTCACGGTGAAGCCAGAAGGCTGGCATGCATCTGGGGGAGGAGGGAATGCCCTCACAGAACCATTGCTCCTGCACCAGTGGCTCGGAGTGAAACACCAGACACTTGATTAGGATCCCGTTGAGCCTTGCTAGAGTTTGACAATATTAGTTTATCTGCCCAGTTGCTTAGGACGTAAAGAAAACTGACTAGGGGCTGACTTTTATCTTCCTGCATCTCTCTTCTCTGCTCTATTCCTCTTGTAAAATGTGATTCCAGAGGAAGCTTGAGACCTTTTATTTCCTGACCTTTGGGTCCTGGGGGAGATGATCAGATGCAGAAAGAGTCGCACAAAGAGAAATTCATTGTACTTTATTTTCATTTTAAACTTGTTGTAAATCCTGCCCTTTTGATTTTATGCTAATGCTGCTTTGTCACCACCTGTATTGCCCTGCTTGCTACTAAATTGAAATGCTTTGAGATTGATTTCGTAATAACTATTTAGAGTGTTTCAAATCTGTGTTAATATTCATTTTGCTACACTGCCTGCAGTTTAAAAAATCATCCTTAATTAGGGAAGCTTTTTAATCTCTTGGGTGAAGGAGGAAAATTTGCCTTTACATATATAATTCAGTAAGGTGCTTAATGGGAAGGAAGTCATTGGTGAGGGTACACATCAGCAAAGTGCCCGCTTCACTTGTATTCAGAGCATGGTTGGAGTCTCCAGGCTGTTTTATCTGAAGCATTTATGGGTACCAACTGCATACCAGGAGTATGTTTGTTCAGTGCTCAGATAATAGAGATCGGTACAATATCTGCTTTAAAACTTGTCTGCTTGTGGAATGAAAGAATGCTCTCCTGCCCCTGGAGACTTGGGCAAGTCGTCAACCCCTGAAAAGGGTTTAAAACATGGTGATGCCCTCCAACGGAAGGTATATGTTATAGACGCATAATAATGCCGAGCACTGGGCTTCCCTGGTGGTCCAGTGGGTAAGGACACCGCCTTGCAGTGCAGGGGGCGCCGGTTCGATCCCTGGCCTGGGAAGATCCCACGTGCCGCGGAGCAGCTGGACTGATGTGTCCAATCACCGAGCCGGAGCTCTGGAGCGCATGCGCCCAGAGCCGGTGCTCCGCGACAACAGAGGCCTCCGCGATGGGAGGCCCACACGGGCCAAAGAACAAAGAAGGATGAAAATAGAGAAATGAAAGACCAATAGAAGTGGCCCACTAGCCCCCCTCCCTCCCCACCCCACCTCCCCAAAATTAATAATGCCAAGCACTAATGGTGCCTTATGTTCTTTTCTGGAAGAGTTTGGAACTTTGTGGAGTCACTGGACTAAATCAGAAGTCCCAGTGTCTAGGCCTTCGGTGTTGAGGTTATATGGGCTGTCCCATACACTATGATGTGTGCAGTTGGCTGGAGAACTTCACTTTGTTCGAGTCTGGAGGCGGCTTACCCGCCCTGTCAGAGTCTGGAGTGAGTGGGGTGAGGCTGAGGTTGGCCGGTGTGGCCTGCCCGCCCTCCCGCGCGCCCTGCCCCAGCTGCCCCTTCAGGTGTCTCCACCTCAGAGGCCGGCTGGGCACTGCTGTGCCTGCGTGGCTGTGACTTGCATCCCGACCTCGCCGCCTGGCACAGCAGAACCCCTTGTGCAATGCGGTGAGGGCTGAGCCAGAGATCTGGGACGGAGATCTGCCCGTCCCAGGTTGAAGCACAGGACCCTCGGCGGTTCCACGGGGCTGCCCAGAGGAGCCACTCACGGCCGGGCCTGCGGAGTGGCAAGAGGAGAAGCCAGAAAACCCTGTGGAGCCAGATGTGACTCAGGGCCCCCTCCCCGCGGGGTCCTTCTAGGTGAGGACACATCCACCTGCGTGCCTTCCCTGGAAGCTCTGCCTGCCCAGGGAGGTGAGAGGAGCTCTGGGGCGGGTGGGCCCCTTGCCTCAGCCTTTGTTCCCCTGGGAACAGGGAGCATGGGGCAGAGGGAGATGCACAGACAGGAATTTCTGGGAGGTTTCCTGCAGGCAGGCCTCATCCTCACAGGTCCCCTGTGTCACCAGGGACATGCATTGCATGGCCTGGCCGCCTGAGCATGCGAGGTGTCAGCGCACAGCAGAGGAGGGCAAGCAGCTGTTGGGTCCAGAGCACTGCGTAGTGAGGACTTGGCTTCCCGGACCTGTCCCTTTCAGCCTCCCCTGGTGTTGGTTAGACAGTCTTCGCCTCCCAGAGTTGTTAGTGATCTTTATCTGGTCGGGTCCAAGGAGGCGGTGTCTGCAGTAATTGGATTTTCCTTCCTTATTCACGTCTTCTCCTCTCACTTTCGTATAGCAACCAATCTCTTTCTTGTTTGATCTTTAATTCTTTGGTCCCATGTTTTTAATGCCAAGCACTAATGGTGCCTTATGTTCTTTTCTGGAAGAGCTTGGAACTTTGTGGAGTCCCTGGACTAAATCAGAAGTCCCAGTGTCTACGCCTTCGGAGTTGAGGTTATATGGGCTGTCCCATACACTATGATGTGTGCAGTTGGCTGGAGAACTTCACTTTGTTCGAGTCTGGAGGCGGCTTACCCGCCCTGTCAGAGTCTGGAGTGAGTGGGGTGAGGCTGAGGTTGGCCGGTGTGGCCTGCCCGCCCTCCCGCGCGCCCTGCCCCAGCTGCCCCTTCAGGTGTCTCCACCTCAGAGGCCGGCTGGGCACTGCTGTGCCTGCGTGGCTGTGACTTGCATCCCGACCTCGCCGCCTGGCACAGCAGAACCCCTTGTGCAATGCGGTGAGGGCTGAGCCAGAGATCTGGGACGGAGATCTGCCCGTCCCAGGTTGAAGCACAGGACCCTCGGCGGTTCCACGGGGCTGCCCAGAGGAGCCACTCACGGCCGGGCCTGCGGAGTGGCAAGAGGAGAAGCCAGAAAACCCTGTGGAGCCAGATGTGACTCAGGGCCCCCTCCCCGCGGGGTCCTTCTAGGTGAGGACACATCCACCTGCGTGCCTTCCCTGGAAGCTCTGCCTGCCCAGGGAGGTGAGAGGAGCTCTGGGGCGGGTGGGCCGCTTGCCTCAGCCTTTGTTCCCCTGGGAACAGGGAGCATGGGGCAGAGGGAGATGCACAGACAGGAATTTCTGGGAGGTTTCCTGCAGGCAGGCCTCATCCTCACAGGTCCCCTGTGTCACCAGGGACATGCATTGCATGGCCTGGCCGCCTGAGCATGCGAGGTGTCAGCGCACAGCAGAGGAGGGCAAGCAGCTGTTGGGTCCAGAGCACTGCGTAGTGAGGACTTGGCTTCCCGGACCTGTCCCTTTCAGCCTCCCCTGGTGTTGGTTAGACAGTCTTCGCCTCCCAGAGTTGTTAGTGATCTTTATCTGGTCGGGTCCAAGGAGGCGGTGTCTGCAGTAATTGGATTTTCCTTCCTTATTCACGTCTTCTCCTCTCACTTTCGTATAGCAACCAATCTCTTTCTTGTTTGATCTTTAATTCTTTGGTCCCATGTTTTTAACTTTTAAACTCTTCGTCTCAACCATTAAACTGGATGTAGAAGTTGAAAGATGTTTGTTTGGGCTTTGTCAGTGCTACTTGCTTTTTCTTCTGTCGTGTGGGGAAGACAACAGTCTTGCGATACGTGAGGCAACTGACGTGTGCCCTTTTGTCTGATTTTCTTCACAACCCAGGGAGAAACACAGGACTCTCTTCAGAGCCCTGGCTTTGAAAACGGAGAATGCAGGGCATTCTGTGGAATGCTTAAAGAAAATTTCAGTTTGGGGGTGTTTAAAAATCTTTTCAAAATGTATGTTTTTGTGTATATTTCATATGCTAATAAATCCATGTACATAATTTATAAATACATGTATGTGGGATGTGTGAACAAATTTTTTGGATAGTGTAGAGACATGATGAGAACAGGGCATTGTGGAGCACAGCAAGGCTTCAGGTATTCCGGGGCTTTCTTGCCCCTGGGCCTGTCAGGAGTCCTGAGAGATGTGCTGGAGGTGTAGAAGAGATCCCTGAGTCATAAGCACTATTATAATATTTGTGGTAGCCACTGTTGTTGTTCTTGTTTCCTAGGGGTACTTATTTATTTATATTCCGTTCCTCCCTAGTAGATTTGAAATGCTCAGAGGCATTTACTAAATCAAGATTTTTCTTTTTCAAACAAGTTATGAGTTGAGGAGGGGCTTCCCCAGTGACTCAGCAGTAACGAATTCATCTGCCAATTCAGGAAATGCAGGTTTCCATCTCTGGGTCAGGAAGATCCCCGGGAGGAGGAAATGGCAACTCACCGCAGTATTCTTGCCTGGAGAATTCCACGACAGAGGAGCTTCACAAGCTACAGTCCATGGGGTTGCAGAGAGTCAGACGTGACTGTGACTCAGCAACATGAGTTTTCCTCAACCTAAGTTGGGGAAAGAGTGAGAGAAAAGATGAAGTCAGGAGTCAGGTTCATAAGATTTTATTCATTTTGCTTAAAAGTGAGCAGAAAGTTTTACTCTTAAGATTTCCAGTGGCCCATGTAAAGAGAGAACACAATCAAACTAACACACAAGATGATGTCTGGAAAGGTAAAGACGGTGTCTGCATTTTTCCCAGTTTTTGCAACCAATCTCTTTCTTGTTTGATCTTTAATTCTTTGGTCCCATGTTTTTAACTTTTAAACTCTTCGTCTCAACCATTAAACTGGATGTAGAAGTTGAAAGATGTTTGTTTGGGCTTTGTCAGTGCTACTTGCTTTTTCTTCTGTCGTGTGGGAAGACAACAGTCTTGCGATCGTGAGGCAACTGACGTGTGCCCTTTTGTCTGATTTTCTTCACAACCCAGGGAGAAACACAGGACTCTCTTCAGAGCCCTGGCTTTGAAAACGGAGAATGCAGGGCATTCTGTGGAATGCTTAAAGAAAATTTCAGTTTGGGGGTGTTTAAAAATCTTTTCAAAATGTATGTTTTTGTGTATATTTCATATGCTAATAAATCCATGTACATAATTTATAAATACATGTATGTGGGATGTGTGAACAAATTTTTTGGATAGTGTAGAGACATGATGAGAACAGGGCATTGTGGAGCACAGCAAGGCTTCAGGTATTCCGGGGCTTTCTTGCCCCTGGGCCTGTCAGGAGTCCTGAGAGATGTGCTGGAGGTGTAGAAGAGATCCCTGAGTCATAAGCACTATTATAATATTTGTGGTAGCCACTGTTGTTGTTCTTGTTTCCTAGGGGTACTTATTTATTTATATTCCGTTCCTCCCTAGTAGATTTGAAATGCTCAGAGGCATTTACTAAATCAAGATTTTTCTTTTTCAAACAAGTTATGAGTTGAGGAGGGGCTTCCCCAGTGACTCAGCAGTAACGAATTCATCTGCCAATTCAGGAAATGCAGGTTTCCATCTCTGGGTCAGGAAGATCCCCGGGAGGAGGAAATGGCAACTCACCGCAGTATTCTTGCCTGGAGAATTCCACGACAGAGGAGCTTCACAAGCTACAGTCCATGGGGTTGCAGAGAGTCAGACGTGACTGTGACTCAGCAACATGAGTTTTCCTCAACCTAAGTTGGGGAAAGAGTGAGAGAAAAGATGAAGTCAGGAGTCAGGTTCATAAGATTTTATTCATTTTGCTTAAAAGTGAGCAGAAAGTTTTACTCTTAAGATTTCCAGTGGCCCATGTAAAGAGAGAACACAATCAAACTAACACACAAGATGATGTCTGGAAGGTAAAGACAAAAATGTGCCTATTCCTGGTACTGGACCCAGAGAGCTACCCCCGTGTGGGTCCTTAAAAGGGGAGAAACCAAAGTTTGAACCCAAGCCCCTTGCAGTTTTCACCCCTTGTCTTTTCCAGAGCTCAGAGAGGGAAGAATTCCATTCTGTGTATATGCTTGATACCAATGGCTCTTAGTTCTGAACAATTCTGGACTAATGTCATCGTCAGTTTATTTCTTGATGTTCTTTTAAAACTACAACTTGATTTAGATCCCAGCAAACTACTTATTGGGCCCTGAACTTTACTGTTTATTTTTTTAAAAATTCTATTTGAAGTGAACATTAGCATATGAAAGGACTTTTAGTAGGCAAAGAGCCCTTGAGGGAAAGCTGTGAGGGAGAAGGAAGGAGTCTTTATTGTTTTACTGCTGTGTCATAAACAGCACGAAGGACTTCTCTGGTGGTGTGGATGGCAAAGAAGCTGCCTGCAATGCAGGAGGCCTGGGTTCAATCCCTGAGTCAGGAAGATCCCCTGGAGAAGGGCGTTCTTCCCAGTATTATTAGGAGGTATTCTTGCCTGGAGAATTCCATGGACATAGGAGCCTGGTAGGCTACAGTCCACAGGGTCACAAGAGTCAGACACGACTGAGCAACTAACACTTCCACTTTCTTGGCATCTGTACTTGTTGAAGGGATAAGATGACAGAATTTTTGAGTTGTTGAGGGGCTTTTCAAGATTATCCAGGCTCTGGAAAATGTCAAATGGCACTTATTGTTTTAGAACCTTAATCATCATCATTAGGGTTTTACTCTGTGTGTGTGCACTTGAAGGTGACTGGGTTACCTTAACCAAGCGTTTATTTCTGTTAGCCTGGAAGAAAAATAGGTATTTTTGAGGAGCACGTCATTTGTTGTAAGACCCACTTACCCTTTCTTGGAGGCTGTGGAGGTGTCCTCCTTAGTATGCTTTTTAGGTTGAGAGGACTCTGCCCTCCTGGATCTGCTTCAGAGCTTCATCTTGCCTGAATTGAGATGGAAGCTCATGGCCTGGGCTTCTGGCTGGCAGCCTTACAGAGACCCCAGGGAAGAACGTTGTAAAGCAGGGCAGTCTTAGGGGAGCGTCTTTGTGGGAGGGTCCTGGCTTCTCACCTGCCTGCCTCTTGGGAGGGCCCTGGTGAGAGCAGGTGCCGAATGCATCCCTTAACTGAGCTTCATGAGGGCAGTGGGAGTGTCTTCTTCTTACAGACGTGAACTCATCCTTCTTTTGAAATCATGGTCCTATCATGGGACCTCTCTTCCCAACTGCTGTTCCTGCAGCTGGAGGCCTTCCTCCTCTGCCCACTTCCCCTGTCTGCCTGAGTCATTTGAGACTAATGTCATCGTCAGTTTATTTCTTGTTTTTTAAAACTACAACTTGATTTAGATCCAAAATTTTTGGGCCCTGAACTTTACTGTTTATTTTTAAAAATTCTATTTGAAGTGAACATTAGCATATGAAAGGACTTTTAGTAGGCAAAGAGCCCTTGAGGGAAAGCTGTGAGGGAGAAGGAAGGAGTCTTTATTGTTTTACTGCTGTGTCATAAACAGCACGAAGGACTTCTCTGGTGGTGTGGATGGCAAAGAAGCTGCCTGCAATGCAGGAGGCCTGGGTTCAATCCCTGAGTCAGGAAGATCCCCTGGAGAAGGGCGTTCTTCCCAGTATTATTAGGAGGTATTCTTGCCTGGAGAATTCCATGGACATAGGAGCCTGGTAGGCTACAGTCCACAGGGTCACAAGAGTCAGACACGACTGAGCAACTAACACTTCCACTTTCTTGGCATCTGTACTTGTTGAAGGGATAAGATGACAGAATTTTTGAGTTGTTGAGGGGCTTTTCAAGATTATCCAGGCTCTGGAAAATGTCAAATGGCACTTATTGTTTTAGAACCTTAATCATCATCATTAGGGTTTTACTCTGTGTGTGTGCACTTGAAGGTGACTGGGTTACCTTAACCAAGCGTTTATTTCTGTTAGCCTGGAAGAAAAATAGGTATTTTTGAGGAGCACGTCATTTGTTGTAAGACCCACTTACCCTTTCTTGGAGGCTGTGGAGGTGTCCTCCTTAGTATGCTTTTTAGGTTGAGAGGGACTCTGCCCCTCCTGGATCTGCTTCAGAGCTTCATCTTGCCTGAATTGAGATGGAAGCTCATGGCCTGGGCTTCTGGCTGGCAGCCTTACAGAGACCCCAGGGAAGAACGTTGTAAAGCAGGGCAGTCTTAGGGGAGCGTCTTTGTGGGAGGGTCCTGGCTTCTCACCTGCCTGCCTCTTGGGAGGGCCCTGGTGAGAGCAGGTGCCGAATGCATCCCTTAACTGAGCTTCATGAGGGCAGTGGGAGTGTCTTCTTCTTACAGACGTGAACTCATCCTTCTTTTGAAATCATGGTCCTATCATGGGACCTCTCTTCCCAACTGCTGTTCCTGCAGCTGGAGGCCTTCCTCCTCTGCCCACTTCCCCTTCTGCTCACTGACCTGAATGGTGCCACTGGGCAGGGCCTGGGCGCTTGTGGCTGTGCTGACCGAATGGGGCCTTCAGCCTGTCCCTGCAGTCCTTGAGCCCTGACCAGGCTGTCCCTGCCTAGCTACTGCTTGGATCCTTGAAGTCCTACTACTGGTGCTGTCATTTGCAACAGGAAGTATGGAGCTCCTGTTCCCACTGTTTGAGGTCTGAGTTAGGGAGATTCTAACTCAGACCTCAAGGGAGATTCTAATCTCCCTTGGAGATTTGAATCGGAAGTGCAAGGCATTCAGGCAGAGTAAATGAAGAATATCACTTGGACTTTGGACTTTGTTTTTCACCTTAAGGGTATGTGCCCCCAATAAAACAGCCACAACATAAAAACCAGTCACCCCCACCCTGGAACTGTTTCTGTAACTTAGATATTGGGGTTGTCTGGAAACCTAATTATAACATGGTTTCAGGCAAAGCATTTTAAGTCCTAAGCACTGGACTTTTAAGTGAAATTTTGTACCACAGTCACAACTTATTAACAGATTATCATTAGTAACTAATTACGATTGAGGCAATAGTCTCACTGACAAATTAGGGTAATGCTATGGAGCCCTTAGCACAGTCCCTGGTAAGCAGTAACCTTCAGTAAATATTAGTGGCTGCGATTACTGACACCACCTGCGTTTTTAGGATGGAGAGAGTCATACGTGATATACACAAGCTCTATGAATGGCCCATTAAAAACACATAAACACAATGAAGCCTGTGATCGATTCCAAATAGGTGGAGACATTAGTGTGCGTACTCCTGCTAGAATCCTTGGAAATGCTGGGAGAAACAGCAGATCCCCTAAAGGTGTGCCAGGCCTGTCCCAAGTCAGCTTACACTTTGGTCGGAAACATAATGCCCGCAATCCTGAACCAGCGACAGAGATTTGATGTCGTGTCTCTGCCGTGTGTTCACTTGCTCATTCGTTGAATAAGCCGATGTTTACTGCTACGTGCCAGGCGCTGTGCTGCTCAGAAGAGGAAGGGACCAGCTCATGGTAAATCCTCTAAGGAGTCTCCAGCATGTAAGGACGGATTTTTAAACAAGGAGGCGAGCAGTGGATGCGAAGTCCAGGAGCAAAGACAGTTTTAGAGTTGTGATAGGATACCCTAAAGCCATGGGAGGAAATTGTTTTAAGTTCCAAACCATAAAAACATTGTAAAAATAAACTAAACAAAACTCCTTCAGATCCTTTGATCTCAGATGCCTCTGTTGGAGCTAATTCGCCAGCCTGCTGATGAAGTGTGTATCATCGCGGTATGTTGATGAAGCAGCTTAATCCAGGCGCTGGGTCCTGAATACACTCTGACTCCGTGCGCTCCCATTTAAGTCTTGCAGGTAGGGGCCGGGGCTGCTGGGATCCAAAGAAATGTCAGAGGGCCTGGCCTCTGTTCTCAAGGACACCAGCCAGTGTTGGGGCCATGGTGGGACCTCCTGTGTTTGCAAGTGGATCACATATGGCTCGGCATCTTTAAATCAAACGTGGCTGTTGGTAGATTTGTAGAGTGAACGTTTCTGCTTTCCTTCAGTGTATTCCTCCTCTTTTGCCAAGAGGCTTTTCCACATCCTGGTTTTCTTAGAAGAGGTTAGATATTAATTCTGCCCTCAAGTGTCCTTTCCTATGCTTGTGTATTCCTGACCATGGTTTCATAGAGATTTCCATTCTAGGATGCTAAAGGATTAAAAGTTAAGTCAGCCTCTCTGGATCATCTTAAACATGTTACCAAGTTTAATTCTAAGAATCAAATTTCTACTTGATATTATCATTGTAGTTTTATTTTATAGAGTTTTCTCCTGCATCTTCTCTGCATTAACCATTGTACTGCCCTGTCCCCTCTCTCCATGCACAAATGTTACTAATTTGGGAAAAATACTTAAAGATTCAAAGGAATTTAATAAGATTTGAATGCTTTTGTGAGCAATTCATCTTTGTTAAAAGACAGGATATTTCATGTCCAAATGTCATAGATTTACTATTAACTTTCAGATACTTTTAGACAGCTTTTTCATTATCTTCTTATCAAAGTTTTCTCTTTCCTCCCCTGTAGAGTGATTTAGCAGTTTATTTCCCCTGATAAGCAACATTCTTCTAATTTACCAAAATACACTGTATGAAACGTACTTTGATAAAAATCTGCATAGACCGGAAAACTCTCCACTGATCACGGGGAGGGTGTGTGTATATGTATGTGTGTGTGAGCGCTCAAGAGCCCCAGCTATTCCTGGCTTCCTTCAAAGTATTTTGGTCTCTCATTTCAGCCACAATTACAAGTTCATCGGAAAATGATGACCGGAGTGGCTCCAGTTTGGAATGGAATAAGGACGGAAGCCTAAGTTTAGGGGTACAAAAGGGAGTGCTCCATGACCGCAGGGCAGATAATTGCTCCCCAGTGGCCGAAGAGGAGCCCCCTGGGCCAGCGGAGAGCGTGCTGCCCAAAGCCGAAGCCTCAGTTGGAGATGGTCCGGTCCCTTACTCTCAGAGCTCCAGCTCACTAATAATGCCACGGCCCAACTCAGTTGCAGGTAAGGCCACGCCTCTCCCTGGAAGGGTCGGAGGCGCCCACTGCTCACTTTCTTCACGTGGGACCCGAATCCAGACACAAGCCACCCTTGTGATCATGGGTCAGGCACTTTTGGAGGCCTGGTTTACCCATCTGTATGTACAAGGGTAAACCCATATGTAAACAAAAGGCTACATTTAATGGTCCTTAAGTGACCCTTCCCCTGTAGAATCCTTTAAATCTAATCTTTAGACTCTATGGCTCTTTGTGTATGAGGGAAGAAAGGACCAAAAACTCTGTCCTTGTTTTTTCTTATCGTAAGTTAATTCAGGATTTACAGCTTGGTCGATGGGAATCATTGTTTAGAAGCAGTTTGTTAATATCAGCTCAAAGAATTTCTTTTCCATTCCTTAATTCCCGTTACAGTTTATTTTTAACTTTTAACTGGAGATAATTGCTTGGCAATGTTGTGTTGGTTTCTGCCATACAACAATGCGAATCAGCCAGAAGCATGCATATATTGCCTCCCTCTTGAACTTCCCTCCCGCCTACCCCTCCAAAGATTTCTAATCCAGCTTTCAAGCTAATTTTTTATCATTGAGGCCCATCATATAGTTGGGAGATCTAGTTTGTGTATAATTTAATTATAAGAGAGCTCACGGTTTAAAACATACGCAGCAGAAAAGACAGCTCTCCAGCAAGGAAATGGAAACAGGCCAGACAGACATGCCCCAGCAGACGGGGCAGCTGGAGCCGAGAAGAGAATGTGGAAGTGGTGACGGGCTGGCTGGCTGGTCAGTGGGTATAGTTCCCGCGGGTGGGGAGGGGAGCCTTGCCTCTGAGCTGTTGGTCTGCTTCAGGGTCCCAGGTTTCTTTTAAAAGCAAAACAAAACAAAACAAAACTTTTACTTATTTATTTTTGACTGTGCTGGGTCTTTGTTGTTGTGTGGGTTTAGCTGCTCTGTGGTATGTGGGATCTTCCCGGATCAGGGATCGAACCTGGGTCTCCCACGTTGGCAGATGGGTTCTTATCCACTGAGCCACAAGGGAAGCCCAAGGGTCCCAGGTTTCTAAACCCAGTGCTCTTCTGTTGAATTTCGAAGAGGAACTTGTTTTGGTCATTTTCTGTTAACCGGTGAGGCACTTGAGATGTCTCCTCTGCTGAGGCCTGACCCAAGACCTCTCTTCCTACATCAGAGAATTTCTCTGGGATGCTGTACTGCTCCTTTGGGATGGGCCAGGCCACTCTGGTTGTTGCTGAGTGTGTTTGTAATGGAACTCTGAAGTGGCTGATAAATAAGGGGCCCTAATGGGAAAGCTCTGAGGCACAACTCTTAATTCACTTTCAAAGGAAATAAAACGGCCTTGTTCCACAAGTGGGGTTTGGCGTGCCTGCCAGAGGGAAAGACTGAGAGCTTCATGCATATTGAATGATGGTTCTTCCCGAAGCTTTTGTGTCTTCCCACCTCCATCCCATAGCATAACATGTTGTACTCAAGGCATTTTAGACCATTTTTACCTGAATATGTTGAAAAGTTCATTTGTATTATCCCAGCACTTCATAGGTGTATTGACTTGAACGAAATGGTAGACTTGTGTTCAATTTAATGCAGTTATTCTAAAATGAGGAAACACATTAATAAATTAATTTAACAGTGTTAAAAGGACCCCCTTTCGGGTTATGTTTTCTGCTTGATGTTCTTTTAGGTGGTTTCCTGCCATGTGAAGTGACAGTGGGTGTGAGCTGAGTATTTCCAGGAGACTGTTGTGATTATAGAGCAGGGCTTTCTGATTTCTGCTGTGCTCATTCATTAGCATTGACAGATGCATTTGAACGGGACCTCCTGTGGAACTGGGAGGGTTTTACCTCTGGGCTTAAGCAGTGACTGCTTAGCCTAATGGGTTTGCTCATTTCTCCTGTGTTGCATATTTTATAAACTAAAAGCATATTTTAGAAGGAAACAGGCAAGTGCCTTACATCATAGTATCTGCTAACAAGCTAGGAGTCTGGTAGAGTCTTCATTGCCTGCCCTCTTACCCCTAAAGCTGAACTCCACTTATGTGGGAATGGAGGGTTTTCCCTGGTGATCTAGTGGCTAAGACTCTGTCCTCGCAATGCAGTGGGCCCAGGTTCCATCCCTGGCCAGGGAGCTAGATCCCACAAACTACAACTAAGAGTTCCCATGCCAAAGAGATCCCACATGCTGCAAACTAAGAGTTGATGCACTTAGATTTTTTTTTTTTAAGAAATGGCAAGATTTTTCAAGTGTCATTGAAAACAATAAAAGACTTAAGTATAGACTGTATATAGTGCTATTTATCTAGGTATTAGAAGGCAGGTTGCTACAAACAGGGCAATAGGCAGCACATTTGATAGGAAAGGTGCTCTGGTACGTGAGACAGAATGAGGACTAACAGGGGAAGGAAGGGTGACACCAGCTTCCCCAAACGACATGGTTCCCCTGGGGAGTGAGAGTATGGAAACAAGTTCCTGGGGCTGCCTGCTATTGTTGTAACTGAGCCAGTTACAAAGAACTGAAACTGTTGCTTCACTGCTAACTGTCTCATACAGCGAAATTTTTTGGTCAAAGATTATGAAAGTAAGTTGGCTATGTTGGGTGATTGTTTTAGCTATACAGAGATTTTCTGTATAAAAGCATTTGTTGAAGTGGCATTGACTTAGAAAGCTGCAGTCTGATTATTACTGTGTATGCCACATCAAAATGTATTAACACAGACACTCGATTCCTTCCTTAAAAAGCAGAATGAGAAGCTTTTCAAATATCTTGGATAATCCAGAAGTTTGGTCATGGGTTCTACCCTTTTGGACTACTGTTCTTATTTATTTTTTTTTTTGTCTTTTGAAATACTTGCTAAGTGAATCACAGAACACTGTGTCTAAGAAACCAACAAGCAGAATTACCAGCCAGTTTTCTTGAAACTCTAACTGGTTTGCCTTGGACTTAAAGGCTTTCACCTTTGGTAGGTTAATCCATAGTGTTTCAATAGGCTCATCTTAGAGAAGTCTCCTTCTTCTTCTCTGTACACCTACTCCACCCCCACCTCCTTTCCCCCCAAAATACCCTCTTTCCTGCAGCACCTTAAAATGTACGTCTCACCCAGATGTTTGACACTATGTGTGTATGTCATGAGTGTATAATTAATTTAATTGTAGAGGTGTTAGCCGTTAGATTTATTGCCCCATGAAATTATTGCTTTCCCTCTGATTTTTCTGGGTCTTAAATAGTGCTTGGGCTTTTGAAAGTATTATTAAATACCAGAAGTGAGATAGATTTTATAGCATCTGAGAACTCATAAGTGTGTGAGGGCACAGCATGTTAGCATCCTGGTCACCTGCTTGGCTGGCTGGGCACCTGTAACATCACTGCAGCTCCTCGTCCATCACTCTCAGTGGCTGTGACGACACCTTGGAGAGCTGAGGGAGCTGGCAGCTGGTGGCTTGCAGCCCTCCCGAACAGTGGTCCATTTCAGAGTTCGTGCTTAACACAGAGCTCTGCCATTGCCCGGCCGCTCTCTTCCCCACTTTGGAGCTGAAGGCATGGTGACTGAATATCTGGCAAGAGGCATTTGAAACCTCCTCATCTCCTCAGTGTCAAACCTGGACTGTTTTTGCAAACCTTTCTTTGGAGTGCCCTTTATAGTCTCCTCGTCTTAAACCTTGGGTTGTCAAAAAATTCTGAACTGAATGTCATGTTTTAAGGAGTCAGAATAGGAAGGCAAGCAGGAAGCCTTGGGAGGCTGCAGGTGTCTCTGTGCCCCCAGGGGTGAGGCAGCATGTCAGTCTGGGCTCTTCCAGCTGTGAACTGAGCCAGCTTGTGGGATGTAGCGGGGGCTGCCCCTTCTGTGTCAGCCTTCAACAGTGTGCTCACAGGGAGCTGGGCTAAGGAGGGAGGGGCATTTGCAGAGACCCGAGTCAGTCCCGGCTCCCAGGTGGGAGCCTGGAAATAATGGTTCAAGCTGTATTTTTTGTAGAAGGTGATGGGTGTGGTCCTGCTGGCCGTCTAGGAAGTTTCCCATGCCCTGGTTGTGAAGGACCTGGAGAGAAGCTACAGGCTGCCACTGGATTCGCATGACTTAAGGATTTGAAAGTCCTATGGAGGGAAGTAGCCGAATCTTTCTAAGAGGAAAGATTTGTGTGGAGTATTGACGTAATGTATGCAGGACGTGTGAATAGGCTGTGGATATGCACTGAAGAAGCCTCAGTGTGTGCTGTTGTAGGGTCGTCTGATGTTTCTCCATGGCCTGGGAAGGTGAGCAGGGCACCTGGTTGATTGGCCTCTGGAGACCAGAGCAGAAGCAACCCACTGTCACTGAGCCAGGCTATGAGCCACCCAGGTGCTTATTGAAGGGGAAAGTGAGAGGAGGTGGTATCAACAGTGAGCAAGAAAAGGACCGAGGCCTTAGGAGGGAAGTAGGAAGGGCCTAGATCAGGGAGATGGTGCTGGTCGGTGGTCGGCTGCTACATCCGAGCCCATGGGATACCTGGAGGGTTTTCAGCAGGCAGATGGCACAGCTTGACTTCTGTCCCTCAAGGTTTGATCTTACTGATGATCTCACCAGTCCTTAGGAGCCTTAGCCCTAGGAATATGACTCCCTGTCCCCGTCGTTTCCCCTCAAATGATGTCTGAATTTTATTTCTCTGTAAGATAATCATATATCTAGGATCATCATTATTTTTATGATTGGACTCCTTAACTTCCAAATTGAGTTTGATTTTATTTAGATTTTTCTCATTGTGACCTAGGATATATACATAAACAGGAGGTTCCTTTTTCAAAGAAAAAAAACTGAACTGTATATTTGCTTTCACAATTTGCTAAGAATTAACAAAATTATTTTGTATGATTATTTTTATAATTCAACTTACGTGTACTTGACTAGATCCATTATGCTTTTTTTTTTCTTTTTCATAATGCTTTTTTAATAGGTAAGTATGTGCTATGCTTTCTATTGATCAGAGAAAAATGTGATTACCTGTTTTTACAATTAAAAATATATATACATGGATATGATATAATATATACTCTATAATGTATACATAAAAATTTGAAGCTTTGAATAAAGTCCACTTGACTCCTTTTACCACCAAGGGCTGACTTTTAGGGTTCTGAGCCTGAGGAATTGTCCATGCAGAATCTGCTCACCTAGTTAACAAGGCTGGAATTCTAGCAACAGGAAAGATTTGTGTGGAGTATTGACGTAATGTATGCAGGACGTGTGAATAGGCTGTGGATATGCACTGAAGAAGCCTCAGTGTGTGCTGTTGTAGGGTCGTCTGATGTTTCTCCATGGCCTGGGAAGGTGAGCAGGGCACCTGGTTGATTGGCCTCTGGAGACCAGAGCAGAAGCAACCCACTGTCACTGAGCCAGGCTATGAGCCACCCAGGTGCTTATTGAAGGGGAAAGTGAGAGGAGGTGGTATCAACAGTGAGCAAGAAAAGGACCGAGGCCTTAGGAGGGAAGTAGGAAGGGCCTAGATCAGGGAGATGGTGCTGGTCGGTGGTCGGCTGCTACATCCGAGCCCATGGGATACCTGGAGGGTTTTCAGCAGGCAGATGGCACAGCTTGACTTCTGTCCCTCAAGGTTTGATCTTACTGATGATCTCACCAGTCCTTAGGAGCCTTAGCCCTAGGAATATGACTCCCTGTCCCCGTCGTTTCCCCTCAAATGATGTCTGAATTTTATTTCTCTGTAAGATAATCATATATCTAGGATCATCATTATTTTTATGATTGGACTCCTTAACTTCCAAATTGAGTTTGATTTTATTTAGATTTTTCTCATTGTGACCTAGGATATATACATAAACATGAGGTTCCTTTTTCAAAGAAAAACAACGGAACTGTATATTTGCTTTCACAATTTGCTAAGAATTAACAAAATTATTTTGTATGATTATTTTTATAATTCAACTTACGTGTACTTGACTAGATCCATTATGCTTTTTTTTTTCTTTTTCATAATGCTTTTTTAATAGGTAAGTATGTGCTATGCTTTCTATTGATCAGAGAAAAATGTGATTACCTGTTTTTACAATTAAAAATATATATACATGGATATGATATAATATATACTCTATAATGTATACATAAAAATTTGAAGCTTTGAATAAAGTCCACTTGACTCCTTTTACCACCAAGGGCTGACTTTTAGGGTTCTGAGCCTGAGGAATTGTCCATGCAGAATCTGCTCACCTAGTTAACAAGGCTGGAATTCTAGCAACAGTGGAATGCTCTCTGGAGCTGCAGACATGACAGGTCACTGTGCTGTGTGTTTGTACTGTCGACTAAAAAAGATGAACAACTTGAGAGTTGTGGGTTAAGTTTTATCTGGGGCACAATTAGGACTGCAGCCCAGGAGGCAGCACCTCAGATAGCTCGGATAGACTGCTCCAAAGAGGTGGTGGGGGAAAGGCTGATATATATGGTGTTGATAAAGGGCGAGTTTAATACCAATAAACAGTCATTTTACAAAAGGGTTTTCGGTTAGCCAGGAGGATCTGATGTCACCATGAAAGGGTTTAGTGCTTTTCTAAATATGACGAGATACAAGGTTTGAGATAATAATAATCTAATCTAACATATCCACCTGTCTAAAGACCTGCCCCACCAGATTCCCTGGAGCACAGGGTGCCTCACATCACCCTGAACTCCCTCAGGGGATGTGGAAGGTCAGCTGCTCACAACAGCACAGGGTTCAGTCTCTGCAGAAGCAGATAGCAAATGCCCTTGTTGTTCAGTCATTGGCAGTGTTATTGGTAAGTGCCAATTTGTAGTTGACAGTAGTCAGTATCAAAGCTTTACTAAGTGATACTTGGTTGTCAGGTTTCTTCATAAATATTTTTGATAAGGCTCGTCTCTTTTCAGGAGTAACGGAGACTTCTGGCAACCATATCAATATGACTTTGGCTCAAGAATGAGGAGCACTTGGTTTTGTCTACTTTTTGATTAATGACATTGTCAGGAAAATTAATTGGGGTGGGCAAACAAAACCAAAGTCACCCTGAAATAGATTTTATTGAAAGCCTGGAATGAATTGCTTAGTAATGTATAAGTTATAGTCCTTTGATTATGATACTAAACTCAACTTTGAAGAGACTAAACTTCAATTTACTATTACAGCAACGAGCTCAACCAAGCTGGAAGATCTGAGTTATTTGGATGGACAGAGAAATGCACCCCTTAGGACGTCAATTAGGTTACCGTGGCACAATACAGTTAAAAAAAAGGCAATTGTCCTACCACCAAGGGCTGACTTTTAGGGTTCTGAGCCTGAGGAATTGTCCATGCAGAACCCACCTAGTTAACAAGGCTGGAATTCTAGCAACAGTGGAATGCTCTCTGGAGCTGCAGACATGACAGGTCACTGTGCTGTGTGTTTGTACTGTCGACTAAAAAAGATGAACAACTTGAGAGTTGTGGGTTAAGTTTTATCTGGGGCACAATTAGGACTGCAGCCCAGGAGGCAGCACCTCAGATAGCTCGGATAGACTGCTCCAAAGAGGTGGTGGGGGAAAGGCTGATATATATGGTGTTGATAAAGGGCGAGTTTAATACCAATAAACAGTCATTTTACAAAAGGGTTTTCGGTTAGCCAGGAGGATCTGATGTCACCATGAAAGGGTTTAGTGCTTTTCTAAATATGACGAGATACAAGGTTTGAGATAATAATAATCTAATCTAACATATCCACCTGTCTAAAGACCTGCCCCACCAGATTCCCTGGAGCACAGGGTGCCTCACATCACCCTGAACTCCCTCAGGGATGTGGAAGGTCAGCTGCTCACAACAGCACAGGGTTCAGTCTCTGCAGAAGCAGATAGCAAATGCCCTTGTTGTTCAGTCATTGGCAGTGTTATTGGTAAGTGCCAATTTGTAGTTGACAGTAGTCAGTATCAAAGCTTTACTAAGTGATACTTGGTTGTCAGGTTTCTTCATAAATATTTTTGATAAGGCTCGTCTCTTTTCAGGAGTAACGGAGACTTCTGGCAACCATATCAATATGACTTTGGCTCAAGAATGAGGAGCACTTGGTTTTGTCTACTTTTTGATTAATGACATTGTCAGGAAAATTAATTGGGGTGGGCAAACAAAACCAAAGTCACCCTGAAATAGATTTTATTGAAAGCCTGGAATGAATTGCTTAGTAATGTATAAGTTATAGTCCTTTGATTATGATACTAAACTCAACTTTGAAGAGACTAAACTTCAATTTACTATTACAGCAACGAGCTCAACCAAGCTGGAAGATCTGAGTTATTTGGATGGACAGAGAAATGCACCCCTTAGGACGTCAATTAGGTTACCGTGGCACAATACAGCTGGAGGTAGGGCACAGGAAATTAAAGGTATTTATCTTTGCATCTGCTGTGATCATGACTATGATGAGCTCATTCACTAAACATGGAAAGTCTGGGGTAGCCAGCGTTCACCTGCCGTTTTTAAAGCATGATGTGAAGTGTATGTGTGCGAAGTTTATCTATAAGGTGTTCTAGGAAGCCACCCTTAACAGTTTGTGAAGTTCTTCCTTATACTATGTAATTAACTTGCTTCTGGAGTTGAAAAATCATTCTGCAATATGTTGTTTTGAAGTGAGGGGTCATTAAACACTCATAGATTGGTCACCAGCAAAGAATCGGCCTTGTTACAGTTCCTTAGGCTGTGTGGGCCACCTCCTGCTTCTAGGGGCAGTGCACAGCTGGGAAGTGAAAGAAAGTGCTAGTCTCTCAGGTGTGTCCTACTCTTTCTGACCCCGTGGACAGTAGCTTGCCAGGCTCCTCTGTCCATGGAATTCTCCAGGCAAGACTACTGGGGTGGGTTGCCATTCCTTTTCCCAGGCGATCTTCCCGACCCCAGGGCTTGAACCTGGATCCTTCCCCATTGCAAGTAGTGCACAGGTAGTACCACCACATGACCCCTAAGAGCTGGAACACTGTCTCCAGGGAAAATGCATTTCCATTTTTTCCTCCAGGAGTGGAAGAAACATATCTTAAGTACTGTTTAGATAAACTGATGAGTTTGGTCCCTTTAGCAATTTCTCTAATCCTCTGTGTATCTGTATGGAGTCAGGAGAATAGCTTAGCTGCCTGCAAGGACTAGAAAGTCATTTAATAGGACCCTTTGTAAAACCAAGGGTATGATAAATGAGGTATTAGGAAGTTTTACTAGAACCAAACCGGAAATGCTTGCAGATCCTTTGTGTTGTAAAACCACACAAGCAATGATAAACTGAGCTTTTGAGTGTATAAAATTATGACATTCTTCTAAAATACTGGTCTTTTTTTTTTTTTTCCCCTAAGCACGATTTGCTCCCTACAAGCCACAAGACATTCTGTTGAAACCGCTGTTGTTTGAAGTTCCAAGCATCACCACAGACTCGGTGTTTGTGGGAAGGGATTGGCTCTTTCACCAGATAGAAGAAAACCTGAGGAACACAGAACTGACAGAAAACAGAGGCGCAGTGATTGTTGGCAATGTGGGCTTCGGAAAGACGGCCATCATTTCTAAGTTGGTGGCACTGAGCTGCCATGGGAGCCGCATGCGGCAGATTGCTTCCAATAGCCCCGGCTCCTCATCAAAAAGTATGTCCATGTTGAACTGCTGGCCTGGTTTACTATATGGGTAGAAGACAGGTGGAGGGAATTGCTCTTTGGATAGACATAAATTCCCCGTTTTCCTCACGTTCCAGCTTCTGTGTCAGGTTTGTGCTCTTGTGCTGGAGACCTGTTTGTCTCTCACAGTCCTCTGCAGAGAAGACCTGGGGTGAGGCCAGCCCTGCACGATGTTCTCCTTGTCCCCTTCTGGTGTGGGCAGTGAGGCCTGCTCAGGTGCCTGAGGAATTTAGGGTCCTCAAATTCAGGATTAGGCTTCTGGCAGAACAAACCAGAGGGAGTCTGTGCAGAATTCTCAGAATTCTTTTGCATCTTCTTCTTCACAGCCTGTGTCTTCTGTGCTGGATTTAGCAAAAATATAAAAACTAACTTAAAATGGGAGGGAGTGGGCAAATATTTGACTATCCACAGCTTACTTTATGTGTAATAAAAGGAAGTGTCTCTTACAGGGTGCACAGGAGCAAGGGAGCCAGGAAAGATTTTTTTTAAACCAGAAAGAATGTAATAAAGGAATCCAGGAAGAGTCTTTCTCCTGGGAGGGCGCCTGGGTGATGGGAGACAGGGCTGAGAGAGAGCCTCGATTCCCATCTGGGGCTTTGCATTTGGTACCATGTTCACTCATTACTTGTTAAAATACTTTCTGGGTCTGACCAAGAAATGTGGTCAATATCCCACCCTCTCCTTGTTGTGAGTAATGAAACTGGTCTCTTCGCTGCAGCTTCCGATTCCTCCCAGGATGTTCCTTTCACTCCCCTGCTTTCACCAAGTTCGTCTGCCGGTGGTGCCGGTGCGATGCCATCACCCCCGGGATCTGGGTCTGACGCTCCTGAGAACCAGAGACCACGAGAGGATGCAGTGAAGTACCTCGCTTCTAAGGTAACCTGCTTCCACTCTGTGGAAGCCTTCCAGAGGGAGAGATGCGCTAGCGTGGCTTTTGAAAAAATGAATCTGAAAGGGGATCTTAAAACAGAGACAGTAGCTCTTTAATTCGAAAGTATAGCTTCTGATGATATTGTGCTAGTGTACTTCAAATAACAGGTACTCATGAAAATTAATATCTTAGAACAGTGACAGTGGACTTTTATTCATCTTAAATGATGGATTGAGAGAGTTCCTCCAAGCAGACAGAGGCATCCTTGCACTCACCACAAGTCCATCCTTACAAGTCCTCCTTCAGTTTTCATTTGGTCTGAGAACAGATAATTGGGAGCCTTTAACATGACGGAGGCCTCCTCCCCTACCGCCACTCTGTTGCCTGGGGCCCTTGGTTACCAATGTATTCGGTGCTGTGAAAAGACTTGGCTGACTTTCCCTTCCTACATTCCTGGTCAGTCAAGGGGTTTTCCCCTCTCCAGCACAGGTTCACAGGATTAGGCTTCTGGCAGAACAAACCAGAGGGAGTCTGTGCAGAATTCTCAGAATTCTTTTGCATCTTCTTCTTCACAGCCTGTGTCTTCTGTGCTGGATTTAGCAAAAATATAAAAACTAACTTAAAATGGGAGGGAGTGGGCAAATATTTGACTATCCACAGCTTACTTTATGTGTAATAAAAGGAAGTGTCTCTTACAGGGTGCACAGGAGCAAGGGAGCCAGGAAAGATTTTTTTTAAACCAGAAAGAATGTAATAAAGGAATCCAGGAAGAGTCTTTCTCCTGGGAGGGCGCCTGGGTGATGGGAGACAGGGCTGAGAGAGAGCCTCGATTCCCATCTGGGGCTTTGCATTTGGTACCATGTTCACTCATTACTTGTTAAAATACTTTCTGGGTCTGACCAAGAAATGTGGTCAATATCCCACCCTCTCCTTGTTGTGAGTAATGAAACTGGTCTCTTCGCTGCAGCTTCCGATTCCTCCCAGGATGTTCCTTTCACTCCCCTGCTTTCACCAAGTTCGTCTGCCGGTGGTGCCGGTGCGATGCCATCACCCCCGGGATCTGGGTCTGACGCTCCTGAGAACCAGAGACCACGAGAGGATGCAGTGAAGTACCTCGCTTCTAAGGTAACCTGCTTCCACTCTGTGGAAGCCTTCCAGAGGGAGAGATGCGCTAGCGTGGCTTTTGAAAAAATGAATCTGAAAGGGGATCTTAAAACAGAGACAGTAGCTCTTTAATTCGAAAGTATAGCTTCTGATGATATTGTGCTAGTGTACTTCAAATAACAGGTACTCATGAAAATTAATATCTTAGAACAGTGACAGTGGACTTTTATTCATCTTAAATGATGGATTGAGAGAGTTCCTCCAAGCAGACAGAGGCATCCTTGCACTCACCACAAGTCCATCCTTACAAGTCCTCCTTCATTTTTCATTTGGTCTGAGAACAGATAATTGGGAGCCTTTAACATGACGGAGGCCTCCTCCCCTACCGCCACTCTGTTGCCTGGGGCCCTTGGTTACCAATGTATTCGGTGCTGTGAAAAGACTTGGCTGACTTTCCCTTCCTACATTCCTGGTCAGTCAAGGTCCTTCTGAAGTTTTCAGTCTGCTCAACATCCAGCACAGGTTCACAGGCTGCCCTCCTGCACAGAAGCAGTTATAGCGCTCATTGCTGGTGAGCCACTTGGGCTTCCCCAGGCAGCAGGGGCGTGAGCTGGTGGAGCTGGAGAACCGCCACGCATGGACAGTGGTGAGAAGTGCCTAGTGAGAAAAGTCCCTGGAGGGAGGTGGGTGCCGGGGAACTGAAACCAAGGTTTCTCTGTCCCAGACCCCTGCTCCTTGCCTCTGCTTCCCCGACGAGGGCTGTTCCTCACCCGGCCTGGGCGGCCCCACTGCTCTGGCCACTGATTTGGATCAGTCCTCAAGTCATGAATGGGTGATCTGAGATGAGGGATGGAGTACAGACTTTAGAGCCACCTGGTAACAGTAATTTTTTTTTTTAATTTTGGCCTCTGTTATTTTTTTTAATGTATTTTTATCCATCTTTTTTATTCTTTGGGCTGTGTGGACCTCCCATTGCAGAGACCTCTCTCGTGGCATAGCACTGGCTCTGGGTGCATGCACTCCAGAGCACTGGCTCATAATTGGACAAACCAGTCCAGCTGCTCTGCGGCACGTGGAATCTTCCCAGGCCAGGGATCGAACCGGTGCCCTTGCACTGCAAGGCAGACTCTTTACCCACTGGACCATCAGGGAAGCCCGACAGTAATTTTTAAAACTAGTCTGTGACCCACAATAGGAAATGCCTGTTTTACTAAACACTTGGTGCACACACAGACACAGCATTGCCCACACACACAACTGAAGCAAAAGCATTATATACTTACTCTTACATCCTGTAAAGTTCACTGTAGTAAGTTTTTTTTTTTTCCAAAGTTTTGATGGCTCCACGTTGATGCCATGCCCCAGACTTCTTCTGTTAAACGCCGTGCTAGTGGACTGTGGCGCTGGCTCACTGGGAGCCTGCATGGCTCTCAGGTCCTCTTGGGTTGCCAGTGGCGAAGGGAAGAGCAGCAGTTGCGAAGGGAAGGACTCTCCTCGTTGTGTCCACGTAATCAAAAACAGAAGCCACATTGGTTCCACATTGGCTACACTTATCCTTGCCACCTGCTTTTTAAGAGTTGGCAACCTGGAATGAGAACACAGGTCTTCCCTTGACGGTCTGTCGCCCCGGCAGGGCAGTGACCTGGGTGTCTACTGCGCTCAGCTCTGATCCATGGCCAGTGGTTCTTGTCCTGCTTATGCAGGGACTGTGGGGCTGAGTGGGACAGCAGGGATGCAGACCCCTCTGAAAAACATAAAGCATTTTACATGAACGCGTTGTGACCGTTTTCACCCTTCTTACCTTGTACTTGGGCTTCCCAGGTGGCGCTAGTGGTGTTAAAAAAAAAAAACAAAAAAAAACAAAAAACCAACAAAACCAAAAACTTCCTGCCAGTGCAGGAGACATAAGAGACATGGGTTCAATCCCTGGGTTCGGGAAGATCTCCTGGAGGAAGATATGGCAACCCACTCCAGTATTGCCTGGAGAATCCCTTGGACCGAGGAGCCTGGTCAGCTACAGTCTATAGCATTGCAAAGAGCTAGACACAATTGAAGTGACTTATGCACACACATGCACACCTTGTACTTAGGGCGTCCCTTAGGGTGGCCCAGTGGTAAAGATCCCACCTGCCAGTGCAGGGGATACAAGAGATGCAGGTTTGACCCCTGAGTTGGGAAGGTCCCCCGGAGAAGGAAATGGAAGCCCACTGCAGGAATTCTTGCCTGGAAAATTCCATGGACAAAAGAGCCTGGGGAGCTACAGTCCACGGGGTCACACGAGTCAGATATGGCTTACGGCCTGAACACCAACAACCCTGTACTCATATTCCTCCGTTCAGCCTCGCTTGGGAAAGTTGCAGAGTTTTCGTTCGTCTGCAGTGTGCCTCCCACTCTCAAGACAGAGCCCACCTGGCAGTTTCCCTGGGGTTTGTCTGATAAATAGCCTGCTGCCCCTTTAAATCCGTCCCAGCAGAAAGGATCCTCTCAGTGCCTGGGCAGGACCCTCCCTCCTCCTTTGTGTCCCTTCACTTGATGGGCAGGATTTGGGTAGCATCTACTCTGGATCCTTCAAATAGTGTTGCAGTTGAACTTCTCCAAGGTGTCCCTGGAGGTGTGGAGAGGAGCCTGAGGGCCTGAGCCAGGCTGCCCGGGAGAGGAAGCAGCTGTGACTACAGCCTGGCTTTCATTGCCACTGGTTTTATCTGCTTTGTGGGTGCCACAAGTGAGTTCCCCAAGGAGATGCTGGTGTTTCTGAAACTTAAGTGTAGTGACCATCATACCTGTAGATGTGGAGACTATCCAAGTTTTGGGGGTTAGTGACTTTTATCATATTCCATCATACTGTAGATGTGACCGTTTCACCCTTCTTACCTTGTACTTGGGCTTCCCAGGTGGCGCTAGTGGTGTTAAAAAAAAAAACAAAAAAACAAAACCAACAAAACCAAAAACTTCCTGCCAGTGCAGGAGACATAAGAGACATGGGTTCAATCCCTGGGTTCGGGAAGATCTCCTGGAGGAAGATATGGCAACCCACTCCAGTATTGCCTGGAGAATCCCTTGGACCGAGGAGCCTGGTCAGCTACAGTCTATAGCATTGCAAAGAGCTAGACACAATTGAAGTGACTTATGCACACACATGCACACCTTGTACTTAGGGCGTCCCTTAGGGTGGCCCAGTGGTAAAGATCCCACCTGCCAGTGCAGGGGATACAAGAGATGCAGGTTTGACCCCTGAGTTGGGAAGGTCCCCCGGAGAAGGAAATGGAAGCCCACTGCAGGAATTCTTGCCTGGAAAATTCCATGGACAAAAGAGCCTGGGGAGCTACAGTCCACGGGTCACACGAGTCAGATATGGCTTACGGCCTGAACACCAACAACCCTGTACTCATATTCCTCCGTTCAGCCTCGCTTGGGAAAGTTGCAGAGTTTTCGTTCGTCTGCAGTGTGCCTCCCACTCTCAAGACAGAGCCCACCTGGCAGTTTCCCTGGGGTTTGTCTGATAAATAGCCTGCTGCCCCTTTAAATCCGTCCCAGCAGAAAGGATCCTCTCAGTGCCTGGGCAGGACCCTCCCTCCTCCTTTGTGTCCCTTCACTTGATGGGCAGGATTTGGGTAGCATCTACTCTGGATCCTTCAAATAGTGTTGCAGTTGAACTTCTCCAAGGTGTCCCTGGAGGTGTGGAGAGGAGCCTGAGGGCCTGAGCCAGGCTGCCCGGGAGAGGAAGCAGCTGTGACTACAGCCTGGCTTTCATTGCCACTGGTTTTATCTGCTTTGTGGGTGCCACAAGTGAGTTCCCCAAGGAGATGCTGGTGTTTCTGAAAAACTTAAGTGTAGTGACCATCATACCTGTAGATGTGGAGACTATCCAGATCGCTCAAAATTATTTTAAGCCAGGGCAGGTTTTATGAGTGACTTTTATCATATTCCATATAGAGGGCATAACTTGTGTTAGTGCTAGTCAAGACAGATTTGTGGCTGCAACTAAGTGCCTAGAATTCCTTCCAAAGTGAAGGAGTAACTGAAGCCTTAAGCTAAATGTTGACTCAGCCCTGGGGAGCAGAAGGAACATGTCTTACGGTCTTGGAGAACGGGAGGACTGCATCCTGTTGGAGAGCGTGGAAGGAGCCTTGTGGAGCGGCCAGGCCACGCTGACGGCTCTGCTTCCCCGCAGGTCGTGGCCTACCACTACTGCCAGGCCGACAACACCTACACGTGCCTGGTGCCCGAGTTCGTGCACAGCATCGCGGCCCTGCTCTGCCGGTCCCACCAGCTGGCCGCCTACCGGGACCTGCTGATAAGGGAGCCCCAGCTCCAGAGCATGCTGAGCCTCCGGTCCTGCGTGCAAGACCCGGTGGCCGCCTTCAAGAGGGGCGTGCTGGAGCCACTCACAAGCCTGAGAAACGGTACCTCCCGGCCGCCAGCCGTGTCCTCCCTCTCCCCAGGATGGTCCTCAGGAAAGGGGGGGGTCCACTTGGCCGTGGGCGGGGAACAGGGTGGGCACAGGCAGGATATGGGTGCAGGTCTCCTCCGCTTCCTAAGCGCTGTCTCCCCAGGGCCCCTCTTTATGCCCTCCTCATTAGAAATGGAATATCTCCAGTAAGAATGAACTCCACAGTTGAACATTTTCAAAGTTGCTAACTTGTAACCAGAGGTTATTTGGATGACTTGCTCCCTAGAAACTGCTGCCTGCCTATTTTGCCCTCCTTGGTAGTGGGGGGAATAAGTTGACTGGAGAACTTGCTAGCATCTTTTTCCAGGGGCCTCTGTTCCTTGGTGGCTCAGATGGTAAAGAATCTGACTACAGTGCAGAAGACCTGGGTTTGATCCCTGGGAGGGTCTCCTGGAGAAGGGAATGGCAGCCCACTCCAGTACATTTGCCTGAAGAATCCCACAGACAGAGGAGCCCGGTAGGCTGCAGTTCATGGGGTTGCACAGAGTTGGACATGACTAAGCAGACGCACTTTCAGTGCTCAGTTGAGTATAAAGCCATTTCCATAGGTGTCTTGGTAGGGGTGCTAGTGATATTCTGGGCCTTTGGCTTTCCATCCTACCTCCCCCTTGCTGCTCACTTTTTGAGCTAATTTACCTGCCTACATAGCACTTCCGGCCGTTGATGCCAGAGAGGGGATTGAAATAGGCCATACTGCTCCTCATCGCTGGGCAGAAAGTTGAAACTAATGAATAGGAAACTCGGTTCTGGCTGGGAGGAGTCTGTGCAGCAGAGTTCTCGCTTCTCCTGGCTGTGCGCCTTTGCTGGGATGCTTTGACCTTAGAGGGTCAGCTGGCCTTCCCAGAATCCATCGAGGGAGCTCTGTGCGATGGGGCGGGGGCGGGACCTAGAGTCCTTCACAGGTTGTCTTTGCTGTCTGTCGCTCACCGCAGTGACGGGAGTTTGATGCACATGGGTGAGATTCTGCTAATGTGTGCAGTGCAGTGTGTTTCTGAAAACCGTTTGGTGGGAGTTGGTTTTCTTTTGGCTCTGTGTTCTGGTTTTCATTACAAACTTGAATAGAAAATATGCTTCTGTGAAAAGCACTTCTCCTGCCATATGTAAACCTTTTTAGTTTTCCCTAACACTTTAAATTGTGCATTAAAATATACTGGGTGGTGCTATCTTATAGAAGTGCATGATTTCTTAACTAAAAGAAATTATTTTATCCTTTAGAGCAGAAAATTCCTGAAGAAGAATACATTATTTTGATAGACGGCTTAAATGAAGCTGAGTTTCATAAACCTGATTATGGAGATACGCTTTCTTCATTCATTACCAAGATTATTTCTAAATTCCCTGCCTGGTTGAAGTTGATTGTGACTGTGAGAGCAAATTTTCAGGTAAAAAGAGAATTTCAAATCTCTTTCCAAGGCCTCAGGTCTCAATTTTACAGTTTTTACAATGATAGTTTTAGATCAACACTAACAGCTTAAACTGTTGTAAACCGTTTAGCTGCTGAATTGAAAACTGTATTACAACTTTGAACTGTTTAGGGCACAGAGCCCTAAACAGGCAAAACTCTGACCTTTCTACCCACAAGGCACATTTTCCAAGATGTCAGGTAGGCCTCCTATTATCATAAAACTACACTTGTGCTTCTAAGATGGAGGTGTCTCTCCGTGGTTCATCATAGCTTAGAGGGCTGTTTGAGGGGTCTGACCAGCAAGTCTACTAGAGTTTAAAGTTATTCTTGCTGGTAGCTATTTCCATGAGTTTGCAGTGGAATTTTTTTTTTTTTTTTAATGAAGGAATAAAACAGGGATGAAGGAGAAAGATGTAAGGCCAATTCTGAAAGAAAAAAAAAAGGTCCAGTTTTTCATAAAACTTAAACATCAGGTAAGACTTGCAGTAAGATGAAGGGTGTGTGTGTCTTTTTAAAAATTCTCTTCCTCCTCTGTCCCCTCACTTGAACCTTGTGATTATATCTTAACAACCATTGACTCCCTCCCTCTACCCCATCCATTTTTAGTAAAGACATGTCTGTCGCTCACCGCAGTGACGGGAGTTTGATGCACATGGGTGAGATTCTGCTAATGTGTGCAGTGATTTGTTTCTGAAAACCGTTTGGTGGGAGTTGGTTTTCTTTTGGCTCTGTGTTCTGGTTTTCATTACAAACTTGAATAGAAAATATGCTTCTGTGAAAAGCACTTCTCCTGCCATATGTAAACCTTTTTAGTTTTCCCTAACACTTTAAATTGTGCATTAAAATATACTGGGTGGTGCTATCTTATAGAAGTGCATGATTTCTTAACTAAAAGAAATTATTTTATCCTTTAGAGCAGAAAATTCCTGAAGAAGAATACATTATTTTGATAGACGGCTTAAATGAAGCTGAGTTTCATAAACCTGATTATGGAGATACGCTTTCTTCATTCATTACCAAGATTATTTCTAAATTCCCTGCCTGGTTGAAGTTGATTGTGACTGTGAGAGCAAATTTTCAGGTAAAAAGAGAATTTCAAATCTCTTTCCAAGGCCTCAGGTCTCAATTTTACAGTTTTTACAATGATAGTTTTAGATCAACACTAACAGCTTAAACTGTTGTAAACCGTTTAGCTGCTGAATTGAAAACTGTATTACAACTTTGAACTGTTTAGGGCACAGAGCCCTAAACAGGCAAAACTCTGACCTTTCTACCCACAAGGCACATTTTCCAAGATGTCAGGTAGGCCTCCTATTATCATAAAACTACACTTGTGCTTCTAAGATGGAGGTGTCTCTCCGTGGTTCATCATAGCTTAGAGGGCTGTTTGAGGGGTCTGACCAGCAAGTCTACTAGAGTTTAAAGTTATTCTTGCTGGTAGCTATTTCCATGAGTTTGCAGTGGAATTTTTTTTTTTTTTTTAATGAAGGAATAAAACAGGGATGAAGGAGAAAGATGTAAGGCCAATTCTGAAAGAAAAAAAAAAGGTCCAGTTTTTCATAAAACTTAAACATCAGGTAAGACTTGCAGTAAGATGAAGGGTGTGTGTGTCTTTTTAAAAATTCTCTTCCTCCTCTGTCCCCTCACTTGAACCTTGTGATTATATCTTAACAACCATTGACTCCCTCCCTCTACCCCATCCATTTTTAGTAAAGACATGAGACATTGAATTCTGATTTTTTTTTTTTCCCTTTTAGGATGATATTTATTTTAAAACAGCATTTAGGTTCATTCTTTCCTCATTAAAAGTAGACTTGGACCTCATTTGAACTTGGTGTTTGTTTTTGTAGACATTTGATTCATACACTTTTCAGTCCCTTTTCATACTGTGAGCAGAACTTGGCAGTCAGCAGCACGGGGGTGGGAGTCCTGTGGTCTGCATTCGAGCTGTGTTCAATTTTCAGAGGCTCAGTTAAGCATCCGTGTTCATGGGGGCAGCTGTCCTCAGCCTGCCTCCTCCATTTGTCACATGTAGTGAGACCATGTACTCAGCTACTTCAGAAATCACAGTATGATGTTTAAAAAGATGACAAAGCTCAGCTCTGCTATTAGGTGTCAGGACAGTGCTCACCTGTGGGAGAGCAGAGAGACGTCTCAGTGATGATGTTCTGTGTCTACCTCCTGGTCCCACGGGTACGTCAGACCTCATGAAAATGAATGACACCATGCATTTTAAAAGTTTACAAAAACAACTAAAAAAAAATGATACAGAAGTCCGGCAGCTTTGTTACAGCAGGCTGTCCCCAGAGCCCAGCCTAGGGGCGGTGTCAGATGACCTGGTGGGATTATGCAACCTCAGGATCTGATGCCCAGGGAAGAATACCTCTGACTTGGTGTCTGGCTGTGGTCTTAGATGCACAGTGTTGCTGTGTGTCTGTCCTTATTATATAACCAGTTGCCCTTGTTATATAACCAGTGTAAAGATGATGGGTATCAGGTCACCTGGGGGTTTCAGTGCCCCTTTGCTGGTACAGCTGGGTGGTCACTGTCAGCTCAAGGCTCTTCCATCCTGCTTGGCTCCACGTCCTCAGATAAGGGCCTCAGGAAAGCCTTTTCTGATTTGATCTGACATCAGGCATTTCTTTCATATAAGCTTTTTATCTTCAGTTTATCCTATTACATGTTCTTAATACAAAACAATGAGTCCCTGTAATCCATGAAAATCCTCCTTGAAAGAAAACTTGTGGATCTGGTTTGAAGGACAGCAGACACTAAAAAGAAATCTCTGGAGTGACCCCGGGGGTCCCTTTTTTTGCAGGAAATCATCAGCGAGCTGCCGTTCGTCAAGCTATCCTTGGATGACTTTCCGGACAACAAGGACATCCACAGCGACCTGCATGCCTACGTCCAGCACAGGGTCCACAGCAGCCAGGACATCCTCAGCAACATCTCTCTGAACGGCAAGGCGGATGCCGCCCTCATCGGCAAAGTGAGCAGCCACCTGGTCCTGCGGAGCCTCGGCTCTTACCTGTACCTCAAACTCACCTTGGACCTCTTCCAGCGGGGACACCTGGTCATCAAGAGCGCCAGCTACAAGGTGGTGCCCGTGTCACTGTCCGAGCTCTACCTGCTGCAGTGCAACATGAAGTTCATGACCCAGTCTGCCTTCGAGAGAGCACTGCCCATCTTAAACGTGGCTCTGGCGTCCCTCCACCCCATGACAGATGAGCAGATCTTCCAGGCGATCAACGCCGGCCACATCCAGGGGGAGCAGGGCTGGGAGGACTTCCAGCAGAGGATGGAGGCCCTCTCCTGCTTCCTCATCAAGAGGCGGGACAAAACCCGCATGTTCTGCCACCCGTCCTTCAGGGAGTGGCTCGTGTGGAGAGCAGACAGTGAGAACACGGCCTTCCTGTGTGAGCCCAGGTATGAGGGGCTCCTTGCTAATAGCTCTGTGCAGGGAGCCTGATGAGCGGCCGGGGAAGGGATTGCAAACATGGTTTGTGCTCTTCCACAGAAAGATGGCACAGCATGAATCATACAGGGGCAGGGAAGGTGATGGAAAATTCTCTCTGCTGCTAATCAAAACCTTATCTTTCAGTGCCCCTTTGCTGGTACAGCTGGGTGGTCACTGTCAGCTCAAGGCTCTTCCATCCTGCTTGGCTCCACGTCCTCAGATAAGGGCCTCAGGAAAGCCTTTTCTGATTTGATCTGACATCAGGCATTTCTTTCATATAAGCTTTTTATCTTCAGTTTATCCTATTACATGTTCTTAATACAAAACAATGAGTCCCTGTAATCCATGAAAATCCTCCTTGAAAGAAAACTTGTGGATCTGGTTTGAAGGACAGCAGACACTAAAAAGAAATCTCTGGAGTGACCCCGGGGGTCCCTTTTTTTGCAGGAAATCATCAGCGAGCTGCCGTTCGTCAAGCTATCCTTGGATGACTTTCCGGACAACAAGGACATCCACAGCGACCTGCATGCCTACGTCCAGCACAGGGTCCACAGCAGCCAGGACATCCTCAGCAACATCTCTCTGAACGGCAAGGCGGATGCCGCCCTCATCGGCAAAGTGAGCAGCCACCTGGTCCTGCGGAGCCTCGGCTCTTACCTGTACCTCAAACTCACCTTGGACCTCTTCCAGCGGGGACACCTGGTCATCAAGAGCGCCAGCTACAAGGTGGTGCCCGTGTCACTGTCCGAGCTCTACCTGCTGCAGTGCAACATGAAGTTCATGACCCAGTCTGCCTTCGAGAGAGCACTGCCCATCTTAAACGTGGCTCTGGCGTCCCTCCACCCCATGACAGATGAGCAGATCTTCCAGGCGATCAACGCCGGCCACATCCAGGGGGAGCAGGGCTGGGAGGACTTCCAGCAGAGGATGGAGGCCCTCTCCTGCTTCCTCATCAAGAGGCGGGACAAAACCCGCATGTTCTGCCACCCGTCCTTCAGGGAGTGGCTCGTGTGGAGAGCAGACAGTGAGAACACGGCCTTCCTGTGTGAGCCCAGGTATGAGGGGCTCCTTGCTAATAGCTCTGTGCAGGGAGCCTGATGAGCGGCCGGGGAAGGGATTGCAAACATGGTTTGTGCTCTTCCACAGAAAGATGGCACAGCATGAATCATACAGGGGCAGGGAAGGTGATGGAAAATTCTCTCTGCTGCTAATCAAAACCTTACTTTGTTTTTTTTTAAACCTTTTTATTTTGTATTGGGTATAGCCAATTAGGGCTTCCCAGGTGGTGCTAGTGGTAAAGAATCTGCCTACCAATGCAGGAAATGCAAGAGATGGGGATTTGATCTCTGGGTTGGGAAGGCCCCCTGCAGAAGGGAATGGCACCCCACTCTAGTGTTCTTCCCTGTAGAATCCCATGGACAGAGGAGTCTGGTGAACCACAGTCCAGGAGGTGACAGAGAGTCAGGCAGAACTGAGGGGCTGGGCACATAACCTGTTAACAATGTTGTGATCGTTTCAGGTGAACAGCAGAGGGACTCACTCACGTGTATACATGTGTCCATTCTCCCCCAGACCCCCTTCTCATCCAGCCTGGCACGTTACATTGAGAAGAGCTGCACGTAAAGGCTTCCTCCCTTTACTTCTAGAATTGTAGGATTCCTCAGTACCTATGGAGGAAGGAGAAGCTGGGCTGTGCCCGGGCAGTACTTCTTTGTGATTCTCCTCTGGGTCCCTATCGCCTCTCTCGAGGGCGTGTGGGAGAGTGGTGGATCAGCTGCAGGGAACAGCTGGCTTCTCTCAAGCCTGCTCACACCTCAGTTCCTTGTTGAGGGTGGGAATCTGCGGGTTGTCTCACAGCCTCAGCACCCCCACTCCCACCACCTCTTGAGCCTGTGGCATCTCGTTCCAGGGATCTGATGTGTCTGTGGCCCCAGAGGGGAACACAGCCATCACATCCAGCCACCCCCTTTTGTATTTGTGTTCCACAAGGGTAGCAGACTGGAATTTGGGTTGGGAGGAATCGGGTTCAGAGCTCAGGTGCCCTCTTTAAATGAGACGGTGGTGGGGCAGCTGCATCCGGGGAGTCCGAGGTTCCCCTGAGGCTTTGCAGCCGAGCCGGGCCGGGACACGGCTCTCCTCATGGCCCGGGGGAGGAGGTGGGTGGGAAGCCTGCCCACCTTGTAGCGTGGTGTTAAGGTGAGAGACTGAGGACCTTGAAGTGCAGATGCTTAAGGGTGTGTTCATGTCCAGCATCATACAGGGCAGGGAAGGTGATGGAAAATTCTCTGCTGCTAATCAAAACCTTACTTTGTTTTTTTTTAAACCTTTTTATTTTGTATTGGGTATAGCCAATTAGGGCTTCCCAGGTGGTGCTAGTGGTAAAGAATCTGCCTACCAATGCAGGAAATGCAAGAGATGGGGATTTGATCTCTGGGTTGGGAAGGCCCCCTGCAGAAGGGAATGGCACCCCACTCTAGTGTTCTTCCCTGTAGAATCCCATGGACAGAGGAGTCTGGTGAACCACAGTCCAGGAGGTGACAGAGAGTCAGGCAGAACTGAGGGGCTGGGCACATAACCTGTTAACAATGTTGTGATCGTTTCAGGTGAACAGCAGAGGGACTCACTCACGTGTATACATGTGTCCATTCTCCCCCAGACCCCCTTCTCATCCAGCCTGGCACGTTACATTGAGAAGAGCTGCACGTAAAGGCTTCCTCCCTTTACTTCTAGAATTGTAGGATTCCTCAGTACCTATGGAGGAAGGAGAAGCTGGGCTGTGCCCGGGCAGTACTTCTTTGTGATTCTCCTCTGGGTCCCTATCGCCTCTCTCGAGGGCGCGTGTGGGAGAGTGGTGGATCAGCTGCAGGGAACAGCTGGCTTCTCTCAAGCCTGCTCACACCTCAGTTCCTTGTTGAGGGTGGGAATCTGCGGGTTGTCTCACAGCCTCAGCACCCCCACTCCCACCACCTCTTGAGCCTGTGGCATCTCGTTCCAGGGATCTGATGTGTCTGTGGCCCCAGAGGGGAACACAGCCATCACATCCAGCCACCCCCTTTTGTATTTGTGTTCCACAAGGGTAGCAGACTGGAATTTGGGTTGGGAGGAATCGGGTTCAGAGCTCAGGTGCCCTCTTTAAATGAGACGGTGGTGGGGCAGCTGCATCCGGGGAGTCCGAGGTTCCCCTGAGGCTTTGCAGCCGAGCCGGGCCGGGACACGGCTCTCCTCATGGCCCGGGGGAGGAGGTGGGTGGGAAGCCTGCCCACCTTGTAGCGTGGTGTTAAGGTGAGAGACTGAGGACCTTGAAGTGCAGATGCTCTTAAGGGTGTGTTCATGTCCAGCATCATTACTTTTGCCCTCTCTGAGTTGAAATTGCTCCCAGCCCCGCGTAAGAGATCTGACAAGCTTTTCGACTGTGCCGTTTGGGCTGCACTGGGCGTTCGATCCGATGCTGGGGCCCAGAAATAAAATGAATAAGCGCTTGTGAGCACATAACCCCCTTTCTCCCATGAATATTTTTTTTAATTTATTTTCAGTTGGAGGATAATTGCTTTGCAGTAATGTGTTGGTTTCTGCCATACATCAGCATGAATCAGCCACGGGTGTATATATGTCCTCTCCCTCTTGAACCTCCCTCCCGTCTCCTACCCCAGCCCACCCCTCTGGGTTGTCACAGAGCACCGGTTAGAGCTCCCTGCGTCGTACAGCCAATTCCCACTGGCTGTCTATTTTATATATGGTAGTGTGTATGTTTCTTCCACGAATATTGACTTAACATTGACTCACCCGGTCTAGCTGCTCTTTTATGTTGTGGATAGCATGTTTTCTTAGGTGACACCAGGCTAAGAGTTTGTCATCTTTTGACACTGCTTTGGAACAATAAACTAACTCCCAGGTTATTTAGCTAGACCATAATAACTAGGTGGCATATGGTCTGTGATGTATTTAGCCAAGTCAGGTCATTTCATAGGAAGATAGTGAGGCGCAGAGCAGCCTTGCTGACATGGGATAGATGAGCCTGGCTTGGCCTGTGGGCAGGGTCGGGCAGGAGGTGCTGTATATGGATGAGATCCAGGGATTAAGCTTCAGAAACTAGGAACAGCGTTGCTCTTTGGGCGGTTAAGGAAGGCAGGGGTGTGGGGCTTGGATTTTAGCAGTTTGAGTTCCTGGGGTTGTGGCAAGGTTCCAGGGTGGGGGGCGTGCAGTGACTGGAGGAAAGGTTAGAGATGAAGATGGAGAAGCAATGGGATGTGGTGAGGAAGTGCTGTTGGGGGAGAGGGAGCGTTGGACTTCTGGGAGGAGGAGGATTTCAGGGACGGACAGAGGGGAGGTGTGGGCGCCCCATGGCCCGGGGAGGAGGTGGGTGGGAAGCCTGAGGCGTGGTGTTAAGGTGGGAGACTGAGGACCTTGAAGTGCAGATGCTCTTAAGGGTGTGTTCATGTCCAGCATCATTACTTTTGCCCTCTCTGAGTTGAAATTGCTCCCAGCCCCGCGTAAGAGATCTGACAAGCTTTTCGACTGTGCCGTTTGGGCTGCACTGGGCGTTCGATCCGATGCTGGGGCCCAGAAATAAAATGAATAAGCGCTTGTGAGCACATAACCCCCTTTCTCCCATGAATATTTTTTTTAATTTATTTTCAGTTGGAGGATAATTGCTTTGCAGTAATGTGTTGGTTTCTGCCATACATCAGCATGAATCAGCCACGGGTGTATATATGTCCTCTCCCTCTTGAACCTCCCTCCCGTCTCCTACCCCAGCCCACCCCTCTGGGTTGTCACAGAGCACCGGTTAGAGCTCCCTGCGTCGTACAGCCAATTCCCACTGGCTGTCTATTTTATATATGGTAGTGTGTATGTTTCTTCCACGAATATTGACTTAACATTGACTCACCCGGTCTAGCTGCTCTTTTATGTTGTGGATAGCATGTTTTCTTAGGTGACACCAGGCTAAGAGTTTGTCATCTTTTGACACTGCTTTGGAACAATAAACTAACTCCCAGGTTATTTAGCTAGACCATAATAACTAGGTGGCATATGGTCTGTGATGTATTTAGCCAAGTCAGGTCATTTCATAGGAAGATAGTGAGGCGCAGAGCAGCCTTGCTGACATGGGATAGATGAGCCTGGCTTGGCCTGTGGGCAGGGTCGGGCAGGAGGTGCTGTATATGGATGAGATCCAGGGATTAAGCTTCAGAAACTAGGAACAGCGTTGCTCTTTGGGCGGTTAAGGAAGGCAGGGGTGTGGGGCTTGGATTTTAGCAGTTTGAGTTCCTGGGGTTGTGGCAAGGTTCCAGGGTGGGGGGCGTGCAGTGACTGGAGGAAAGGTTAGAGATGAAGATGGAGAAGCAATGGGATGTGGTGAGGAAGTGCTGTTGGGGGAGAGGGAGCGTTGGACTTCTGGGAGGAGGAGGATTTCAGGGACGGACAGAGGGGAGGGGTGTGGGCGCTGCTGAGATGTGAAGGCAGGCGAGGATTCAGAGGAATTGGCGTTTCATTGTGGGAGGAGGGTCCTAGATCCCTGGGAGATTCCTTCTGCTGCGTTGTGAGGAGTGAAAGCAGAGAGCCAGTGTCCTGGCGTGGGAATTCAAAGTGTGGAGAGGTTTGGGGTTGAGGGTGGAAGGGTTCTGGTTTATGTTTTAAACAACACGAGGGGTCCGGACATTGTAGGAAGCATCACTGAGACAGCACGTCCATGGAAACACAGTCCATGAAGGGGGAGGAAATGGAAGCCTGAGGATACGGGGTCAGCGAGCCTCGTCTGTGCCCCCCTCCGAGTCTGTTCACAGACCATTCTGGCTGTGTCTCCAGTCCAGTTTCTGAGAGCTCCTCGGGGCCAGGATCTCACCTCACACTGTTTGCTGTGGGATCCCCGCCTCAAACAAGGTGCTGCTTACAGGGGGATGCTGACACACAGATGAGCAAGTGAGAAGCCAGGTTGCCCTGAGGAAGAGCCCAGAGGCTCACGTTGTGTAGATGGTGGTCAGACTCTGCTTGATGGTTACCACCTCGTTTGGGCGCATCATCTACCTGTCCGGCCTCTCTTCTCCCCATGCGAACCAACAGGGAATTGTGATGCTTCGTGATTCACAGGGTCAAACAGGTTGATGAAATGATTTAGGTAGCTTTCCGCATCTGGCATATGGTAAAAAGCTGGATGTGTGTAAACTCCAAAAAATGAACAGACTCCTAAGTGCGAGTAGAGTTGGAAGTGGGCACATGACCCGAGGACCAGGCAGGAAGGTTGTGAAGGTAGATTCAGTGCAGAGGAGCTCAGAGGCCCAGTGACTGGGTGGTGAGTTGTCTCCTCGGGGAACAGGGAAGCCATGAGCTTAGTTGAGAGCACTGGATACCTTTAGTCTAGCCACTGAATGGTGTGTGGTCATCATCCCAAGGTCATAGCATGTCTTTGTGGTGCATGCAGCTGGCCAGGCCACAAAGCCGGCAAATGGGGAGACTGAGGATGGCTGAGCCTGGGGTGGGACGTGACCCAGACAAAAGTGATGTGGGACCAGCCCGTGGGTGGGGACCTGGGGAGGGCATGGAGCCTTGGAAGGTGGCAAAGGGTGATTTCCAGGGGAGCAGGGGGAGGTTCTCATGGGAGACAGGGAACTGAAGCTTGTGGTCTAGGGGGTAGTGTGTGCAAGGGAGCACAGGGTACATGTTCTAGACCCTTACAAGACGGACATTAGATGGGACGCTCAGTGACCGTGTGTGGCCTTAGATATCATGCCTTCCCCTGTAGGATCAAAAACAGTCTTGTGGTTTCCACCTGCCCTGACTTCCTGATCTGTAACATGATGTATAATCGATTTGAGAAACAGGCAAGCATCTGGATAGATAAATATGATTTAAATGATGCATGCCTTTATCCTCCAGATCAGCAACTCTTGGAAAACACATTTAGAAGAATGCTTATCTTTTTCACTATGTTTCTCTTTTTCTCTACCACTAGCTACTTTTCCTCAGTAAAACAAAATCTCAGAGGTGTCAGGCTAATAGAAATAAAAATTAATTCACCTAACATAGCAGGCAGTGCTGTTGGAGTAAGCAGCGCTTGGCATGTTTTCCAAGCAGATTGGCCCAGACAAAGGCATGGAGTCTGAAAATGAGTAGAATGGCTCCTTCAGGAGGGTTAGTAGAGGGATTAATTGGTGGTGTCAACTGAACGTCCGCCCTGGGCACAGACAGTGCAAACCTACTGATACTCTTACAGTTTACCGTTTAAGCCTAGAATGCTGGCTGTTTCTGATGATGAGATATTGCTGCACTCTGCCTGGCTTTGCCTCCCATGGTAATACCTTGTCCTTTGGCCCAGGTCTCCCCTCAGTGGTGTTGTACCAAGGGAGGCCCACAGTCACGTCCAGTGATGGTTCTGCTCCATCTGTCCATTTGCACATCCGTCCTTCATCCGTCCATCCATCTAAGAAATGCGTCTTTGAGTTCTTACTGATTCTTGGGCATTTGCTAGGTATTGTGACCATAGCTGTGACTTAGACAAGACCCTTAGTTTCATGGAGTTTTACATGCCTGTGAAAAACATCAACTATAAAAGACTGATGGCCATTGAGTGGGAGGTTCCACAGACAAAGACCTGCCCTGTCCTGGGGCTTCTCTCTGAGTCACTCCACAGAGCTAGGGGAGTCTCACGGGAAGGACTTAAAGAATAAACAACAGTGGCCTCTTCTGTGAAGAAGCAGCTTTCCACCTGTTTCGTATGCTGATGCTGAAGCCCCAGGGGAACAGTTGAGGGGTTGTGTGAGGATGTTTGCCCTGAGGGCCTACAGGGAGGTGGACTGAGGTCTTTGGTTACCAGCCTTTGTGTTTCTCATTCTAGGAACGGGCATGCTCTCCTGGCGTTCATGTTCTCGAGACAAGAGGGCAAACTGAACCGCCAGCAGACCATGGAGCTCGGCCATCACATCCTGAAGGCTCACATTTTCAAGGTGAGCCCTGCACCACGGGAGGGAGGGTTTCCTTGGTGCTGTGTCGAGGCGTTGGTTCTGGAGAGGCTTTGTGAGCCCCATTCCAAGCACAGCCCCTGGCTAAAAGTAAATTCTCACTCAAGTGTGTCTCTACTGCTATGATTAAATTCTCCTCCCCCTACCCAAATCTCTTCTCCTAAAGGTTCTACTTCATTCATTCCCCTTTGTTTCCTTGTTACTTAGTTGTAGAGGAACCGGAATTACGTGACTTCTGGAGTTTCCCACCACTTGAATTTTCTGAGTGTGTTCTTATTTCCTGTGGCCTAGTTTAACTTACTCCTTTTTCCTCTGGATGTGCTATCATTGGGTAGTTATTTTGACCAGCTTAATCAGGTCCAGGTTTGGTTCCCCGCCTTGCCCACCACCCCACTGCCGGTATCACACTTAGTTTCAGCAGGCAAACCTTGTTTTATTGCACTTTTGCTTTATCGTGCTTTACAGATAGTTGCGTTTTTTTCCTTACAGATCGAACGTTTGTGGCTCCCCTGTGTCGAGCGAGGCTTTCAGCCCCGTTTTCCCAGCAGCATCTGATCACTTAGTGTCTCTGTGTCATTTTGGAAATTCTTGCCATATCTAACTTTTTCACGATTATTTCTTGTGGTGATCTCTCCTCAGTGATGTGCAGTGTTCCTAGTATGACTTACTGAGGTCTCAGATGCATTTTTTAGCATTAAAGTATTTTTAAATGAATGAGGTACCTTTTTTTAGACAGTGCAGTTGCACACTGAAGAGACTGCGGAGCAGTGTGAACATAACTTTCCCATGCACTAGGAAAACCAGAACATTTTCATGGCTCGCTTGAGTGCAGTTGCCAGGAAATAAGCCTGCGCCGTCTCTGAGGCGCACCTCTGGTTGAGCGACACTTGAGAGTCGCCGCCCTGTCACTCTGTGTGGGGCTTCCAGCGTCAGGATGCGTAGCACATGTGCTTGCTTCCCTTGGTGTGATGCCTTCCGCCATGACTGGTTTCTTCCTTCACTAGGGGTTACAGATGGTGCTATTCTAACATTTATTCTTCTTTTAGTTGATGAGAGAACCTCTGTGAAGAGAAACGTTTCCCTCATCTGCCATCCTTTAGCCAGGCGTCCAGTGGGTGTTGCAAAGGCAGGCTGGTGCCTTGACCTTGGTTTTAGGCTCACGGGTGTAGGCCTTTACAGGGTGCACAGTCTCCGCCTTGTGTTCAGTGAGGACCTGCACCCGGTTTCAGACCCACGCTATAGGTGAGAGAGGAGGCGTAGAAGCTGATTGGCTGCTGTTTTTTTCCAGGGCCTCAGCAAGAAGACAGGAATCTCGTCAAGCCACCTCCAAGCCCTGTGGATCGGGTACAGCACTGAGGGGCTCTCCGCTGCCCTGGCCTCCCTCAGGAATCTTTACACTCCCAACGTGAAGGTGAGCCACCCTCTGCCAGGAGGGCCAGCCCTGCCCCCCCTCCCTAGCCACCTTCAGTGGTTCTGCTCTCCCCTGCCCTGGGTGGTGGCCAGAGGGGGCTGGGAGGCTTCTAAAGATGTGACTTCCCCCGGGTGAATCACACAGATGTGACTGCTCTGTTGCCGGCTCTCTTCTACAAGTCTGGCTTTCTCTGGGGCAGGAAGACGTGGGTGGTCGGGGCTGCTGTGTGAGCGCATGGTGACGGATTCACAGTGGATGAGATAAGGGCAGCAATTCACCAAGGAGGCCAGAGGTCAGAGGGGGATTTCCAGGGAAAAGGGACTTCTAAGGCGTCTTGGCATCCAATCTTGACGGTCTCTTGATGGTTCGTAGGAAATTAAGCCCTGATGAGTGACGATGGCATGGACGCACAGAGGGGAAATGGTCACAAAGGTTTTGGGCACACGTGTATTTGTGACCACGGGAGGCGTATCAGGGACTGCCTGCTGCTGAGCCAAGGGCTGCGACACTCCCAGCCAGTGGCTATCATGTCACGAGAGTTCTACTGAGCTTTTCAGAATAGATTTTCCCTCCTCCGTAAATGCAGTCTAGGAATCTCAAGCACACAGAGGCCAAGTATCTGCTTAAGACCACAAAGACAGCTGAACCCCCAAGGAGTGTGGGAACTGCTGGCTGACCCTGCAGCAGCTTGCAGCCATCTTGCCCAGCGCAAGGAAGACTGGGTTGTAACTGTCTTCACGTTGAGATTTCTCACCTGCGTGAGATATCTGCGAGACTCCAGGCTGTTCAGCCCCAGGCCCTGACACACTAGGGCCTTCAAAAGCTCTGACATCATTTTTCAAGAACCCAGGTTGTCTCTTCAATTACCTGCATGAGAACAGTCATGCCTTCTCTCTTGTGAGTAACACAAGGGTGGCCTGACATGGTCACCATGTGGTCAAGTGAAGCCCTAAACATTTCCAAGAATCTGTCTTCTTCTCCTCACTTTAGCTCATTAAACCCACCTGGAAAGGAGACCACACGTCCCAGAGATGGCACCTGGGAGGACACTTGCTCCCTGCCCCAGCCCTGGGGAGCTTCTGTGCCTCTTCTCCCCTGACGTCAGCATGTCCCACCCTCAAAAACCTTGGAGGTGTGTCCTCCACCCTGCCCCCCCTCCCTAGCCACCTTCAGTGGTTCTGCTCTCCCCTGCCCTGGGTGGTGGCCAGAGGGGGCTGGGAGGCTTCTAAAGATGTGACTTCCCCCGGGTGAATCACACAGATGTGACTGCTCTGTTGCCGGCTCTCTTCTACAAGTCTGGCTTTCTCTGGGGCAGGAAGACGTGGGTGGTCGGGGCTGCTGTGTGAGCGCATGGTGACGGATTCACAGTGGATGAGATAAGGGCAGCAATTCACCAAGGAGGCCAGAGGTCAGAGGGGGATTTCCAGGGAAAAGGGACTTCTAAGGCGTCTTGGCATCCAATCTTGACGGTCTCTTGATGGTTCGTAGGAAATTAAGCCCTGATGAGTGACGATGGCATGGACGCACAGAGGGGAAATGGTCACAAAGGTTTTGGGCACACGTGTATTTGTGACCACGGGAGGCGTATCAGGGACTGCCTGCTGCTGAGCCAAGGGCTGCGACACTCCCAGCCAGTGGCTATCATGTCACGAGAGTTCTACTGAGCTTTTCAGAATAGATTTTCCCTCCTCCGTAAATGCAGTCTAGGAATCTCAAGCACACAGAGGCCAAGTATCTGCTTAAGACCACAAAGACAGCTGAACCCCCAAGGAGTGTGGGAACTGCTGGCTGACCCTGCAGCAGCTTGCAGCCATCTTGCCCAGCGCAAGGAAGACGGGGTTGTAACTGTCTTCACGTTTAGATTTCTCACCTGCTTGAGATATCTGCTAGACTCCAGGCTGTTCAGCCCCAGGCCCTGACACACTAGGGCCTTCAAAAGCTCTGACATCATTTTTCAAGAACCCAGGTTGTCCCCTTCAATTACCTGCATGAGAACAGTCATGCCTTCTCTCTTGTGAGTAACACAAGGGTGGCCTGACATGGTCACCATGTGGTCAAGTGAAGCCCTAAACATTTCCAAGAATCTGTCTTCTTCTCCTCACTTTAGCTCATTAAACCCACCTGGAAAGGAGACCACACGTCCCAGAGATGGCACCTGGGAGGACACTTGCTCCCTGCCCCAGCCCTGGGGAGCTTCTGTGCCTCTTCTCCCCTGACGTCAGCATGTCCCACCCTCAGCACCCAAACCTTGGAGGTGTGTCTCCCTTCCTTGCCTTCCTGGTGTATAGAGTGGTTCCTTGGATCGGTTCCAGGTCCTTCCACAGAACCAAAACCCAGGGACCCAGGGATGCTCAAGTCCCATATATAAGGGCACAGTATTTGAATATAACCTATGTCCGTCCTCCCATATACTTTAGAGTGCTTGTAGTATCTAATACAATACAAAGGCTATGTACATAGTTGCTGGGACACAGAGAATTCAAGTTTTGCTTTTTGAAACTTTATGGAAAGTTGTATTTTCAAATATATTTAATCTACAGTTGGTTGAGTCCATAGATGCAGAACCTATTAATACAGAGGGCAGGCTGTATGTCTTTATTTTTTCTTCCTCTCTCACTTTTAATTGAAGCATCATTGGCATACAGCATTAGGTTTTAGATGTTATAACCTCATGAGGTGATGTTTGTTGTTATTGTGACGTGATTACCCAAAAAGGTCTAGCTAACCACTGTCAGCACATTTGGTTATGAATACTTTCTTAGGATGAAAACTTAAGGTCTTCTCTCTCGGAAGCTTTGTAATACATAATTAAGTCTTATTAACCATAATCCCATGGTGTACATTACATCCCCACTTGCTGGCTTTTAGACGTGGGCAGTGTAACCGTGCTGACGGAGGAGCCCAGGGGTCAGGAAGGACCCAGTGGTGTTCTGCTCACCCACAGCCCTGCTGCCCACGGCCCACCGTCCAGCACAGAGCTTGGATGTTGGCTCGAGATAGGCCACCGTCCACCAGACAAGGTTTTTGCAGATGTAACAGTGCAGATGTACAGTGCTGTCGGGGTTCCAGGCTTGATGGGCAGAGGGCTCATGGATCTGGGCTAGAGTCAGCCCTGGGTGGGGCACCTGGGAGCAAAGCAGGAACACTGAAGCCACCCTGTGCCCTTGGACATGTCCACTTGCTCTGCAGGGCGGGTAGGCTTGAAGACTGTTCCCTGACAGCAGCCCCATGCAAGTTTCATGGGGTGAAGGAGGGAAAACCGCTTTTGTGGTTAAGGAGAACTAGCTCTAAGCTGTTGCTTCAGGGCAAGATGAGTGTGTTCTTTCTAGACAGAGTTACTCTGAAAAAAGGGTAGAGAACATGCCAAGGATTGACTTCTAATAATGAGCACATTGTTTAGAACTTCTATTTTACTTTTTGTAGAAACTTTTTATAGGAATTAAGTTTACTATCATAACATTGTTTCATCTTTCATTTCAGCTGAAAGTATATCTTTTGGCTTCTCCATAATTAATAAGATTCTGTAATGATGACAGGGAACAAAGAAAGAAAAATTAAAATGGCAATATCTGTTTTCACCATTTTAATGAACTATGGGCACAAAAGTTATTTTAATATGGAGAAAAGTAAATGGGAAATGTAAGACTGTTGAATATGAATTTTTAAGACAGTGAATTAAAAGGTACAGTGTAATAAGGTAATGATCTTGACCCGCCTGGAATTATAAACTTTTCTGTTTAACATATGTGCAACTTTAAAAGTTATTCATCTTAACTTTGTTTTATAGAATTCCAGTGTCATCTACGTCTATACTATCCTCCAAATTGTGTAACTTATCACAGAATTTTAAGACTTTCCATTATCCTTCTGCTTCTTTTGTCTTTCAGAAAAGAGGGGGGGAGTGATTTTCACAGAATCTTGAACAAATTACAGTAATTTAAAATTATGCATGTAATTAAGGAATTCTTTTTTAGAGTATTAAATGTTGTCATACAGGAAGGGATGTCATTTTGAGCAATAATTGCAGTTTGCCACTCTGGTAAATTAAAGCTACTTGCTCTGGAATAATCAGTTGGTAGAAGAATTTTAATTTGGTGGCATGCCCTTGATTTCTAACAATGTGATCTACCATGGCCAGGCCAGGCTCATGCCAGCCCGGGGTCTGGCTGGCCCACTGGGTCCTTGTGCCGCCAGTGCCCCCAGGCTCTGGTCCAGCCGCTGGTGTTGCTCCCATAGTCCCATCAGACTGGCTGCCAGCCATGAGCTTCCCGAGGCTGCGGGCTCAAGGTAATTGAGGTTGAGACTCTTCTCTCAGCTGGAGGCAGGGAGAGGAGGAGACAAGAGTTACGTGTGGACCTTGTCCTAACTTCCCTGGCTGAAAGGATCCAGTTGTGTTCTGCATAATTATTAGGAAGCAGGTATTTACATGGGTTGTATTGATGAGGACCTCCCATGAGAAAAGCGAGCCTCCCACTTGACAACCATGCTGGACAGTGCCTCTTCTGTTCCACTTGATCACATCGTTTTGCCTACCACCCTTCCCCCTTTTTCATTTCCTTGCATTCATCCAGTCCAGAGGTATGTAGAGGTGTAGCATTTCCAGGTGCTACATGGAGGGCTTCATGGTGGTAGTGACTGGAAGATTTCCATGTAGTGGAGGAAAAATATACGGGAAGAACCGTTTTCCCCTCCCCTGAATGAGGCATAGTCATAGCCAGAGCTGCTGCTTCAGCTGTTGGCACTTGCTTTACGACAGTAACTGGCACTGGGCCCAGGGCTAATCTCTGCCTTACCTCCTCTGAGCTTCAGTTTTCTCCCCTGTAAAGGAAAGGTCACTAAGGAACCTGTATCCAAGAGTGACGGGAAACATCACTAAGTATTGAATTTCTTGGGAGGATACTTGGCATTTATTATGGCATTTATTATGTGATCAAGTAAGTTATTTTTAGTCATGCTTCAGCTTCATTTTGGACACTGAGATTCTCCAGTAAGCACCTGAGAACTTGCGAGTGCACCGCCTATTGGTGCTAGTGAAGGGGAGCTGCCCACAAGCTGTGATGGGTCCACACCTGCCCTCAGATCAGCGTGAGATCTCCCTGCAGTCCTGTGCTGATGAGCAGCTCAGGGGGCAAACCCTCCAGGTCACCACGTTTCTGGGGGCAGAGCGCTCTCCTGTACCTTATGGAGGGATACAGGAAGATCCCCTGGAGAAAGGAAATGGTACCCCTCTCCAGTACTCTGGCCTGGAGAATCCCATGGACAGAGGAGCCTGGCAGGCTACAGTCCATGGGGTTGCAAAGAGTTGAATACCACTGAGCAACTATCACTTTGGCCTTTTTTTCCCCAAAGGTGATTATAGCAATAGCAAGTAATTTTTATTTAACACTAGGGTGTTCAGGGTTATGCTGAGTGCTCTGTGTGTGTGGCTTGTTCATTTTTAATCTTAACAGCAACCCAAGTAAGTGAAACTGTTTTTATCTCTACCTTTCGGGTGAAGGCGGTGATAGGTGCCCGGATCCCACAGCGGGAAGGGTGCCTGGCGCCAAGCAAGCACACACGCCCTGTGCAGGTGCGCTCCTCACCTGGCGTGTTTACGGCCGTGACTGCCAGCTGGAGCCACCCGGGAGCCCCGGGCCCCAGCCTAGTCAGAGTCGCCAAGGGTGGGGCTGGTGCTTTGGAAACTTGCAAGCTCCCTGGTGGTTTCACTGAGCAGCAGGGTTCAGAAGCATGGGTTTGGGAAAGATCACATACTGCTTGGTGGATAAGTGGTAAAAATACTGCCTGCACTGCACCAAAAAAAGGAGACCTTTTTTCCCAAGAAGCAAGTAGAGAATTAATAACAAATACCTGTAGGAAAGCTCTGTTCCTAAGTATATGCCTTCTATAGGACTTTTCTTATATAGTATTCAGCAAGACGGTATGGAAATGACACCTTCCAGCATTCTTAGGAGAGAGCTTCTGTCCAGTAGAATGGGAGGGTGCACTGTCATTTCTTTAGGCGCCATCTAATCACAGAGAAGTCATTTTGTGAAAATCACACAGCAAGTTAGTTAAGGGGCTGATTGACACTGAGATTCTCCAGTAAGCACCTGAGAACTTGCAGTGCACCGCCTATTGGTGCTAGTGAAGGGGAGCTGCCCACAAGCTGTGATGGGTCCACACCTGCCCTCAGATCAGCGTGAGATCTCCCTGCAGTCCTGTGCTGATGAGCAGCTCAGGGGGCAAACCCTCCAGGTCACCACGTTTCTGGGGGCAGAGCGCTCTCCTGTACCTTATGGAGGGATACAGGAAGATCCCCTGGAGAAAGGAAATGGTACCCCTCTCCAGTACTCTGGCCTGGAGAATCCCATGGACAGAGGAGCCTGGCAGGCTACAGTCCATGGGGTTGCAAAGAGTTGAATACCACTGAGCAACTATCACTTTGGCCTTTTTTTCCCCAAAGGTGATTATAGCAATAGCAAGTAATTTTTATTTAACACTAGGGTGTTCAGGGTTATGCTGAGTGCTCTGTGTGTGTGGCTTGTTCATTTTTAATCTTAACAGCAACCCAAGTAAGTGAAACTGTTTTTATCTCTACCTTTCGGGTGAAGGCGGTGATAGGTGCCCGGATCCCACAGCGGGAAGGGTGCCTGGCGCCAAGCAAGCACACACGCCCTGTGCAGGTGCGCTCCTCACCTGGCGTGTTTACGGCCGTGACTGCCAGCTGGAGCCACCCGGGAGCCCCGGGCCCCAGCCTAGTCAGAGTCGCCAAGGGTGGGGCTGGTGCTTTGGAAACTTGCAAGCTCCCTGGTGGTTTCACTGAGCAGCAGGGTTCAGAAGCATGGGTTTGGGAAAGATCACATACTGCTTGGTGGATAAGTGGTAAAAATACTGCCTGCACTGCACCAAAAAAAGGAGACCTTTTTTCCCAAGAAGCAAGTAGAGAATTAATAACAAATACCTGTAGGAAAGCTCTGTTCCTAAGTATATGCCTTCTATAGGACTTTTCTTATATAGTATTCAGCAAGACGGTATGGAAATGACACCTTCCAGCATTCTTAGGAGAGAGCTTCTGTCCAGTAGAATGGGAGGGTGCACTGTCATTTCTTTAGGCGCCATCTAATCACAGAGAAGTCATTTTGTGAAAATCACACAGCAAGTTAGTTAAGGGGCTGATTGACAACTCAGACTATTAAATCCATCATCTTTTTTTTTTCCGCTCATGCGTCTCAAGAGGGGATGGGATTGATGGGAGACGGGGGAGAGAGAGAGACAGGGTTACTGGTTGTCAAAGTCAACCTGAGAATTTACAGGCAGTTTCTGCCTGTTGATGACTAGAGTCCAGTGTACCCTTCAGTGATATTATGTGTGGGTTTTTTTTCTTTTTAATCCATTTTATTTCTGTAGTGTTAGTAATGGTGCCCCCCTTTCATTCTTTTTTTTAAAATTGACTTATTTATTTTGGCTCTGTCAGATCTTAATTGTGGTTTATGGCTCTTCATTGTGGCATGCAGGGTTCTCTCTGGCTGTAGTGCACGGGGCTCAGTAGTTGTGGACGGGCTTAGTTGCCCCTGGCTTGTGGGATCTTAGTTTCCCAACCAGAAATTGAACCTGAGTCCCCTGCACTGGAAGACAGATGCTTAACCGTGGACCACCAGGGAAGCCCCTGTTAGATGTGTTTTGAAAAAGCTTCTCGGCTTCTGCCCTTAGTACTCTCGCTTAAGTACTGGTCTCCTAGACTTCATGAAATGCCCAGCTGTGCCACAGCATCGTCTTATTCTGCCATACTATTCATAGCTACTCAGAGGGAAATTATTTTCTCAAAAACCCTTACTTTTGTTGAACACTGACAATTTAAAATGCTTAAAAATCCTTTTCGAGTCTGGTGCTATTTTAAGAGCAGACCTCCATAGGGCTGTAGAACAAGCTTGGTGGGGATGAGTTTACCCAAGGGTGTGTTCCACATCACTGTGGGGACAGGACCACCTCTCCTGATTTCTCCTGTGTTTTCTGCCCTTCTGTCCACACATGCTGGTGCACAGCTGGAGTCTGGGTTGGTGCTGACCTAGGTGAGGTTGAAAGATGGTTCTTCTGATTATGTGAATGGTGAGGCAGGTACAAGCCACTTGAGTACAAAAGATTTTCCCATTTTTATTTTTTAAAGATTTATTTATTTGGTGGGGTGGGGGGGTGGGGAGGGGGCGGGTGGGCCACTTCTATTGGTCTTTCATTTATCTATTTTCATCCATCTTTGTTCTTTGGCCCGTGTGGGCCTCCCATCGCGGTGGCCTCTGTTGTCGCAGAGCACTGTCTCTGGGCGCATGCGCTCCAGAGCACCGGCTCGATAATTGGACACATCGGTCCAGCCACTCTGTGGCACGTGGGATCCTCCCAGGCCAGGGGATCGAACCGGTGCCCCTTGCACTGCAAGGCAGTGTCCTTACCCACTAGACCACCAGGGAAGCCCTCCCTTTTTTAAAATTGAAGTATAGTTGATTTATAGTGTTGTGTTAATTTCAGATGTACAGTGAAGTGATTCAGATACACACACACACTCTCTCTCCCCTCTCCACTGCCTCTCTCTCTCTACCCCCCACCTCCCCACCCCATGAAGAACAAGGATGCCTGGCATGCTGTCATAGAGTCGGACACGACTAAGCAACTAAACTGAATTGAGCCAAGGTATCAAAGCTCAGCTTTCTTTATGATACAGCTCTCACATCTGATATGACTGCTGGAAAAACCATAGCATTGACTGTGTAGAACTTTGTCAGCAAAGTGATGTCTCTGCTTTTTAATACACTGTCTTGGTTTGCCATAGCTTTTCTTCCAAGAAGCAAGCATCTTCTAATTTCGTGGTTGCAGACAGTGTCTGCAGTAATTTTGGATCCCAAGAAAATAAAGTCTGTCACGTTTCCATCGTATACCCATCTATTTGCCATGAAGAAATGGGACAGAATGCCATGATTTTCATTCTTTGAATGTTGAATTTTAAGCCAGCTTTTTCTCTCTCCTCTTTTCACCTTCATGAAGAAGCTCTTTAGTTCATCTTTGTTTTTCTTCCATTAGGGTGTCATCTGCATATCTGAGGTTATTGATATTCTCCCTACAGTCTTGATTCCAGAGTGTGCTTCATCCAGGCCAGCATTTTGCATGGTGTACTCTGCACAGAAGTTAAATAAGCAGGATGACAATATACAGCCTTGACGTACTCCTTTCCCAGTTTCAAACCTATCTGTTGTTCCATGTCTGATTCTAATTGTTGCTTCTTGACCTGTATATAGGTTTCTCAGGAGGCAGATAAGATGCCCCAATACTCCCGTCTCTTTCAAAATTTTCCACAGTTTGTTGTGATCCACTCAGTCATAAGGTCTAGCATAGTCAATGAAGCAGAATTACCTTACCTTACCTGGAATTACCTTGCTTTTTCTATGATCCAGTGGACATTGACAATTTGGTCTCTGGTTCCTCTGCCTTTTCTACATCCAGCTTGTACATCTGGAAGTTCTTGGTTCACGTACTCTTGAAGCCTAGCTTTGAAGGATTTTGAGCATTACCTTGCTATCATGTGAAATGAAGTGCAGTTGTGTGGTAGTTTGAACATTCTTTGTGATTGCCCTTCTTTGGGATTGGAATGAAAATTGACCTTTTCCAGACCTTAGGCCACTCAGTGCTGAGTTTTCCAGATTTGCTGGCATATTGAGTATAGCACTTGATCAGTGTCATCTTTTAGGATTTGAAATAGCTCAGCTGGAATTCCGTCACCTCCACTGCCTTTGTTCATAGTCATGCTTCCTAAGGCCCGCTTGTCTTCACAGTCCAGGATGTCTGGCTGTAGGTGAGTGACCACACCGTCATGGTCAGCCATGTCATTAAGACCTCTCTTGTCCAGTTCTTCTATGTATGCTTACCACCTCTTCTTAACATCTTCTGCTTCTATTAGGTCCATACTGTTTCTGTCCTTTATTGTGCCTATCTTTGCGTGAAATGTTCCCTTGGTATCTCTGATTCTCTTGAAGAGACTTGTATCTGTGGAAAGTGTATTTATTCCTGGCAGAGGGAACTGTACGAGAGGGAGGGAAGGACCAGGAAGTGCAGGCTTACTCGCCGTTATTACCAGACAAGCATTAGACTCTGTATGGTCACTGTTGGAGAGGAGAGTGGATAGAGAGAGAAAGAGTGCTGTGGGAGGAGGTGAAAGGAAGAGCTGAGGGGCTCAGTCACCCGGGGTTCAAGCTTCAGCAGCAACTGGTACTCCTCCAGGTTTTGCGCTTTGGGTTCTAGCCTGTCTTTGCGGTGTCTCAGTATTCTGAGGTCTGGTGTCACCACCAGCATAATAATTTCTGTCATTTTGTAAAAATTTTGTTGGCTACTCTTGTGAGTACCACATCATTGAAATACCTCAAATTTTATGTGCCTTGTCATCTTTTTTAATCTTCTCATGATGCCATGTGTCTCTGGTTGGATAAGAGATGCAGTCTCTGTGGTTTTTGCACCAAATGGGCAGCCAGAGGTGGCTAGGTTCTATCAGGGGCAGTTGGTACCAGCTGAGACCATTGAAGGAGACTGTTGGAAGAAGCGCTGTGGGCATCTAAATAGATGGTGAAGGAGAGGCACTTTTCCAATGATATGAGATTTGAAGAGGATGTTAATTTAACTAAATTTGCATGCTATATTCAGTGATTTTGTTTTAAAACCCATAGATATTTAACTTCCCCTTATATCTGGATTCACAGAATTTACATGGGTGGTGGATATAGTTTTAGTCAAAAAAGCAGATGATCTCCTAGGAATCTTGTGCTGCTGACAATCCCAAGCATATGGACATTTTCACATGTACTGCTTTTTCACGTAGGTACAATTTCTTGTAAAGAATACTTACTTTTATTTTTGGCTTTGTTATCTGTTATTAATCCTGTGATGATTATTTCATTGCCCCCCCAAAATGAATTTTCCATTTTTATTTGGATCAAAGAATGGTTTTCAGAATGTGGTCCCCAGGCCCACAGCATCGGCATCGGCATGGAGGGGATTTATTAAAAAGGCACATTTCTAAGACCCCAGCCAAGACCTATTGAATCCAGAGGTTTGAGTCCAGAGAATGGCCATTTCTAAATTTTTATTTTCAATTTTGATTTTAAAAACACATAAAATGTACCATCTTAACTATTTTTAAGGGTAGAAATGAGCAGTGTTACATATATTCACATTATTGTGCAGTGGATCTCCAGAGTAAAACTAAATCTCCACCCCTATTAAGCAGTTCTCATTTCTGTCTTCTCCAGGCTCTGGAAGCTGCCATGCTACTTTCTGTCTTTATGAAGTTGACTACTCCATGTCCCTTATATGAGTGAAATCATATAGTGTTTATCTCCTTATGGCCAGCTTATTTCTCCTGGCCTAATACTATCAACAGCTTCCCAGGTGACTCAGTGGTAAGGAATCTGCCTGCCAATGCAGAAGATGCAGGTTTGGTCCCTGGGTCGGGAAGATTCCCTGGAGCAGGAAATGGCAACCCATTCCACTATCCTTGCCCAGAAAACGCCATGGACAGAGGATCCTAGATGGCTGCAGTCCAGGCGGTCACAAGGAGTCAGACACGACTGAGTCACCAAGCAGTGTTTGCAAGGCTCATCTGTGTTGTGACGTGTCACAGGATTTCCTTCCTGTTGAAGGCTGAGTGATACTCCACCGTGGCTACATACCACTTTTGCTTGTCCATTCATCTGTTGACCTTTTGGTATACCGGCATCTCTTAGCTATTGTGAGTAGTGCTTCCATACATGCAGTGAAGGAATTTCATTGAGATCCTGATTTCATTTCCTCTGGATATGCTCCCGAAGCAGGATGGCAGGATCCTAAGAAACCTCCACCAGAAATTTACATGGGTGGTGGATATAGTTTTAGTCAAAAAAGCAGATGATCTCCTAGGAATCTTGTGCTGCTGACAATCCCAAGCATATGGACATTTTCACATGTACTGCTTTTTCACGTAGGTACAATTTCTTGTAAAGAATACTTACTTTTATTTTTGGCTTTGTTATCTGTTATTAATCCTGTGATGATTATTTCATTGCCCCCCCAAAATGAATTTTCCATTTTTATTTGGATCAAAGAATGGTTTTCAGAATGTGGTCCCCAGGCCCACAGCATCGGCATCGGCATGGAGGGGATTTATTAAAAAGGCACATTTCTAAGACCCCAGCCAAGACCTATTGAATCCAGAGGTTTGAGTCCAGAGAATGGCCATTTCTAAATTTTTATTTTCAATTTTGATTTTAAAAACACATAAAATGTACCATCTTAACTATTTTTAAGGGTAGAAATGAGCAGTGTTACATATATTCACATTATTGTGCAGTGGATCTCCAGAGTAAAACTAAATCTCCACCCCTATTAAGCAGTTCTCATTTCTGTCTTCTCCAGGCTCTGGAAGCTGCCATGCTACTTTCTGTCTTTATGAAGTTGACTACTCCATGTCCCTTATATGAGTGAAATCATATAGTGTTTATCTCCTTATGGCCAGCTTATTTCTCCTGGCCTAATACTATCAACAGCTTCCCAGGTGACTCAGTGGTAAGGAATCTGCCTGCCAATGCAGAAGATGCAGGTTTGGTCCCTGGGTCGGGAAGATTCCCTGGAGCAGGAAATGGCAACCCATTCCACTATCCTTGCCCAGAAAACGCCATGGACAGAGGATCCTAGATGGCTGCAGTCCAGGCGGTCACAAGGAGTCAGACACGACTGAGTCACCAAGCAGTGTTTGCAAGGCTCATCTGTGTTGTGACGTGTCACAGGATTTCCTTCCTGTTGAAGGCTGAGTGATACTCCACCGTGGCTACATACCACTTTTGCTTGTCCATTCATCTGTTGACCTTTTGGTATACCGGCATCTCTTAGCTATTGTGAGTAGTGCTTCCATACATGCAGTGAAGGAATTTCATTGAGATCCTGATTTCATTTCCTCTGGATATGCTCCCGAAGCAGGATGGCAGGATCCTAAGAAACCTCCACTGTTTTCCGTGGCAGCTGTGGCGTTTTACCTTCTCCCCACTGAGAAAGTGCGTTTTCAGTGCGAGTCCAGGTCCTACTGGTGCACACTCACGTTTGAGAACCACCGGATTAAGGATACTACCCTTCTCCACAAGTGCTGTTACGATCGACAGTTGTGTGAGATATTAATCTTGTTGGGCGACCTTCTCCAACAGGTGAGCCGGCTTCTGATTTTGGGAGGGGCCAACGTGAACTACAGGACCGAAGTGTTAAATAATGCCCCAGTCCTGTGCGTCCAGTCTCACCTCGGCCACGAGGAGGTGGTCACTCTGCTCCTGGAATTCGGCGCCTGCCTGGATGGCACTTCGGAGAACGGCATGACTGCCCTCTGCTACGCGGCCGCGGCCGGCCACATGAAGCTGGTGTGTCTGCTGGCCAAGAAGGGGGCGAGGGTAAGTGGTGGGCCTCTCCAAAGAGGGGTGGGGGCCACAGCGGTGGGAAGTGTCTTCCATTGCTGGTGGAGTTCTCACTGACTGGACCAGGCTCCCTTCTGTCTCCACTCTGCCAAGTTGTTGTAATCATCAACAGGAAGGGTGGAACTGCAGGCTCCAGACCGTGGGTGATGTGGCCTGATGTGGCCTGATGAGGGTACGTGTGTGACATGAGTGTAGGCCTGTGAGAAGGAAAGGTGCCGTGTATTTTGCTCAAAGCTCTTATTCTGCTTAATTTTGCCCCAGAGGAGGCTCCTGGCCACCAGTGGCCTGGGTCAGGCCATTTTTTAAAAAACCCGCAAGCATTGCCCTGGAACTTGTTGCAAAAGTTAACTGGGGTTGAATGGGTTGAAAAGATGTAAGTGTGCGATCTTCCCCACTGATCTTTTTTCTCCTTTCTTTTTCTTTCATTTTACATCTTTTAAAAAATAATAATAATATGAGTTCTCTGGGTCGTAGAAGTTGTGTGGTTAAGCAGATGGCAGCAGGTACTCGAAGGTCCCAAATCCTCATTTCTCCAGCTGTCATCTGGGGCTTTGGGCACATTGAGCCTGTGTGCCTCAGTGTCCTCATCCATAAAGTGGGCATAGCAACAGGATCTACCACAGGGCTATTGTGTGAGCATAGGTAAATCAGTATATTAAAACATTACAAAGTAACTATATTATTACTAAGTTACTCCAGGACTATCAGTGATAATACGTTGAATGAGAACAGTGTCAGCTTCACTGTAAATTCTTAGCTAATTGTAAGCACTTTACTGGGGAAGGGAGAAGATACTTTTGAAAAGCAGTAGAAATAAATCACTGATATATCTCTGTCTTCTTTATCTTTAAAGTTCAACAATAGGCTTATTGTAACTATGGCGGCCTTTTTGCTTTTTTCTCTCAAAAATACAGCCTTTGGAATGGGTCACCCTTAGTTAATGGAAGAGGGGAAACGCTGCTATTAAACCTTCTGAGCAGATTCATTACTGCTCGTCACCGAACTTCGGTTTTCACTTTCAAATCGTGGCTTGGCCTTATTCGGAGACTGAGAGCTCACTAGGAGGGAGTGAGGTCATTTAGGGACTTCTTGCAAAGCCTCTGGGTTGAGCTGCAGAATTTGCACGCAAGGCTGGATGCTGAGTCCTCTTCCATCCCAGGATTCCCAGGCTTTTCTGCTGCCTCTGGGAGCCTTGGGAGGACGCAGCCCTTGGGCGCTCCCCCTTGGTGCCTTGCAGCCTACCTGTCTTTGTGGTCATGCTGGGCAAGCTGGCATATCCTGGGTCACCTTCCTTCCCCAGTAAAATGCTACTTGGCATCCCTTCCTGCCCTTCCTTGTTCAGAGCCAGGTTTTCCAGGTCCCTTCCTTTCGCTGGCTTTCTTGTCTCAGTGACTAAAGAACTGCTCTGCCCCCCACGTCATAGGTTGTCACAGCAGATACAGAATACTCCATGGAAGTGACCAGGGTTGGGAAGTATAGGTTTTGGCTGACTTCATACCTCCTCCCCAGGGAACTCAGGGGCTCCAGGTCACTTGCTAGAGAGACATAGGGAGTGAGGAGGAGGTCTTGCAATCACTAGTTCTACAGAGGGAACTCGAGGCCTGGAACAGGGCATTCATTACAACACGGTCATTCAGACTTAGTCTCTCCAGAGAGACTCGCTGGGACACGAACCCCGTCTGTCTGCCGTGGGATGGAGTTTATGCACAGTGGTGGGAGGGGGTACCATGGCAAAGTGCCGCCCAGCTGTGACCTGACCCTGCTCCTGTCCCCCCCGCAGGTGGACCACTTGGATAAGAAAGGCCAGTGTGCGCTGGTGCACAGTGCACTGAGGGGCCACGGTGACATTCTCCGCTACCTGCTGACCTGCGAGTGGTCGGCGGGCCCGCCCCAGCCAGGCGCGCTGAGGAAGAGCCAAGCCCTGCAGCAGGCACTGACGGCGGCCGCCAGCATGGGCCACAGCTCGGTGAGTGGGGCTGCCAGGGTGCTTCCTGGGAAACTGGGAGCCCCCGTGAAGCCCAGCTGGTCGGGCGCTCTGCCTTCACCTTGAGTTGCTGGCTTGTGATGCACTGGAGGAATGAAAGAAGATGAAGGTTTCAAAAGAAAAAGCCGTTGGTTTCATCCCATGGAAAGATACTCTGTTGTTCTCACACCCTCTCAGTGAGTGGAAACCCAGGGGAGAGCCCTCGGCCTCGGGTGCTGGCTCCGTGGGGCCGGCCGCGCCCCGCCGGAACCCCTCCACGGTGGGCGCTCTGCCCTGCCTTGTTTCTTCCTCCCTCCCTTCCTTGTTGTTTTTCCCCTCTAGCCCTGCTCTCTCCTCTTCCCCTTCGATACATTCTTTTGTCCTTGCGAGCTTTTAACAGTACTCACATGGAATCCTAATCCTAAACTTGTTATTATTTGCAGCAGTTTTAAACATAGAATTTCTAATAGCACTTGCTCTGGTAACATGTAAGAATGCTTGTCATTTACGGTTCCTGAACTGAAGGATAACTTCATGCAGTAGTTATATCCAGCACTTATTTCTGATAGGTGTCAGTATTCCTGGATTGAAGAGGTTGTCATCTCCTGACCCATGTGTCTGTGAAGTTAATAATATTTTACCCTTTCTCTTCCATGTATTTCTTACTCTATGTTGTCTTCAGGGAATTAGAGTTGCCACTGTTTCTAAGATTCTTACCCACAATGACTCAGTCTATTTTGAGTACAAAGCCGGCTGCCTGACTTTTAGCATTTAAAACACTAGAGCAGATACACTTGCTAGCTGGCTTATTGTTGGTATTTAAAACGTCAGAAAAATGCATATATACCACTTCAACCAGCACAATATATTGAAGCTGGTTGAATGCAGAAGCATATAAGAAAAAGCAGCTATCTGCCGGCAGACATAAAAGAAATTTACATAAATGTAAAACCATGCTAGTCAAGTTAACATGTTTTAGTTTTGGAGAAAAATTCTCATTTCATAAAAAATGAAAACACACACACTTCATAAAAATGCGTTGAATGTTACCATATAGGGTTCATTATTTTTAGATTAAAAATACAAATAATTTTAAAGATCCATTTGCATAGATACCGAGAGAACATGTTACATAGACATATTTGAACGTTGATATCTTTCCTCTTTACACTGTTCCCTAAACCTGCGTGGGTCCAGAATGTGGCAGCCGTCTTAGGAGGACAGTGAAGCCACACTGGAAGTGACCTTGGTCTCAGCTTGCGGTGAAACTGGCTGTGGAGCTGGGGAGAAGCAGCCGCAACACCGCCAGCACCCGCTTCTTGGAAAAGCACAGGGTTATTCACCCGAAGACTGGCAGGGTGTATTAGTTTCCTTATGCGGTTGCAGTAAGTGACCACAGACTTTGGTGGTAAACTTTGGAGGGCAGGAGGCTAAAATGAAATTGGGTCAGGAACTCGTCTCTCCTCGTCCCCTTCGATACATTCGCTTGTCCTTGCGTGGTTTTAACAGTACTCACATGGAATCCTAATCCTAAACTTGTTATTATTTGCAGCAGTTTTAAACATAGAATTTCTAATAGCACTTGCTCTGGTAACATGTAAGAATGCTTGTCATTTACGGTTCCTGAACTGAAGGATAACTTCATGCAGTAGTTATATCCAGCACTTATTTCTGATAGGTGTCAGTATTCCTGGATTGAAGAGGTTGTCATCTCCTGACCCATGTGTCTGTGAAGTTAATAATATTTTACCCTTTCTCTTCCATGTATTTCTTACTCTATGTTGTCTTCAGGGAATTAGAGTTGCCACTGTTTCTAAGATTCTTACCCACAATGACTCAGTCTATTTTGAGTACAAAGCCGGCTGCCTGACTTTTAGCATTTAAAACACTAGAGCAGATACACTTGCTAGCTGGCTTATTGTTGGTATTTAAAACGTCAGAAAAATGCATATATACCACTTCAACCAGCACAATATATTGAAGCTGGTTGAATGCAGAAGCATATAAGAAAAAGCAGCTATCTGCCGGCAGACATAAAAGAAATTTACATAAATGTAAAACCATGCTAGTCAAGTTAACATGTTTTAGTTTTGGAGAAAAATTCTCATTTCATAAAAAATGAAAACACACACACTTCATAAAAATGCGTTGAATGTTACCATATAGGGTTCATTATTTTTAGATTAAAAATACAAATAATTTTAAAGATCCATTTGCATAGATACCGAGAGAACATGTTACATAGACATATTTGAACGTTGATATCTTTCCTCTTTACACTGTTCCCTAAACCTGCGTGGGTCCAGAATGTGGCAGCCGTCTTAGGAGGACAGTGAAGCCACACTGGAAGTGACCTTGGTCTCAGCTTGCGGTGAAACTGGCTGTGGAGCTGGGGAGAAGCAGCCGCAACACCGCCAGCACCCGCTTCTTGGAAAAGCACAGGGTTATTCACCCGAAGACTGGCAGGGTGTATTAGTTTCCTTATGCGGTTGCAGTAAGTGACCACAGACTTTGGTGGCTTGGGACAACCTGTTCTGGAGGTCAGGAGGCTAAAATGAAATTGGGTCAGGAAGCCAGTGTTTCTTTTGGAGGCTCCAGAGGAGAGTGTTTCTCTGTTTTTCTCTAGCTTTTGTCAGCTACCTAATTCCTTAGCCCGTGGCCCTGCCTCAGTCTTCAGAGTGTGGCCCTCTAACCGACGTCCCTGTCGTCCCATCTCTTCCTTCCTTTGACCCTTCCTGTAAACAGCTGTGAGCGTATCAAGTATATATAAAACCTACACCTAGATAACTGAAGATCATTGTCCCATTTCAAGATTCGTAATCACATCGGCAGATCCCCCCTTTCTGTGTAAGGTGACATTCGTGGATTTTCAGATGAGGATGTGGGGCCCTTATTGCCAGTGGATTGGGAGACTGGAAAATGGCCAGATCCTGCTCTCCTGGGGCTGCAGATGAGCAGGGCGGACACTGCCTCTGGTTTAGCGCTCCCATACTTCTGGTGTCCCATGAGCCAGCCCCCTGCCCCTCCTCCTGTGACCCACCCTGCTCGTTGACAGAGGGAGAAGGATGATGTCAGTAGCAAAAGCATTTGAAGCTGTGTTATTTTATTGAAAAGGCATATACATCACCTTGCTTTCCTTCCTTGAGAAGAAAGGGATTCACCTTCTTCTGGCGATTTATGCAGATACTGCACTCCGTGTGATCTTTGTTGATGAGGCTGGCATATTTGGGTCATGGTGGAATTCATTAGAATTCCGAGTACCTAGGAATCCTGAACATCGTCGCTTAAATTCACTATCTTCTTTTCTTCTTCTCAAAGTGAAAGTGTGAATAGCATATGAATTATGCCGGAAAACCATTTTCATTCTATTTTCTCTCCTTGTGCAGCAGGAGATAATCATGGTTAAAAAACATCACGTCCTCTCCTTTGATACCCAGGGTATAATAAGCACATATGGCTTTGAAAACTCATTAAATCACCTTGCCGCTTCTGACAGGTGGTCCAGTGCTTGCTGGGGCTGGAAAAGGAACATGAAATAGACGTCAACGGCACCGACACGCTGTGGGGAGAAACAGGTAATTATGGTCCCACTGCTTGTAGTCGGGGCCAAGTCGCTCCTTGATGCTTTAGCCCCCCATTTTGGCTTCACTGTCTTAAGAATGACACGGGATGCATCTAGTTCTATGGTGATCACGAAGCATTTGAAGAGCTTTTGAAACTTCCCAAATGACGAGTAAAACTTTTTAAGAAGCTAGTACAGCGTGAATCATTTGGAATTAGACTAGCAGTTCTGTGCGTCTGATGAATGTCAGCTAGAAATACCCAGAGAAGGCAGCGGTTTCTGCTTTGCTGAATGTTCTCACATTCTAACCAACCTAGGCGTCCTGTGACTGCACTGTGAGCAGGGCAGTGCCTCCAGCCCCGTGCTCAGGTGACTCCACGGTGGTCAGCAAGGAAGGCTCTGGCCTGCCTTCTCCAGAGTAGTTCTCTGTCCTCACGGAGCTTGCTTAACAGACTGAGTGACAGCTACCGAGCCCATTCTCAGTGGAGTCGGGAGTGTGTTTTGAAGTGTAGTGTGGGTGAGTACGTCTTCAGGAAGATGAGTTGGCTACTTGTCATGTTAAAATAATGTTAGTATACATTATCCTGCTTTGAAATTTGACTGAGTTGGTATTAGAAGTGTGAGACTTTATCAGCTGTTGTTTAATAGATGTAACCAAAGGTGTTTGCTGTGCGTTTCTAGGCTGGGTCCTGTGTATGACTTCAGTGTCTCCTGCACAGATTAATGTCCAAATGCTTCTCAATTATTTCCTAATAAACCAAATGGTGGTGCGTAGTTCCCTCGGCTAACACATGCTTAGGAAAAGCCTCGAAGAATTTCTTGACCGGTAGCACGGGTGCTCAGCCCCCCACCCCCCGTCCTGTCCTGTCAGTCCCCCCAGATGCTGCCAGGTGCTTGTGCAGGGTTTAACAAGGCTAGTGGTGGTGATCTGAGTGGTGGGCTGACGGGGAGAGGGTGGCGGTAAGGAGCAAGAAAGGTAGCACATCCCAAACTTTAGGGGGAGTGTGGGACTCACAAACAGGATTGGATTATGCTTGGGATCTGCATGTATAGATGAAAATACTGGTCTTAATTCCTTATGGAGTCTTTCCCCACCCATTTCAATAGTCTGTCTCACTCTGTAGTCTGATAAAGTTTCTACCAGTTCCTATTGTGTTTCGAACCACAGGGTAGCCTGCAGGCCATTGCTTGGCTTTCTTTGTTCTTCACAGGAAGGCCCAGATCTCTGTTCTCTGTGGCCTGCAGGCTGGGAACTTTGTCTCTTTGTCAAATGGGGTAAATCATTCTGCTTTCTAGGATTGTGGTGAAGACTAAATGAGATGAGACAGTCTCAGCCAATTGTTCCCAATGGTCAGAACCCCTGGGGCAATTGAGCCTAGAAATTCTAATATATTAGGTCTGTGCTCAGTCCTCTCCAACTCTTTGTGATCCCACAGACTGTACCATACCAGGCTCCTCTGTCCGTGGAATTTCCCAGGCAAGAGCACTGGAGTGGGTTGCCATTTCCTTCTCTAGGAGATCTTCCTGACCCAGGGATCAAAGTCTCATCCCTTAGGCCTCCCATATTGGCAGGTGGATTCTTTACCATTGTGCCACTAGGGAAGCCCAAGACTCTCCTCTTCTGAAAGGCCACCCAGATGGTTTTCAGGGGCTCTGTGGCCTTGGGACAAATAGAGAATCACCGTGCGCAGCTGTGTAACTGCCGGCCTCACAGGGACACCAATGAGAAGAGCCGGTGATGATGATGGGGGTCCACACTAGCAGCAGTGACAGCCTTCGCTTAGCTCAAGTGAGAATCTCCCTTCTTTAATATTAGAGGGGTGTTTTCTTTGTGCAGAATAACATCCAGAGGAGCAGAGAAGGCTTTCATTTAAGGGCTCTGTGTGAGTGTTCTGTTTAGTCTTGAGATGACCAATCCCGAGTTTCAGTAACCACCTCCCTTCCTTCGCCTTGACGACCTGCTAGGTCGCAGGCTAAAGAAGCATCTACGAGAAACTGCAGGCTCCGCAACCAGTGAAAGTCTGAGTGATGGTGCAGCCTCTCCCTTTCAGAGCCTCATGCATAAGCTTCAGACTACTCTGCAACCTGAGATGCAGGTCACAGCTTTCCTCAGCAGGCTGGTTGATCTGGCATGTATAGATGAAAATACTGGTCTTAATTCCTTATGGAGTCTTTCCCCACCCATTTCAATAGTCTGTCTCACTCTGTAGTCTGATAAAGTTTCTACCAGTTCCTATTGTGTTTCGAACCACAGGGTAGCCTGCAGGCCATTGCTTGGCTTTCTTTGTTCTTCACAGGAAGGCCCAGATCTCTGTTCTCTGTGGCCTGCAGGCTGGGAACTTTGTCTCTTTGTCAAATGGGGTAAATCATTCTGCTTTCTAGGATTGTGGTGAAGACTAAATGAGATGAGACAGTCTCAGCCAATTGTTCCCAATGGTCAGAACCCCTGGGGCAATTGAGCCTAGAAATTCTAATATATTAGGTCTGTGCTCAGTCCTCTCCAACTCTTTGTGATCCCACAGACTGTACCATACCAGGCTCCTCTGTCCGTGGAATTTCCCAGGCAAGAGCACTGGAGTGGGTTGCCATTTCCTTCTCTAGGAGATCTTCCTGACCCAGGGATCAAAGTCTCATCCCTTAGGCCTCCCATATTGGCAGGTGGATTCTTTACCATTGTGCCACTAGGGAAGCCCAAGACTCTCCTCTTCTGAAAGGCCACCCAGATGGTTTTCAGGGGCTCTGTGGCCTTGGGACAAATAGAGAATCACCGTGCGCAGCTGTGTAACTGCCGGCCTCACAGGGACACCAATGAGAAGAGCCGGTGATGATGATGGGGGTCCACACTAGCAGCAGTGACAGCCTTCGCTTAGCTCAAGTGAGAATCTCCCTTCTTTAATATTAGAGGGGTGTTTTCTTTGTGCAGAATAACATCCAGAGGAGCAGAGAAGGCTTTCATTTAAGGGCTCTGTGTGAGTGTTCTGTTTAGTCTTGAGATGACCAATCCCGAGTTTCAGTAACCACCTCCCTTCCTTCGCCTTGACGACCTGCTAGGTCGCAGGCTAAAGAAGCATCTACGAGAAACTGCAGGCTCCGCAACCAGTGAAAGTCTGAGTGATGGTGCAGCCTCTCCCTTTCAGAGCCTCATGCATAAGCTTCAGACTACTCTGCAACCTGAGATGCAGGTCACAGCTTTCCTCAGCAGGCTGTAAGCCTGAATTTCCTCCACCAAGAGGATGAGAGACCAAACCGCGAGAAAGCTAAGCACTGTTTCTCGAGGCTTAGAGGCCCCAGCAATACTCTGTGGCTGCATGTTAGTCTAGCTTGCTCTCGAGTTTTCTATCTGATACCTTTTCGCATGTTCTTTCAAAAACGTCCCCCCATGTCTGCTACTCCAGACCATCCTGACTTCCAGAGGAAATCGGGTTGTCACAGATTGTCAAAGGAATACTTTGAAGTCTTGCAGAGGAACTTTGAGATGAGGGAACGTCTGAATATGTGGGGCTTCACATGGCCGTGTGTTGCATTGCCCAGATGGGGAGGTCTGTGTTTGAGATGCATCCATCCGGGGTCCATGTTACTGGACTCTGAATACCTTCTGGAAGAGAAGCCCCTGATGACGATGGCCTCAGTGTATGGGGCAGCTCATAGCCTTGTTCTCAGCAAGCAGGCACCTGGTGGGTCCCCCTGTCTGTGTGGGTTGCTTGCTCTGTGTGTTGTTTCTAATTGGTAAAGATCCTCAGAATGAAAGCAATTTTTTCCTTCCTGGTTTCTCAGATCCTCATTCCTGGGTGCAGTCAAAATGGTGCTTGGTGTCTAAAACTCTCTAGAATGGAACTTGTCTCCGGCTATAGCTTGAGGGTAGATCCCAAGAGTTGAACGTGTCTGGGCTGTGGGAAGGTGATGGGAAACCGGACGCTTTGTATGGATAATGCAGTTCATTATTTCTCTGTGACCCTTGTATGAGATCATACGAGTCTGTGCAGTGTAGATGAGCTGTGAACAGCCTGAGTTTAAAATACCAGCTGATGGGGTTCCCAGGCAGGGTCTCCACGGTCTGTTCCTGGCTCACCTGCCTGTCCGTGCTGGGCTTGTTGGTGCCCATGCAGTGCCACGCTGCCCTGTTTGGAGCTCAGCTACCAGCCCATCTCTCCTCTCAAAGCCACACTCCAGAGGCGGGGGCGCTAGATCAGTGCGCCAAGTCCTCCTCCACCTGTCAGCCAGGAGAGACCCTCGCAATTCCAGGGGGTCCGCCTGAACGTTGCAAAAGTGTGGCTTTCATGCCTGTTGCTGACCAGAGCAGCCGATCACTGGTGAGAGATGATGGCAGCTGACGGCCGGGAAGGGAGGGAGCACAGAGGACACAGACCCAGGGGCTCCTGGGCCCTCAGGCCAGGCCAGGTTGGGGTGGGGGTGGTAGGTTCAGTGCTGGGCCCACAGGGGCCCTGAGCGTCTTCCTGATGATGACCTGAAGTCACCAGACGTCATCCCAGAGGGATGGTTTCTATCGTAGGTATAAAGAGACTGTGCCGTGCTACGTCGCTTCAGTCGTGTCCAACTCTTTAGAACCCCCTGGACTGTAGCCCCACCAGGCTCCTCTGTCCATGGGATTCTCCAGGCAAGAATCCTGGAGTGGGTCGCCACGCCCTCCTCCAGGGGATCTTCCTGAGCCAGGGCTCAAGCCTGAATCGCTTAGTCGCCTGCATCGGCCGGCAGGTTCTTTACCGCTAGTGCCACCTGGGAGGCAAAAGGAGACGAGACAGTGCATGTGGTAGGTATTTAAGACATTCATTTAAAATGATAACAATATTTACTTTGGAATTTACTGCAGAGCTTTTAGAAAAGTTGCAGAATACAGATCTGCCTTGGAGATGCTATGGGTTTGGTTCCAGAGCACTGTAATAAAGTGAATATCACAGTAAAGCACATCACACAAACTTTTTGGTCTTCCAGTGCATATAAAAGTCACATCCACACTGTACTATAACCCAAGAGTTGAAGGGGGTTTAAAGTGGGAAACCGGACGCTTTGTATGGATAATGCAGTTCATTATTTCTCTGTGACCCTTGTATGAGATCATACGAGTCTGTGCAGTGTAGATGAGCTGTGAACAGCCTGAGTTTAAAATACCAGCTGATGGGGTTCCCAGGCAGGGTCTCCACGGTCTGTTCCTGGCTCACCTGCCTGTCCGTGCTGGGCTTGTTGGTGCCCATGCAGTGCCACGCTGCCCTGTTTGGAGCTCAGCTACCAGCCCATCTCTCCTCTCAAAGCCACACTCCAGAGGCGGGGGCGCTAGATCAGTGCGCCAAGTCCTCCTCCACCTGTCAGCCAGGAGAGACCCTCGCAATTCCAGGGGGTCCGCCTGAACGTTGCAAAAGTGTGGCTTTCATGCCTGTTGCTGACCAGAGCAGCCGATCACTGGTGAGAGATGATGGCAGCTGACGGCCGGGAAGGGAGGGAGCACAGAGGACACAGACCCAGGGGCTCCTGGGCCCTCAGGCCAGGCCAGGTTGGGGTGGGGGTGGTAGGTTCAGTGCTGGGCCCACAGGGGCCCTGAGCGTCTTCCTGATGATGACCTGAAGTCACCAGACGTCATCCCAGAGGGGATGGTTTCTATCTTAGGTATAAAGAGACTGTGCCGTGCTACGTCGCTTCAGTCGTGTCCAACTCTTTAGAACCCCCTGGACTGTAGCCCCACCAGGCTCCTCTGTCCATGGGATTCTCCAGGCAAGAATCCTGGAGTGGGTCGCCACGCCCTCCTCCAGGGGATCTTCCTGAGCCAGGGCTCAAGCCTGAATCGCTTAGTCGCCTGCATCGGCCGGCAGGTTCTTTACCGCTAGTGCCACCTGGGAGGCAAAAGGAGACGAGACAGTGCATGTGGTAGGTATTTAAGACATTCATTTAAAATGATAACAATATTTACTTTGGAATTTACTGCAGAGCTTTTAGAAAAGTTGCAGAATACAGATCTGCCTTGGAGATGCTATGGGTTTGGTTCCAGAGCACTGTAATAAAGTGAATATCACAGTAAAGCACATCACACAAACTTTTTGGTCTTCCAGTGCATATAAAAGTCACATCCACACTGTACTATAAGTCTATCAAGTGTGCAGTAGCATTAGGTCTATTTTTTAAAAGTATGTACCTTAATTTTAAAATGCTCTATTGCTAAAGAAATGCTAATTATCACCTGCGCCTTCAAGTGTGTTGTACTCATTTTGAAATAGTAACATCAAGGATCACCATAATAAGGCATAATATTAAAACTAATGTAAAAATTTGACATATTGCAAGGATTATAGAATATATAATAATGGAAAACTGAAATACTGTGAGGATTCCTGAAATGTGATACAGACACGTAAGTGAGCAAGTGCTGTTGGAAAAATGGTGCCAGGAGACCTGCTCTGACACAACTGTCACAAACCTTCACCGTATTAAAAAATAAAAGTCAAAAATGCAGTGTCCGCAGTGTGCAGTTAAAGCAGTGTGCCTGCATCTCTCCTGGTTTTGGAGAGCAGAAAACCCAATTTATTTAAGTGTCCCTTTCCACCAGCCTCTGGAGCAATCTGCTTTTTATGTCAGTTTGAGGCTTAGATCCAGCCCTTCAAAAATCAGTCCTGTAGCTTTTCTGCACGTCCCCTGGTTCTCACGCAGATGGAGGAGTGTGACACTCGCTCTGGTGGAGGAGGAATCTGAAGAAAGCTCCTTGCTCCTGAGCAGTGGGCTTGGGGTGCGTCTCACCCAGCAGCTCTGCCCGTGAGGCGCTGAGACCCCTCGGTCTTCACGTGCCCACAGCTCTCCTGGGATTCTCCAGGCAAGAATCCTGGAGTGGGTCGCCACGCTCCTCCAGGGATCTTCCTGAGCCAGGGCTCAAGCCTGAATCGCTTAGTCGCCTGCATCGGCCGGCAGGTTCTTTACCGCTAGTGCCACCTGGGAGGCAAAAGGAGACGAGACAGTGCATGTGGTAGGTATTTAAGACATTCATTTAAAATGATAACAATATTTACTTTGGAATTTACTGCAGAGCTTTTAGAAAAGTTGCAGAATACAGATCTGCCTTGGAGATGCTATGGGTTTGGTTCCAGAGCACTGTAATAAAGTGAATATCACAGTAAAGCACATCACACAAACTTTTTGGTCTTCCAGTGCATATAAAAGTCACATCCACACTGTACTATAAGTCTATCAAGTGTGCAGTAGCATTAGGTCTATTTTTTAAAAGTATGTACCTTAATTTTAAAATGCTCTATTGCTAAAGAAATGCTAATTATCACCTGCGCCTTCAAGTGTGTTGTACTCATTTTGAAATAGTAACATCAAGGATCACCATAATAAGGCATAATATTAAAACTAATGTAAAAATTTGACATATTGCAAGGATTATAGAATATATAATAATGGAAAACTGAAATACTGTGAGGATTCCTGAAATGTGATACAGACACGTAAGTGAGCAAGTGCTGTTGGAAAAATGGTGCCAGGAGACCTGCTCTGACACAACTGTCACAAACCTTCACCGTATTAAAAAATAAAAGTCAAAAATGCAGTGTCCGCAGTGTGCAGTTAAACGAAGTGTGCCTGCATCTCTCCTGGTTTTGGAGAGCAGAAAACCCAATTTATTTAAGTGTCCCTTTCCACCAGCCTCTGGAGCAATCTGCTTTTTATGTCAGTTTGAGGCTTAGATCCAGCCCTTCAAAAATCAGTCCTGTAGCTTTTCTGCACGTCCCCTGGTTCTCACGCAGATGGAGGAGTGTGACACTCGCTCTGGTGGAGGAGGAATCTGAAGAAAGCTCCTTGCTCCTGAGCAGTGGGCTTGGGGTGCGTCTCCACCCAGCAGCTCTGCCCGTGAGGCGGCTGAGACCCCTCGGTCTTCACGTTCACACACTTGGTCCAACAGCCTGGGTCCCGGGGTTTCTGGGCAGCCTGAACCATGACGAGACCCCATCAGATGCTGAAGTTGTCTCTGATTCAGGCATTCCACAGTCATGACAAGCCAGCGCTGGCTTCCATGAGGTCTTGACCTAGCTGAGTTAGTGTTTCCTGGTCGGTGTTCGATGGGAATCAGCCAAAACAGAAATGATCAGAAATGCTTCACTGGTGACCTCATACTGTTGTGCATTGTCCGAGTGTGTGCTTCCAGATTCTAGGCATTGCTCAAGTCTGTGAGCCTGCTCTCTGGCCCTTTGTAGAAGAATAGAGACCCTTCTATTTCTGCACACATGCCTGTCTTGGAAGCAAAGTGTTCCCAGCCCTGATGCCTCGGGATCACTTTGCGGTTAGTTCCCTGGGTAGTGTGTACCACTTATAAACTCGATTGTTGGTGCTGCTTGTCTGATGAAAGCCTGTTGTCCCTACATTGTGGACTTCAGGAGGGCAGCACTCTCCAGGCCTCTTGTGCTCTTCTCGCTGTGTGATCTCTGTGTCCTGTCTCAGGTTGTCCTGCACAACTTTCTGTGCTGATGGACACGCTTGATATCTCTCCTGGCCAGCCTGGTAGCCACTAGCCACGGGGCTTGTCTGGTGCTTGGCACATAGGTGTTGACTGAGCACACAGGTGGGTTTAAAGAAGACCAAGTTATGTGACTTTCAGGGTAGGTAACACTCTGCAGAGTACTTTGGGAAGAATTGTGTTGTTGGAGGGGAGAGATGACGAGCTGGTTGCTCACTGGGACCCGATCCCCTGGAGTTTCTGTGTCTGTCATAGCACAGGTCATGTCCTGCTGGACTCCAGGCTGGCTTCGATGCCCTCAACCCAGCCTCTGTGTGGCTAAGTGCTGGTGCTCCATCTTTTGGAACACCCAACCACCCATGGCGTGGGCATGGCTGACAGACCAGGACGGCCTGCGCCAGCCCCATCTTTGTGTGCTCAGCATCTCCCTTCCTGCACCACCAACCCGACTGCCAGTCCTCGATGTGCTGCACCTTGTTGTCCCTCGGAAATCTTTCTCACTGCTTCATAGCTGGTCACAGCAGGCTTGGAGGCCTGGACTTCACACACGGTGTGGGACACCATCCCACCCGTCTACTGATGCTCCCAAGGACTGCCCTTCCCTGAGTTCTGAACTGAGATGCCCTGTCAGAGGCAGTTAGATGTTTCCTGTCAAATAGTCTTTTGTGTGGTCCATGTGTTTTCAGTTGGTAAATACTTTCCAAAAAAGTTTAATCCTTGTAAATCATTGCTTCCGTGTAAATCATTGCTTTTATTGCCAAAACTGTGAAGAACACCGTATTTTCCTCTAAGAAGGGCTGAATTTTCTCCCCAGTAAATCAAGTGGGTTATTTAGCTGTATGACCTTCATTATCGTAGTTTGTGGAAACATTTTTTAGCCCAGCATGCATGCCAGTCACGAGTGGCTCTTTTCTAATTCTGCATGGAATTCTGGATGGGACACGAGTCTCAGCTGAGCCTGTCAGCCAGAGTGGGGTGTTTCCAGGCCAGTCTTGGGGGATGGTCCTCACACCTGTTTCCTTATAGGAACAGGAAGCCAGAATAGGAGTTATTTTTCATCTTTGCTGTTTTAAAAGTTACTCTCTTATCTCCACGCAGCTGCTTCAGTTTCCACTCTGGGGCTCTGCCTGTCCTTTTGGGGGTGAGGTGTCCTTCTGCTCTCACTGCAGGGACCAAGGGCAACTGAGCTCACGACACCCAAAGCCACCCCAGAACTTGGTGTGTGCACACCAGGCAACACAAGGATGCCTTGTGGTTGATTTCAAAAGAATCCTCTGTTCATTCAGATTTTACTTCAGGTCTTTTGGAGAGAGGAGCACTATTATTTGTCAAGAATTTAAAGTAAATTTGAGACTTCCTGGATTGAGTTTGGCCTTCACACAGGTTAGGTACATCTCAGGTGAGATGACTGGAAAGAAAAGAACTGGTCCCTTGCTTGTTGGGGCATGTGGAGAATGTTTGTGAAGGCATTTGCTGAGTGTATCTTGTAGAGAAAGTGACTTCTGTTGTACAGTTTTGGGAGGTCCCGGGGTCTCATCAGTCCTGCTGGGAAATCCTCGTCCAGGCGTTCCTTCCTCTGTTAGGGTTTGCTTGAGGAAAGTGCAGTAAGATGGGTGGAAATCCAGGTTTCTGTCCACTCTAAACAAGGTAGAAGTTCTTGGCTGTCGTAAATGTAAAAGCATGACAGAAGGGCTTAACCCAGGACCTTAGAGGGTGTAAGGGAGGGGAGAATCCAGAATGGGGTCCAGGAGCCAGGATCCTGAATGGAGGGGCCAGCCCAGGGCCTAGAAAGGGAGGGAGGATGGGGAACCCCGAGCCCTGGTGAGGATTGGGGCGCTGACTGGGGACCCTATAGGGAGGAGGATGGGACAGGTAACCCAGGACTGTGAGAGGGGAGGGGCAAAGTGGGGGAGCACAGGCTCGGGAAGGAGGAAGATGGGCCTGGGGTCACTCTAACAGGAGAGGGGGTTGGGATGAGAAGGAAAGGGACGGAGTCTGTCCCCACCCTTTCCCCTTCCGGCTGCAGCAGACGCCTGGGGTTTGCCCCTGACCTGGGCATGTTCTGGAGCCCTGTCCCCTGCTGTGTGCGGGGCAGGTGGGACCCCAGAGGGAGCCCATGGAAACCGGTAGAGGCATCTCAGGGGGAGATGGACTGGTAGCTTGACCGCTTACCCACCCCCATTGTGCTGTTTTTTCCTGTATACAGAGGCCTTTGTTCTAGTAAGTTCTTTCCTTTTCATTAAAACAGAACCTGGGCTTCAACATAAAACATGCAGGGACCAAGGGCAACTGAGCTCACGACACCCAAAGCCACCCCAGAACTTGGTGTGTGCACACCAGGCAACACAAGGATGCCTTGTGGTTGATTTCAAAAGAATCCTCTGTTCATTCAGATTTTACTTCAGGTCTTTTGGAGAGAGGAGCACTATTATTTGTCAAGAATTTAAAGTAAATTTGAGACTTCCTGGATTGAGTTTGGCCTTCACACAGGTTAGGTACATCTCAGGTGAGATGACTGGAAAGAAAAGAACTGGTCCCTTGCTTGTTGGGGCATGTGGAGAATGTTTGTGAAGGCATTTGCTGAGTGTATCTTGTAGAGAAAGTGACTTCTGTTGTACAGTTTTGGGAGGTCCCGGGGTCTCATCAGTCCTGCTGGGAAATCCTCGTCCAGGCGTTCCTTCCTCTGTTAGGGTTTGCTTGAGGAAAGTGCAGTAAGATGGGTGGAAATCCAGGTTTCTGTCCACTCTAAACAAGGTAGAAGTTCTTGGCTGTCGTAAATGTAAAAGCATGACAGAAGGGCTTAACCCAGGACCTTAGAGGGTGTAAGGGAGGGGAGAATCCAGAATGGGGTCCAGGAGCCAGGATCCTGAATGGAGGGCCAGCCCAGGGCCTAGAAAGGGAGGGAGGATGGGGAACCCCGAGCCCTGGTGAGGATTGGGGCGCTGACTGGGGACCCTATAGGGAGGAGGATGGGACAGGTAACCCAGGACTGTGAGAGGGGAGGGGCAAAGTGGGGGAGCACAGGCTCGGGAAGGAGGAAGATGGGCCTGGGGTCACTCTAACAGGAGAGGGGGTTGGGATGAGAAGGAAAGGGACGGAGTCTGTCCCCACCCTTTCCCCTTCCGGCTGCAGCAGACGCCTGGGGTTTGCCCCTGACCTGGGCATGTTCTGGAGCCCTGTCCCCTGCTGTGTGCGGGGCAGGTGGGACCCCAGAGGGAGCCCATGGAAACCGGTAGAGGCATCTCAGGGGGAGATGGACTGGTAGCTTGACCGCTTACCCACCCCCATTGTGCTGTTTTTTCCTGTATACAGAGGCCTTTGTTCTAGTAAGTTCTTTCCTTTTCATTAAAAAACAGAACCTGGGCTTTCAACATAAAAACATGCCCTCATATGCATTTTGGTAGCTTAGAGAGTCTTTACCCACAAACGTGCCTGCTTGTTCTCTTGAATACTCACTTCTGGTGGAGGTTTACCTTCTCTCCTGCACAAAAATCATCGTTGATTGCTTAAAACGCTTGTTGCAATGTATTTGAATTCTTTCTGTTTATGAGCCTGGGCAGTAATGGTAAAAAAAAAAAGCCGCCTGCCAATGCTGGAGACGCAGGTTTGATCTCTGGGTGGGGTCGATCCCCAGAGGAGGGCACGGCAACCGACGCCCGTGTTCTGGGAAATTGCATGGACAGAGGAGCTTGGCGGGCTACAGTCCATGGGTCACAGAGCCAGACACGACTGAGCTACTGAGCACACACTCACACACTTAGGTAATGTGGTTTTGTCAGAACGCCCCTCTTTTGCAGTGACCCCTCATACAGGGTCTTGCGCATAACTCTGCTCTCCTCCATCCCCGTGCTGCCCTTGAAGAGAGAAGAAGGAAGCAGAATGATGTACATGCTTTAAAGAATGCGATGTGTAAGAGGATCTACCCAAGATGGGAGTGTATTCCGCACACTTTAGAAGTGACAGCTGGTTAGAGTGGCAGCCTTCTGATAGATTTTTGGCACGAAGTCTGTGTGGAACGTGATTTGTGTCATCCCATATTTTAGGAAATTGTTTTTAAATTGAATTTATGTTATTTATAGCACACATTATTCCTCAAAGGACTTCAGGAGGCTTACTTGAAATAATACATGTAAGAAAAGGGGAGAAAGGGTCAGAAATAGGACACGAGGAGCGCGTGGATATTCCCGCCTGCCGTCCTGAATGTTCACCAGGTTGAGCTACTGTGTTGGCCTCAGGATGCCGTGTGGCCAAAAGGGTGCCGTGTTCTGGAGCCCTGTCCCCTGCTGTGGGCAGGTGGGACCCCAGAGGGAGCCCATGGAAACCGGTAGAGGCATCTCAGGGGGAGATGGACTGGTAGCTTGACCGCTTACCCACCCCCATTGTGCTGTTTTTTCCTGTATACAGAGGCCTTTGTTCTAGTAAGTTCTTTCCTTTTCATTAAAAAACAGAACCTGGGCTTTCAACATAAAAACATGCCCTCATATGCATTTTGGTAGCTTAGAGAGTCTTTACCCACAAACGTGCCTGCTTGTTCTCTTGAATACTCACTTCTGGTGGAGGTTTACCTTCTCTCCTGCACAAAAATCATCGTTGATTGCTTAAAACGCTTGTTGCAATGTATTTGAATTCTTTCTGTTTATGAGCCTGGGCAGTAATGGAAAAATAAAGCCGCCTGCCAATGCTGGAGACGCAGGTTTGATCTCTGGGTGGGGTCGATCCCCAGAGGAGGGCACGGCAACCGACGCCCGTGTTCTGGGAAATTGCATGGACAGAGGAGCTTGGCGGGCTACAGTCCATGGGTCACAGAGCCAGACACGACTGAGCTACTGAGCACACACTCACACACTTAGGTAATGTGGTTTTGTCAGAACGCCCCTCTTTTGCAGTGACCCCTCATACAGGGTCTTGCGCATAACTCTGCTCTCCTCCATCCCCGTGCTGCCCTTGAAGAGAGAAGAAGGAAGCAGAATGATGTACATGCTTTAAAGAATGCGATGTGTAAGAGGATCTACCCAAGATGGGAGTGTATTCCGCACACTTTAGAAGTGACAGCTGGTTAGAGTGGCAGCCTTCTGATAGATTTTTGGCACGAAGTCTGTGTGGAACGTGATTTGTGTCATCCCATATTTTAGGAAATTGTTTTTAAATTGAATTTATGTTATTTATAGCACACATTATTCCTCAAAGGACTTCAGGAGGCTTACTTGAAATAATACATGTAAGAAAAGGGGAGAAAGGGTCAGAAATAGGACACGAGGAGCCGCGTGGATATTCCCGCCATGCCGTCCTGAATGTTCGCCAGGTTGAGCTACTGTGTTGGCCTCAGGATGCCGTGTGGCCAGCGTGAGAAGGGAACACAGTCGTTACAGATTATCCTTACTGTCTGTGGGAGAAAGCTTAACAATTCTTTAGGAGAAGAAAAGTATTTTCTATCACCCCTGTTCTAAAACAACATTCATCATCTGATTTGTTGGATATTTTTTAAAAGGAGACTTTTTAGGGCCAAAGGTGTGAGAGGTAAGAACTCAGATTCCAGGACTTCCCTGGTGGTCCAGTGGGTAAAGAGTCTGCCGTGCAGTGCAAGGGGCGCTGGTTTGATCCCTGGCCTGGGAAGGTTCCACGTGCCGTGGAGCGGCTGGACCAGTGTGTCCAATTATGAGCCAGCGCTCTGGAGCGCATGCGCCCAGAGCGGGCGCTCAGCAATGAGAGTGGCCACTGTGATGGGAGGCCCCCACACGCTAAGAAATGAAGAGGGATGAAAATAAATAAAAGAGGCCAGAAATTAAACAACAAAAAAGAAAAATATATTTTAAAAAATCCTTTCCTTAAAAAGGAACTCAGATTCCAATTGGACTCCCTGATTTCCAGTCCTATCCTGCCTCCCACTAGCTGTGTGACCTCAGGTGAATGATTAACCTCTGTGGGCCATATTCTCCTCATCCATAAAACCCTCAAGAACCAGGATAAGTGGTAGTTGTCTCATTGAAGTTAGTTGTGTATTAAATGAATATCAATTTGGAGGGCCATCAAATGTCATGTAGGAAGCACTTTACTAGTGTCAGCGATATTTTTAAAATATGTCAGGGTCTTATTTTCCTCCTGAGAGGAGATGAGCTCAATGTATTCCGACACTTTAGAAGTGACAGCTGGTTAGAGTGGCAGCCTTCTGATAGATTTTTGGCACGAAGTCTGTGTGGAACGTGATTTGTGTCATCCCATATTTTAGGAAATTGTTTTTAAATTGAATTTATGTTATTTATAGCACACATTATTCCTCAAAGGACTTCAGGAGGCTTACTTGAAATAATACATGTAAGAAAAGGGGAGAAAGGGTCAGAAATAGGACACGAGGAGCCGCGGATATTCCCGCCATGCCGTCCTGAATGTTCGCCAGGTTGAGCTACTGTGTTGGCCTCAGGATGCCGTGTGGCCAGCGTGAGAAGGGAACACAGTCGTTACAGATTATCCTTACTGTCTGTGGGAGAAAGCTTAACAATTCTTTAGGAGAAGAAAAGTATTTTCTATCACCCCTGTTCTAAAACAACATTCATCATCTGATTTGTTGGATATTTTTTAAAAGGAGACTTTTTAGGGCCAAAGGTGTGAGAGGTAAGAACTCAGATTCCAGGACTTCCCTGGTGGTCCAGTGGGTAAAGAGTCTGCCGTGCAGTGCAAGGGGCGCTGGTTTGATCCCTGGCCTGGGAAGGTTCCACGTGCCGTGGAGCGGCTGGACCAGTGTGTCCAATTATGAGCCAGCGCTCTGGAGCGCATGCGCCCAGAGCGGGCGCTCAGCAATGAGAGTGGCCACTGTGATGGGAGGCCCCCACACGCTAAGAAATGAAGAGGGATGAAAATAAATAAAAGAGGCCAGAAATTAAACAACAAAAAAGAAAAATATATTTTAAAAAATCCTTTCCTTAAAAAGGAACTCAGATTCCAATTGGACTCCCTGATTTCCAGTCCTATCCTGCCTCCCACTAGCTGTGTGACCTCAGGTGAATGATTAACCTCTGTGGGCCATATTCTCCTCATCCATAAAACCCTCAAGAACCAGGATAAGTGGTAGTTGTCTCATTGAAGTTAGTTGTGTATTAAATGAATATCAATTTGGAGGGCCATCAAATGTCATGTAGGAAGCACTTTACTAGTGTCAGCGTATATTTTTAAAATATGTCAGGGTCTTATTTTCCTCCTGAGAGGAGATGAGCTCAAGGTCCTTCTAACTCCGCCATCTTGTCCAGTAATCTCACACTGCACTGTTTCTTACTCTTCTTTAAAAGTTCTAAAAACCTAGGATCCTTAGCATCACAAAGCACATCACTGGAAAGAGACAGTAAAGGATCACAAAGGATTTTGGTCACGCATGAAGTCCCCTGGTAGTTGCACATTTTATTTCTTTAAAAAATTCCTTGGCGACTTGAGGTTCGTATTGGGTCTGTGGATAGACAGCGTGTTTTCACTCTAGCCCTGTCACACGTCAGGAGAGTCTTGGTTCCTCGCGTCTGGTCCCTGCCTTGCTTTACAAGTAGTTCACAAGAAATGGGCTGATGCTGTGGAGGCGTGGTTGCGGCCTGTGGCCTTATAACAGGTTCCCTCTCCTTGACCCCAGCCCAGCCTGCAGCTGCAGGCGCTCCAGGAGACTTGTGCCAAATTGATGAAGGATAAGGAAGGGTCAGAACAATGGGGACCGTGTTTCCAAACAGCCACTCGTGAGCTTCAGGGAGCGTCTGGCTTCCCATTCCTAAGGTCACCCTGTGGCTTGGGGGTCCGTCAAGGTCGAGGGTGCTGCAAACTCCTGGGAGTTCATCGCCCAGAGCCCTGGCATTTCCCAGTAAGAGCAGTCTTTATTGTGTGCCATTTAATTGTTTGCATTGTTGAGGATTCAGGTCTTTGTGGAGATGAAGAATTTATAGCTGTTGGGAAGTTGATTCTTCTCAGGGACGCCTTCCCCTCCCTTGGCCAGGAAGGAAATGCCTCGCGAAACAAGGCTGTGAGCTTGGACTTTTATAAACTCAGTTCATAGAAGGTGGAGGAGGGGTGTCGCCTGGCTTTCTGGGAGAGAGGCCTGGGTGCTACTTCCATTTGGTCGGAGGCCTTGGGGACCAGCCTGTCTGAGAGGCCGTCCTGCCCAGACCCACAGGGCAGCACAGCAAAACACAGGCTGAGAAACCTCTGGCCTAACATCTTTCAGGTATTATTAGAAAGTGCAGGGGGAGGGGCCGCCCCTCCCAAAGAGGTTTCAAAAGCCAAATTACAGGTCAGCATTTAGGTAAGAGAGCCGAGAGTTTCCCAGCATTCCATGGGCGCCTTTCGCCTTTGTCCTCCTCTGGCCGAGGCGCCTTCATTGCTGCCTTTGTCACGGCTAATGCTTTCCACCTTGGTCACAATCTGATGACATTTATGAGAACCCTGCTGCTTCCTACGGTTCACTCTCCGTCCATTTTTCTGAAAGATTGGAAAAGCCTGTTAGGACATCAGTTACACCAATAAGCACAGCATAGGAGCCATGCGGGGCCTCTTGACCTCATCCGTTACTCTCGTGGTCGTCTCAGCTGGCAGGAAGTGCTTCTGCCGGCATAGACGGTGCTGGCTCCTGTGCCTGGGAGGCTGGCCGTCTGGGCCCTCAGTGAATGAGGCAAGAGAAGGTCACTGTCCAGAAGCAGGGAACGGCCTGAGTGTGCCCTGGCCTCTGTCACCCTTCTAGGTCAGGACAGAAGCACGTTCAGGGAGGGAGACAGTCCAAGGTCGAGGCCCCAGGCCTGCAGAGTCGCACGTCCCTCCTTGTGTGTGTGTGAGACCGATCTGCCTTAAAATGTCACGAACAGCCCTGTGTGTGGAATGATTGTGTTCCATACCAGTTGACAGTTGAGTTTTTGTAAGTCACATCTTTGCCCAGAGAACTTTAGTTCATCAAAGATGCCTGCAAATGATCCAATTAAGTAAGAACCGTCTCTGCCTGATGTGTTCAGGGAGGATTTCCTATTGTCGAGTGTCCGCTGGGAACATCTGCTTGATTCTTCTCAGGGACGCCTTCCCCTCCCTTGGCCAGGAAGGAAATGCCTCGCGAAACAAGGCTGTGAGCTTGGACTTTTATAAACTCAGTTCATAGAAGGTGGAGGAGGGGTGTCGCCTGGCTTTCTGGGAGAGAGGCCTGGGTGCTACTTCCATTTGGTCGGAGGCCTTGGGGACCAGCCTGTCTGAGAGGCCGTCCTGCCCAGACCCACAGGGCAGCACAGCAAAACACAGGCTGAGAAACCTCTGGCCTAACATCTTTCAGGTATTATTAGAAAGTGCAGGGGGAGGGGCCGCCCCTCCCAAAGAGGTTTCAAAAGCCAAATTACAGGTCAGCATTTAGGTAAGAGAGCCGAGAGTTTCCCAGCATTCCATGGGCGCCTTGCCTTTGTCCTCCTCTGGCCGAGGCGCCTTCATTGCTGCCTTTGTCACGGCTAATGCTTTCCACCTTGGTCACAATCTGATGACATTTATGAGAACCCTGCTGCTTCCTACGGTTCACTCTCCGTCCATTTTTCTGAAAGATTGGAAAAGCCTGTTAGGACATCAGTTACACCAATAAGCACAGCATAGGAGCCATGCGGGGCCTCTTGACCTCATCCGTTACTCTCGTGGTCGTCTCAGCTGGCAGGAAGTGCTTCTGCCGGCATAGACGGTGCTGGCTCCTGTGCCTGGGAGGCTGGCCGTCTGGGCCCTCAGTGAATGAGGCAAGAGAAGGTCACTGTCCAGAAGCAGGGAACGGCCTGAGTGTGCCCTGGCCTCTGTCACCCTTCTAGGTCAGGACAGAAGCACGTTCAGGGAGGGAGACAGTCCAAGGTCGAGGCCCCAGGCCTGCAGAGTCGCACGTCCCTCCTTGTGTGTGTGTGAGACCGATCTGCCTTAAAATGTCACGAACAGCCCTGTGTGTGGAATGATTGTGTTCCATACCAGTTGACAGTTGAGTTTTTGTAAGTCACATCTTTGCCCAGAGAACTTTAGTTCATCAAAGATGCCTGCAAATGATCCAATTAAGTAAGAACCGTCTCTGCCTGATGTGTTCAGGGAGGATTTCCTATTGTCGAGTGTCCGCTGGGTTTTCTTAAAATGAACATCTGCCACGACAGAGCTCCTCATGCTCTGAAGACAAAGACAGGATTAACCGAGGTAAAATTAGTCAGAAAATGATATAGGCCTTCATGGGAATTTAGCTACAAAAATGCCATCGTGTTGAGGGCTTTGCTAGGAGAAGGAATTCTGTTCAGTTTGGGTCTTAAGAAGTGCCGTGAGCTCACGTGGATTCTTAGAGCCCGGGTTTCATACCAAGTCCTTTTCTCCTTCCTCTGCTTTGAATTCCGTTGGCCAGAAGCCAAGGCGTTGCCACAGCTGCCAGCTGCTCTCTCCTCCTGTCCAGCCCCCGCCCCCTGCTCTTCAGGCCAGGCAGAGTGCACTGAGCCTGGTCAGAGGCTGGTGGTCAGCCTGAGGACAGCCTTTTCAGCAGAATAGCTGGAATTCCTGGGCAGATGGCTGCTGTGGTTTTGTTTGTTTAAGCTTGTGGTTCAGTCGTCTTCAGTCTCTTGTTTCCAAATATGGTATCCTTACATCCTTGTTGCTGGCGGAAATCAAGATGTCCCCCAGCCTCAAGGGGCTCCTGAGTGAGGACAGCAGCGATTCAGTCTAAGTCGAAAAGGGGAAACAGCAGATCTGACTGTTTGGGGCATCATTTGAAAATAAGAACCTCATTAAGAATTTGTGATCCCTGTTAGGCCCAGTGGGACTCCAGGCTGTGCTGAGAGGAGCTTTACCGGCTCAAAGGGAAGCTGATCACCAGAAGTGCGGCCAGTCCCCCTGGAAGGGAAGAGCAGGGAATCCAGCCCTGTCCCTGGGTCTGGGCTGAGCTCTTCTCAATGTCAGCTGCTCTAACTCCTGGCCCCTCTGGCGCCTTCTTCAAACACAGGGCCCTATTTTTAGTGCTGGGCTGTCATTTTTGATGTGCTGTTGTTGAAAAAAAAAAGAAAAAATCAGTGGCAGCTGCAAAAGAAATCCTGGTTTAAAGGCCCCATGTATAATGTGGATGGAACTTGTTTACCAAATAAAATAGACAGGAATGTCACGGTGGATCAGCCTCTCATCAAACCGAAGAGCCTTGAGCTTACTCCCTTCTGTGCCCTCCTGCCCACCTCGGGCCACGTCCCAACCTGCAGCGCCTTTGCCGGCTCTGTGCCGGAGGCTCCCCACTGAGGAGGGACTTCCTACCTGTAGGAAGGTTCTGGAAGATTGCCGAGGAGCCGCAGTCCTAGGTGGTAACTCATCTCCTGCATCTCACAACCCGCTCTCAGGCTGTTCGGAACCATGCCTCCCTCCAGGCATGTAAGAGTGCCCAGGGGCCATGTTCTGTTGGGATCATTAACCTACCACACCTGGGTAGGAGGGGACCGCGATGGGCACGCCCTGTGGTAGGACCAGGTGTAACCGCTCATGGACAGAGAGGATCGCCTTGTCTGCCAGCCATCAGATGTTTGGGGTGTGGGAACTCCCACCTCCAGCTCAGTGCATCAGGACCTAAACCAGCATAAATACTCATCTGTTTACAGTGTTTATATATAGCTTATTTACAGGTTTGGAGTGTGAGGGGTGGTAGTGAACCTGTTTGTGTAACAAGTAGGCCTGGCACCTGCAGTCGAGACCCTTGGGAGCTTCCACGCCGCCAGTGGCTTCCTCAGCTTGCCCCTCCTTGAGAAAAATCGGTGAAGCGGACGGGACCTCTTTGTCCCTCGGAGGGAGATGCGGTCCGTAGGTCACATTTATGTCCTCCGCTGTGTGTGGTCCTGGGAGTCAAGTCAGGTCGAGGCCGATGGCGTTGGCTCGCTGTCCTGAGAGGGCTTCTGGAGAGGACACCGCGATGCTGAGCCCCCAGCTCCCCTTCTCAGCCACCTCTGATCCCGGGGCTGGTGGGACGCGGTTCACAGCGGAGTCAGGGCCTCCTCTTGGATAGGGGGCCGCTGGGGGCCGGCTCTGCAACCCCCCGGTAGTGCTGGGTCCTGAACGGTCACCCTGTGTGTTATTTGTCCTTGGTTGCAGTGTTGTATTCGGGAGACTGACCCGCGGGCCTGCCCTTCAGCGAGGTCGCGTTTATTGTGGTTGCTGCGTGTTTGCACCGTGATCTGGTGGCGGCGTCCGTGGTCCACGCCCGCTGGGCTGCTCCGGGTCGGGGCTCTCACAGGCACGCCTTCCCCTGCGCCCCTGGGCGCGGGTCTGCACCGCGGTGGCAGGGGGAAGGACGTGTTCGTCCTCAACCAGCAGTGGGTCTCGTCGATTACCTGGACTACTAATGAGGTTCATGGTACTTTTCATGAGCTGTTGGCCTTTGGTCTTCACTTTTGGGAAGAGCCTGTTTCTGTGTTTTCCCAGTTTTCATACTAAGGCATCTGATTGATCTGTAGGAATGCTCATTCTCTTGAGGAAGTCAGGAGTTTTTAAGAGTGAGGCTGTGTTTAAGGACAGTTGCGCCAGGACTAGAGCTGCAGCGTCAGGCCCAGCCCTCTCCTGCTTCCTCGGTGTTAGAGATGCACCTCCTGCCGTGTCTCTCTCTCCCACCCTCATCCCTTCCTGTCCTCCACCGAAGAGCTTCGTCCTGGCCAGGGTTGGCCCCCACAGCCTGCCGCTGTCCCTCCTTCTAGACCGTGACTCACATGCCATAGTGGGAGCCCCTTCTTCTAACTAAACCCCTCCCCTTCCCTCCTGCCTCCCCTTATGTATCATGACTTGCAGGTGAGGCGGTGTGGCCGCTGCCATGAGCACTCCTGCCCTGTAGTATTTCCCTTCACACGGTTCCCACTTTGTCCTTGGCCACTACCCTGCAGAGTGTCCCCTGCCAGCGGCAGCCCCCGTCTCAGGGCCACGCTGGGCTGTTCAGCTGGGCTTACAAGACCCTCTATAGTCTGCTTGTCCTTTTTTTTTTTTTTTGCTTTCTCAACGTTCTCCATCCAAGACCTGGACTTTTTATGGAGATTCTAAGCTCTGTGAAGGCAGGAACGATATGATACACTCTCAGTAATGGTTAGTTCTTCTTTAGGGGAAGAAGCTGGGCTGAACAGTGATACTGATCTCTGTATTTCTGTGGCCCGATATTCTCGTCGTCTCTTACAGTGAAAAACGACGACAATAAAACACACAGTTCATGGCTCCTGAATCTGCATTTGGGTCGGGCTTGTAGGGATGTCAGCCGTGCACAGCGTCTCCCCGTGGGTCTCGCCTCAGGGCTGCTTGGGCTTCCTCACAGAATGGCTCCAAGGAGGTGGAAGCTGCCCGTCTAGGAGCCTGGGCCCACACGCTGGTGCCACGTCATTTCTGCTGTGTTCTGTTGGTCAGAGGTGTCACAGAGCCCACCCAGATTCAAGGGGGGCAGGGTGCGTAGTCCCTGAACCTGAGACCTCCTTTCGGCCATCATGCTAACAGCCTCCTCCTCCTTTCAGCCCTGACGGCCGCTGCAGGACGAGGCAAGCTGGAGGTCTGCGAGCTGCTGCTGGAGCGCGGAGCTGCCGTGTCTCGGACGAACAGGAGAGGGGTCCCTCCGTTGTTCTGCGCAGCACGCCAGGGGCATTGGCAGGTACCCCGGGGACCCCACAGGCTTCAGAAACAGGGATTGGGAGAGAACGCCTGTCTCCGCAGCTGGACCCCATCATTCCGACATGCTGGGCTCCTGCTTGGACTGGGGAGTTCTGCAGCATCAGGGCAGACATCTGGCAGGCTAGCAGAGTCAGCCGCGTCGCTGGTAACCAGGTCAGGGACCCAGAGCTGCTTCCTTTCAACCGGGGAGAGGGTGTGGAGCGGGTGGACCCCCTCATGACAGGAGGGGACGTGCTGTTGTCATAAGTGTGCAACCCGTTTGTCCACCGTGCTTGGGAGAGGAGTGGTTCTGCTGTGCTCTTTGGGAAAGGAAGCGTCTCCCTCTGGTCCCCACTGTGGTTCGGGCTGCTCTCCTTTGCTGGGAGTGGCCTCTTGGTGCTTGTAATTAAGGGGTCCTTGACAGCAGCGGTTCAGTCATGCATTCCTTCGTTCTGTAAAAAGTGACCATCCATCTACCGCATGCCCGGCACCAGGTTACATACAGCTGCACAAAAACAAGCAGATCTCACCACATCCATTATAGGAAGAATTTTCTTGACCCAAGTGTACATCATGGAGCTGTGGCCCTCTGGCTCCTGCCAGCTCTGTTGGTAGGAGCCGTGGGGACACCCACCGAGGTTTGGGCTTCTCTCCTTCCCGTTTCTAAGAGCTTGGTTTGTACTATCCGTGGTCATTCTCTCAGCTCCCTGAGATGCCCTAGCGAATCCTCTCTCCTGGTCTTGGTGTCCCCTGAGTTGAGGGGAAGTTTGGAAACATTTGTTAGTGAATGCAGAATGAGAAAGTTGTGGGAATATGCCCGCTTCTGTTGTGGTGGCCATATAACAGGTGGGGTGCTGGAGGGAGAGAGGCTGGACCTCTGCCCCCTGGACAGAGCAGTTCTCGCCGGGAGCATCATTGTAAGAGATGCCTGTCTGGTTTGTTGTCCCCTTTTCACCATGTACTGTTTAAAGGCATAATTTTGAGGCAGAGACTCTTGTCCAGGGAGTTTTGGTAACAGTCCCCTGCGATGAGGGTCCAGCTGTCCTTGGAGGTACACTGCTGAGGGGAGAAGGGTGGGTGTTTCCCTGCCAGGAATGTGGCGCCAGCACCCCGTGGGCCACGGCTCGCTCCCTTTAGTCCCGCTCAGCCGTGCCCTACAGCGGCTGTCCTGTCATCCATCACCTGACTGGGCTCGGGATCACGCTTTCCAAACTGCTGCCTTGGGTGTGCCTGTTTTATTGATATAGTAATGAGTTGGGCGTGTTAAAAAGAACATATATTTAGGGCTTTCCTGGTGGTCCAGTGGGTAAAGAGTCCGCCTTGTACTACAAGGTGCAGTGGTTCGATCCTTGGCCGGGGAAGATCCCACGTGCAGCAGAGCAGCTGGACCCATGTGTCCAATTAGGAGCCAGTGCTCTGGAGCGCGTGCGCCCCGAGCCGGTGTTCTGCAATGAGAGGCCACTGCGATGGGAGGCCCACACAGGCCAGAAAAGAAAGATGGATGAAAATAAATAAACAAAACAATAAAAGAGGCCAGAATTTGAAAAAAACAAAACATATATTTGAATTAAGAGTCTATTCAAAGAAATACAATAGAAGGACTTTACAGGCCCCATGCATCACATAACTTAGAGGGGTTTTTGAAAAACAGAGTTTTCCACGCCTGTTAGAGGGGGAATAAGCAGCCCAAGCAGCGAGCGCGTGATGTCCAGTGCAGCAGGAAGCGGGTGACCCCCAGTGTGTCTTTCAGATCGTTAGGCTGCTGCTGGACCGCGGCTGTGACGTGAACCTAAGTGACAAGCAGGGCCGGACGCCCCTCATGGTGGCTGCTTGTGAAGGGCACCTGAGCACCGTGGAATTCCTCCTTTCAAAAGGTAGCGGGACTCACCCCCTGCGAGGACTTCTCTTGGATGGACAAAGAAGAGCGCTTTGGTGGACCCATTTAGTATTTTCTGACTCAGGGTTTTTTTTTTGACATCTCTTTGTTAAGTTGTCTTGTTATGGACATTTTCTACCCTGCACACAAGTAGAGGGGAGTGCATCCCACGTACCCACTGCTCAGCTCCTGCACGGAGGATCTTTTCGCCCGTCAGTTTCAGATTTCACCAGCCTGGTGGCCACGCCCTGCCGGCCAGGTCCCTGCAAGTGGGGAAGGGTTTGCTCAGGCCTGGCCTTCCCAGGTCACCTTCTGGGCATGGGCTTCTCTTTCAGGTGCTGCCCTTTCTTCACTGGACAAGGAGGGTCTGTCGGCCTTAAGCTGGGCGTGTCTGAAAGGCCACAGGGCCGTGGTCCAGTTCCTGGTGGAGGAGGGAGCAGAGATTGACCAGACAGACAAGAACGGCCGCAGCCCCCTGGACCTGGCCGCCTTCTACGGCGACGCAGAGACCGTAGGTACCGCGGTGGCCACGCTCCCCTCCTGCACCAGGTGCACGAGGCCGCCCCCAAACTGGGAATCTGATCACCCCCGAGTGTGTGTGATGCTGGCTCGGTGTGGCCAGGGGGGTGTGTGTGCTGTGGGGTGGCGTTCGTTTTCCATTAGTTCTGTGGCATGCAGTATGTTCCAGAATTGGAAAAGAAATTTTTCACTTTTGCACACAAGTAGAGGGAATAAGCTCTACTTAAAGCTTTTTTCTTAAAAGCTTAAAATTCCGTGATAACAAACTGCACTCACATACATGGGTGCAGCACATATACATGAATATGTGTACACATGTGTGTAGTTTTATTTTCTTATGACTTCATAGAAATAGAATTCCTATGCAGTTCATTTAAAAAATCACTTTTATGTATATAAGAAATTCCAAATAATTTGTTTTTAAATCAGTGCAGCCTTGTCTAGAAACAATATAAAATGCTTCAGGCACTGTCGAGTGAGCATACTCTTCTTAATTTTTTGAGGAGCCTCCACACTGTGTCTGCCGATGTTACATTCCCACCAGCGGTGCACATGGGTGCCTGTTTCTCCATGTCCTCTTCAACACTTACTTTCTGTTTCATTCTGTTTTTTAATAGCTGCCATCCTAGTATTAATAGCTTGTTGTGGTTTTGGTTTGCAGTTTCCTAGTGATGAGCATCCTCTCACATGCTTATTGGCCATTTGTATATCATCTTTGGAAAAATGTCTATTCCAATTCCTTGCCTATTTTTTAAAATTGATTGATGTATAGTTGATTTACACTGTGTTAATTTCTGCTGTACAGCAGAGAGACTCAGTTATACACACACACACACTTTTTCATATTCTTTCCATTATGGTTTATCACAGCCTCTGCCTATTTTTAAATTGGTTATTTGAGGCTTTTGTTGTTGAGTTGTAGGCGTTTCTTACATATTCTGGATATTAATCTCTCTAGTGTCATTTCGTGAACAGCTGGTGGACTGATAGGCTCTGTCAGATCCACATGAATATCTAAGCAAGCTACAGGCTTCTCCAAGGAGTAGAGCAGTTTTAGTGGCACTTTCTATTTCTGCGAAAGCACGAGTGTGGCTTTCCCTGTTGTTGCCCATTCAGTCCCAGTGACATCTATTTTGTCATTTCCAGTGAGTCTTGGCACCTTGGTGTCAAGATCGCCTTCTTTACAATCCCAATAGTCAAGTCTGTTTCCTAGGCCTTAAAAGGGATTATAATCAGATCCAGCAGATCCCAGGCTTTCAAGCTTCTGTACCCGGTCGTGTGGATCTGAATGTTTCTGGAGTGTCCATTGCTGCATGGCAACATGTTGGCGCTGTGGCAGAGGCCTGCCTCCTAATAGGTAAATGGAGATGAGAAGGTGACTGTGTTTCATCTCTGTGGCCTGGGAAGTAGGGTCAGATAGACAGGAGACAACGTGGTGCACCCGTCTGTGGTCTGGGTGCACAGACACATCCCCCTACCCACTTCCGCAGCATCGCCTGTCTTCCTCGTCGCCTACATCAAAATCACTTCAGCGGAGCAGGTTTGAGCCGTGGATGGCCCTGTCTCTGCTTTGTTCTGTGTTAACTTCATTTCTATATGAGGATCCCATTAGGCCAGAGCATCCGAGATTGGAGTAAAACTAAGATCGCCTGCCTCTGCCCAGCCGCGGCGTCAGGTCAGGTGAGGCTGCTCCACGGCCGAGCCCTCAGGGCCTGTGCTCTCCCTCGGCAGGTGCTGTACCTGGTGGACAAGGGGGCCTTGATCGAGCACGTGGACCACAGCGGCATGCGGCCCTTGGACAGAGCCATTGGTTGTCGGAATACGTCTGTAGTGGTTACACTGCTGAGAAAAGGAGCCAAATTAGGTTAGTAGACACCTCAGGGCAGCAGCAGGAGGATGGGTAGCTGCCAAACTGTGGAGTACACGAGGGCCCGTGGTCCCCGGCTCCGGGATAAGACCTAAGAGGTCAGGCGGATGGAGGTTTTGTTTTTTTATCATCCCTTTCTAAGGCTCAGGTAATCACATTTGTTCAGCGTGTTTAAAAAGACTCGTGTTAGTGATCACGTGGGGAGAAAGCAGAGGCTGACGTCAAGGGACAGCCCAGCCCGGGGGTGTCTGGGAGCCACAGCAGAAGCAGTTCCGGGGCTCCGTGGGGAGGGCGGGCATGGGCAGGAGCTGGCGGGCGTGAGGCCCGCTGGTTGGGCGGAGTGACATCTATTTTGTCATTTCCAGTGAGTCTTGGCACCTTGGTGTCAAGATCGCCTTCTACAATCCCAATAGTCAAGTCTGTTTCCTAGGCCTTAAGGGATTATAATCAGATCCAGCAGATCCCAGGCTTTCAAGCTTCTGTACCCGGTCGTGTGGATCTGAATGTTTCTGGAGTGTCCATTGCTGCATGGCAACATGTTGGCGCTGTGGCAGAGGCCTGCCTCCTAATAGGTAAATGGAGATGAGAAGGTGACTGTGTTTCATCTCTGTGGCCTGGGAAGTAGGGTCAGATAGACAGGAGACAACGTGGTGCACCCGTCTGTGGTCTGGGTGCACAGACACATCCCCCTACCCACTTCCGCAGCATCGCCTGTCTTCCTCGTCGCCTACATCAAAATCACTTCAGCGGAGCAGGTTTGAGCCGTGGATGGCCCTGTCTCTGCTTTGTTCTGTGTTAACTTCATTTCTATATGAGGATCCCATTAGGCCAGAGCATCCGAGATTGGAGTAAAACTAAGATCGCCTGCCTCTGCCCAGCCGCGGCGTCAGGTCAGGTGAGGCTGCTCCACGGCCGAGCCCTCAGGGCCTGTGCTCTCCCTCGGCAGGTGCTGTACCTGGTGGACAAGGGGGCCTTGATCGAGCACGTGGACCACAGCGGCATGCGGCCCTTGGACAGAGCCATTGGTTGTCGGAATACGTCTGTAGTGGTTACACTGCTGAGAAAAGGAGCCAAATTAGGTTAGTAGACACCTCAGGGCAGCAGCAGGAGGATGGGTAGCTGCCAAACTGTGGAGTACACGAGGGCCCGTGGTCCCCGGCTCCGGGATAAGACCTAAGAGGTCAGGCGGATGGAGGTTTTGTTTTTTTATCATCCCTTTCTAAGGCTCAGGTAATCACATTTGTTCAGCGTGTTTAAAAAGACTCGTGTTAGTGATCACGTGGGGAGAAAGCAGAGGCTGACGTCAAGGGACAGCCCAGCCCGGGGGTGTCTGGGAGCCACAGCAGAAGCAGTTCCGGGGCTCCGTGGGGAGGGCCGCGGGCATGGGCAGGAGCTGGCGGGCGTGAGGCCCGCTGGTTGGGCGGCGGCGTCTGGTCCGCTGGGAAGGGCCGCGGCACCCCCAGCGCAGGTTCTGGGAGAGGCGGCTCTCGGGACCTGCTGGAGACACGACGGGGGGCTCGAGGAGGATGTTGCGGTGGGGACTCTGAGAGGTGGGCACCACGGCTCCCAGCTCAGAGTGTGGGGACGGGCGCCTCGAAAGCGCTGGTGTGTTTGTGCTTTCGTGTCAGACCTTTGGCTGGCAGCCGTTCTGAGGAGGGGACTAAGATGCAGGTGATGAAATAGTCATTCTCAGGAACTACTCTGAGCAGTTTCACGTTTTACCTTATGTCACCGTCACCTGCCCTGTGAACGGGGCGTGAGAGTAGCATCGGGTCACAGAGGAGGCACCCGGCTGAAGGCGGGGAGTGGCCGCCTTGAGGTCGTGGTGAGTGGCGGGCCACCATGAACCGGAGTCTGACTCCCGCGTCTGCCCTTCCGCGTCGCCGCCTGTGTGCGCTGCGAAGACGCTTAGAGAGAGGCGGCGGCCGTGCTGTCGGCTGAGGGAGAGAAGGGCACGCAGCCGGGGCAGCGAGGCCGAGGGCCCAGGGCCCGAGCTGGCATCTCAGCGTGGGCTCGGTGGTGACTCCGCGTGAGAGGGTCTGCGAACACTCGCCTGCCTCCACCTGCCCGTGCTCCCAACAGCGGGGAGCCAAGGGGAGGCTTTGGAGGCACATCCCCACCTGAGGGAGCGTGGCCCGGGGCCCCACGGACGCCTTCGTGTCCCAGCGCTTTTGCCCACCGCAGTCACGGTGTGTGCAGGGTGCTGCTCCCCGCTCAGCGCTCCCTTCCCTGCATTGTCGTGTCACCCAGGGGTCTGCAGGCCTCGCCCCAGGCTCCTCTGCTGCTGGGTGCCCTCCTGTGTGCAGGCGGAGCTGTGGGGTATTAAGTACCGAGCTCTTTGTCGCCAAGCCTGTCCACGTGCCTCTGAACACACGTTTATTTTGCAGGAAATGCTGCCTGGGCAATGGCTACTTCCAAACCCGATATTTTGATTATACTTTTACAGAAATTGATGGAGGAAGGAAACGTGATGTACAAAGTAAGTGGGAGCGCCCTTTTCTGTGCTGCCGTGGCAGCCTGCGAGCAGCCTCTTTGTTGGGGGTGTAACGGATGTAGCCGTGCGGCCCCACAGAATGCACATGGCTCAGCGAATAGACATTCCGGGAGGTGCCATCCTGGCCGCGAGCCCAGGCTTTGATATCTTAACAGCAGGATCTTCCAGGTGGAACGCACTCCTCTTTGTGTTTGAGATCCATTATTTCTGAACAAATCCTTGCGGCTGTAACTGTGATTTACGGCCTGAAGCCTTGGTGTGGAGGCAGAGTTGCTTCTGGTTTAATGGGCACATCTTACAGGAAATGCTTTGGCGCCTGGAATCATGAGACATGGGAAACCTTAGGAGACATTTTCAAAAGAAAAGAATTATACAGTCTCCCAAGCTGCTGTTATCTTAATTTTAGTATCGATAAGCTCCTGGAATTGGAAACTTTCTAGGGAGATATTTTTACTTAAAATAGTCAATAATATATGATACTCAGTTACTTAGCAGACTGAATCAATTTTTTTTCTCATTTTCCCTTAGAAATGGAAAGACAAAGAGTAGTAATTGTAACTTTAAAACATTCCAAAGTAAGACATCCAGTTTAGATCAGAGGCCCGTACACTTTGCCTGGAAACAGGAGGCTGGTGACGACGGAAGGCTCTGCTCTGTGGCCCCGGGCACAAGCCCCTCGCTTTGCTCGTGTGGCTCAGACCCAGCCAGGGTGACAAACAAAGGAACCAAGCTGTGTCTGTCAAACCGTGCGTTCAGAAATAGGTCCCAGACCGGGTGTCGCTGGAAACCGTAGTTTGCCAACCCTGGGTTGAGAAAGATGCTTAGGCCTTTTCCAAAGATCATTATTCTTGGCAGGTTTCTGATGAGACAGAATTAAACGATTATGAAAACAAAAACTGTCAATACATTATGACCATTTTAATCCTTTTTTCCATGAAGCTGCTGCACTTGCTGTGTTTTCCCTTTCTTTTTTTTTTTTTTATATAATAACAAAACAATAGGCATATAGCATGACCCAGCAGGGTTCCTGGCTTGGAATCAGTTTGAAATTCAGTTCAGAGTGTGTATTGTTGTGGCTTTGAAGTGGTTTTAATGTGAATTTTGGTAGGCAATTATGTTAGAAATATCAAGCCATTTTCGACAGACTTCGTACCTGCTGTGAGACAGGCCCGACAGAGCAAATGGATTTCTTTAGCCTTGAAAATGACGTCGCGGCTGTGCAGGTGAAGTTTATCTTAACAGCAGGATCTTCCAGGTGGAACGCACTCCTCTTTGTGTTTGAGATCCATTATTTCTGAACAAATCCTTGCGGCTGTAACTGTGATTTACGGCCTGAAGCCTTGGTGTGGAGGCAGAGTTGCTTCTGGTTTAATGGGCACATCTTACAGGAAATGCTTTGGCGCCTGGAATCATGAGACATGGGAAACCTTAGGAGACATTTTCAAAAGAAAAGAATTATACAGTCTCCCAAGCTGCTGTTATCTTAATTTTAGTATCGATAAGCTCCTGGAATTGGAAACTTTCTAGGGAGATATTTTTACTTAAAATAGTCAATAATATATGATACTCAGTTACTTAGCAGACTGAATCAATTTTTTTTCTCATTTTCCCTTAGAAATGGAAAGACAAAGAGTAGTAATTGTAACTTTAAAACATTCCAAAGTAAGACATCCAGTTTAGATCAGAGGCCCGTACACTTTGCCTGGAAACAGGAGGCTGGTGACGACGGAAGGCTCTGCTCTGTGGCCCCGGGCACAAGCCCCTCGCTTTGCTCGTGTGGCTCAGACCCAGCCAGGGTGACAAACAAAGGAACCAAGCTGTGTCTGTCAAACCGTGCGTTCAGAAATAGGTCCCAGACCGGGTGTCGCTGGAAACCGTAGTTTGCCAACCCTGGGTTGAGAAAGATGCTTAGGCCTTTTCCAAAGATCATTATTCTTGGCAGGTTTCTGATGAGACAGAATTAAACGATTATGAAAACAAAAACTGTCAATACATTATGACCATTTTAATCCTTTTTTCCATGAAGCTGCTGCACTTGCTGTGTTTTCCCTTTCTTTTTTTTTTTTTTATATAATAACAAAACAATAGGCATATAGCATGACCCAGCAGGGTTCCTGGCTTGGAATCAGTTTGAAATTCAGTTCAGAGTGTGTATTGTTGTGGCTTTGAAGTGGTTTTAATGTGAATTTTGGTAGGCAATTATGTTAGAAATATCAAGCCATTTTCGACAGACTTCGTACCTGCTGTGAGACAGGCCCGACAGAGCAAATGGATTTCTTTAGCCTTGAAAATGACGTGCGCGGCTGTGCAGGGTTTTAAAGCCCATGTTTTAGTTCCTCTTAAAAGAAACATCATTATTCTACAGCAGGCTCTCGGTTTATCCACAAGAACCTACTTGCCTTGAGAATGCCATCGTTTTTCCATCTGATTTCCATTACACTTTGCATTAAAGTATCTTTACCTGAGAGATGATTCGTGAAATGGTTGTGAAGAATATGTAACAGAGAAGCTAATCTGACGTTCTAAGGTCGATGGTTATGGGTTTGGCAATTTATGGGTCCCTCCCTGTAAGGCCGGTTCTGGTCGCAGATGCCTTGTGTGGACGGTGAGGCCACGTGCCCACAGCAGTTAGTGGACCAGTCTGGCCACGGCCCATCCTCTTCAGGATCTGAAAATGATACATTTCTCTGGTTTTTGAATCCTAGAAAGGGAAGATGAAAGAGGCAGCCCAGAGGTACCAGTACGCCTTAAGGAAGTTTCCTCGAGAAGGATTCGGAGAGGACATGAGACCATTCAATGAGCTCAGAGTTTCCCTCTATCTCAATCTGTCCCGCTGCCGAAGAAAAACAAACGTAAGCCCCTCACTCCTGTCTTTCCTCCGAGACGGCTCCCACAGCGGAGGAGGCCTGCCCTTCCACACCCGAGTCACGAGACCTCCTGTCTGGTGTGTGTGCACTTTCTGTGAGCCTGGCGCACCAGGAGCCGGGTGTCTGGGTGACTCATTAGATCACGGTCCCCGCCCCCCCATGGTGCTGGGAGAGTGCGCGTGGGCATGGATCCTGTGTCTCAGGGGTGACGAGCACACGCAGGCGGCTCCTCCACCTCTGCTCTGCTGCGGGTTGCCAGCCTGTCCCCAGGTTCAGAAGGAAAGGGCATTGCTTTAACGTTCAACCCAAATGTGTCACCGTCTGCCTAGTGTTTGTTATGCATTTACTCAGATGGTAAGCCAGGAACTGGTAAATTCATCATTAACCGTAGTTAACTGAGAGTTAACTTATAACTAGTAACTAGATTGGTTTCAGCACTGTTTTTTGAAACTGCATCCTGCCTCCCCCAAGCCTGTGACCTGCCTACTGCTGCACCCACATACTCTGCCCGCCTTCCGGCGGCATCTGTGCCCCCAGGGCCCCACCCCCATCCCGCCAGCCCACGCGGGCTCCCATTGGCCTTCGCCTCTGCTCTGCTGCTTCCAACGCTCTTCTCCCTCTCTCTTGAGTTCAGTGAGTTTTGCTTGTCTGATGGCTTCTTCCCATAAGAACATCAGTAAGCTTTAACTGTCTCCTAACTACAACCAAAGCCCTAGCTTGCCTTCCCCTTCATCTCGCTCCCATTGTGTCCCAATTCTCTGGTAGCCTCTAGAGCAAAATACCTGTTCAACCGCTGGCTGTCCTCATGTTTTCATGCTGCTTCTCACGTGTGTATTTACATATTGATACCAGGACTTCGGCATGGCGGAGGAGTTTGCTTCCAAGGCCCTGGAGCTGAAACCAAAGTCCTATGAAGCCTTTTATGCCAGGGCGAGAGCAAAAAGAAGTAGCAGGTATAGTCTGGGGTTAGACACGCGACTTCCAAAGCCTTCTTGTCCTTCTCTGGCCTCAGAGCTCTGGGGGCTTCTGTTCCGTGAGCACCCCTCCTCGCTTTTGATGCTGAGTAGGTAGCTTCCAGAAGCCACAGCAGTGGAAGTCACTAGCCATGGCTAAACTTTTACTTTCTCTAGACATCTCAGTAACATCCCCTCTACCACAGTCGACATGCACTGCGTCATCAGTTCCTAACTTAGCCCCTGTTACCAGTGAGGCGGCCAGCCAGAGACCCAGACAGGAGGCGGTGGGGACGTGGGACAGCGTCAGTAGGACCTGAGGTGGTGGTGGTGGAAGAGGGTGAGGGTGACGTGAAGAGGAGTCTCATTCCCACAGCTGCATGCTGCGCTCCCGCTGGTCTTTCTAGAGATGCCGGGGCCCTGGAGCTGCATGGGTCTGGGTTAGGCGTCAGCTTTGCCACTTAGCTGAGTGCCTCTAAGCGAGTTAGATGGGTCCTGTCCACACAGAACTCACTGGGCTACCTTTTCTTTCTTTTTAAAGCAGAGCTGCTTTATGAACGGTTCCATTCCGACTTTGTTCTTACGTGCCTTGTAATTGTTAACTTTTAATGTAAAGGCAGTTCGTGGCCGCTCTGGCGGACTTGCGGGAAGCCGTGAAGCTCTGTCCCGCCAACCAGGAGATCCGGCGGCTCCTGGCCCGCGTGGAGGAGGAGTGCAGGCAGCTCCAGAGGAATCAGCAGCAGAAGCAGCAGGACCCTCCGCCGGCCCCACCCGCCGACTCGGACAACGACGAGGACGCCCCGACGCCCGGCCTGAACGACCACTTTCCTCTGGAGGAGGCTGAAGAGGAGGAGACGCGTCCACAGGAAGAATCCGCCTCCCCCGCTCCCCGGCCGCCGCCGGCCTCCACGCCTTCCCCGTACATCCGAAACCTTCAGGAAGGGCTCCAGTCCAAAATAAGGCCCGCGTCGCCGCTGCAGAGTCGGCCGGCGCTGGGCAAGCCCTTGAGGGAGGCGGTGGCTCAGCCGGGGCTGACGGTGCAGCCCACCAAGCAGGCGCAGATCGTGAAGACCAGCCAACACCTGGGCTCTGGACAGGCCCAGGGCGTAAGAAACGGCAGCGCCAAGATGCAGGTGTCTCCGCAGAATCCTCCGCCGAGCCCCATGCCCGGGAGGCTGGCCGCCACCCCCGCCGCTGGAGGCAGAAGCCTGCATCTGGAGGGAGCCGCCTCGGGCCACTTGGGCGATCGGCTGGGGCCCAGCCCCGGGGTCCAGCTGCAGCATGGTGAGGGCGACGCTGCGTATCCTTTACCGAGCAAGGTCAAAACTGCGGAGAGGCTTCTCTCTCACGCCACCGCGGCTGTGGACGTGGCCCCTCTAAACCCAGGGGGGCCCATGAGCTGTGGCGACTCGCGACACCCAGCTTCCCTGGCCAGTTCGGGCTCCTCCGGCTCTCCTTCCAGCAGCATCAAGATGTCAAGTTCCACCAGTAGTTTGGCTTCAAGCAGCAGTTTTTCGGATGGCTTCAAAGTTCAAGGACCAGAGGCTCGGATTAAAGACAAGGTTGGTAGCCAGGTTCTGGGCGGCACGGCCGAGCACAGACCTCGCAATACTCCGTTCATGGGCATCATGGATAAGACGGCGCGGTTCCAGCAGCAGAACCACCCTCCCGGGCGCCCCTGGCACTGCCCGGGGCCAGAGGGGCTGCCCACAAACACGCCTTCTGCAGCTGGCCTGCAGGCCCCGAACTCCGAGAAGCCATCTCTCAGACAAGCAGGAGGATCCAGTAGCCAAGCCAAGACCTGCCTTGGGTCTGCCCTGGGTGGAGGTGCCCACAACGGGGCCCAGGGGAAGGCGCTCGAAGAAAAGAAGTGCCAGGTTCCAGTCCACTGTCAAGACAGCAGGGTAACTAAGGCCATTTCTCATCTGTATCAGGAAAGTATGTCCAAACAGCAGTCTCATATCAGCACTGAAGCCCACAGGAGTCACCTCCCTTCAGCGAAACCAAAGCGATCTTTCATAGAATCAAATGTGTGAGCCTTAATAAGAAAGACCCGTGTGAAATATTTGGAACACAGTGTCTTGACGCCTGAGAATAATTAAACGGTTGTACATGAGAAAAATTACTTTTTAGCCATATATTTTTTTCCCTCAGGGGTGGATCAGATGCCATTGATATATTGAAAGTGTGGGATTAAATTTCTTCAGTAAATAGCTGTTAGTCGCCAGAAATAAGAATGCTAACCAGAATTAAAAACTGTAGCTAGCTAGGCCTATTGAGTTAAACCTTTAAGACAGCCAGGAAGACCTAACTCACGCTTTTCTCTCGTGAAATTGGTTTTTATCACTTCACTCCTAGTGTCTGCTATGTAGTAAGACCATATTCTTAGATAATGTAAATGTTCAGTGATAGCTTAACTCAGGACATAATATCCAGGTGATATGTTCTGGAAAAGAGGAAATTTTCAAGTTCCAGTTCCAGTAAGTAAAATCTTAATTTATATGTATGTATGTATATATATACATACAGCTGACTCTTAAACGCAGGAGACGGTGGCACCAACCTCCTATACAGTCAGAAATCCATGTATAACTTTACAGTTGGTCCCCTGGAAGGTTCCACATCCTTGTTCTTGGATCATGTAGTACTGTAGTATGTGCTGACTGAAAAAGAAAATACTGGACCTGCACAGATCAAACCCCTGCTGTTCAAGGGTCAGTGTGTTGTGTGTGTGTGTGTATATATATACATATATATATATAATCCTAAATATAAATATGACTTGACATATTATATAGCTGTTCTTTTTTTATTAAGCTCAGCACTAGGTATTGTTCTCTTCATAGCAGTTCCCCTAAAAGGATGAAACTCTTATTTCTCTATTATAGTTCTCATTAAAAATATTTTTTAGCAGATTTTTTTGAACTATATTCCCATTTCAAGGTATTTTTAATATTTGGGAACCATATAAATCATTTGGATTCATGGTTGGTGGTTAGGTTGAATTTGGGCTAAAACACTGAAGTTTTGCCTATTATTATCCTGTAGTCTTAGCATTCTTGGTGACATGTAAATTAGCTCTCAACTAGCTCCCAGCCTGCTTTTATCAATGACAGCACTCCTGGAACAAGCCTTCCAAGGTCCTCTAAGGACAATATTCAATTTGGATACTTAGGGTAGGGTTGGCTATTGCTTTTGTTTATTATACAATCATTTCTTTAGAGCTATATGTTGTACATATGAAATAGTTAAGTTGTATTCAGACTTGTAAATATAACTATTTCAAGTAGTTAATCTTAGTCATATATTTGCATGTTCTTTTTAAGCTTCATCCATGCTGGTTATTGCACTGAGCGATATATATGGCATGTTAACAGTATCCAAGTAATGGCACTTTATCTCGTCTATATGAACACCTCTGAGGTGCTACTTAAGTCCAAACTGATGTATTATTCATTTGTAAAGATAAGGTAAGCCCAGCTACTCATTAAACCAGCAGGAAGACGGTGAGATACTTACTCAACCGGTGATATGTTCTGGAAAAGAGGAAATTTTCAAGTTCCAGTTCCAGTAAGTAAAATCTTAATTTATATGTATGTATGTATATATACATACAGCTGACTCTTAAACGCAGGAGACGGTGGCACCAACCTCCTATACAGTCAGAAATCCATGTATAACTTTACAGTTGGTCCCCTGGAAGGTTCCACATCCTTGTTCTTGGATCATGTAGTACTGTAGTATGTGCTGACTGAAAAAGAAAATACTGGACCTGCACAGATCAAACCCCTGCTGTTCAAGGGTCAGTGTGTTGTGTGTGTGTGTATATATATACATATATATATATAATCCTAAATATAAATATGACTTGACATATTATATAGCTGTTCTTTTTTTATTAAGCTCAGCACTAGGTATTGTTCTCTTCATAGCAGTTCCCCTAAAAGGATGAAACTCTTATTTCTCTATTATAGTTCTCATTAAAAATATTTTTTAGCAGATTTTTTTGAACTATATTCCCATTTCAAGGTATTTTTAATATTTGGGAACCATATAAATCATTTGGATTCATGGTTGGTGGTTAGGTTGAATTTGGGCTAAAACACTGAAGTTTTGCCTATTATTATCCTGTAGTCTTAGCATTCTTGGTGACATGTAAATTAGCTCTCAACTAGCTCCCAGCCTGCTTTTATCAATGACAGCACTCCTGGAACAAGCCTTCCAAGGTCCTCTAAGGACAATATTCAATTTGGATACTTAGGGTAGGGTTGGCTATTGCTTTTGTTTATTATACAATCATTTCTTTAGAGCTATATGTTGTACATATGAAATAGTTAAGTTGTATTCAGACTTGTAAATATAACTATTTCAAGTAGTTAATCTTAGTCATATATTTGCATGTTCTTTTTAAGCTTCATCCATGCTGGTTATTGCACTGAGCGATATATATGGCATGTTAACAGTATCCAAGTAATGGCACTTTATCTCGTCTATATGAACACCTCTGAGGTGCTACTTAAGTCCAAACTGATGTATTATTCATTTGTAAAGATAAGGTACAGGAATGAACCTTGAATTAAAAGTATTTTTATATGAAAACGATGTGCTATTGGAGGATGTTAAAATGCTAGTTTTCAGAGAGGTGAGAGCGTATTTGTTTTGTATGTTGGGGTGTGAAATTTATTTTCTAGAATTGGAGAGAAGGAAGTTCTATATTTACAGAATGTTTTAAAAATGAAGAGTTGTAATGAAATTCCTATTGAGCACCATTATGGTTTTGTACGAATAGGAATCGTCCGGTGTCATTCTTCAAACATTTGTTCCTGTATACTATGTACTTTGTACAGTCTTTTTTTTTTTTTTTTTTTGAGGCTTTTCATGAGGTTCTGCTATAACTACTATGGCTTATTTATTGTTTTCTTTAATATTTGTGGAAGTCTTGCTCTTTCATTATGTAGTTTTGTTTCTGCACAACTACTGTACTTTTCCGTCTGGAATAAAGACAATTAATAGACTTTGTTTTGCCTTAAATGAAAAAGTGGCTGAGTAGAGAAGATCCTGATGCTCCATACAATCTGCCTTGCTTTAATCGTGAGTGATCTCGTTACCACAAAAAAGTAGACAGCTTGTTTTCCAGTAATACTACAAATACATACATACTTTTATTTCATTTCAGAACAAGGGTAATGGCTTAATTTAGAAATCCCCAAATATTCCAAGGTCTGAATTCGACTTTTTGCCTGAAATAAGCATCATGCACGAGGATACTCTGTTCCAGAAATCGTGGCATCTTGTTTTTATTGGCAACATGGTATCTTCAGTATTTAACTCTCACTTTGGTGAGAGCACAGTACTGAACACTGTGCTAATGTGGAATTTTGTTCTTCACATTTGCATCATCTTTGAGTTAAAAGTGTTTATACCCACATATTTCAGAGTAGTGTGAATGAGCACGAACATCAAACTGTTTGCCATTATTTAAACTCAAGGTAAAAAACAAACTGGGTAGGAGGAGGAGAAGCTCTATTAACAGGTAAGTTCTTACTGGAAGACTGGTCCTGTGATGCTGCCAGTGTGACTGTTGGTAGACTGCCAATTTATTTAAACATAAGGTACAGGAATGAACCTTGAATTAAAAGTATTTTTATATGAAAACGATGTGCTATTGGAGGATGTTAAAATGCTAGTTTTCAGAGAGGTGAGAGCGTATTTGTTTTGTATGTTGGGGTGTGAAATTTATTTTCTAGAATTGGAGAGAAGGAAGTTCTATATTTACAGAATGTTTTAAAAATGAAGAGTTGTAATGAAATTCCTATTGAGCACCATTATGGTTTTGTACGAATAGGAATCGTCCGGTGTCATTCTTCAAACATTTGTTCCTGTATACTATGTACTTTGTACAGTCTTTTTTTTTTTTTTTTTTTGAGGCTTTTCATGAGGTTCTGCTATAACTACTATGGCTTATTTATTGTTTTCTTTAATATTTGTGGAAGTCTTGCTCTTTCATTATGTAGTTTTGTTTCTGCACAACTACTGTACTTTTCCGTCTGGAATAAAGACAATTAATAGACTTTGTTTTGCCTTAAATGAAAAAGTGGCTGAGTAGAGAAGATCCTGATGCTCCATACAATCTGCCTTGCTTTAATCGTGAGTGATCTCGTTACCACAAAAAAGTAGACAGCTTGTTTTCCAGTAATACTACAAATACATACATACTTTTATTTCATTTCAGAACAAGGGTAATGGCTTAATTTAGAAATCCCCAAATATTCCAAGGTCTGAATTCGACTTTTTGCCTGAAATAAGCATCATGCACGAGGATACTCTGTTCCAGAAATCGTGGCATCTTTTTTTTATTGGCAACATGGTATCTTCAGTATTTAACTCTCACTTTGGTGAGAGCACAGTACTGAACACTGTGCTAATGTGGAATTTTGTTCTTCACATTTGCATCATCTTTGAGTTAAAAGTGTTTATACCCACATATTTCAGAGTAGTGTGAATGAGCACGAACATCAAACTGTTTGCCATTATTTAAACTCAAGGTAAAAAACAAACTGGGTAGGAGGAGGAGAAGCTCTATTAACAGGTAAGTTCTTACTGGAAGACTGGTCCTGTGATGCTGCCAGTGTGACTGTTGGTAGACTGTATTACACATTATGATTTTGATGGATTCTGAGTAAAGGCATTTGGTCCAGTAACTCCAGGAAGTGCCATCTCCTTGGGAAGCTACTGGTCAGAGCTGAGGACCAGGCAGCGGGCCGGGGTGTGCGCGCCCGCCCGCCCGCCCGCCCGCCCGACAGTGGCCCCCGAGAGTGCAGGAGGATGTGGTGTCCTTCCCTGTGGATGGTTTGGGAGTTGGTTTAATGTTTTGTTTGCCTGTGTTTGGGGGGTGGGGAGGAGGAGTTAGCTTTGGTTTGTGTAGAAAAACAGAAGGACATCACTTTAGTAAATTATCTTTTCAGCCATTTAACTAGAAATTACCCTGGTGAAATGTAGGAAAGAAAATCACCTTCTTTAAAACACTGAACAAAATAGCCAGTCTTTTAATGTGTTTTCTCTGTCAGTGGCTGCAATGATTTCTAATAATTTTTTTTACATGAAAGCCAGCCAGCTCTTTTGGAAAATAGGTATATATCTAGTCCAGTAGTGAGCTCTTCCAGTTTTACCAAGTCTTTTTGACTGAATCTATACTTACATTGCTTTCTTCCTTTTTATTTCGGTGTTTTCAAATTACAGAACTACAGTGAATGAAGGCTGAGGGGTAAGTACAGAATCCTGGTCCCTCCCTGCCCTTAAGAGTTTAGTTCTATGAAGCTTTCCATTAATGACGTCCATTCTGGTGAACAACTTGTGAGATGAATGCAGTCAACACAACCTCAACTCCTGAACTTGGAGAGTGAATGTTCACCAGGATATTGTATTAGCTGTCAGCATCATGGGTTCCAGAAATCGTGGCATCTTGTTTTATTGGCAACATGGTATCTTCAGTATTTAACTCTCACTTTGGTGAGAGCACAGTACTGAACACTGTGCTAATGTGGAATTTTGTTCTTCACATTTGCATCATCTTTGAGTTAAAAGTGTTTATACCCACATATTTCAGAGTAGTGTGAATGAGCACGAACATCAAACTGTTTGCCATTATTTAAACTCAAGGTAAAAAACAAACTGGGTAGGAGGAGGAGAAGCTCTATTAACAGGTAAGTTCTTACTGGAAGACTGGTCCTGTGATGCTGCCAGTGTGACTGTTGGTAGACTGTATTACACATTATGATTTTGATGGATTCTGAGTAAAGGCATTTGGTCCAGTAACTCCAGGAAGTGCCATCTCCTTGGGAAGCTACTGGTCAGAGCTGAGGACCAGGCAGCGGGGCCGGGGGTGTGTGCGCCGCCCGCCCGCCCGCCCGCCCGCCCGACAGTGGCCCCCGAGAGTGCAGGAGGATGTGGTGTCCTTCCCTGTGGATGGTTTGGGAGTTGGTTTAATGTTTTGTTTGCCTGTGTTTGGGGGGTGGGGAGGAGGAGTTAGCTTTGGTTTGTGTAGAAAAACAGAAGGACATCACTTTAGTAAATTATCTTTTCAGCCATTTAACTAGAAATTACCCTGGTGAAATGTAGGAAAGAAAATCACCTTCTTTAAAACACTGAACAAAATAGCCAGTCTTTTAATGTGTTTTCTCTGTCAGTGGCTGCAATGATTTCTAATAATTTTTTACATGAAAGCCAGCCAGCTCTTTTGGAAAATAGGTATATATCTAGTCCAGTAGTGAGCTCTTCCAGTTTTACCAAGTCTTTTTGACTGAATCTATACTTACATTGCTTTCTTCCTTTTTATTTCGGTGTTTTCAAATTACAGAACTACAGTGAATGAAGGCTGAGGGGTAAGTACAGAATCCTGGTCCCTCCCTGCCCTTAAGAGTTTAGTTCTATGAAGCTTTCCATTAATGACGTCCATTCTGGTGAACAACTTGTGAGATGAATGCAGTCAACACAACCTCAACTCCCTGAACTTGAAGTTTTCTTATGAGTGAATGTTCACCAGGATATTGTATTAGCTGTCAGCATATTGTGTCAAAATGTAGTCACCTCAGCTTAAACTGTTATGTGAGGCATTGTTAAGAACTCTTAATTCTAAAAGGCTAGTTTGCCACTTTATATGTTACAGCAAAGTCAGCTTAATGTATCTGTGATAATTTATGCCATCTAACTTATACCTAGGTTTGAACAAGGGGGAAAAATATGATTACTACCTTGCAAACTTAGAATCTAACAAAACAGTTCCTTAAACATGTCAAGTGATTTTCTCAATTTATTCATAAACATATCTATAATTATTTTTATAAAAATCTCTTTAAAAGGATTCCAGAGTTATCAAATGAACTGTTATTAGCTAGGATTTCATTGTGTTATATTCTAAGGACATTCCTGGTGGTCCAGTGGGTAAGGACACCGCCTTGCCGTGTGAGGGGGGCCGGTTTGATCCCTGGCCTGGGAGGATCCCACGTGCCGCAGAGCAGCTGGACCGATGTGTCCAATTACGAGCCAGTGTTCTGGAGCACATGCGCACAGAGTTGGTGCTCTGCAGTGAGAGAGGCCACTGCAATGGCAGGCTCACACAGGCCAAAGAATAAAGATGGATGAAAATAAATAAATCAATAAAAAAGAGGCCAAAATAAAAAAAAAAACTGATTTCTATATCATCTGATGCATGGATGTATGAATGTACATATACTTGTTCCAATGTACAAATAGACAACTAGAAGAAACACTGTGTCTGGAGAGGACATAGGACTTTCTAATAATTTTTACATGAAAGCCAGCCAGCTCTTTTGGAAAATAGGTATATATCTAGTCCAGTAGTGAGCTCTTCCAGTTTTACCAAGTCTTTTTGACTGAATCTATACTTACATTGCTTTCTTCCTTTTTATTTCGGTGTTTTCAAATTACAGAACTACAGTGAATGAAGGCTGAGGGGTAAGTACAGAATCCTGGTCCCTCCCTGCCCTTAAGAGTTTAGTTCTATGAAGCTTTCCATTAATGACGTCCATTCTGGTGAACAACTTGTGAGATGAATGCAGTCAACACAACCTCAACTCCCTGAACTTGAAGTTTTCTTATGAGTGAATGTTCACCAGGATATTGTATTAGCTGTCAGCATATTGTGTCAAAATGTAGTCACCTCAGCTTAAACTGTTATGTGAGGCATTGTTAAGAACTCTTAATTCTAAAAGGCTAGTTTGCCACTTTATATGTTACAGCAAAGTCAGCTTAATGTATCTGTGATAATTTATGCCATCTAACTTATACCTAGGTTTGAACAAGGGGGAAAAATATGATTACTACCTTGCAAACTTAGAATCTAACAAAACAGTTCCTTAAACATGTCAAGTGATTTTCTCAATTTATTCATAAACATATCTATAATTATTTTTATAAAAATCTCTTTAAAAGGATTCCAGAGTTATCAAATGAACTGTTATTAGCTAGGATTTCATTGTGTTATATTCTAAGGACATTCCTGGTGGTCCAGTGGGTAAGGACACCGCCTTGCCGTGTGAGGGGGGCCGGTTTGATCCCTGGCCTGGGAGGATCCCACGTGCCGCAGAGCAGCTGGACCGATGTGTCCAATTACGAGCCAGTGTTCTGGAGCACATGCGCACAGAGTTGGTGCTCTGCAGTGAGAGAGGCCACTGCAATGGCAGGCTCACACAGGCCAAAGAATAAAGATGGATGAAAATAAATAAATCAATAAAAAAGAGGCCAAAATAAAAAAAAAAAAACTGATTTCTATATCATCTGATGCATGGATGTATGAATGTACATATACTTGTTCCAATGTACAAATAGACAACTAGAAGAAACACTGTGTCTGGAGAGGACATAGGCATTCGTATCTTGCAAATTTTTAAGATGAGAAATCCTTACAGAACAATTTCAACTGTATTCTGTTTTTTTTATTAATCTGAATATATTAAAAGTTTGTGTTTTGTATCAAACTAATAAAGGGGAAAAGTCAAGGGCACTAAAACACTATGCTCTGAATCTACTGGCAAAACAGGTATGGTCAATCTAGAAGTCTCAGTGGTAACCAAGAAAGCATAAAATCAAAACTCAACTTCATATAACTAACAGGTTCAAGGTCATTTTCAGAGTCAATGGTCCTTAAGAGCTACTGGAAAACTAGGTAACCTGCTCTTACAGGGAGTTACAATGTACTTCATTTTTTTTCTCATGAAATAATACAAAGCTTTTACAAAGATCACCATCAAGAAAAGAGAGACGGGAGGGGTCAGGGATACACCTATGACTGATCAACTATATTCCAATAATAAAAAATAAAAATGAGATAAAAAGGCATGATGGGGAAAAATAAATTATGTGTTCTAGATTCTGATCTTTGGTTATGATGGAATATGATGTATAACAAGAATAAATTTTAGCGTTGCAATTTAAAGTTTAAAACTTTCTCCACAGGTTAAGATTTTTTTCACTAGTATATAAAAAGGCTTTTATTACTGGTAACAGGAAAGAGGTTATATTTGTTGCTTAGTCTGTATGTTTTAAAGAATGAAAATAGTAAGGTTTTTTTTATAGGTAAGTAAAGTTTACCTGCTTTGCTTTTAAAGTCTGATTAGTATCTACCTTTAAATCATTCAAATGGAGATTACAGTATGATACAAACAATTTTATTTTTGATGTGTTTCCAGCCATCGATCGATGGCCATTTTCAGAGTCCGGTTTGGTGTAAGTACCACTGAAGAAAGAACAAGGTTTGTCATGGGACTGGTACGTTTCTTTTTGCTGATCCAGTTTTCCATTGCTTCCTTTTCATATGAGTAGCCATCTAAAAAAAAAAAAAACAACTATTTGCAATGTAGGAAAGGCAAGTTAGGATTATTAACATGGTGGGTACAAAACCTCCAATGCCAAGGCCTTTACTGTGATGTAACTGGTATTCTTGTCTTGCACTAGTGCTCCCAAAATATTTCTGCAGTAGGATCCTAAATTCTACCATTTAAGATCCATTAAGATTGCACAGATTACCTTGAACAGTGTCAAACAAAAACTGAAAAGGGGGACTTATGTTAAAAATTCAGACGTAGCCCAAAGGAAGAAAGGAAACGAGTCAGAGAGGAAACGGGTGGTGAAGCCGCAAGGCCCTGCTGCTGCTGCTGCCCGCTCTGCGTCTGGAGAAGGGAGCAAGGAGCTCTAGGGAAGACTCAGCCAAACTTTCTGACACACTAAAAAGTCAAAAGAAACATATTCAGAGATTATAGACCTCGCCCCACTGTAACCTTGATAGTAAAGGGATTTACAGTGCTCCCCAAAATTAAGATCCGCTGGGCTAAAGGTTAACACCATGTTCTTACAAATGTCTTTGCACGTGTAAAGGTTAGAGGTTTTACATCACTACTTTTTTATACTTGTAGATTGTTCTCTTAAGCTGAAAATGTTAGCGTTGCAATTTAAAGTTTAAAACTTTCTCCACAGGTTAAGATTTTTTCACTAGTATATAAAAAGGCTTTTATTACTGGTAACAGGAAAGAGGTTATATTTGTTGCTTAGTCTGTATGTTTTAAAGAATGAAAATAGTAAGGTTTTTTATAGGTAAGTAAAGTTTACCTGCTTTGCTTTTAAAGTCTGATTAGTATCTACCTTTAAATCATTCAAATGGAGATTACAGTATGATACAAACAATTTTATTTTTGATGTGTTTCCAGCCATCGATCGATGGCCATTTTCAGAGTCCGGTTTGGTGTAAGTACCACTGAAGAAAGAACAAGGTTTGTCATGGGACTGGTACGTTTCTTTTTGCTGATCCAGTTTTCCATTGCTTCCTTTTCATATGAGTAGCCATCTAAAAAAAAAAAAAACAACTATTTGCAATGTAGGAAAGGCAAGTTAGGATTATTAACATGGTGGGTACAAAACCTCCAATGCCAAGGCCTTTACTGTGATGTAACTGGTATTCTTGTCTTGCACTAGTGCTCCCAAAATATTTCTGCAGTAGGATCCTAAATTCTACCATTTAAGATCCATTAAGATTGCACAGATTACCTTGAACAGTGTCAAAAAAAAACTGAAAAGGGGGACTTATGTTAAAAATTCAGACGTAGCCCAAAGGAAGAAAGGAAACGAGTCAGAGAGGAAACGGGTGGTGAAGCCGCAAGGCCCTGCTGCTGCTGCTGCCCGCTCTGCGTCTGGAGAAGGGAGCAAGGAGCTCTAGGGAAGACTCAGCCAAACTTTCTGACACACTAAAAAGTCAAAAGAAACATATTCAGAGATTATAGACCTCGCCCCACTGTAACCTTGATAGTAAAGGGATTTACAGTGCTCCCCAAAATTAAGATCCGCTGGGCTAAAGGTTAACACCATGTTCTTACAAATGTCTTTGCACGTGTAAAGGTTAGAGGTTTTACATCACTACTTTTTTATACTTGTAGATTGTTCTCTTAAGCTGAAAATGTTAGGTTATACTGCTTGAATGCAATTTGAAACTATTTTAATCTGCAGTGCACACAGCTGCTGCAAATGAACGACACCAGTGTGTTACTAACCTAAGGAAAGGTTTGGAAGATTTCTTTCTCTGTCACCATGATAGATCCACTTGTTTAGTCGCTGTCATGTCTGACTCTCTTGCAACCATGGACTGTAGCCTGCCAGGTTCCTCTGTCCATGGGATTTCCCAGACAAGAAGACTGGAGCAGGTTGCCGTGTCCTTCTCCAGGGGATCTTCCAGGTCAGGAATCAAACCTGAGTCTCCCACATTGGCAGGTGGAGTCTTTGCCATTGGGGAAGCCCCTGGTAGACCCACCAGGGCTAACTGAAATTCTGTGTTTGGCAATTACTTGAAAGGTTTTCTTTCTGACTATGTTACTGGACATAAAATGTGGTCCCTTTACTTCCCATTTTATCCTCCCAATTATTAGAGAATGGTTTGCTTTTCATGATTATTTTTAACATTTAAGTATCTTCACAGTAAAACTATAAAAACAAGTAACATCCAAGAGTCTATTATCTGTCCAACCCATGCTCCCTTCCTTCCCATACAGGTAACCAGGTAAGTTAGTTTCTATCTTTTCCTTTTGGAAATATAAGCAAACGTATGTGTACACCCACAGTGCCTCTCTATTCTTACATAAGGTTAGCATGCTCCACACTATTCTATGCCTGATTGGTTTTGTATTTAACAATACCTTGCTTTGTTATTCCCCCACATCCCTGTATGGATATATTAATAAACACCTGGGTTATTTCCAGTACCTTTTTACCAACAGTGCTGCAATGAACAATCTCCTCATCTGGCAGGAGAATCTAGCAGTAGGATTTGCTGCATTGAAGAATAAATTTATATATAACTTTGCTAGAAATGCTTCCATAGGAATGCTACCATGTTTTCCCACTAGCAACACTGATCAGAGTGCCTGGAGCCCAGCCAAGAGACTATATGTTGCCAAACTGAGTTTTACATCATTTTAAAGAAGCTAGAATATTTTTTCATATGTTTTAAGAGCCAGTTGCTTTTATTTTTCCTGTAAACTGACCATATTTTTATACTTGTAGATTGTTCTCTTAAGCTGAAAATGTTAGGTTATACTGCTTGAATGCAATTTGAAACTATTTTAATCTGCAGTGCACACAGCTGCTGCAAATGAACGACACCAGTGTGTTACTAACCTAAGGAAAGGTTTGGAAGATTTCTTTCTCTGTCACCATGATAGATCCACTTGTTTAGTCGCTGTCATGTCTGACTCTCTTGCAACCATGGACTGTAGCCTGCCAGGTTCCTCTGTCCATGGGATTTCCCAGACAAGAAGACTGGAGCAGGTTGCCGTGTCCTTCTCCAGGGGATCTTCCAGGTCAGGAATCAAACCTGAGTCTCCCACATTGGCAGGTGGAGTCTTTGCCATTGGGGAAGCCCCTGGTAGACCCACCAGGGCTAACTGAAATTCTGTGTTTGGCAATTACTTGAAAGGTTTTCTTTCTGACTATGTTACTGGACATAAAATGTGGTCCCTTTACTTCCCATTTTATCCTCCCAATTATTAGAGAATGGTTTGCTTTTCATGATTATTTTTAACATTTAAGTATCTTCACAGTAAAACTATAAAAACAAGTAACATCCAAGAGTCTATTATCTGTCCAACCCATGCTCCCTTCCTTCCCATACAGGTAACCAGGTAAGTTAGTTTCTATCTTTTCCTTTTGGAAATATAAGCAAACGTATGTGTACACCCACAGTGCCTCTCTATTCTTACATAAGGTTAGCATGCTCCACACTATTCTATGCCTGATTGGTTTTGTATTTAACAATACCTTGCTTTGTTATTCCCCCACATCCCTGTATGGATATATTAATAAACACCTGGGTTATTTCCAGTACCTTTTTACCAACAGTGCTGCAATGAACAATCTCCTCATCTGGCAGGAGAATCTAGCAGTAGGATTTGCTGCATTGAAGAATAAATTTATATATAACTTTGCTAGAAATGCTTCCATAGGAATGCTACCATGTTTTCCCCACTAGCAACACTGATCAGAGTGCCTGGAGCCCAGCCAAGAGACTATATGTTGCCAAACTGAGTTTTTACATCATTTTAAAGAAGCTAGAATATTTTTTCATATGTTTTAAGAGCCAGTTGCTTTTATTTTTTCCTGTAAACTGACCATATTTTTGACTAATTTTTCTACTAGGTTGCTCTTAATTTCAGATCTATTTGTGAGATATAATTGACAGAAGCTTCAGGTATGCAACACAATTATGTGTGTTCTTGTTTCTCAGGACTGCTTTGGTTATTTGGACTCTTTTGTAGTTTCATACACATTTTTAGGATTCTTTAGTTTCTGTGAAAAATGCCATTGCATTTTTGACAGAGATTGCACTGAATCTGTAGATTGCTTAGGTAGTATGGACATTTTAACAATATTCTTATCCATGAGCACAGAAATTTCTTTCCATTTATGTTTTCAATTAATGTCTTATAGTTTTCAGTGTATAGATCTCTCACCTCCTGAGTTAAATTCTTAGGTATTACATTCTTTTTGACACAAACACAAACGGAATTATTTTCTTAATTTCTCTTTCTGCTTATTAGTATACAGAAACAAAACTGACTTTTACACACTGACCATGTAAACTAACTTCATTTATGATAGTGCTTTTTGGTGAACTCTTTAGGGTTTTCTATGTATGTCATCTTCAAGTTTTACTTCTTTTCCAGCTTGGATGCTTTTTATTTCTTTTTCTTGCCTAAATGCATGGGCAAGGACTTCCAATGTGTTGAGTATAAGTGGTGAGAGTCTGCATCCGTGTCTTGTTCCAGATCTTTAAAGAGATTTCAGCGTTTCACTATCGAGTTATGATATGAGCTTGTCACATATGACCTTTATGATGTTATGGTAATGCTCTCTATGCCTGCTTGAACATTTTTATCATAAACAGTGAATTCTGATACTTTTCTGCATCTATTGAGATGTTCATATGATTTTCACCTTTTTCCTTTTTTTTAAAGATTTATTTATTTATTGGGGGTGGAGTGGGGAGGGAGGGGAGCAGGCGGGTTACTTCTATTGGTCTTTCATTTGTCTATTTTCATCCGTCTTTGTTCTTTGGCCCGTGTGGGCCTCCCATCGCGGTGGCCTCTGTTGTCACAGAGCACCGGCTCTGGGCGCATGCGCTCCAGAGCTCTGGCTCGGTAATTGGCATTTAAAGAAGCTAGAATATTTTTCATATGTTTTAAGAGCCAGTTGCTTTTATTTTTCCTGTAAACTGACCATATTTTTGACTAATTTTTCTACTAGGTTGCTCTTAATTTCAGATCTATTTGTGAGATATAATTGACAGAAGCTTCAGGTATGCAACACAATTATGTGTGTTCTTGTTTCTCAGGACTGCTTTGGTTATTTGGACTCTTTTGTAGTTTCATACACATTTTTAGGATTCTTTAGTTTCTGTGAAAAATGCCATTGCATTTTTGACAGAGATTGCACTGAATCTGTAGATTGCTTAGGTAGTATGGACATTTTAACAATATTCTTATCCATGAGCACAGAAATTTCTTTCCATTTATGTTTTCAATTAATGTCTTATAGTTTTCAGTGTATAGATCTCTCACCTCCTGAGTTAAATTCTTAGGTATTACATTCTTTTTGACACAAACACAAACGGAATTATTTTCTTAATTTCTCTTTCTGCTTATTAGTATACAGAAACAAAACTGACTTTTACACACTGACCATGTAAACTAACTTCATTTATGATAGTGCTTTTTGGTGAACTCTTTAGGGTTTTCTATGTATGTCATCTTCAAGTTTTACTTCTTTTCCAGCTTGGATGCTTTTTATTTCTTTTTCTTGCCTAAATGCATGGGCAAGGACTTCCAATGTGTTGAGTATAAGTGGTGAGAGTCTGCATCCGTGTCTTGTTCCAGATCTTTAAAGAGATTTCAGCGTTTCACTATCGAGTTATGATATGAGCTTGTCACATATGACCTTTATGATGTTATGGTAATGCTCTCTATGCCTGCTTGAACATTTTTATCATAAACAGTGAATTCTGATACTTTTCTGCATCTATTGAGATGTTCATATGATTTTCACCTTTTTCCTTTTTTTTAAAGATTTATTTATTTATTGGGGGGGTGGGGTGGGGAGGGAGGGGAGCAGGCGGGCTGCTTCTATTGGTCTTTCATTTGTCTATTTTCATCCGTCTTTGTTCTTTGGCCCGTGTGGGCCTCCCATCGCGGTGGCCTCTGTTGTCACAGAGCACCGGCTCTGGGCGCATGCACTCCAGAGCTCTGGCTCGGTAATTGGACACATCGGTCCAGCTGCTCCGCGGCACGTGGGATCTTCCCAGGCCAGGGATCGAACCGGCGCCCCTTGCACTGCAAGGCAGTGTCCGTACCCACTGGACCACCAGGGAAGCCCTCACCTTTTTCTTAATGTGATATATCACACTGATTGATTTACAGATGCTGAATAATTCTTGCATCCCTGGAATAAATCCACTTAACCATGGTGTATGTTTAATGTACTGTTGAATTTGGCTTGCTGATATTTTGTTGAGGATTTTTGCGTCTACAGGTTATCAAGGATATTGACCTGAAATTTCCTTTTCTTGTGGTTTCCTTGTCTGATTTTGTTATTATCAGGGTAATGGTGGCTCATAAAATGAGTTTGTATGTGTTCCCTCTTATTTTGTTTGGAAGAGTTTAACAGGGATTGAAGTTTTTCTTTAAGTTTTATTTCATCCATGGAATATGAATACTTTAGTCGTTATACTCTTTTGGATTTTGAGTCCAGGTTAGGAAGTATAGGGATACTTTCTGGGTTACCTTCATTATATTACCAAGGAGCTTATCTTCATTTTCTTCTGGGTCCTGTAATGGTTTCCATTTTTTTTATATGTCTGATTCACTTGGAATTAATTTAGATGTGTATTATGACAGACTGAGCTACTTTTATCCTTTCATAGGACTGTTTAATTGTCAGAATACCACTTGTTTAAATTCTTTATTTTTCCCACTAATTTAAAATTTCATCTTTATCATTCACTAAATTTCCAAGTATACTTGGATCAATTTCTGGTTTTTTAAAAATTTTTTTCCATTAGTCTGTCTGTCCATGTGCTGATACCACACTGTGTTTTTACAGAGACTTTATAACATGTTCTAATATCTGGTAGGCTCTTTGTTATGAATTCTTTATGTTGGAACCTATGAATCACCTGCTATATTTCTAGGAGAAAGCCTGATAGTGACAGCCAGTTGACAGTGAGTCTTCCTGTATCAGTATGCTAAGCTTTCCATCACAGGGATGTCTTATGGTTTTCTTCATGATGATTTGGCAAATTTGGCCTATTTCTTATATCCAGTGTTTGGTTTTGTTCTCTGCAGAGCTCGGTACTCCAGAGCTCTGGCTCGGTAATTGGACACATCGGTCCAGCTGCTCCGCGCACGTGGGATCTTCCCAGGCCAGGGATCGAACCGGCGCCTTGCACTGCAAGGCAGTGTCCGTACCACTGGACCACCAGGAAGCCCTCACCTTTTTCTTAATGTGATATATCACACTGATTGATTTACAGATGCTGAATAATTCTTGCATCCCTGGAATAAATCCACTTAACCATGGTGTATGTTTAATGTACTGTTGAATTTGGCTTGCTGATATTTTGTTGAGGATTTTTGCGTCTACAGGTTATCAAGGATATTGACCTGAAATTTCCTTTTCTTGTGGTTTCCTTGTCTGATTTTGTTATTATCAGGGTAATGGTGGCTCATAAAATGAGTTTGTATGTTTTCCCCTCTTATTTTGTTTGGAAGAGTTTAACAGGGATTGAAGTTTTTCTTTAAGTTTTATTTCATCCATGGAATATGAATACTTTAGTCGTTATACTCTTTTGGATTTTGAGTCCAGGTTAGGAAGTATAGGGATACTTTCTGGGTTACCTTCATTATATTACCAAGGAGCTTATCTTCATTTTCTTCTGGGTCCTGTAATGGTTTCCATTTTTTTTATATGTCTGATTCACTTGGAATTAATTTAGATGTGTATTATGACAGACTGAGCTACTTTTATCCTTTCATAGGACTGTTTAATTGTCAGAATACCACTTGTTTAAATTCTTTATTTTTCCCACTAATTTAAAATTTCATCTTTATCATTCACTAAATTTCCAAGTATACTTGGATCAATTTCTGGTTTTTAAAAAATTCTTTTCCATTAGTCTGTCTGTCCATGTGCTGATACCACACTGTGTTTTTTTACAGAGACTTTATAACATGTTCTAATATCTGGTAGGCTCTTTGTTATGAATTCTTTATGTTGGAACCTATGAATCACCTGCTATATTTCTAGGAGAAAGCCTGATAGTGACAGCCAGTTGACAGTGAGTCTTCCTGTATCAGTATGCTAAGCTTTCCATCACAGGGATGTCTTATGGTTTTCTTCATGATGATTTGGCAAATTTGGCCTATTTCTTATATCCAGTGTTTGGTTTTGTTCTCTCCAGCATACCTTTTAAAGGTTTACCTACACAAACAGGCACACACCACAGGAAGGTTGTATAGTGATTCCTTGGTGATTTAACTTGCTAAAGTGCTATTTAGCCCTAGTCGCTCCTCGTTAAATCCTATGGTAAGATTCCTCTAGAGGGAGACAAAAAATAGGGTGAAAGCTCCTAGCAGTGTTGTGCCTAGTCATGGACCTTTATCAGGTAGGGGTAATTAGTTCTGTGCTCCGGATTGCTTTATTTGCTTCATTGTAGGTACGGCTCAAATTTGTCTTACCTTTCCCCTTTAGAGAAAGGAGCACCAGCTTGATAGTTCCTAAGCCAGAGTTCCGAGACACGAAAGTGAGGTTTTCCCATTGTTCCCTGAGTCCTAGAGAACTTTGATGCTTCTGCAAATGCTGTTACCACCTTTTGTTTTTGAGATGTAATCCACATACTACAAAATGCACCTTTTAAGTACACAATTCAGTGGTTCTTGGTGTGATTCACAGAGCTATGCAACCATCATCACCATCTAACTTCACATTTTCATCACTCCACACTCGAAGAAACCTCTTTATGCAGTCCTGAACCTCTGGATCTATTAGGAGTCACTCCTCTCCCCCAGTGACCACAAAGTGCTTTCTGTTTCTATGGATTTCTCTATTGTGGACATTTCAGTTTTTTTCTTTTTCTTTTTAAACATTTATTTTATTTATTTATCCTTTTTTGGTTGGGGAGGGAGGGGCACGGGCGGGCCACTTCTATTCGTCTTTCATTTATCTATTTTCATCCATCTTTGTTCTTTGGCCTGTGTGGGCCGCCCATCGCGGCGGCCTCTGTTGTCGCAGAGCACCAGCTCTGGGCGCATGCGCTCCAGAGCTCCGGCTGGGTAATTGGACACATCGGTCCAGCCACTCCGCGGCACGTGGGATCTTCCCAGGCCAGGGATCAAATCAGCGCCCCTTGCACTGCAAGGCGGTGTCCTTACCCACTGGACCACCAGGGAAGCCCAACATTTGCACATGTGGCCTTTGTCTTATGGTTTTCTTCATGATGATTTGGCAAATTTGGCCTATTTCTTATATCCAGTGTTTGGTTTTGTTCTCTCCAGCATACCTTTTAAAGGTTTACCTACACAAACAGGCACACACCACAGGAAGGTTGTATAGTGATTCCTTGGTGATTTAACTTGCTAAAGTGCTATTTAGCCCTAGTCGCTCCTCGTTAAATCCTATGGTAAGATTCCTCTAGAGGGAGACAAAAAATAGGGTGAAAGCTCCTAGCAGTGTTGTGCCTAGTCATGGACCTTTATCAGGTAGGGGTAATTAGTTCTGTGCTCCGGATTGCTTTATTTGCTTCATTGTAGGTACGGCTCAAATTTGTCTTACCTTTCCCCTTTAGAGAAAGGAGCACCAGCTTGATAGTTCCTAAGCCAGAGTTCCGAGACACGAAAGTGAGGTTTTCCCATTGTTCCCTGAGTCCTAGAGAACTTTGATGCTTCTGCAAATGCTGTTACCACCTTTTGTTTTTGAGATGTAATCCACATACTACAAAATGCACCTTTTAAGTACACAATTCAGTGGTTCTTGGTGTGATTCACAGAGCTATGCAACCATCATCACCATCTAACTTCACATTTTCATCACTCCACACTCGAAGAAACCTCTTTATGCAGTCCTGAACCTCTGGATCTATTAGGAGTCACTCCTCTCCCCCAGTGACCACAAAGTGCTTTCTGTTTCTATGGATTTCTCTATTGTGGACATTTCAGTTTTTTTCTTTTTCTTTTTAAACATTTATTTTATTTATTTATCCTTTTTTTGGGTGGGGGGGGAGGGAGGGGCACGGGCGGGCCACTTCTATTGGGCTTTCATTTCTCTATTTTCATCCGTCTTTGTTCTTTGGCTCCTGTGGGCCTCCCATCGCGGTGGCCTCTCTCGTTGCAGAGCACCGGCTCTGGGCGCATGCGCTCCAGAGCTCCGGCTCGGTAGTTGGACATATCAGTCCAGCCGCTCCGCGGCACGTGGGATCTTCCCAGGCCAGGTATCAAACCAGCGCCCTTGCACTGTAAGGCGGTGCCCTTACCCACTGGACCACCAGGGGAAGCCCAACATTTCTTAGAATCACAATGTGGCCTTTGTCATCTGGCTTCTTTCATTTAGCTCAGTGTTTCCAAGATTCATCTACGTATTAATAGTATGTATAAATATCTATCCCCTTTTGTAGCTGATCCATTGTAGATGTACCACATTTTTTATTTGTCCATTCATCCTCTGTGGGGCTATTATTAGTAAGGCTGCTGTGAACATTCAAGTGCAACTTTTTGTATGAACATATTTTCAGCTCTCTAGATTAAATATCTAGAACTACAACTGTGTGGTCACATGATAACTATGTTTAACTTTTTGAGGAACTGCCAAACTGTTTCCCATCACCAATATTTTTGCATATCCTTGCTATCACTTTAGGCTATGAAGCTGGTAGCTCATTGTGGTTCTGGTGTTCACATCCCTAATGTTGAGCACCTTTCCCAGTGCCTGTTGGCCATTTGTATATCTTCTACGGAAAAAGATCTATTCAAATCCTTTGACTGTTTTTTTTTCAGTTGAGATATTGAGTTAAAAGGATGGTTTAAGTAGAAAAATATACTCAATTTTTATTTATAAAAAGCTGATATATACAATAAATGGATACAATCTTATGTATTATACTAGCCTATCACTGATAAATGATGTGCACATTATTATTCTGAACTACTGTGACTTTAGCGCCAGCTAATTCATTTGCCATCATACATCTGATAACAGCATGTTTTTAACCTTCCAGGTGAAAGGGGGCCCCCTTTTGTTAAAAAATTTCTTCTCGTTGTGGTGACACAATGCTTAATGCTGTTCTTGCTATTTCTGGAGATATAGTCAAAAAGGTGTATTTCCTACTTTGGACTGAGAGGCATGAGCACGTCTCTTACGGTGCTGTAGTTCTCCGTCTGTAGCTTCTGCTCTGTGGAAGCTGCTGCTGTGTTTGGGGCTGCACAGCTCACAGTGGCTCTCCTCCCTGAGAACTGTGCTCTCCAGTGTTCTATGTTATCCTCTGTCATTTTAACTTTTTGGGTCTCAAAGTTTGATATAACCCCTTTATTTTTAGTTGCTACTATCTCACTTCTATCCTTTCATTTCTAACCTTTCAGAATCCTTGTTTTAGGTTGAATTGTGCTTTGTATATCCTCAAAACATTCATCTCTTTAGGGACGACTTAAGCCAAATTATTATTATTACCAGTATGTCTGGCAATAGTTCTATCATTCTTTTTTATATTTTCATAGATTACTTCTGTAAATTCTTTTACCATAGAAGCTGCTTTGTTCCATTTTGATACTTAGCGAGCTATGTACTTTTCATCCACTAGTTTATTTTTACACTAATATCTTTTAAAAAGATTGAGACCAAGAGCCATAATTAGTGTCTATTTGCCGTAAATATCTAGAACTCAATTGTGGTTCTGGTGTTCCATCACCAATATTTTTGCATATCCTTGCTATCACTTTAGGCTATGAAGCTGGTAGCTCATTGTGGTTCTGGTGTTCACATCCCTAATGTTGAGCACCTTTCCCAGTGCCTGTTGGCCATTTGTATATCTTCTACGGAAAAAGATCTATTCAAATCCTTTGACTGTTTTTTTTTCAGTTGAGATATTGAGTTAAAAGGATGGTTTAAGTAGAAAAATATACTCAATTTTTATTTATAAAAAGCTGATATATACAATAAATGGATACAATCTTATGTATTATACTAGCCTATCACTGATAAATGATGTGCACATTATTATTCTGAACTACTGTGACTTTAGCGCCAGCTAATTCATTTGCCATCATACATCTGATAACAGCATGTTTTTAACCTTCCAGGTGAAAGGGGCCCACTTTTGTTAAAAAATTTCTTCTCGTTGTGGTGACACAATGCTTAATGCTGTTCTTGCTATTTCTGGAGATATAGTCAAAAAGGTGTATTTCCTACTTTGGACTGAGAGGCATGAGCACGTCTCTTACGGTGCTGTAGTTCTCCGTCTGTAGCTTCTGCTCTGTGGAAGCTGCTGCTGTGTTTGGGGCTGCACAGCTCACAGTGGCTCTCCTCCCTGAGAACTGTGCTCTCCAGTGTTCTATGTTATCCTCTGTCATTTTAACTTTTTGGGTCTCAAAGTTTGATATAACCCCTTTATTTTTAGTTGCTACTATCTCACTTCTATCCTTTCATTTCTAACCTTTCAGAATCCTTGTTTTAGGTTGAATTGTGCTTTGTATATCCTCAAAACATTCATCTCTTTAGGGACGACTTAAGCCAAATTATTATTATTACCAGTATGTCTGGCAATAGTTCTATCATTCTTTTTTATATTTTCATAGATTACTTCTGTAAATTCTTTTACCATAGAAGCTGCTTTGTTCCATTTTGATACTTAGCGAGCTATGTACTTTTCATCCACTAGTTTATTTTTACACTAATATCTTTTAAAAAGATTGAGACCAAGAGCCATAATTAGTGTCTATTAATTCCCTACTATAATATTCAAATTAGCTAGTAGTCTTTCTCTACTTTTTTCTCTCCCCACTGTCTAAATTTCAAATAGGCTTTCAGTTAATAATCTGTAAGGCTATTCAGCTTTTCATATTCTCTACTCTCTTTCATACTCTGGACAGCTGTACGGCATCTACATTGTTGTTAGAGCATACTGTCATAATAGTTTATACGTATTACCTTTACTTCAGCTCCCATCTTTCTACGAGTAAGTTTTCCTTGCCTGCGTGTACATTTCCTGTTTCTTGGGTGGCAGCAGTGACTAAAATGTCAACCCATTCACTCTACAGAGGCACGCACTTCCTTCTATAAGGAAGTCAGTTACACTGGTCACAGTTTACCCTAACGTTGAATATAAACTTTTTGTGATACTATATTGATTCCTGGGAATAATCAACAGTTTTCTACTGGTGACATATATATTCCCTGAAACATCTGCTTAACAGAGAAAGCAGGAATTCTGAGTGGATGTGCAGCATCGCTAATTATGTCAGCTTGCAAACTGCCCTACCAGAGCTCCTCCGAACGTTGTCCAAGGGATTATCATAGCTACAAAGCAAGGACCACTTCCTCCCATAGCCAGCTGTGTATAATTGTAAAAGTGACGGACACTATAACTACAAATAACTGCATCTGACAATCTGGGTTTCTTTTAAAATTTAATGCCTGAAACTAAACATCACTGGAGGAAAAACTGTTTTAAAAGGAATATAAAGTGCACACTACATTCAGCATTAACTAAGTTTGCTTGTTTTCATTAGTTTTTTAAATTGACCTGAGGATTAAGCTTTTAATAGTCCTATCTGGGTGAAAATAATTTTAAGATTATCTGGAATAGCTTTGATTTGTCAGTTCAGTATAGTGAGTCAGATGGTACTAAGAAGTAAATGATATTTAATATTCTCTACTTGCAAACGTTTCCTTCACAATTATTTAATATACTCATCTGAGAAAGTTCTGGTAAGATAAAGTAATGATGCTTTATTCATTCTATACACTTCTATTTGTAGTAACAAAGATTAATGCTACTTGGTTTATTACTAGAAATAGAAGTGTACAGAATGAATAAAGATGAAGTTACCCCCCAAATTTCTTACTACATTACATTAAGAAATGGTGATTAAAGGAAGCATATTTAACATGGACAGTTGACTTACAGGTTCAAATGGCTTTGCTCTACTGAAAATTATTAGCTCATAGGCCTGGGCTCTGAATTTTTAATACATCTGCTGTCAAAGTTTTTAGCCCACTGCTGCCCACCTTCATTTTGAGAAACAAACAATGCGAGCCTAACACTGCTTTGGAGCTGTATGCCCTCTTCCTGTACTCCCACAGTTAATACCTGAATGAAGATGAACTCGTTTTTTACATTTCCTGTTTCTTGGGTGGCAGCAGTGACTAAAATGTCAACCCATTCACTCTACAGAGGCACGCACTTCCTTCTATAAGGAAGTCAGTTACACTGGTCACAGTTTACCCTAACGTTGAATATAAACTTTTTGTGATACTATATTGATTCCTGGGAATAATCAACAGTTTTCTACTGGTGACATATATATTCCCTGAAACATCTGCTTAACAGAGAAAGCAGGAATTCTGAGTGGATGTGCAGCATCGCTAATTATGTCAGCTTGCAAACTGCCCTACCAGAGCTCCTCCGAACGTTGTCCAAGGGATTATCATAGCTACAAAGCAAGGACCACTTCCTCCCATAGCCAGCTGTGTATAATTGTAAAAGTGACGGACACTATAACTACAAATAACTGCATCTGACAATCTGGGTTTCTTTTAAAATTTAATGCCTGAAACTAAACATCACTGGAGGAAAAAACTGTTTTTAAAAGGAATATAAAGTGCACACTACATTCAGCATTAACTAAGTTTGCTTGTTTTCATTAGTTTTTTAAATTGACCTGAGGATTAAGCTTTTAATAGTCCTATCTGGGTGAAAATAATTTTAAGATTATCTGGAATAGCTTTGATTTGTCAGTTCAGTATAGTGAGTCAGATGGTACTAAGAAGTAAATGATATTTAATATTCTCTACTTGCAAACGTTTCCTTCACAATTATTTAATATACTCATCTGAGAAAGTTCTGGTAAGATAAAGTAATGATGCTTTATTCATTCTATACACTTCTATTTGTAGTAACAAAGATTAATGCTACTTGGTTTATTACTAGAAATAGAAGTGTACAGAATGAATAAAGATGAAGTTACCCCCCAAATTTCTTACTACATTACATTAAGAAATGGTGATTAAAGGAAGCATATTTAACATGGACAGTTGACTTACAGGTTCAAATGGCTTTGCTCTACTGAAAATTATTAGCTCATAGGCCTGGGCTCTGAATTTTTAATACATCTGCTGTCAAAGTTTTTAGCCCACTGCTGCCCACCTTCATTTTGAGAAACAAACAATGCGAGCCTAACACTGCTTTGGAGCTGTATGCCCTCTTCCTGTACTCCCACAGTTAATACCTGAATGAAGATGAACATCCAGAAATAAAAGGGTTAGGACTGCACCAACCTCAGAAACTGAAAACAGATATAACCAGTGAGTATTCCCTAACATGGGGATGAACTAAAGAAACAGTGTACAATGAGAAATGCTTAATACTCATAGAGCTAATTGGGTATCATTAGAGTGTTCCAGGGCACTGTTACCTGTATTATTTAATCTGTACAATTTTATGAAATGACTCCACAAGGCCTGAATAACTTTCCAAGGTCACACAAACACAGAAAGAGGTGGGATTTAAACCCAACCAGTTTGGGTCTAGAGAGTCTGCGGCTCTTAATTTACATGATAAATCAGATTTGCAGAATGACAAATACAGTTATTGAAGTTTTAGAAAAGCAAATTCAATAGCAAAGTTACAGCATTAAGACAAATGCAGCATAGATGACTGGTAAGCAGGTCGGAGAAGGTATGCAGAGAGAGTAATAGCAAAGTTTTCCATAATGGATAAAAGACACAAAATTCATTCAAGAATTACACCCTGAACAAGAGAAAATATATACCAAAGTATCTACAGGAAATCAGAAACTAACATGAAACAACAGATGTCAAAGGGTGTACTCTCTATAGGTAACTGAGATAAAGTGCTGATTTTTCTCTAAAGGCTTCACAAAGTGCTTAAAGTTTACTATGTTTTTATAATTTCTAAATGATGAGTTATATATGAACACCTATTTTTCTTAACAAAGATTAATGCTACTTGGTTTATTACTAGAAATAGAAGTGTACAGAATGAATAAAGATGAAGTTACCCCCCAAATTTCTTACTACATTACATTAAGAAATGGTGATTAAAGGAAGCATATTTAACATGGACAGTTGACTTACAGGTTCAAATGGCTTTGCTCTACTGAAAATTATTAGCTCATAGGCCTGGGCTCTGAATTTTTAATACATCTGCTGTCAAAGTTTTTAGCCCACTGCTGCCCACCTTCATTTTGAGAAACAAACAATGCGAGCCTAACACTGCTTTGGAGCTGTATGCCCTCTTCCTGTACTCCCACAGTTAATACCTGAATGAAGATGAACATCCAGAAATAAAAGGGTTAGGACTGCACCAACCTCAGAAACTGAAAACAGATATAACCAGTGAGTATTCCCTAACATGGGGATGAACTAAAGAAACAGTGTACAATGAGAAATGCTTAATACTCATAGAGCTAATTGGGTATCATTAGAGTGTTCCAGGGCACTGTTACCTGTATTATTTAATCTGTACAATTTTATGAAATGACTCCACAAGGCCTGAATAACTTTCCAAGGTCACACAAACACAGAAAGAGGTGGGATTTAAACCCAACCAGTTTGGGTCTAGAGAGTCTGCGGCTCTTAATTTACATGATAAATCAGATTTGCAGAATGACAAATACAGTTATTGAAGTTTTAGAAAAGCAAATTCAATAGCAAAGTTACAGCATTAAGACAAATGCAGCATAGATGACTGGTAAGCAGGTCGGAGAAGGTATGCAGAGAGAGTAATAGCAAAGTTTTCCATAATGGATAAAAGACACAAAATTCATTCAAGAATTACACCCTGAACAAGAGAAAATATATACCAAAGTATCTACAGGAAATCAGAAACTAACATGAAACAACAGATGTCAAAGGGTGTACTCTCTATAGGTAACTGAGATAAAGTGCTGATTTTTCTCTAAAGGCTTCACAAAGTGCTTAAAGTTTACTATGTTTTTATAATTTCTAAATGATGAGTTATATATGAACACCTATTTTTCTTAAAATTAGCATATTTAAATGTTCAGGACAGAGAGCCTGACTAGTGCAAAGCTGGCATTCCTACTCTCATTCCATCCCCAAATTAACGTTTAGTTTATTTAGAGTTTCTGTAGTTCTAATAAAAATGTCAATGAGATTTTCTTTTGCAGCATAACAATGATTTATCTGGAGGTAAAAACTGAAAAAAATTGGACAAGCCAATATTTAAAATTAGGAAAGGCAAGCGTAATTGAAACTAAAAAATTTAAATATGGCAGTGCCTGTAAGTATTATGAATGAATCCAACAAATACATAAAACAAACATATTGTATATATCATATGACTGGATTTTTTTCTACATAATTTCTTAGCAAAATGTCTTGACATGAGAGTTAATTTTTATGTAACATCCTTACCATGAATTACTGTCCTGCAATTGAGAATGAAGTAGTTCTGAATAACAGAATACTATCTGATATATACTAAGTAAATTTAAAAATTTAAATATATCATCCCATTTGTTACACAACATAATTATAGATTGGTATCCAGAGTATGGAAGAGGCCCCACATTTTGAAAATATTTATGCTGCTTAAGTGTTTTCCACCAAGCCCATGCTGCACAGCATAACTGAAAACGATAGATGAAAAAATATTAGTTAAATATAAGCAGAAACATTCAACAGATTACAGTGGGGGAAAAAGGACATGTGATCAATCCAGGGAAGAAGGGGGAAGGTGAAACAGACGAAAGCAATTGTTCAGCTCTATTAAAGACAGGACTGAATTTTTGAAATTAACTCAACTGTGATCTGCCATAGGGAACATTTCTATAACAAAAGAAGGCTAAAAATAAATTGATGGTGACTCACTGGGGATTATATTATGCAGGAAAAAAGTCATGAAAGGCTATCTGAGTCCATCCATATAACAATATGGAATGACACAATTTTAAAAACAAGACAGACCAGGTGGAAGTGAGACCAGAGCAAGCCAGATGATGTATACAGTTATAAAAGATAGCAGGAGGGGTTCCGGGGGTTGACTGGTAAAAAGGTGTACTCTATAGGTAACTGAGATAAAGTGCTGATTTTCTCTAAAGGCTTCACAAAGTGCTTAAAGTTTACTATGTTTTTATAATTTCTAAATGATGAGTTATATATGAACACCTATTTTTCTTAAAATTAGCATATTTAAATGTTCAGGACAGAGAGCCTGACTAGTGCAAAGCTGGCATTCCTACTCTCATTCCATCCCCAAATTAACGTTTAGTTTATTTAGAGTTTCTGTAGTTCTAATAAAAATGTCAATGAGATTTTCTTTTGCAGCATAACAATGATTTATCTGGAGGTAAAAACTGAAAAAAATTGGACAAGCCAATATTTAAAATTAGGAAAGGCAAGCGTAATTGAAACTAAAAAATTTAAATATGGCAGTGCCTGTAAGTATTATGAATGAATCCAACAAATACATAAAACAAACATATTGTATATATCATATGACTGGATTTTTTTCTACATAATTTCTTAGCAAAATGTCTTGACATGAGAGTTAATTTTTATGTAACATCCTTACCATGAATTACTGTCCTGCAATTGAGAATGAAGTAGTTCTGAATAACAGAATACTATCTGATATATACTAAGTAAATTTAAAAATTTAAATATATCATCCCATTTGTTACACAACATAATTATAGATTGGTATCCAGAGTATGGAAGAGGCCCCACATTTTGAAAATATTTATGCTGCTTAAGTGTTTTCCACCAAGCCCATGCTGCACAGCATAACTGAAAACGATAGATGAAAAAATATTAGTTAAATATAAGCAGAAACATTCAACAGATTACAGTGGGGGAAAAAGGACATGTGATCAATCCAGGGAAGAAGGGGGAAGGTGAAACAGACGAAAGCAATTGTTCAGCTCTATTAAAGACAGGACTGAATTTTTGAAATTAACTCAACTGTGATCTGCCATAGGGAACATTTCTATAACAAAAGAAGGCTAAAAATAAATTGATGGTGACTCACTGGGGATTATATTATGCAGGAAAAAAGTCATGAAAGGCTATCTGAGTCCATCCATATAACAATATGGAATGACACAATTTTAAAAACAAGACAGACCAGGTGGAAGTGAGACCAGAGCAAGCCAGATGATGTATACAGTTATAAAAAGATAGCAGGAGGGGTTCCTCAGGTTTTGGAAGTGTCTTGTATTGACTGGTGGTTAACACTCAAACCTCCATAAGGGGTGAAACTATATACGACGTCATACACATCTGGGGAAATCCAAGAATTGTGGATTGCATCAGTGTTAAAACCTTTGTTGTAATATTACAGTATCATCTGCAAAATACTGCCCGTGAGGGAACTGGGAAAACTGCAAGCTCTCTCTTACTGCTTACAGAATGGAATGTGAATCTATAATTGTTTCAATAAAAACAAATTTTAAAAAATGAACGGTTGGTACTACAAAGGTTAAAATAAAAAAGGCAATACTAAGTGTATGGAAAGCTGTGGAGCCAACTGGAATCAACTATGAGTGGAAGGGTAAGCTGTTCAGCCACTCCTTGATTAACTACGTATATCCATTCCCAGAAGGATACCCAAGACAAACGCGTATGTACATTCACACACATAAAATGATGAAAGGTTCATGGCAGCACTGTTTGTAATAGCCAACACTGACTACCAACAGCAGAATGAATATATTTACACCTAAGAATGAAGAGAGTACTGCTTTGTGCAACATGATCACACAAACAGGATACTTAAAGAAGCTAGACCCCAAAGAGACATACTTTCTGATTCAACTTAGAGAGCCATAAACAAAATGAAAATGATGAGGCCAACAAGGGCTAATAGCCCCCCCCAAAGGGATAAAATAAAAACCTTTTCCCAAAGGGCAACAGACATACTTTCTGATTCAACTTAGAGCAAAAAAAATGAATCTTTCCAGGGAAGAAGGGGGAAGGTGAAACAGACGAAAGCAATTGTTCAGCTCTATTAAAGACAGGACTGAATTTTTGAAATTAACTCAACTGTGATCTGCCATAGGGAACATTTCTATAACAAAAGAAGGCTAAAAATAAATTGATGGTGACTCACTGGGGATTATATTATGCAGGAAAAAGTCATGAAAGGCTATCTGAGTCCATCCATATAACAATATGGAATGACACAATTTTAAAAACAAGACAGACCAGGTGGAAGTGAGACCAGAGCAAGCCAGATGATGTATACAGTTATAAAAAGATAGCAGGAGGGGTTCCTCAGGTTTTGGAAGTGTCTTGTATTGACTGGTGGTTAACACTCAAACCTCCATAAGGGGTGAAACTATATACGACGTCATACACATCTGGGGAAATCCAAGAATTGTGGATTGCATCAGTGTTAAAACCTTTGTTGTAATATTACAGTATCATCTGCAAAATACTGCCCGTGAGGGAACTGGGAAAACTGCAAGCTCTCTTACTGCTTACAGAATGGAATGTGAATCTATAATTGTTTCAATAAAACAAATTTTAAAAAATGAACGGTTGGTACTACAAAGGTTAAAATAAAAAAGGCAATACTAAGTGTATGGAAAGCTGTGGAGCCAACTGGAATCAACTATGAGTGGAAGGGTAAGCTGTTCAGCCACTCCTTGATTAACTACGTATATCCATTCCCAGAAGGATACCCAAGACAAACGCGTATGTACATTCACACACATAAAATGATGAAAGGTTCATGGCAGCACTGTTTGTAATAGCCAACACTGACTACCAACAGCAGAATGAATATATTTACACCTAAGAATGAAGAGAGTACTGCTTTGTGCAACATGATCACACAAACAGGATACTTAAAGAAGCTAGACCCCAAAGAGACATACTTTCTGATTCAACTTAGAGAGCCATAAACAAAATGAAAATGATGAGGCCAACAAGGGCTAATAGCTCATATACCTCAATAACAACAAAAACCAATCCAATCAAAAAATGGGCATAAGACTAAATACACATTTATCCAAAGGTGACATACAGATGGTCAGTAGGCATTTCAAAAGGGAACATCACTAATTATGATGTAAATGCAAATCGAAACTACAATAAGGTGTCTCCTCACAACAGTCAGGATGACCAGTATCAAAAAGTCTACATACAGATGACCAAAAAACACATGAAACGATGCTCAACCTTGCTTAATAATTAAGAGAAATGCAAATCAAAACTACAATGAGATATCACCTCACACCAGTCAGAATAGCCATCATCAACAAATCTACAGACAATAAATGCTGGAGAGGGTGCAGAGAAAAGGGAACACTCTTGCATTGCTGGTGGGAATGTAAATTGATACAGTCTCCATGGAAGACAGTATGGAGATTCCTTTAGCTACTAAAAATAGAAGCACCATATGACCCAGCAGTCCCACTAGTAGGCTTATACCCTGATGAAACCAAAACTGAAAGAGGCACCTGTACCCCAATGTGCATTGTAGCTCTCTAAACAATAGCTAGAACATGGAGGCAACCTAGATGCCCATCGACGAATGGATACAAAAGCTCTGGTACATACAGACAATGGAATACTACACAGTTGTAAAAAGAAATGCAGAAGAATCAGTCCTAATGAGGTAGCTGGATCTAGAACCTATCATAAAAAGTGAAGTAAGTCAATGAGAGAAGGACAAGTGCAATATACTAACACATGTATATGGAATCTAGTAGGACGGTAATGATAACACACACAGTGGAGCAATGAAAAAACAGACGTAGACAGTAGACATATGGACATTGTGGGGAATTAACAGTGGGTGGGAGGCGTAAAGGAAGTGGCATGAAGACCTATACTATCGTATGTGAAAAAAATAGCTATTGTTGCGCTGTGAGAAAAGGGGATCCTGTAGGGGTGCTGTGCGATGCCCTGCAGGGATGGGATGGGGGGAATATACATATGACTGATCTGGGATCGTGCATATCTGTAGACAACAAAACTCTGTAATAGTAAAAAGTAAAATATAAATGTTTTTAAAAAGTCTACAAACAATAATGCTAGATGGAGTGTCAAGAAAAGGGTACCTATCCCTCCTACACGGGTGGTAGGAATGTAAACTGGTACAGCCACTATGGAAAGCAGTATTTAGGTTCTTCAAAAACTAAACATAGAACTACCATATGACCCAGCAATCCTACTCTTAGGCAAGTATCCAGATAAAACTATAATTCACAAAGATACACGCACCCCATGTTCATAGCAACACTACTGACAATAGTCAAGACAAGGAAACGACTAAATGTTCACTGACAGAAGAATGGATAAAGAGAATATGGTGCACATATACAACAGACTGTTGACCATAAAAATGAAATAGTCATTTATAGCAGCAGGTGTGGATCTAGTGATAATCATACTAAAGTCAAAAAGGCAATGAAATATACGAACACGTTTATGGAACAAAGACTTGCAGATATACAGAACAGACTGGTTGCCAAGAGGGAGGGAAGGATGGGGAGTTTGGGATTAGCAGATGCAAACCATTATATGTAGGACAGATAAGCACAATATCCTGTGATAAACCACAATGGAAAAGAATATTAAACAAGTATCTGTAGGTATAACAGAATCACTTTGCTATACAGCAAAAATTAACACTATAAATCAACTATATTTCAATAAAAATATATATGCAAAAACTTAAATGTGATTCTAATTAATGTCACAATATTGACTACTCTCCAAGTAGGAAGTGGTAACCCACTCCAGTATTCCTGCCTGGAGAATCCCATGCACAGAGGAGCCTGGTGGGCTACAGTCCATGAGTCACAAAAAGTCAGACAGGACTGGAAAACTGACACATACAATGACTACCCTCTCTTGACTTTCATCATGTGAAAACTCAAGATGTACACTTATGTTTATTTTAAATACACAAAAGGAAATGTACTGTGGAGCTATTAAAAGAGAGACAAGACTGAAAGAGAGAAATTCAAGACAAATACATTAAATGATGCCAATTAGAGTAACAGCTAGAACACAGAAGCAACCTAGATGTCCACTGACAGATGAATGAAGTGGTACATATATATATATTGTATACATATATACAGTGGAATATTAGTCATGGAATGTCAAGAAAAGGGTACCTATCCCTCCTACACGGTGGTAGGAATGTAAACTGGTACAGCCACTATGGAAAGCAGTATTTAGGTTCTTCAAAAACTAAACATAGAACTACCATATGACCCAGCAATCCTACTCTTAGGCAAGTATCCAGATAAAACTATAATTCACAAAGATACACGCACCCCATGTTCATAGCAACACTACTGACAATAGTCAAGACAAGGAAACGACTAAATGTTCACTGACAGAAGAATGGATAAAGAGAATATGGTGCACATATACAACAGACTGTTGACCATAAAAATGAAATAGTCATTTATAGCAGCAGGTGTGGATCTAGTGATAATCATACTAAAGTCAAAAAGGCAATGAAATATACGAACACGTTTATGGAACAAAGACTTGCAGATATACAGAACAGACTGGTTGCCAAGAGGGAGGGAAGGATGGGGAGTTTGGGATTAGCAGATGCAAACCATTATATGTAGGACAGATAAGCACAATATCCTGTGATAAACCACAATGGAAAAGAATATTAAACAAGTATCTGTAGGTATAACAGAATCACTTTGCTATACAGCAAAAATTAACACTATAAATCAACTATATTTCAATAAAAATATATATGCAAAAACTTAAATGTGATTCTAATTAATGTCACAATATTGACTACTCTCCAAGTAGGAAGTGGTAACCCACTCCAGTATTCCTGCCTGGAGAATCCCATGCACAGAGGAGCCTGGTGGGCTACAGTCCATGAGTCACAAAAAGTCAGACAGGACTGGAAAACTGACACATACAATGACTACCCTCTCTTGACTTTCATCATGTGAAAACTCAAGATGTACACTTATGTTTATTTTAAATACACAAAAGGAAATGTACTGTGGAGCTATTAAAAGAGAGACAAGACTGAAAGAGAGAAATTCAAGACAAATACATTAAATGATGCCAATTAGAGTAACAGCTAGAACACAGAAGCAACCTAGATGTCCACTGACAGATGAATGAAGTGGTACATATATATATATTGTATACATATATACAGTGGAATATTAGTCATGGAATGCATTTGATTTCAGTTCTAATGAGGTGCATAAACCTAGAGTCTATGATACAGAGTGCAGTAAGTTAGAAAAAGAGAAATATCACATACTAACACAGAGATAGAATTTAGAAAGATGGTACTGAAGAATTTATTTGCACGCCAGCAACAGAGAAACAGAGAATAGACTTATAGACGTTTAGGGGGGAGAAGGGAGGCGAGAGTGAGATACATGGAAAAGTAACATGGAAACTTATATTACCACGTGTAAAAAACCAACGAGAATTTGCTATAAGACACAGGGAACTCAAACAGGGACTCTAACAACCTGAAAGAATGGGATGGGGAGGGAGATGAGAGGAAAGTTCAAGAGGGAGGAGACCTATGTATACCGATAGCTGATTCATGTTGATATTTGACAGAAAACAACAAAACTCTATAAAGAAATTATCCTTCAATTAAAAAATACGAACAGAATATTTTAAGATAATAAAAACACAAATCCAGCAATATGTAAGGAGGATAATTCAGATGCCCAGCCCTTGCCCCCACTCAAAACAAATTCAGCAAAATTGTAGGATACAAAATCAAAATTTAACAATCAGACGTGTATAGAGAGCACATCTCAACATAAAGTCCATGTATTGGACACAGTTAACATCATACACAATGGACAACTAAAACTCTTTGCTCTAAAATCAGAGACAAGGCTGCCCACTCTTGCTACATCTATTTAACACAGTATTAAAAGTCCTAGACACAGCAGTCTGACAAGGAAAAGAAAAGGCAACCAAACTGGCAGGGAAAAAAGTAAAACTCACATTTGCAGATGACATGATACAGTATACAGAATAACCCTAAAGTCAAGTCTCCATCAAAAAATAAAATCAGTAAACTTACAGGATACAGATTAATACACAGAATCTGCTGCCTTTCTATATGTTAATAACAAGCTATCAGAGAACGCGAGAGAACAATTCCACTTAAAATTTCATCAAGAGGGACTGTATACCACGATCAAGTGGGATGAATCCTGAGGATGCAAGAGTTTTTCAATTTACACAAATCAATGAGATACGCAAAATAAACTGAACGGTAAAAACTATATGATAATAGGTGCTAGAAAACTTTCCTCAAAATTCAAGCATATATGATAAAAACTCACCAGAAATTAGGCACAGAAGGAGCCTAACTCAACAAAGGCCGCTCAATGGGGAAAAAGTGAAAGCATTTCCTCTAAGATCAGGAACAAGACAAAGGTGTCTCACTCTCCCCAGTGTTATTCAACACAGTGTCTGAGGTCCTAGTCAGCCAATCAGAGAAGAAAAATAACAGGACTCCAGCTGGAAAAGAAGTAAAATTCTGACTGTTTGCAGATAAGATGACACTATGCCCGTCAGGCTCCTTAGTCCATGGAATTCTCCAGGCAAGAACCCTGGAGTGGGTAGCTGTTCCCTTCTCCAGGGATCTTCCCGACCCATGGATCAAACTCCAGTCTCCTGCAATGCGGGCAGATTCTTTACTGTCTCAGCTACCAGAGAAACTCAATACTGTACACAGAAAACCGTAAAGATACTATGACAAAATTACTAAAGCTTGTCAATGAATTTAGTAAAGTTCCAGGATACAAAATGAATACACACATCCTTTGCCTCCCTATACACTAACAACTAAAACTCAAAAAGAGAAAATGAAGGAAAACAATCCCACTCACCACTGCAAAAAAAAAAAAAAAGGTTTATTCCTAAGTGTTTCTTCTACCTGTGAAGACAAAAGGCCTGTATGCAAAAAACTATAAGACACTGACACAAGAAATCAAAGCTGAAACAGATGAAGAGATACATTATGTCTTAGACTGGAAGAATCAATACTGTGAAAATGACTACACTACCCTAAGCAATCCACAGATTCAATGCAATCCCTGTTAAATTACCAAGGTCATTTTTCACAAAACTCGAACAAAAATTTTCTTAATTTGTATAGAAACAAAAAGACCCCAAACAGCTAAAGCAATCTTGAGAAAGGAAAAATGGAGCTGCAGGAATACACCTTCCTGACTTGAGACTATACTACAAAGCCACACTCATCAAGACAGTATGTTACTGGAACAAACAAACAGAAACATAGGTCAATGAAACAAGACAGAAAGCCAAGAGATAAACGCACCTATGGGCACCTTATCTTTGACAAAGAACACAAAAATATATAATGGAGAAAAGAAAGCCTCTTCAATAAGTGATGCTGGGAAAACTGGACTGCTACATGTAAAGAATGAAATTAGAACACTTCCTAACACCGTACACAAAAATAAACGCAAAATGGATCACAGACCAAAGTGTAAGACCAGGGTCTATAAAACTTGTAAAAGAAAACACAGAACACTCTGACATAAAACACAGCAAAATCTTCTCTAACCCACCTTCTAGAGTATGGGAAATAGAAACAAAAATTAACAAATGGGACCTAATTAAACTTAAAAGCTTCTGCACAACAAAGGTAATCATTAACAAGATGAAAGGACAGGCTTCCCTGGTGGTCCAGTGGGTAAGGACACCGCCTTGCAGTGCAAGGGGCGCCGGTTTGATCCCTGGCCTGGGAAGATCCCACGTGCCGCGGAGCGGCTGGACCGATGTGTCCAATCACCGAGCCAGAGCTCTGGAGCGCATGCGCCCAGAACCGGCGCTCTGTGACAACAGAGGCCACCGCAATGGGAAGCCCACATGGGCCAAAGAACAAAGACGGATGAAAATAGACAAATGAAAGACCAATAGAAGTGGCCTGCCCGTACTCCTCCCTCCCCGCCCCACCAATAAAAATAAATAAATAAATAAATGTTTCAAAAAAGAAAAAAGATGAAAGGACAACCCTCAAAAAGGGACAAAATATTTGCAAATGAAGCAACTGACACATCAGGATTAATCTCCAAAATAACACAAGCAGCTCATGGAGTTCAATATAATAAGAACAAAAAAGAAAACCCAATCAAAAAATGGGCAGAAGACCTACATTTATCTAAAGAAATCATACAGAAAACCACCAAACATATAAAAAGATGTACAATATCACTTGTTACTAGAGAAATGCAAATCAGAACAACAGAGTGACCTCACACTGGTAGGAATGGCCATCATTAAATCTACAAACAATACTTGCTGACTAGGATACAGAGAAAAGGCAAACCTCTTGCACTGCTGGTGGGAATGTAAACTGATAAAGGCACTAAGGAGAATAGCATGGGGTTTCCTTAAAAACCAGTATGACAAAACTACCATGTGACCTAGCAATGGCACCACCAGGCATATACTTTGAGAAAACCAAAATTCAAAAAGACACATGTACTCCCTCCACAATGTTCAATATAGCACTATTCACAACACCCAGCACATGGAAGAAAACTAGATGTCCACTAACAGATGAATGGATAAAGAAGTCATGGTACATATATACAATGGAATATTACTCAGCCATAAAAAGGAAGGAAACTGGGTCATTTTGTAGTGATGCTGATGAATCTAGAATCTGTCATACTGAGTGAAGTGAGAAAAACAAATACTGTACATCAACACGTATGTGGATTCTAGAAAAATGGGACTGGTGAACCTACTTCTAGGGCAGCAACAGAAATGCAGAGGTTAGAGAATAAACCTATGGACACAAGAGGGGAAGGAGAAGGTGGGACAAATTGAGAGCAGCAGTGACATACACACACTACTATGTGTAGAACAGCTAGCTAGTGGGAACCCGCTGTATTACACAGTTGGTGCTCTGTGATGATCTAGAGGGGTGGGATGGCGGGTAAGAGTGAGGCTCAAGAGGGAGTCAATACAGGTTACTTAAAGCTGATTCACATTGTCGTACAGCAGAAACTAACACAACACTGTAAGGCAATTATGCTCCAACTAAAAAAATAACATTAGAAAATACTAGGAATAAACCTACATAAGGAGTGAAAAGACCTGTATACAGAAAACTATTTAAGGCACTGACAAAAGAAAATCAAAGATGACACAGATGGAGAGATGTACTCTGTTCTTGGATTGGAGGCATCAATATTGTGCAAAGGACTTATAATAAACAGATTCAGTGTAATCCCTATCAAATTACCAAATGTAGTTTCCACAAAACAAGAACAAAAAATTTTGCAGTTTGTATGGAAACAGGAAAGACCCCAAATAGCCAAAGCAATTTTGAGAAAGAAAAATGGTGTTGGAGGAATCAGGGTCCCTGAATTCAGTCTATACTACAAGCTATAGTGATCAAGATAGTATGGTTGTTACACAGAATATGGGCGGTGAAACACTGTGGAATTGAAGAAGAATAGCATGGGTTTCCTTAAAACCAGTATGACAAAACTACCATGTGACCTAGCAATGGCACCACCAGGCATATACTTTGAGAAAACCAAAATTCAAAAGACACATGTACTCCTCCACAATGTTCAATATAGCACTATTCACAACACCCAGCACATGGAAGAAAACTAGATGTCCACTAACAGATGAATGGATAAAGAAGTCATGGTACATATATACAATGGAATATTACTCAGCCATAAAAAGGAAGGAAACTGGGTCATTTTGTAGTGATGCTGATGAATCTAGAATCTGTCATACTGAGTGAAGTGAGAAAAACAAATACTGTACATCAACACGTATGTGGATTCTAGAAAAATGGGACTGGTGAACCTACTTCTAGGGCAGCAACAGAAATGCAGAGGTTAGAGAATAAACCTATGGACACAAGAGGGGAAGGAGAAGGTGGGACAAATTGAGAGCAGCAGTGACATACACACACTACTATGTGTAGAACAGCTAGCTAGTGGGAACCCGCTGTATTACACAGTTGGTGCTCTGTGATGATCTAGAGGGGTGGGATGGCGGGTAAGAGTGAGGCTCAAGAGGGAGTCAATACAGGTTACTTAAAGCTGATTCACATTGTCGTACAGCAGAAACTAACACAACACTGTAAGGCAATTATGCTCCAACTAAAAAAATAACATTAGAAAATACTAGGAATAAACCTACATAAGGAGTGAAAAGACCTGTATACAGAAAACTATTTAAGGCACTGACAAAAGAAAATCAAAGATGACACAGATGGAGAGATGTACTCTGTTCTTGGATTGGAGGCATCAATATTGTGCAAAGGACTTATAATAAACAGATTCAGTGTAATCCCTATCAAATTACCAAATGTAGTTTCCACAAAACAAGAACAAAAAATTTTGCAGTTTGTATGGAAACAGGAAAGACCCCAAATAGCCAAAGCAATTTTGAGAAAGAAAAATGGTGTTGGAGGAATCAGGGTCCCTGAATTCAGTCTATACTACGAAGCTATAGTGATCAAGATAGTATGGTACTGTCACTACAACAGAAATATGGGTCGGTGAAACAGGAAAGAAAGCCCAGAGATGAACCCACACACCTGTGGTCCTCTAATCTATAACAAGGGAGGCAAGAATATACAATGGAGAAAAGATAGCCTCTTCAATAGACAGTGTTGGGAACACTGGACAGCTACACGTGAAAGAATGAAATCAGACCACTAACATTATACACAAAAAAATAAATTCAAAATGGATTAAAGATCTGAATACAAGGCCAGACACTATAAAAAAGTCTCAGAGGAAAACAGGCAGAACACACTTTGACATAAACCCCAGCAATATTCTCTTTGATCCACCTCCTAGAGTAACAGAAATAAAAACAAAAATAAATAATTTGACCTAATTTAAAAGTACACAATGGAAACCATGAACAATTACACATACTTAAATGTAGCAATGAAAACTATAAAGAAGACAAAAGAGAGCCCTCTGACTGGAAGAAAACAACTGCAAACTGTGATACTCTCAATAATATACAAGTAGCTCATGAGCTCAACAGAAAAACAATAAACAACCCAATCAAAAAATGAGCAGAAGACCTAAATAGACATTTCTCCAAAGACAACATTCATATGGCCAATAAACACATGAAAAGATGTTCCATGTCTCTAGTTATCATAAAAATGCAAATCAAAACTACAATGAGGGGGCTTTCCTGGTGGTCCAGTGGGTAAAGACACCTTGCAGTGCAAGAGGTGCCGGTTTGATCCCTGGCCTGGGAAGACCCCATGTGACACGTAACGGCTGGACCAGTGTGCCCACCTGCCTAGCCAGAGTTCTGGAGCGCATATGCCCAGAGCCGGTTTTCTGTGATGAGAGAGGCTGCTGTGATGGGAGACCCACACGGGCCAAAGAACAAAGATAGATGAAAATAGGTAAATGAAAGACCAATAGAAGTGCCCCCCACCCCCAAAAAAGTACAATGATGTATCACCTCACATTGGTCAGAATGACCACTGTCAAAAAAAAGTCTATAAACAAAAAATGCTGGAAAGAGAGAGAAGGGAATCCTCATGCAATGTTAGTGGGAGTGTAAAGTGATACATCCACTATGGAAAGCTGTATGGAAGTTCCTTAAAAGACTAAAAATAAAAGTCTCATATGATGCAGTCACACCACTACTGGGCATACACCCAGAGAAAACCATAATTCAGAAAAGATACACCCTAATGTTCACAGTAGGACTGTTTACAACATAAGGAGAAAAGATAGCCTCTTCAATAGACAGTGTTGGGAACACTGGACAGCTACACGTGAAAGAATGAAATCAGACCACTAACATTATACACAAAAATAAATTCAAAATGGATTAAAGATCTGAATACAAGGCCAGACACTATAAAAAAGTCTCAGAGGAAAACAGGCAGAACACACTTTGACATAAACCCCAGCAATATTCTCTTTGATCCACCTCCTAGAGTAACAGAAATAAAAACAAAAATAAATAATTTGACCTAATTTAAAAGTACACAATGGAAACCATGAACAATTACACATACTTAAATGTAGCAATGAAAACTATAAAGAAGACAAAAGAGAGCCCTCTGACTGGAAGAAAACAACTGCAAACTGTGATACTCTCAATAATATACAAGTAGCTCATGAGCTCAACAGAAAAACAATAAACAACCCAATCAAAAAATGAGCAGAAGACCTAAATAGACATTTCTCCAAAGACAACATTCATATGGCCAATAAACACATGAAAAGATGTTCCATGTCTCTAGTTATCATAAAAATGCAAATCAAAACTACAATGAGGGGGCTTTCCTGGTGGTCCAGTGGGTAAAGACACCTTGCAGTGCAAGAGGTGCCGGTTTGATCCCTGGCCTGGGAAGACCCCATGTGACACGTAACGGCTGGACCAGTGTGCCCACCTGCCTAGCCAGAGTTCTGGAGCGCATATGCCCAGAGCCGGTTTTCTGTGATGAGAGAGGCTGCTGTGATGGGAGACCCACACGGGCCAAAGAACAAAGATAGATGAAAATAGGTAAATGAAAGACCAATAGAAGTGCCCCCCACCCCCAAAAAAGTACAATGATGTATCACCTCACATTGGTCAGAATGACCACTGTCAAAAAAAAGTCTATAAACAAAAAATGCTGGAAAGAGAGAGAAGGGAATCCTCATGCAATGTTAGTGGGAGTGTAAAGTGATACATCCACTATGGAAAGCTGTATGGAAGTTCCTTAAAAGACTAAAAATAAAAGTCTCATATGATGCAGTCACACCACTACTGGGCATACACCCAGAGAAAACCATAATTCAGAAAAGATACACCCTAATGTTCACAGTAGGACTGTTTACAACATCTAGGACATGGAAGCAACCTAAATGTCCATGAACATGGGAACAGATAAATGAGCTGTTGTACATATATACAACAGACTATTATTCGGCCATAAAAAAGAAAAAAATTGAGTCATTTGTAGAAATGGGGATGAACTGAAAGGATACCATACAGAGTGAAGTCAGAATGAGGAAAACATATCATAAATGAACACATAAGTGGAATCTAGAAAAATGGTACAGATGATCTTCCTTGCAAAGGAGAAACAGAAACCCAGACGCAGAGAACAAATATATGGATACTAAGGGGGAAGCGGGGGTTGGGAAGAATTGGGAGATTGGGATGGACATATATACAATATTGATATTATATATTACATGGAAGAGACTAAGCCAGTCTAACAAGAACATACTATATTAGCACAGGAACTCTACTTAATGCACTGTGATGACCTGAGTGGAAAGAAAGTCCAAAATGGGGAATATCTGTATATGTATGGCTGATTCATGTGCCTCTAAAGTAGAAACAAAACATGCTAAAGCAACTATACACCAAGAAAAATGTTATAAAAATCTTCATCAAGGGCTTCCCTGGTGGTCTGGCAGGTAAGGAGTCTGCCTTGCAGTGCAAGGGGCACAAGTTCAATCCCTGGCCCGGGAAGACCTCACATGCCGCAAAACAGCTGGACTGGTGTGTCCAATTACAAGCCAGTGCTCTGGAGCGCAAGTGCCCAGAGTTGGTGCTCTGCAGTGAGAGGCCACTGCGATGGGAGGCCCACATAGGCCAAAGAACAAAGATAGAGGAAAATAAATAAATAAAAATCCAATAAAGGAGGCCAAAATTAAGGGAAAAAAATCATCAAAAATCATTAAACAACTAGGAATAAACTTCATCAAGGAGATCAAAGACCTGTACTGTGAAAACTATATAACACTGATACATGAAACTGAAGATGATATAAAGAAACAGAAAGGTATCTTGTGCTCTTGGACTAGAAGAATTAATATTGTTAAAAAGTCCCTACTATGAAGTGCCAAAAGAAAGACAAGTACAGAGATCTAGTAAGATGAGTCCCCTCGGAAGCCATAATTCAGAAAAGATACACCCTAATGTTCACAGTAGGACTGTTTACAACATCTAGGACATGGAAGCATAAATGTCCATGAACAGGGAACAGATAAATGAGCTGTTGTACATATATACAACAGACTATTATTCGGCCATAAAAAAGAAAAAAATTGAGTCATTTGTAGAAATGGGGATGAACTGAAAGGATACCATACAGAGTGAAGTCAGAATGAGGAAAACATATCATAAATGAACACATAAGTGGAATCTAGAAAAATGGTACAGATGATCTTCCTTGCAAAGGAGAAACAGAAACCCAGACGCAGAGAACAAATATATGGATACTAAGGGGGAAGCGGGGGTTGGGAAGAATTGGGAGATTGGGATGGACATATATACAATATTGATATTATATATTACATGGAAGAGACTAAGCCAGTCTAACAAGAACATACTATATTAGCACAGGAACTCTACTTAATGCACTGTGATGACCTGAGTGGAAAGAAAGTCCAAAATGGGGAATATCTGTATATGTATGGCTGATTCATGTGCCTCTAAAGTAGAAACAAAACATGCTAAAGCAACTATACACCAAGAAAAATGTTATAAAAATCTTCATCAAGGGCTTCCCTGGTGGTCTGGCAGGTAAGGAGTCTGCCTTGCAGTGCAAGGGGCACAAGTTCAATCCCTGGCCCGGGAAGACCTCACATGCCGCAAAACAGCTGGACTGGTGTGTCCAATTACAAGCCAGTGCTCTGGAGCGCAAGTGCCCAGAGTTGGTGCTCTGCAGTGAGAGGCCACTGCGATGGGAGGCCCACATAGGCCAAAGAACAAAGATAGAGGAAAATAAATAAATAAAAATCCAATAAAGGAGGCCAAAATTAAGGGAAAAAAATCATCAAAAATCATTAAACAACTAGGAATAAACTTCATCAAGGAGATCAAAGACCTGTACTGTGAAAACTATATAACACTGATACATGAAACTGAAGATGATATAAAGAAACAGAAAGGTATCTTGTGCTCTTGGACTAGAAGAATTAATATTGTTAAAAAGTCCCTACTATGAAGTAAGCCAAAAAGAGAAAGACAAGTACAGTATTCTAACTCATATATATGGAATCTAGTAAGATGGTCACGATAACACACACAGTGAACTCATGGAAAAACAGACAGAGAATAGACATATGGACATTGTGGGGAAGAACCAGGGAAGGAGAGGCATGGAGGGAATAACATGGAAACCGATACTGTCATGTATGGAAAAGATAGCTATTGTCATTGTGCTAAGGGAATAGGAGTGCTTACAATAGCCTGGGGTGATGGTCCGGAGGGGTGGGAGGTGGGGCACTGGGTCGGGGTGGGGGTGACCAGGGATATGCATATGAATGATCTGGGAACATACATGTCGGTGAACAACAAAACTCTGTAAAATCTTTAAAGAATTAAAAATTAGGGCTTCCCCTGGTGGTCCAGTGGGTAAGGACACCGCCTTGCAGTGCAAGGGGCGCCAGTTCGAGCCCTGGCCTGGGAAGATCCCACGTGCCGCGGAGCGGCTGGACTGATGTGTCCAATTACTGAGCCAGAGCTCTGGAGCGCACACGCCCAGAGCCGGCACTCTGCAATGATAGACGCCACCGCGATGGGAGGCCCACAGGAGCCAAAGAACAAAGACGGATGAACATAGAGAAACAAAAGACCAATAGAAGTGGCCCACCTGCTCCCCTCCCTCCCCAACCCGACCCCCGCCCAAAATAAATAAATAAATAAATCTTAAAAAAAAAAAGAATTAAAAAAAAAAAAAAAGTCCCTACTACCCAAAGCAATCTATAGATTTACATAAAAGACCCCAAACTGCCAAAACAATTCTGAGAAAAAACAGAGGTGGTGGTATCATTCTGCCTGACTTTCAACTATACCACAAAGCTGTAATTGTCAGTACTGTATGGTCCAGGCACAAAAACAGATACATAGATCAATGGAACAGAAGAGAGAGCCGTGAAATACACACATACCATTAACATCAATTAACCTATGACAAATGAGGCAGGAAAATGCAGTAAGGAAAAGAAAGTCTCTCCAATAAGTAGAGCAGGAGAAACCGGTAGTAGTGCTGACAAATTGTTGAAAAACAAAATCAGAACATTTTATCACCCCATAAAGAAAAATAAATTCAAAATGGTTTAAACCCCTAAGTGTAAGACCTAATACCATAAAACTCCTAGAAGAAAACATAGACAGGACATTCTTTGCCAGAAACTGCACCACTATATATATTTTTGGATATTACTCTCAAGGCAAAAGAAATAAAAGCAAAATTAAACAAATGGGACCTAATTAAATTCAAAAGCTTTTGTACAGCAAAGGAAACCACTGACAAAACAAAAAGAAAACTGACTAAATGGGAGAAAATATTTGCAAAGAACAGATAAGGGGTAAATATTCAAAACATATAAACAGCTCATACATCTCAGTATCAACAAAACAACTGGACTGTAAAGTGGGCGGGAGGCCTGAATACACACTTTTCCAAAGACACACAGATGGCCAACACACAGATGAAAAAATTCCCAACACTGCTCATCAGAGAACTGCAAATTACACAGTCAACCATCGCCTTACACCTGTCAGAATGACTACCACCAAAAAGACAATAACAAATACCAAATGTTGGTCAGGATTTGGACAAAGGGAACTCCAGCATACTGTTGGTGGGAATGTAAATTGGTGCAACCAGTGTGGAAAACAGGATGGAGGTTCCTCAAACGACTAAAAACAGAATGACCATATAATTCAGCAATTCCACTATTTGGTATATATCCAAAGAAAATAAAAACAGCAATTCAAAAGGATAGATGCATCCAATGTTTGTAACAGTGTTATGTCCAATAGCCACGATATGGAGGCAACCTAAGTGTCCATCAACAGATGAACGGATAACAAAGATGTGGTGTATGCATGTGTGTATATATGCACGCTAAGTTACTCTAGTCATGTCTCACTCTTTTTTTTTTTTAACTTTTGTTCTTTTATTTTTTTGGCCACTTTTATTTTATCTTTCATTTATTTATTTTCATCCATCTTTGTTCTTTGGCCTATGTGGGCCTCTCATTGCAGTGGCCCCTCCTACAGCAGAGCACTGGCCCTGGGCGCGCACTGGCTCGTAATTGGACACACTGGTCCAGCTGCTCCACGGCACATGGGATCTTCCCAAGCCAGAGATCAAACTGGCGCCCCTTGCACTGCAAGGCAGACTCTTTACCCACTGGACCACCAGGGAAGCCCCATGTCCCACTCTTTTGTGACCCTATGGATTGTAGCCTGACAGCCGGCTCTGTCCATTGGATGCTCCAGGCAAACAGGCAAACGTACTAGAGTAGGCTGCCCTTTGCTCCCTCTAGGAGATCTTTTTGACCCCGGGATTGAACTCCCATCTCTTATATCTCCTGCACTGGCAGGCAGATTCTTTACTACTAACCCCACCTGGGAAGCACATTTCCTCCTCTAGGGGATCTTTGTGACCCAGGAATCAAACTCTGTCTCTTACATCTCCTGCACTAGCCCACGTGGGAAGCACACACAGACACACAATGGATTACTACTCAGTTATAAAAAAAAAGGATGAATTTTTGCCCATTTGCAACAATGCAAATGTACCTGGAGAGTATTATACATAGTAAAATAAGTCAGAAAAAAAAAAGATAAATTTTAAATCGCCTTACACCTGTCAGAATGACTACCACCAAAAAGACAATAACAAATACCAAATGTTGGTCAGGATTTGGACAAAGGGAACTCCAGCATACTGTTGGTGGGAATGTAAATTGGTGCAACCAGTGTGGAAAACAGGATGGAGGTTCCTCAAACGACTAAAAACAGAATGACCATATAATTCAGCAATTCCACTATTTGGTATATATCCAAAGAAAATAAAAACAGCAATTCAAAAGGATAGATGCATCCAATGTTTGTAACAGTGTTATGTCCAATAGCCACGATATGGAGGCAACCTAAGTGTCCATCAACAGATGAACGGATAACAAAGATGTGGTGTATGCATGTGTGTATATATGCACGCTAAGTTACTCTAGTCATGTCTCACTCTTTTTTTTTTTTAACTTTTGTTCTTTTATTTTTTTGGCCACTTTTATTTTATCTTTCATTTATTTATTTTCATCCATCTTTGTTCTTTGGCCTATGTGGGCCTCTCATTGCAGTGGCCCCTCCTACAGCAGAGCACTGGCCCTGGGCGCGCACTGGCTCGTAATTGGACACACTGGTCCAGCTGCTCCACGGCACATGGGATCTTCCCAAGCCAGAGATCAAACTGGCGCCCCTTGCACTGCAAGGCAGACTCTTTACCCACTGGACCACCAGGGAAGCCCCATGTCCCACTCTTTTGTGACCCTATGGATTGTAGCCTGACAGCCGGCTCTGTCCATTGGATGCTCCAGGCAAACAGGCAAACGTACTAGAGTAGGCTGCCCTTTGCTCCCTCTAGGAGATCTTTTTGACCCCGGGATTGAACTCCCATCTCTTATATCTCCTGCACTGGCAGGCAGATTCTTTACTACTAACCCCACCTGGGAAGCACATTTCCTCCTCTAGGGGATCTTTGTGACCCAGGAATCAAACTCTGTCTCTTACATCTCCTGCACTAGCCCACGTGGGAAGCACACACAGACACACAATGGATTACTACTCAGTTATAAAAAAAAAGGATGAATTTTTGCCCATTTGCAACAATGCAAATGTACCTGGAGAGTATTATACATAGTAAAATAAGTCAGAGAAAGATAAATATTTTATCACTTATATCACTTTAAAATGATTAAATTTTTTAAATTTCAAAAGTCAAAGGATCTATTTTAAAAGCTATTATTACCAAAAAAAAAAAAAAAAAGATAAGCAAATCAAAATACAAAGTCAATCTACAAAATCCAGTGTGAAATACCAGGCAATTACGAACTCGAAATCGAGTGTGGATGAACCTACAGTTTCAAACACAGTGAAGGAAAACAGAGGAGAGAAAATGAGTGTCATATTAGCACACATATATGGAATCTAGAAAATGGTCCTGATGAATCAATTTGAACAGCATGAACAGCAAATTATATGCAAAAACTATAGACAGAGAGAACAGTTCTATAGTCTAGAACTGTTTAGAGAACAGTAAGAAGACATAAATAAATGGAGAGCTGCATCATATTTATGAAATTGAACCTGTAAACATGAAATTGACCCACAGATTAAACACCATCCCAAGCAAAATTTTTGCAAACTTTTACACTGATAACTATAACACACTGTTGAAAGAAACAAAAGGCACAAATAGAGAGAAACACATCCTGTATTCATGCATTAGAAGAGTTAATAACAACTGAATTCTCCATGCTACTGTAAATGATCTATAGAATCAATGCAATGTCTATCAAACTCCCAACTTCATTTTTTGCAAAAACTAAACAATTGGGCTTCCCTGGTAGCTCAGTGGTACAGAGTTCACCTGCCAATGCAGGAGACACGAGTTCAATCCTGGATCCAGGAAGATTCCACATGCCGTGGAGCAACTATGCCTGTGAGCCTCAACTATTGAGCCCATGTGCTTCAACTACTGAAGTCCGAGAGCCCTAGAGCCTGAGTTCCATAAGAAAAGTCACTGCAACAAGAAGCCTGCTCACCTCAATTAGAGAGCAGCCCCCACTCCCTGCCACTAGAAAAGTGCCTGTGGCACCAGTGAAAACCCAGACTAGCCAAAAATAAATAAATAAATAAATAAAAATTAAAAAAAAATCTATCCTTAAATTCATATGGAATCTCAAGGGCCCCTAAATACCTAAACAATCCTGAGAAAGAACAAAGCTAGAAGCTTCACACAACCTGATTTCAAAACATATCACAAAGCTTTAGTAGTCAAGACAGTGTGGGACTGGTAGAAAGACAAATATATAGACAAATGGAACAGAACAAAAAGCTCCAAAAGGGTGGGTTTGGTTCCTGGACCCCTGTGGATACACAAATCCACAGGTGCTTAAGTCTCACACATAATGGCATAGTATTTGCATTTAACTTATACACATAATCCCCTATACTCATCTCTAGATAAATGATACTACCTAGTACAATGCTACTGCTGTGTAAATAGTTGTCAGTGTGTAGAAAATTTAAGTTTTGCTTTTTGGGACATTCTGGAATGGAGGGGGGAGCTGTAGCTACAGAGGGCTGACTTTACATCAAACAGTGAAAAGGCAACTTACAGAGAAAATACCTGCAAATCATATATTTAATAAGTAAAAACCTAAAATATAGATAAAGAATTCCTAGGGCTCAACAGGAAAAATAAACAACCTGATTTTTTTCCAGGCATGCAAGGATTCTTCAACATCCACAAACACATCACATGTTAGAAAGTTAATAACAATGAAACACATCCTATTATGATAGAGTTAATAACAACTGAATTCTCCATGCTACTGTAAATGATCTATAGAATCAATGCAATGTCTATCAAACTCCCAACTTCATTTTTTGCAAAAACTAAACAATTGGGCTTCCCTGGTAGCTCAGTGGTACAGAGTTCACCTGCCAATGCAGGAGACACGAGTTCAATCCTGGATCCAGGAAGATTCCACATGCCGTGGAGCAACTATGCCTGTGAGCCTCAACTATTGAGCCCATGTGCTTCAACTACTGAAGTCCGAGAGCCCTAGAGCCTGAGTTCCATAAGAAAAGTCACTGCAACAAGAAGCCTGCTCACCTCAATTAGAGAGCAGCCCCCACTCCCTGCCACTAGAAAAGTGCCTGTGGCACCAGTGAAAACCCAGACTAGCCAAAAATAAATAAATAAATAAATAAAAATTAAAAAAAAATCTATCCTTAAATTCATATGGAATCTCAAGGGCCCCTAAATACCTAAACAATCCTGAGAAAGAACAAAGCTAGAAGCTTCACACACCCTGATTTCAAAACATATCACAAAGCTTTAGTAGTCAAGACAGTGTGGGACTGGTAGAAAGACAAATATATAGACAAATGGAACAGAACAAAAAGCTCCAAAAGGGTGGGTTTGGTTCCTGGACCCCTGTGGATACACAAATCCACAGGTGCTTAAGTCTCACACATAATGGCATAGTATTTGCATTTAACTTATACACATAATCCCCTATACTCATCTCTAGATAAATGATACTACCTAGTACAATGCTACTGCTGTGTAAATAGTTGTCAGTGTGTAGAAAATTTAAGTTTTGCTTTTTGGGACATTCTGGAATGGAGGGGGGAGCTGTAGCTACAGAGGGCTGACTTTACATCAAACAGTGAAAAGGCAACTTACAGAGAAAATACCTGCAAATCATATATTTAATAAGTAAAAACCTAAAATATAGATAAAGAATTCCTAGGGCTCAACAGGAAAAATAAACAACCTGATTTTTTTCCAGGCATGCAAGGATTCTTCAACATCCACAAATCAATCCATGTGATACACCATATCAACAAACTGAGAGACAAAAATCACATGATCATCTCAATAGATGCAGAAAAAGCCTTCAACAAAGTACAACACCCATTTATGATAAAAACTCTTCAGAAAATGGACATAGAAGGAATCTATCTCAACATAGTGAAAGCCATATATGAGAAGCCCACAGAGAACATTATCCTCAATGGTGAAAAACTGAAAGCATTCCCTCTAAGATCAGGAACAAGACAGGGGTGTCCACTTTCACCACTACTATTCAACATAGTCCTGGAAGTTCTAGCAACGGCAATAAGAGAAGAGAAAGAAATCAAAGGAATCCAGATTGGAAAGGAAGAAGTCAAGCTCTCTCTTTTTGCAGACGACATGATATTATACATAGAAAATCCCAAAGATTCTATTACAAAGCTACTAGAGCTAATCAACGAATTCAGCAAAGTCCCAGGACACAAAGTCAACACACAGAAATCACTGGCATTCCTATACACAAACAATGAACAATCAGAAAACGAAATCAGAGAGGCAGTCCCCTTCACCATTGCAACCAAAAGAATCAAATATCTAGGAATAAACCTACCCAAAGAAACAAAAGAATTGTACACAGAAAATTACAAGACGCTCATGAAAGAAATTAAAGAAGACTTAAACAGATGGAGAGATATTCCATGTTCCTGGGTCGGAAGAATCAATATTGTGAAAATGACCATACTACCAAATATCATCTACAGATTCAATGCAATACCTATTCAACTTCCATTGACATTTTTCACAGAACTAGACCAAAGAATAACACAGTTTATATGGAAACACAGAAGACCTCGAATAGCCAAAGCAATCCTGAGAAAGAAAAACGGAGCTGGAGGAATCAGCCTCCCTAACTTCAGACTCTACTACAAAGCAACAGTCCTCAAGACAGTATGGTACTGGCACAAAAACAGAACTATAGACCAATGGAACAAGATACAGAATCCAGAGATAAACCCACGCACCTATGGGTACCTTATTTTGACAAAGGAGTGAAATATAGATAAAGAATTCCTAGGGCTCAACAGGAAAAATAAACAACCTGATTTTTTTCCAGGCATGCAAGGATTCTTCAACATCCACAAATCAATCCATGTGATACACCATATCAACAAACTGAGAGACAAAAATCACATGATCATCTCAATAGATGCAGAAAAAGCCTTCAACAAAGTACAACACCCATTTATGATAAAAACTCTTCAGAAAATGGACATAGAAGGAATCTATCTCAACATAGTGAAAGCCATATATGAGAAGCCCACAGAGAACATTATCCTCAATGGTGAAAAACTGAAAGCATTCCCTCTAAGATCAGGAACAAGACAGGGGTGTCCACTTTCACCACTACTATTCAACATAGTCCTGGAAGTTCTAGCAACGGCAATAAGAGAAGAGAAAGAAATCAAAGGAATCCAGATTGGAAAGGAAGAAGTCAAGCTCTCTCTTTTTGCAGACGACATGATATTATACATAGAAAATCCCAAAGATTCTATTACAAAGCTACTAGAGCTAATCAACGAATTCAGCAAAGTCCCAGGACACAAAGTCAACACACAGAAATCACTGGCATTCCTATACACAAACAATGAACAATCAGAAAACGAAATCAGAGAGGCAGTCCCCTTCACCATTGCAACCAAAAGAATCAAATATCTAGGAATAAACCTACCCAAAGAAACAAAAGAATTGTACACAGAAAATTACAAGACGCTCATGAAAGAAATTAAAGAAGACTTAAACAGATGGAGAGATATTCCATGTTCCTGGGTCGGAAGAATCAATATTGTGAAAATGACCATACTACCAAATATCATCTACAGATTCAATGCAATACCTATTCAACTTCCATTGACATTTTTCACAGAACTAGACCAAAGAATAACACAGTTTATATGGAAACACAGAAGACCTCGAATAGCCAAAGCAATCCTGAGAAAGAAAAACGGAGCTGGAGGAATCAGCCTCCCTAACTTCAGACTCTACTACAAAGCAACAGTCCTCAAGACAGTATGGTACTGGCACAAAAACAGAACTATAGACCAATGGAACAAGATACAGAATCCAGAGATAAACCCACGCACCTATGGGTACCTTATTTTTGACAAAGGAGGTGAAACTATAAAATGGGAGAAAGACAGCCTCTTCAACAAGTGGTGCTGGGAAAATTGGACAGCTATGTGCAAAAAAATGAAGTTGGAACATTCCCTGACACCATACACTAAGATCAACTCAAAATGGATTAAAGACCTAAATGTAAGACCAGAAGCCATCAAACTCTTAGAGGAGAATATAGGCAAAACCCTCAAAGACATCAAAGCAAGATCTTCTCTGACCCACCAACTAAAATAGCGAAACTGAAAAGAAAAATGAGCATGTGGGACCTCATGAAACTTAAAAGCTTTTGTACAGCAAAAGAAATTACAAAAAAGCTCAACAGACACCCCACAGAGTGGGAGAAAATCATAGCCAATGAAACAACAGACAAAGAATTAATCTCCAAAATCTACAAGCAACTCAGACAACTCAGCAGAGGAAAAACGAACAACCCAATCAAAAAATGGGAAAAAGATCTAAAGAGACGCCTCTCCAAAGAGGACATACAAATGGCCCCAAAGCACATGAAACGATGCTCAACCTCGCTTATTATTAGAGAAATGCAAATTAAAATTACAATGAGATACCACCTCACACCCGTCAGAATGGCCATCATCAAAAAATCTGCAGACAATAAATGCTGGAGAGGGTGCAGAGAAAAGGGAACCCTCTTGCATTGCTGGTGGGAATGTAAATCGATACAGCCTCTATGGAAGACAGTATGGAGATTTCTTAAAAAACTAAAAATAGAAGCACCCTACGACCCAGCAATCCCACTATTAGGCTTATATCCTGATGAAATAAAAACTGAAAGAAGCACCTGTACCCCAATGTTCACTGCAGCTCTCTATACAATAGTCAGAACTTGGAAGCAACCTAGATGTCCATCGACGAATGAATGGATACAGAAGCTCTGGTACACATATACAATGGAATACTACTCAGCTGTTAAAAGAAATGCAGAAGACTCAGTCCTAATGAAGTGGCTGGCTCTAGAACCTATCATAAAAAGTGAAGTAAGTCAAAAAGAGAAAGACAAATACAGTATACTAACACACATGTGTGGAATCTAGTAGGACGGTCTTGATAACACACACAGGGAACTCATGGAAAAACAGACAGCATAGACATAGGGACATTGTGGGGAAGAAATAGGGAGGGGGAAGCACGGAGGGAGTAACATGGAAACCTATACTGTTATGTGTGGAAAAGATAGCTTTTGTCATTGTGCTAAGGGAATAGGGGTGCTTACAATGGCTTGGGGCGATGGTCTGGAGGGGTGGGATGGGGGGAACTAGGGGGGTGGGGAGCATGGATATGCATATGACTGATCTGGGAACATACAGGTCTGTGAACAACAAAACTCTGTAAAACCTTTAAAATAAAGAATAAAAACAAACAAACAAACAACCTGATTTTTTAAATGTGCAAAGGACTTGAATTAGACATTTGTCCAAAAATGTATAAATGGCCAACAAGCATATAAAAAGATGCTCAACATCACAAATCATTAGGAAAATGCAAATCAGACCTACAATGAGAGATCAACTCACCCCATTAAGATAGCCACTATATAAAAAAAGAAAACAACAAGTTCTAGTGAGAATGTAGAAAAACAGAATGCCTCGTGCATTGTTGGCAGTCATATAAATGGTGCAGTCACTATTAAAAGTACAGACATGCCTCAAGAAATTAAAGACACAATTCTGTGAGTGATCCAGCAAGCCCATTTCTTGGTATAAACAGAAAAGAACTGAAAACAAGATTTCAAAGTGATATTTGCACAGCCATCTTCACAAAAGATAGAGCAACCCAAGTGTCCAGCAATGGATGAATGGATAAACAAAAAAGGTATACTCATACAATGGTGTACTACTGAACCTTAAAAAAGGGGGCGAGGGAGGACTTCCCTGGTGGTCCAGTGGCTAAGACTCCACTTTCCCAATGCAGAGGACCCAGATTCAATTCCTGATCAGTGAACTCAATTCTACTTACTGCAACAGAGAGTTTGCATGCCACAGTTAGGCATCCTGATGGCTACAACAAAGACTGAACATCCTTTGTGCCACAACTAAGACTTGGCACAGCCAAATCAATGAATACGTTTTCTTTTTTTTAAAGGGAAATCCTGTCATTTGCAGCAACAGTTATGAATCTATATGATTCCACTTACACAAGGTATCTAAAGTAGTAGAACTCACAGAAACAGAAAGGAGACCGTGGCTATCAGGGCCTTGGTATAGGAGGAAATGGAGAGTTCACTGGATACAGAATTCCAATTTGGGAAGACGAAAAAGTTCTAGAGATCTACCACAGAACAACGTGCATACTGTTAACACTTTTTACATTTAATGCTTCAGAAAGTAAATTTTATTTATTTCTTAACACACACACACACAGAAAAACCTCTAGTACACTTTTCCATAAAAACTTGAGAAAGTGATTCTGAAGTCCACATGGAAATATGCTAAGGATCAAGAATAGTTCAAAGAGTTTTGAAAAAGAACTACTATGACTGACACTACCTGACTTAAAAGACTGACTTCAAGTAATGCACAGGAATCAAGGCACTGAAGGAACCGGTACAAGGATAGACATAAAGATCACAGAAAGCCTAAAAATAGATCACTGCATAGAATAAAGTGATCTTCAACCAAGTTGCCAAAATAATTCAATAGGAAAAGATGCCACAGTAAATTCTGCTGGAACAACTGTATTCTCATTTAGAAAAAGAAGAAAAGTTTACTCTCATCTTACATTATCTACAGACATTAAGTTGAAATAAATCAAAGACCTGAACATAAAATTTACAACTATAAAACATCTAGAAGATAACACAGGATAAAATTTCAACACCACAAATAATCAGAAAAATGCAAATTACAAGCACAATGGAGATACCACTTCACACACACAAGGATGGCAAAAATTAAAAGGGTAACAATACAAAGTGTTGCCAAGGATGTGAAGAAATTAGAATTTTCAGTTGGGAACTTAAATGGTGCAACCACTTTTAGAAACAGTTTGGCAGTCTCCCTTAAGTTAAACATTAGTCATTTACTATACAACACAGTAATTCATCCTAACTAACCATGAGATAGGACACATGTCCAGATAAAGATATGTAATGAATGTTACAGCAACTTCATTCATAATAGCCTACAAGATGCATCCTTTGTGCCACAACTAAGACTTGGCACAGCCAAATCAATGAATCGTTTTTTTAAAATGGGAATTCCTGTCATTTGCAGCAACAGTTATGAATCTATATGATTCCACTTACACAAGGTATCTAAAGTAGTAGAACTCACAGAAACAGAAAGGAGACCGTGGCTATCAGGGCCTTGGTATAGGAGGAAATGGAGAGTTCACTGGATACAGAATTCCAATTTGGGAAGACGAAAAAGTTCTAGAGATCTACCACAGAACAACGTGCATACTGTTAACACTTTTTACATTTAATGCTTCAGAAAGTAAATTTTATTTATTTCTTAACACACACACACACAGAAAAACCTCTAGTACACTTTTCCATAAAAACTTGAGAAAGTGATTCTGAAGTCCACATGGAAATATGCTAAGGATCAAGAATAGTTCAAAGAGTTTTGAAAAAGAACTACTATGACTGACACTACCTGACTTAAAAGACTGACTTCAAGTAATGCACAGGAATCAAGGCACTGAAGGAACCGGTACAAGGATAGACATAAAGATCACAGAAAGCCTAAAAATAGATCACTGCATAGAATAAAGTGATCTTCAACCAAGTTGCCAAAATAATTCAATAGGAAAAGATGCCACAGTAAATTCTGCTGGAACAACTGTATTCTCATTTAGAAAAAGAAGAAAAGTTTACTCTCATCTTACATTATCTACAGACATTAAGTTGAAATAAATCAAAGACCTGAACATAAAATTTACAACTATAAAACATCTAGAAGATAACACAGGATAAAATTTCAACACCACAAATAATCAGAAAAATGCAAATTACAAGCACAATGGAGATACCACTTCACACACACAAGGATGGCAAAAATTAAAAGGGTAACAATACAAAGTGTTGCCAAGGATGTGAAGAAATTAGAATTTTCAGTTGGGAACTTAAATGGTGCAACCACTTTTAGAAACAGTTTGGCAGTCTCCCTTAAGTTAAACATTAGTCATTTACTATACAACACAGTAATTCTACTCCTAACTAACCATGAGATAGGACACATGTCCAGATAAAGATATGTAATGAATGTTACAGCAACTTCATTCATAATAGCCATAAACTGGAAAAGATGTAAAACTTCATGAACAATTAATGCATAGGGCTTTCTTGGTGGTTCAGAGATGGAGAGTCTGCCTGCTAATGCAGGGGACACAAGTTCAGTCCTTGGTCCCGAAACATCCCACATGCCACAGAGTGACTAAGGCGCCCACTGCACCTACCCAGAAGCCTCCACTCTCTGCAACTGAGAAAAGTTCACACAGTAACGAAGACCCAGCACAGCCCAAAATCAATCAATCAATCAATCAGGAATATATATATATATATACACACACACACACCACAGTATATGCATGCAATGAACACTACTTGACAATGTGAAGCAATGAATTACTTACACGTACAACAAAATAAATGAATCCAAAACATTCTGCCAAGTGCAGTAAGCCAGATACAAGAGTATATACCGGAAGATTCCATTTACATCAAATTCTAGAAAGGCAAATATGATCTGGTGCACCAGAAGGCAGATCAGTCACTATTTAAGGCCAGGGGTGGAAAAAGACTGGGTGCAAAGGGCATAATGTAACTTTCTGGGATAAAAACATTTATATATCTTGATCATGATGGCAGATGCACATTTCAAAAACTGATCACACTCTCTACTTAAAAAGGAGAAATTTTATTATGTGAAACCTCAAAAATTTTATCCAAAAAATGATCATGGAGCTGTACTGCCCAATACAGTAGCCAGAAAAGTTTAACTAAAAAGGAATAAAAATTTTACAACTATAAAACATCTAGAAGATAACACAGGATAAAATTTCAACACCACAAATAATCAGAAAAATGCAAATTACAAGCACAATGGAGATACCACTTCACACACACAAGGATGGCAAAAATTAAAAGGGTAACAATACAAAGTGTTGCCAAGGATGTGAAGAAATTAGAATTTTCAGTTGGGAACTTAAATGGTGCAACCACTTTTAGAAACAGTTTGGCAGTCTCCCTTAAGTTAAACATTAGTCATTTACTATACAACACAGTAATTCTACTCCTAACTAACCATGAGATAGGACACATGTCCAGATAAAGATATGTAATGAATGTTACAGCAACTTCATTCATAATAGCCATAAACTGGAAAAGATGTAAAACTTCATGAACAATTAATGCATAGGGCTTTCTTGGTGGTTCAGAGATGGAGAGTCTGCCTGCTAATGCAGGGGACACAAGTTCAGTCCTTGGTCCCGAAACATCCCACATGCCACAGAGTGACTAAGGCGCCCACTGCACCTACCCAGAAGCCTCCACTCTCTGCAACTGAGAAAAGTTCACACAGTAACGAAGACCCAGCACAGCCCAAAATCAATCAATCAATCAATCAGGAATATATATATATATACACACACACACACCACAGTATATGCATGCAATGAACACTACTTGACAATGTGAAGCAATGAATTACTTACACGTACAACAAAATAAATGAATCCAAAACATTCTGCCAAGTGCAGTAAGCCAGATACAAGAGTATATACCGGAAGATTCCATTTACATCAAATTCTAGAAAGGCAAATATGATCTGGTGCACCAGAAGGCAGATCAGTCACTATTTAAGGCCAGGGGTGGAAAAAGACTGGGTGCAAAGGGCATAATGTAACTTTCTGGGATAAAAACATTTATATATCTTGATCATGATGGCAGATGCACATTTCAAAAACTGATCACACTGTATACTTAAAAAGGAGAAATTTTATTATGTGAAACCTCAAAAATTTTATCCAAAAAATGATCATGGAGCTGTACTGCCCAATACAGTAGCCAGAAGTGTCTACTTGAATTTAAATCAATGACAAATAAAGTAAAAAATTCACATCTCTGGTCATATTGCCACATTTCAAGTACTTGATAACCACATGAGGCTAACGTTACTAGACTGATTAGTACAAAGAATGTTTCCATCATCATGAAAGGTCTCTTAGATATCAATATTACAAAAGATCTGAATTAGACAATTATCAATTTGACATCTCTATCTATCTAGATATTTATATATTGTAATATATAATGTTATAACAATTTTTTTTCAGCCAAAGAGAAGCTTTTCCTTCAGATGCCTATTGTAAAAATAAGCCATGTGAATTTTATAACAAACATGAGAAAAATCTCCAGCTCCCCAAAGAAATACCCTTTCACATTTTAGCCCATGCAACAAAACTAGACATGCCTCTCCCAAAACACACACTAAAACTAATCAAACAATGTGCAAACTTTACAAGTTTTTCTAACAATCTTTGGGCACAAGAAATATAAGCTGAAAGTATATATACTTAGAAATTGAAGAAATGGAGAACATGGAAAAATGTATGCAGTTAGTATTTTTGGTCTATACCCCTTTTTTGGAATCTGTCCCTTCCACTGCTATCCTTCTTATGATGTCACCCCACTGATATAAGACCCTACTCTCCACAGTCAAACAAATCTCAGTACCGCACCTCATGCCTGAAAAGACTACCCTGGGAGACAGGCTCCTTGCTCAGGCTGGAAGCCTCTTGGATTTCTGGAGTTGACACTAGAAAGAAACGTCAGAATGGTCTTGCTGTAGTGGGTGAAACTACTAAATGTAGAATTTGGGACCTACTGGTGTTATTTTTCTACCCCATGGCAAAGGCATACTCAATATCATGGAAGGTGAATATTCAGAAGTCTTTGAGTAGATAAGAAACAGTACCCTGACTGCACTCAGGTCTCTGGTGCCAGTTTCTCCTGTGATTCAGCTACAATAACTTTTAATACATTACCAGTTTTGCTTAATCAGTTCAAATTGGGTTCCTTTCAGTTGCAAATAAGGGTTCTTATATACTAAAGTCAAAAATAAACAGCTATTATGATGCTCATAGAAAATTTCACAGCCTGAAATAAAAATAAATGTACTGAAATTGATTGAATGCTGCCGTTTTAGGTATTTAACATGCATTAACTAATTTGATGCTTATAAGAATCTATTTAAAAATTCAAAAACAAAATCTGTTAAGGTTAAGTACTAACATCCTATTCCGTACATAAGGAAAATGAGGCACAGCGAGATTATATAGCCTCTCATAAGATAACTCAGCTAATACGTAATGAAAGAGATTCAGATCCAGGCAGGGTCTTACAGCTCATTAAAAATGTTATAACAATTTTTCAGCCAAAGAGAAGCTTTTCCTTCAGATGCCTATTGTAAAAATAAGCCATGTGAATTTTATAACAAACATGAGAAAAATCTCCAGCTCCCCAAAGAAATACCCTTTCACATTTTAGCCCATGCAACAAAACTAGACATGCCTCTCCCAAAACACACACTAAAACTAATCAAACAATGTGCAAACTTTACAAGTTTTTCTAACAATCTTTGGGCACAAGAAATATAAGCTGAAAGTATATATACTTAGAAATTGAAGAAATGGAGAACATGGAAAAATGTATGCAGTTAGTATTTTTGGTCTATACCCCTTTTTTGGAATCTGTCCCTTCCACTGCTATCCTTCTTATGATGTCACCCCACTGATATAAGACCCTACTCTCCACAGTCAAACAAATCTCAGTACCGCACCTCATGCCTGAAAAGACTACCCTGGGAGACAGGCTCCTTGCTCAGGCTGGAAGCCTCTTGGATTTCTGGAGTTGACACTAGAAAGAAACGTCAGAATGGTCTTGCTGTAGTGGGTGAAACTACTAAATGTAGAATTTGGGACCTACTGGTGTTATTTTTCTACCCCATGGCAAAGGCATACTCAATATCATGGAAGGTGAATATTCAGAAGTCTTTGAGTAGATAAGAAACAGTACCCTGACTGCACTCAGGTCTCTGGTGCCAGTTTCTCCTGTGATTCAGCTACAATAACTTTTTAATACATTACCAGTTTTGCTTAATCAGTTCAAATTGGGTTCCTTTCAGTTGCAAATAAGGGTTCTTATATACTAAAGTCAAAAATAAACAGCTATTATGATGCTCATAGAAAATTTCACAGCCTGAAATAAAAATAAATGTACTGAAATTGATTGAATGCTGCCGTTTTAGGTATTTAACATGCATTAACTAATTTGATGCTTATAAGAATCTATTTAAAAATTCAAAAACAAAATCTGTTAAGGTTAAGTACTAACATCCTATTCCGTACATAAGGAAAATGAGGCACAGCGAGATTATATAGCCTCTCATAAGATAACTCAGCTAATACGTAATGAAAGAGATTCAGATCCAGGCAGGGTCTTCAGTGCATGTGCTCAACTATTAGATCATACTTCCTCCAATAAGAATGTTTCTTATTAAATAATAAAAATTCAAAATAACGGAACTAAATTTGAATTAAATTAAATTTGAACTAAATTTAAATTAAATTTGAACTAAATTTAAATTAAATTTGAACTAAATTTAAATTAAATTTGGAGAGTCACATAAGAAATTATTAATGGCTAAAAACACTTAAAATACTCAAACTCAGTATTATACAAAGAAATGCAAAGTGAGATTACTTTTTAATTATTAGAATGAAAAAGATTAAAACATTGATAATAGTATAGGCAAAGATATGGCAAGTAGGGACCCCATATGATGCCTAGAGGATAATCTGTCAGTGTCCTTCAGTAAATGCAGTTTTAGGTAATTTATTCCACAGGAACATTCATCTTAGCAATACAGGATAAATTTATACAATACTGCAGTTTATAATAACAATCAACAGGGAATGAAAACTATTAGAGTACACTAAAACACTTGAATACTAGTCAGCCTTTAAAAAGAATAAAGTATCAAGAGATAATATTATGCCTTCCTCTTTCCCTGGGAATTAAATCCAGAAAAATTAAAACAGCAGTCAGGGATGACTACACACTGAAACATAACTAAATGTCCATGAACAGTTCAGTAACAAAACAAAAATAAAGACATGATACAGAACAGTATAAAGTGTGTAAGCCTAATTTTGTAAAAATAACTTGACTATATTAGTACTTAAGAATACACAGAAAAAAAATCTAGCATTATATGCTGAACCAGTACTAGTTGCTGTCCTTGGTACCTGGGACTTCAGCCCAAATGGATGATAAATACCTGTGTTTAACACTTTATATACCTGTGTTCAACATTTTTTAGTCCAATGAGGATATTTTACAATCAAAAGAATATTGCAAAAAACAGATGAGCTCTGGTTCAATCATACCTCAGAGCAAATATAAAATCCCAAATGCAAGAGACCTGAGAAAGTTTTAAAAATTGAGAGAAAATGTTTATACTTGCATAAATAAAAAAAACTCCTACCTACAAAGTTCAGAGAAAGTAGAGGCCATCAAATATATTAAAATACGACTAATGAAATAAAATTCTATATGATTAGTCTCACTAACAATGGAATACCAAAATTGAAGTTCCTTAAATCATACTGTTTCCCAAGTCATAGTTAAATAGTAACCTGACATGTAGAAAAAAGTACTGCCTCCTTAGAAATAAAAACAATAGGGCTTCCCCTGGTGGTCCAGTGGGTAAGGACACCGCCTTGAAGTGCAAGGGACGCCAGCTCGATCCCTGGCCTGGGAAGATCCCACGTGCCGCGGAGCGGCTGGACCGATGTGCCCAATTACCGAGCCAGAGCTCTGGCACGCATGTGCCCAGAGCCGGTGCTCTGTGACAAGAGACCACCGCGATGGGAGGCCCACAGGAGCCAAAGAACAAAGACAGATGAAAATAGAGAAATGAAAGGCCAATAGAAGTGGCCCACCTGTCCCCCTCTCTCCCCACCCCACCCCCAAAAAGATAAATAAAAATTTTTAAAAAAAGAAATAAAAACAGTACAGTTTAAAACAACTATTAAATTTCTAAAAATAAATGAGCTCTTAAAGTCAATGATCACAAAAATTGTGGAAAAACAGGTAATTTAAATAGATTTCTTGTAGCAATATAAACACTGTTTTCTAGGAAACAATCTAACAACAAATCTAACAAAAACTATGAAAACTGTTGTTCTTAATGTTTATAAGATATTCTATGATAGGATAACTCTACCTTGGTTCATACATGCCATGAAAACACCCTTAACTAATGGTAACAATGTAACACAATGAAAGGAGTACCAAGGTATCTGTGCATGCCTATTTACAATATAAAGCTTTTCAAACATATACACACTCCAAATAGTAGAAGAGTCAAATTGCAGCACTGAGCCATAATGCAATAGTTATTAAAACTGAAAATTATGTAGACTAAGTCAATATTCAGAAATATATATAACAGTCAAACAAAAATGAAAAGCACCATATAATGTGGATTCACTGTTTACAATTCAATAATGTATGCCTGTGTTTATTGACAAAGATTAGAAGTAATGCAGGATGATGTAACTGTATGTCTAAATTCTTATTTCTGTAAGGTTGTTTAAATTCATGCTATAGAAAATAAATAGCAGATCTCAAGAGTCTAAATAGCAGATACCAAGAGTCTATGTAAGAAAATAATCTTTCAACGTGATGGCCCAGTAACAAAATATGTATTTCACAAGCTTCAGTACAGCTTGTAAAACTTATTCCTTTTGTCTCTAATCTTATCCAAACCTGCTCCAATCCAATTTTATTCCTTAAGAAATACATATTGATGGAAGGAATCCCTGGAATGAGACATACCCAGGTGCCCCAGTGCTGAAGGTTCCTCCCTTCAGACTCATCTGTAAGGAGTTTGGCTCACAGGACCAATTCCTAATGCTCTAAGGACTCATTAATCCCCTGTAGTCAGGGTCATATAGCAGTGGCACCTCATCCCAAAGGTTCAAACAGATACTTCCTATGAGATGGCAGAGTAGGAGGAGGAGTTCATGTCTCATCACAACTAGGGCACCTTGGAGGTGCTGGTTGGGGACTTCAAACATCTAGGAGATGTGCAGAATTCCTGTGTGACCCGGGACGTAGTTCCCTTGCCAGAGTTGGGTCTGAGTCCTGTAGTCAGAGCATCAAATTCAAACTAATGTATTAACAGAACCACAGACCCAGGGAATTTCAATCAGTGGGAGCTTCCCTGGTGGCCCTCATCTTGGCACCAAGACCTGGTTCCACCCAATTGTCTGCAAACTCCAGTGCTGGATGCCTTAGGCCAAACCACCAGCAAGACAGGAACATGGTCCTACCCATCAAAAAAAATTAGCTGATAAAAAAATACAGTACATATGAAGGAGCAAGGCAAAAACTCTGTAAGACCAAGTGAAGAGAAATTAATGAAAAGAAATTAGGCAACCCATCTGAAAATGAATTCAGAGTACTGAGAGTGAAATTGATCCAAATTTTCAGAAACAGAATGGGGGTATGGACCAAGAAAACATAAAAAATGTTTAACACGGACTTAGAAGAACTAAAGAACAAACAGTGATGAACAATACAATATCTGAAATGAAAAATAACACCAGAAGGAATCAACAGCAGAATAATTGAATCAGAAAAATAAATAAATAAGCTGGAAGTTAGAATGGTGGAAATAACTACCATGGAACAGAATAAAAATGAATGAAATGACATGTTCAGAGGCCTCTGAGACAATATGAAACACCCCAAGATTTGAATTATAGAGGTTGCAGAAAAAAAAAAAAGAGAAAGGGTCTGAAAAAATATTTGAAGAAATTATAGTCAAAAACTTACCTAACATGGGAAAGAAAACAGTCACTCAAGTCTAGGAAGTACAGAGAATCTCACACAGAATAAACTCAAGGAGAAACACAGCAAGACACACATTAATCAACAAAAATTAAATTCAAAGAAAAAATATCAAAAGTAGAAAGGGAAAAGCAACAAACCACATACAAGGGAATCCCACATTAGGTTATCAGCTGATCTTTTGGCAGAAACTCTTCAGGTCAGAATAAAGTGTTGGGGGTATATGTGAAGTGATAAAAGGAAAAACCCACAAGCAAGAATACTCTACCCAGAAAGGAATGTAGAAATCAAAAGCTTTATAGACAGACAATAGCTAAGAGAATTCAGCACCATTAAACCAGCTTTACAATCAATGCTAAGGGAACTTCTCGTTGTAAACAAAAGAACCACAAAAACAAACCCAACAATCTGAGTCCTGTAGTCAGAGCATCTCAAACTAATGTATTAACAGAACCACAGATACAGGAAATTTCAATCAGTGGGAGCTTCCCTGGTGGCCCTCATCTTGGCACCAAGACCTGGTTCCACCCAATTGTCTGCAAACTCCAGTGCTGGATGCCTTAGGCCAAACCACCAGCAAGACAGGAACATGGTCCTACCCATCAAAAAAAATTAGCTGATAAAAAAATACAGTACATATGAAGGAGCAAGGCAAAAACTCTGTAAGACCAAGTGAAGAGAAATTAATGAAAAGAAATTAGGCAACCCATCTGAAAATGAATTCAGAGTACTGAGAGTGAAATTGATCCAAATTTTCAGAAACAGAATGGGGGTATGGACCAAGAAAACATAAAAAATGTTTAACACGGACTTAGAAGAACTAAAGAACAAACAGTGATGAACAATACAATATCTGAAATGAAAAATAACACCAGAAGGAATCAACAGCAGAATAATTGAATCAGAAAAATAAATAAATAAGCTGGAAGTTAGAATGGTGGAAATAACTACCATGGAACAGAATAAAAATGAATGAAATGACATGTTCAGAGGCCTCTGAGACAATATGAAACACCCCAAGATTTGAATTATAGAGGTTGCAGAAAAAAAAAAAAGAGAAAGGGTCTGAAAAAATATTTGAAGAAATTATAGTCAAAAACTTACCTAACATGGGAAAGAAAACAGTCACTCAAGTCTAGGAAGTACAGAGAATCTCACACAGAATAAACTCAAGGAGAAACACAGCAAGACACACATTAATCAACAAAAATTAAATTCAAAGAAAAAATATCAAAAGTAGAAAGGGAAAAGCAACAAACCACATACAAGGGAATCCCACATTAGGTTATCAGCTGATCTTTTGGCAGAAACTCTTCAGGTCAGAATAAAGTGTTGGGGGTATATGTGAAGTGATAAAAGGAAAAACCCACAAGCAAGAATACTCTACCCAGAAAGGAATGTAGAAATCAAAAGCTTTATAGACAGACAATAGCTAAGAGAATTCAGCACCATTAAACCAGCTTTACAATCAATGCTAAGGGAACTTCTCGTTGTAAACAAAAGAACCACAAAAACAAACCCAAAACAATTAAGTGTGATACAAACATACATATCAATAATTACCTTAAATGAGGATGGACTGCCTGCTCCAATGAAAAGAGACAGACTGGTCAAATGGATACAAAAACAAGACTCATATATATGTTGTCTACAAGAGACCCACTTCAGATCCAGGGAAACACAGAGATATAAGGTGAGGGGGTGGAGAAAGATATTCCATGCAAACAGAAATCAAGAGAAAGATTGAGAAGCAATACTCATATCAGAAAAAACAGACTTTAAAGACTACTAAAAGAGACAAGGAAGGACACTACATAATGATCAAAGGATCAATCCAAGAAGATATGACACTTTAAAATATTTATGCACCCAACACAGGAGCACCCCAGTACAAAAGGCAAATACCAAAAGCCATAAAAGGGGTCATCAACAGTAACACAGTAATATTGAGGAGCTTTTAACACCCTACTTTCACCAATGGATGGATCATCCAACAGAAAATTTAGGAAACACAAGCCTTAAATAAAACATTAAATCAGATAGATGTAACTGGTATTTATAGGACATTTCATCCCCAAACAGCAGAATATACTTTCTTCTCAAGTGCACCTGGAGTATTCTCCAAGATAGATCACATTTTGGCTCACAAAGTAAATCTCAGTAAATGCAAGAAAATTGAAATTGTATCAAGAATCTTTTCTGATCACAGCACTATAGGATTAGAAATCAATTACAGAAAAAAAAAAAAAAAAACCTGTAAAAACACCAACACATGAAGGCTAAACAATATTCTATAGCTACTCAAAGATCACTGAAGAGGAAATAAAAAAAAATCCATCACAGCAAGTGACAACAAAAAGCTCTATAACCTAAAACCTATGGGACATAGCAAGAACAGTTTTTTTTTCTTTTTTTTTTACAGTGTTTCGTTGTTTATAGATACGCATAATCCCAGATTAGTCATATGCATATCCCTGGCTCCCATCCCTCCTCGCAAGAGCAGTTCTAAGAGGGAAGTTTAGAGCAATTCAGTCTTACCTCAAGAAACAAGAAAAATCTAAAATAAACAATCTAATCTTCCAGGTAAAACAACTAGAGAAAGAAGATTCATAAAAGCCCATAGTGAGCTGTAAGAAATCATAAGATCAGAGCAGAAATAAATGAAATAGAAATGAATAAAATAGCAAAGATCAATTCAACTAAAAGTTGATTCTTTAAGATAAAACTGATAAACCTTTAAAATCATGAAGGAAAAAAAGGAGAAGATTCAAATATCAATAATATTAAAAATGAAAAAGGAGACACCTGACACTGCAGAAACACAAAGAATCACGAGAGACTACCGCAAGCAACTACATGCATAAAATGGACAACCTAGAAGAAATGGACAAATTCTTAGAAAGGTACAACTTTCCAAGACTGAACTAGAAACAACTTGAAAATATAAACAGATCAATCACAAATAAAAGCATTGAAACTATAATTAAAGATGTAGACCAAGATGGCAGAGTAGAAGGACTGCACTCATCTGCTCCTGCAAGAATGCCAGAATCGCAACTAGCTGCTGAAAAACCATCGACAGGAGGAAGTTGGACCCCACCAAAAATGGATACCTCACATTCAAAAGCAAAGGAGAAGCCACAACAAGATGGTAGAAGGGGCACAATCATGCTTTTAAAATCAAACATCAAACCCACCAGAGACACTGGGAGTGTGCAAACAAAGCCTTCTACACACCAAGACCCAGGAAAGGAGCAGTGACACGCAATGAGCTAGACCTGCCGTTGAGGGACCAAGAGCCTCCTTGGGTTAGAAGTTCCCTATAGCAGTCCTCAGAAGCACCGCGTTGGGCTTACGTCCTTTTGAAGGAGGCTGCCATTAACCAGACTATAGAACTGTTGAGCAGGACTGGGAAAACAGACTCTAGAAGGCACAAACAAAACTCTGTGCGTACTGGGATCCAGGACAAAGGAACAGTGAGCCCACATGAGACTGAGCCAAACTTGCCTCTGAATGTTCTGAAGTCTCTGGCGGTGACGTGGGTGGACAGCGGCCTAGTGAAATGCAAGATTCATAAAAGCCTTCTAAGAGGAAGTTTAGAGCAATTCAGTCTTACCTCAAGAAACAAGAAAATCTAAAATAAACAATCTAATCTTCCAGGTAAAACAACTAGAGAAAGAAGATTCATAAAAGCCCATAGTGAGCTGTAAGAAATCATAAGATCAGAGCAGAAATAAATGAAATAGAAATGAATAAAATAGCAAAGATCAATTCAACTAAAAGTTGATTCTTTAAGATAAAACTGATAAACCTTTAAAATCATAAAGGGAAAAAAAAGGAGAAGATTCAAATATCAATAATATTAAAAATGAAAAAGGAGACACCTGACACTGCAGAAACACAAAGAATCACGAGAGACTACCGCAAGCAACTACATGCATAAAATGGACAACCTAGAAGAAATGGACAAATTCTTAGAAAGGTACAACTTTCCAAGACTGAACTAGAAACAACTTGAAAATATAAACAGATCAATCACAAATAAAAGCATTGAAACTATAATTAAAGATGTAGACCAAGATGGCAGAGTAGAAGGACTGCACTCATCTGCTCCTGCAAGAATGCCAGAATCGCAACTAGCTGCTGAAAAACCATCGACAGGAGGAAGTTGGACCCCACCAAAAATGGATACCTCACATTCAAAAGCAAAGGAGAAGCCACAACAAGATGGTAGAAGGGGCACAATCATGCTTTTAAAATCAAACATCAAACCCACCAGAGACACTGGGAGTGTGCAAACAAAGCCTTCTACACACCAAGACCCAGGAAAGGAGCAGTGACACGCAATGAGCTAGACCTGCCGTTGAGGGACCAAGAGCCTCCTTGGGTTAGAAGTTCCCTATAGCAGTCCTCAGAAGCACCGCGTTGGGCTTACGTCCTTTTGAAGGAGGCTGCCATTAACCAGACTATAGAACTGTTGAGCAGGACTGGGAAAACAGACTCTAGAAGGCACAAACAAAACTCTGTGCGTACTGGGATCCAGGACAAAGGAACAGTGAGCCCACATGAGACTGAGCCAAACTTGCCTCTGAATGTTCTGAAGTCTCTGGCGGTGACGTGGGTGGACAGCGGCCTGTCACAGGGTCAGGGACACTGTGGTAGCTGTCCTGGTGCAGCATGCGAGAATAGGTCTTTTTAGAGAGGGTCACCATTACCCCCACCATAGTTTGGCCTCAGGTAAAACTATAAAGAGGGAACATAGCTCCATACATCAAGAGATAATTGGATTCAAGATCAAGTGCCTGGGCTTCCCTGGTGGCCCAGTGGGTAAAGAGTCTGCCTTGCGATGCAAGGGGCACTGGTTCAATCCCTGGCCAGGGAAGATCCCACATGCCACGGAGTGGCTGGACCAGTGTGTCCGATTACGAGCCAGTGCTCTGCAACGAGAGAGGCCACTGTGATGGGAGGCCCACACATGGATAAAAGATGGATGAAAATAAAACAATAAGAGGCCAAAATTTAAAAAAAAAAAAAAAAAAAGATCAAGTGCCTGACACACTCCAGCCAGGGCAGGGCTTTTAGTGCTTGAACAGGTGGAACTACAGAAAACAACAACAAAACAGTAAAAGAGGCCTTCTGATCCAACTGCTGCTAAGAGGCAAGGAAAAGACACTCCTGCGGCTGAGGCAGTCTGTGTCCTTGAGCACTCGGCACTGCCAGGGTTCCTGTGACACAAGCTGCTCCACCTCCTTCACGCTCAGTTCTCACTGGAGCAGACCTGACAGAGGCTGGAACAAGCTCTCACAGCACTGCATCTACCCTGACAGTAACCAAGCATACTCCTGCATAGCCGGCATGGGAAAGGTCACTGACAGCAGAGTCCCCAAAACAAAAACATTTATTATTTTTACAGTTTGACTTACTCTGGAGTTGCTTCTGGATTTTTTTCATTCTCCTTCCTATACCTCATCATTTTAGCTGGTTGGGCAGACCTCCTTGGGTTAGAAGCCGCAGCCGCCGTTGGGCTTACGCTTTGAAGGAGGCTGCCATTAACCAGACTATAGAACTGTTGAGCAGGACTGGGAAAACAGACTCTAGAAGGCACAAACAAAACTCTGTGCGTACTGGGATCCAGGACAAAGGAACAGTGAGCCCACATGAGACTGAGCCAAACTTGCCTCTGAATGTTCTGAAGTCTCTGGCGGTGACGTGGGTGGACAGCGGCCTGTCACAGGGTCAGGGACACTGTGGTAGCTGTCCTGGTGCAGCATGCGAGAATAGGTCTTTTTAGAGAGGGTCACCATTACCCCCACCATAGTTTGGCCTCAGGTAAAACTATAAAGAGGGAACATAGCTCCATACATCAAGAGATAATTGGATTCAAGATCAAGTGCCTGGGCTTCCCTGGTGGCCCAGTGGGTAAAGAGTCTGCCTTGCGATGCAAGGGGCACTGGTTCAATCCCTGGCCAGGGAAGATCCCACATGCCACGGAGTGGCTGGACCAGTGTGTCCGATTACGAGCCAGTGCTCTGCAACGAGAGAGGCCACTGTGATGGGAGGCCCACACATGGATAAAAGATGGATGAAAATAAAACAATAAGAGGCCAAAATTTAAAAAAAAAAAAAAAAAAGATCAAGTGCCTGACACACTCCAGCCAGGGCAGGGCTTTTAGTGCTTGAACAGGTGGAACTACAGAAAACAACAACAAAACAGTAAAAGAGGCCTTCTGATCCAACTGCTGCTAAGAGGCAAGGAAAAGACACTCCTGCGGCTGAGGCAGTCTGTGTCCTTGAGCACTCGGCACTGCCAGGGTTCCTGTGACACAAGCTGCTCCACCTCCTTCACGCTCAGTTCTCACTGGAGCAGACCTGACAGAGGCTGGAACAAGCTCTCACAGCACTGCATCTACCCTGACAGTAACCAAGCATACTCCTGCATAGCCGGCATGGGAAAGGTCACTGACAGCAGAGTCCCCAAAACAAAAACATTTATTATTTTTACATTTTCCCTTGCTCTGGAGTTTCTTCTGAATTTCTTTTCATTCTCCTTCCTATACCTCATCTTTTTTACTTTGCCCTCTACTGTTACAGTTGCCAATATTAGTAATAATATTAAATATATCCAAGTTTTTAAGATTTTTTCTTTTTAAATCACACATTTTATTTTGGTTATATACTTCTGCTTTTACATGGGCCTTTTGTGCTATTGTGGGTGTTTTGTTTTTATTTTTGGCAGTATGGTACTGGCACAAAAACAGAAATACAGACCAACGGAAGAAGATAGAGAGCCCAAAGACAATCCCACACACTTTGGGGTACCTCATTCTTGACAAAGGAGGCAAGAATATACAATGTGGCAAAGACAGCCTCTTCAACAAGTTCTGGGAAAACTGAACAGCTACATGTAAAAGAATGAAGGTGAAACACTTCCTAACACCATATACAAAGATAAACTCAAAATGGATTGAATACCTAACTGAAAAACCAGAAACCATAAAATTCTGAGGAAAACACAGGCAGAACACTCAATGACATAAGTCAAAGCAAGATCTTCTATGACCTCCCACTCCTAGAGTAATGGAAATAAAAATAAAAAAAAACATTGCTGGTGGGAATGTAAAATGATACAGCCTCTATGGAAGACCGTATGGAGATTTCTTAAAAAACTAAAAATAGAAGCACCGTACGACCCTGCAGTCCCACTCTAAGGCTTATATCCTGATGAAATCAAATCTGAAAGAAGCACCTGTACCCCAATGTTCATTGCAGCTCTCTATATACAATAGCTAGAACATGGAAGGAACCTAGATGCCCATTGTCGAACGAATGGATACAGAAGCTCTGGTACATATATACAATGGAATACTACACAGTTGTAAAGAGAAATGCAGAAGAATCAGCCCTAACGAGGTGGCTGGATCTAGAACAGTTGGGTAAAGAGAATGGCAGACACTCGGCACTGCCGGGGCCTGTGACACAAGCTGCTCCACCTCCTTCACGCTCAGTTCTCACTGGAGCAGACCTGACAGAGGCTGGAACAAGCTCTCACAGCACTGCATCTACCCTGACAGTAACCAAGCATACTCCTGCATAGCCGGCATGGGAAAGGTCACTGACAGCAGAGTCCCCAAAACAAAAACATTTATTATTTTTACATTTTCCTTGCTCTGGAGTTTCTTCTGAATTTCTTTTCATTCTCCTTCCTATACCTCATCTTTTTTACTTTGCCCTCTACTGTTACAGTTGCCAATATTAGTAATAATATTAAATATATCCAAGTTTTTAAGATTTTTTCCTTTTTAAATCACACATTTTATTTTGGTTATATACTTCTGCTTTTACATGGGCCTTTTGTGCTATTGTGGGTGTTTTGTTTTTATTTTTGGCAGTATGGTACTGGCACAAAAACAGAAATACAGACCAACGGAAGAAGATAGAGAGCCCAAAGACAATCCCACACACTTTGGGGTACCTCATTCTTGACAAAGGAGGCAAGAATATACAATGTGGCAAAGACAGCCTCTTCAACAAGTTCTGGGAAAACTGAACAGCTACATGTAAAAGAATGAAGGTGAAACACTTCCTAACACCATATACAAAGATAAACTCAAAATGGATTGAATACCTAACTGAAAAACCAGAAACCATAAAATTCTGAGGAAAACACAGGCAGAACACTCAATGACATAAGTCAAAGCAAGATCTTCTATGACCTCCCACTCCTAGAGTAATGGAAATAAAAATAAAAAAAAACATTGCTGGTGGGAATGTAAAATGATACAGCCTCTATGGAAGACCGTATGGAGATTTCTTAAAAAACTAAAAATAGAAGCACCGTACGACCCTGCAGTCCCACTCTAAGGCTTATATCCTGATGAAATCAAATCTGAAAGAAGCACCTGTACCCCAATGTTCATTGCAGCTCTCTATATACAATAGCTAGAACATGGAAGGAACCTAGATGCCCATTGTCGAACGAATGGATACAGAAGCTCTGGTACATATATACAATGGAATACTACACAGTTGTAAAGAGAAATGCAGAAGAATCAGCCCTAACGAGGTGACTGGATCTAGAACGTATCATAAAAAGTGAAGTCAGTCAGAAAGACAAGGACAAATACAATATATTAACACATATATATGGAACCTAGTAGGATGGTGATGATGGCACACGCAGTGAAGCGACGGAAAAACAGACATGGACAGTGGACATATGGACATTGTGGGGAAGGAACAGAGGGTGGGAGGCGTAAAGGAAGTAGCATGAAGGCCTGTACTGTCATAAGTGAAGAAAATAGCTCTAGTCATTGCTCTGTGAGAAAAGGAGATCCTTCAGGGGTGCTGTGTGATGGTCGGGAGGGGTGGGAAGGGAGGATATACATATGACTAATCTGGGAACATGCATATCTGTAAACAACAAAACTCTGTAAAAGTTAAAAGTAAAATAAAAGTTAAAATAGAAAATCAGTAAAAAATAAATAAAAATAAACAAGTGAGACATAATCAAACTGAAAAGCTTTGGCATAGCAAAAGAAACTATAAACAATGTGAAAAGACAACCCTCAGAATAGGAGAAAATCATAGCAAATGAAACAACCAACTATGAATTAATTTCTAAAATATACAAGCAGCTCAGACAACTCACCACCAAAAAAACAAACAACCTAATCAAAAAATGGGAAAAAGACCTAAATAGACATTTCTCCAAAGAAGATATGCACATGGCCAAAAACCACATAAAAAGATGTTTAACATCACTCCTTGTTAAAAAAATGCAAATCTAAACTACAATGAGGGGTTTCCCTGGTGGTCCAGTGGGTAAAGAGTCCACCTTGGGATGCAGTGGGCACTGGTTCGATCCCTGGCCGGGGAAGATCCCACATGCCGTGGAGAGGCTGAACCCATGTGTTCAATTAGGAGCCAGCACTCTTAGAGCACAAGGGCCCAAAGCTGGCACTCTGTAATGCGAATGGCCACTGCAATGGGAGGCCCACACAGGCCAAAGAATAAAGATGGATATAAATAAATAAATAATAAAACAACAAAATGGCCAAAATTAAAAAAAAAAAATTATAAAAAATATATATAGAAAAAAACTACAATAAAAATCACCTCACACCAGTCAGAATGGTCATCATTGAAAAGTCTCCAAACAGTAAATGCTGGAGAGGGTGCAGAGAAAAGGGAACCCTCTTGCACTGTCGGTAGGAATGCAAATTGATACAGCCACTATGGAAGACAATATGGAGACTCCTCAAAAAAACGAGGAATAGAACCACCATATGACCCAGCAATCCCACTATTAGGCATATACCCTGAGTAAATCAAAATTGAAAAAGACACAGGTACCCCACCATTCGTTGCAGCACTATTTACAATAGCTAGAACATGGAAGCAACCTAGATGTCCAGTGACAGATGAATGGACAAAGAAGTTGTGATACACATATGCAAAGGAATATTACTCAGTCATAAAAAGAAATGCATTTGAGTCAGTTCTAATGAGGTGCATGAATCTAGAACCTACTATTCAGGCTGAAGGAAGTCAGGAGGAGAGAAATATTGGATACTGAGACACATACACACACACACACAGATATATATGAAATTTAGAAAGATGACATTGATAAATGTATATGCAGAGAAGCAATGGAGAAACAGACATAGAGAACAGACTTATGGACACTGGGTGGGGGGAGGAGATGCTGTAAGACTAAGGGAATTCAAGCAGGGGCTCTGTAACAGCCTAGAGGAGTGGGATGGGGAAGGAGATGGGAGGGAAGTGCAAGGAGGGGACATATGTATACGTATGGCAGATTCAGGTTGATGTCAACAATGAAAGTCTGTAAAAAATGAAAAACAAACTAAGTGGTAAAATAAAAAAAAAAAAAATCCTCCAACAAACAAAAGTTCAGGACCAGACGGTTTCACAGGCAAATTTTATCAAACATTCAGAGAACAGCGATCATCTAACCTTCGCAAACATTTTCCAAATACTGCAGAGGAAGGAATACTCACAAATTTGTTCTATGAGGCCACCATCACCCTGACACCAAAACCAGACAAAGAGATCAAAAACAAAATCAGAGCAGACAAGTATGACCAGTATCACTGATCCCAAACAACAAGAATCAGAAAAAACTACAATAAAAATCACCTCACACCAGTCAGAATGGTCATCATTGAAAAGTCTCCAAACAGTAAATGCTGGAGAGGTGCAGAGAAAAGGGAACCCTCTTGCACTGTCGGTAGGAATGCAAATTGATACAGCCACTATGGAAGACAATATGGAGACTCCTCAAAAAAACGAGGAATAGAACCACCATATGACCCAGCAATCCCACTATTAGGCATATACCCTGAGTAAATCAAAATTGAAAAAGACACAGGTACCCCACCATTCGTTGCAGCACTATTTACAATAGCTAGAACATGGAAGCAACCTAGATGTCCAGTGACAGATGAATGGACAAAGAAGTTGTGATACACATATGCAAAGGAATATTACTCAGTCATAAAAAGAAATGCATTTGAGTCAGTTCTAATGAGGTGCATGAATCTAGAACCTACTATTCAGGCTGAAGGAAGTCAGGAGGAGAGAAATATTGGATACTGAGACACATACACACACACACACACGTATATATATGAAATTTAGAAAGATGACATTGATAAATGTATATGCAGAGAAGCAATGGAGAAACAGACATAGAGAACAGACTTATGGACACTGGGTGGGGGGAGGAGATGCTGTAAGACTAAGGGAATTCAAGCAGGGGCTCTGTAACAGCCTAGAGGAGTGGGATGGGGAAGGAGATGGGAGGGAAGTGCAAGGAGGGGACATATGTATACGTATGGCAGATTCAGGTTGATGTCAACAATGAAAGTCTGTAAAAAATGAAAAACAAACTAAGTGGTAAAATAAAAAAAAAAAAAATCCTCCAACAAACAAAAGTTCAGGACCAGACGGTTTCACAGGCAAATTTTATCAAACATTCAGAGAACAGCGATCATCTAACCTTCGCAAACATTTTCCAAATACTGCAGAGGAAGGAATACTCACAAATTTGTTCTATGAGGCCACCATCACCCTGACACCAAAACCAGACAAAGAGATCAAAAACAAAATCAGAGCAGACAAGTATGACCAGTATCACTGATAAACACAGACACAAAACAAAAACAAGCTGGCAAACAGAATCCAGTATCATATAAAAAGGATCCTACACAAGATCAAGTGAAGTTTATCCCAAGAATGAAAGGGTTCTTCAATATAAGCAGTCAATGTGATACGCCATAGTAACAAACTGAAAGGTAAAAATCATATGATAATCTCAATAAATGCAGAAGAAGCTTTTGACAGAATTTACCACCTACTTATGGAAAAAAAAAAACCTCTTCAGAAAATAGGCATGCAAGGAGACTACCTCAACATAATAAAGGCCAAATAAAACAAACCCACAGCAAGTATTATTCTCCATGGTGAAAAACTGAAAGCACTTTTGCTCAGATCAGGAATAAGACAAGGGTCTGCACTCTAACCAATATTATTCAATATAGTTTGAAAGTCGTAGTCATGGCAATCAGAGCAGATAAAGAAATGAAAGGAATCCAGATTGGATAAGAAGTTAAAACTGTCACTGTTTGGGCTTCCCTGGTGGTCCAGTGGGTAAGGACACCGGCCTTGCAGTGCAAGGGGCGCCGGTTCGATCCCTGGCCTGGGAGGATCCCACGTGCCGCGGAGCGGCTGGACTGATGTGTCCAACTACCGAGCCGGAGCTCAGGAGCGCATGCGCCCAGAGCCGGTGCTCTGCGACAACAGAGGCCACCGCGATGGGAGGCCCACAAGAGCCAAAGAACAAAGACGGATGAAAATAGAGAAATGAAAGACCAATAGAAGTGGCCAGCCCACCCCTTCCCTCCCCAACCCGCCCCCCCAAAAATAAATAAATAAATATTTAAAAAATAAAATAAAATAAAATCAGACTAAAAAAAAAAAAAAACAAAAACAAAAAACTGTCACTGTTTGCAGACAACACTATACATAGAAAACCCTAAAGATAACATCAGAAAATTACTAAAGTTAATGAATTTAGCAAACTCACAGGATACAAAATCAATACACAGAAATCCTTTGAATTCCAACAGACTAACAACAGAAAATAAGAAAGAGAAATTAAGAAGAAAATTCCACTTATCACTGCTATAAAAAGAATAAAATACCTAGGAATTAAGCTACCTATGGGGACAAAAGACTTCTATGCAGAAAACTGTAAGACACTAATGAAAGAAATCAAAGATGAATACAAGATTAAGACAGTGGAGTAGAAGGATGTGCACTCAGCTTCTCCCGCCAGAGCATCAAGATCACAAATATCAGGTGAAAAAACAACAGCAAGAAGACACTGGAATCCACCCAAAAAAGATACTCCATATCCAAAGACAAAGGAGAAATCACAATGAAATGGCAAGAGGGGAGCAATTGTGAGAAAAAATCAAATCCTATGTGTGGTGCCCAAGGATGAACGTACAAGGCAAACTAGGAGGGTCTTGGAATCCCCTGGGCTATAGTACACCACCCAATTTGTAAGACCCCTACACCACTCCTTGAACCCTGTTTTTCCCTCATACTGTAGTCATCACTCTACCCCACTTAGTACACCGTCCAGTCCCCAATGATCCTTAAGACACCTATGCCACTCCTTAGGCCCCAGGAATAAAATGGATCAAAGACTTCTGCTTAAAGCTGGTTCTCCTTTGACCCGCTGTTCTAGCAGTGTCTTCCACTTTAACAACGCCAATTCTTTCTGAAGCTGACCCACGGTACTGGCAGCAACTCTCCCTTTCCCCACTCTAATAGACTTTACTTTCCTCTCACTCTGCCTCCTGTCTGGAAATTCTTCTCCAACCTGCGCACGGACTTCGACACTATGCCTGCCAGGTGAGTGACTCACAAGTTACAGAACAATACCACCAAAGAAGTTCTCGCACTGTTGTAAAGGTTCTAGGCCCCCCACATCAGGCTCTCCAGCCTCAGGATTTGAGCAAAGGACCGGAATTCTTTCTCAGCCCATGCACAGACTTCAACATTATGCCTGCCAGGTGGGCGACTCACAAGTTAGAGAACAATACCACCAAAGAAATTCTCGCGACATTAAATGTATCAATATTTGCATTATAGGAGTCCCAGAAAGAGAAGACAGACAAAAGACCCGAGAAAACATCTGAAGAGATAATAGCTGAAAACTTCCCTAATATGAGAAAGGAAATAGTCAGCTATGTCTGGGATGCACAGAGAGTCCCAGGCAGGATAAATCCAAAAGAACACACCAAGACACATGTTAATCAAACTGACAAAAATTAAAGACAAAGATAATTAAAAGCAACAAGAGAAAATAACATACAAGGGAAAACCCATAATGTTATCAGCCAATTTCTCTACAAGCCAGAAGGGAATGGCACAACATACTCCTAGTGACTAAAGAGAAGAACCAAGAATACTCTACTCAGCAAGACTCTCATTCAGATTTGAGGGAGAAATCAAAAGCTTTATAGACAAGCAAAAATTAATAGAATTCAGCACCACTAAACCAATTTTACAGCAAATGCTAAAGGATCTTCTCTAGGCATGAAACATAAGAGAAGGAAAAGATCTACTAAAAATAACCCTCAACAATTAATAAAACTGTGATAGGGTAATACATATCAATAATTACCATAAATGTAAATAGATTAAATGCACCAACCAAAAGACATAGACTGGCTGAGAGGATACAAAAACAAGATGGTCTACAAGAGACCCACTTCATACCAAGAAACACTTACAGACTGAAAGTAAGGGGATGGAAGGAGGTATTTCAGGCAAATGGAAATCATAAGAAAGCTGGAGCAGCAATACTCATATGAGATAAAACAGACTCTAAAACAAGGACTGCTGTAACAGATGAAGAAGGACACTAAATAATGATCGAGGGTTCAATCCAAGAATATATAACAATTTTAAAGGAACAATAAAGTGGAATTCATTACAGGGATGCAACATTTTTTCAACATTCACAAAATCAATGTGATACACTATATCAACCAATTGAAGAATAAAAACCATATGATCATCTCAATAGACGCAGAAAAGGCTTTTGACAAAATCCAACACCCATTTATGATAAAAATTCTCCAGAAAGTGGGCAGACAGGGTACGTACCTTAACATGATAAAGGCCATATACAACAAACCTACAACTAGTGTCATACTCAATGGTGAAAAGCTGAAAGCATTTCCTCTAAGATCAGGAACAAAGATGTTCACTCTCACAAATTTTGTTCGACATAGGTCTGGAAGTCTTAGCTACAGCAATCAGAGAAGAGAAAGAAATAAAAGGAATCCAAATTGGAAAAGACAAAGTTAAAGTGTCACTGTTTGCAGATGACATGATACTATATATAGAAGATTCCAAAGATGCAACCAGAAAACTAAAACTCATCAATGAATTTAGTAAAGTTGCAGGTTACAAAATTAATACACAGAATCTGTTGCATTTCTATACACTAATAATGAAAGATCAGAAAAAGAAATTCAAGAAGCAATTCCATTTACCATTGCATCAAAAAGAATAAAATACCTAGAAATAAACCCATCTAGGAAGACAAAAGATCTGTACTCTGAAAACTGTAAGGCACTAATGAAAGAAATAGAAGAAGACATAAACAGAAGAAAAGATATACCCTGTTTGTGGACTGGAAGAATCAACATTGTTAAAATGACTATACTATCCAAAGCAATCTAGAGAGTCAATGCAATCCCTATCAAATTTTTCACAGATCTAGAACAAAAAAATCTGAAAATTTGTATGAAGACACAAAAGATCCCAAATAGCCAAAGCAATCTTGAATAAGAAAAATAGAGCTGGAGGAATCAGGCCCCCTGACTTCAGACTATATTATAAGTTATGGTCATCAAGGCAGTGTGGTCCTGACACAAAAATAGAAATATAGATCAATGGAACAGGATATAAACCCAGAAGTAAGTCCATGCACCTATAGTCAATTAATCTAGGACACTAAATAATGATCGAGGGTTCAATCCAAGAATATATAACAATTTTAAAGGAACAATAAAGTGGAATTCATTACAGGGATGCAACATTTTTTCAACATTCACAAAATCAATGTGATACACTATATCAACCAATTGAAGAATAAAAACCATATGATCATCTCAATAGACGCAGAAAAGGCTTTTGACAAAATCCAACACCCATTTATGATAAAAATTCTCCAGAAAGTGGGCAGACAGGGTACGTACCTTAACATGATAAAGGCCATATACAACAAACCTACAACTAGTGTCATACTCAATGGTGAAAAGCTGAAAGCATTTCCTCTAAGATCAGGAACAAAGATGTTCACTCTCACAAATTTTGTTCGACATAGGTCTGGAAGTCTTAGCTACAGCAATCAGAGAAGAGAAAGAAATAAAAGGAATCCAAATTGGAAAAGACAAAGTTAAAGTGTCACTGTTTGCAGATGACATGATACTATATATAGAAGATTCCAAAGATGCAACCAGAAAACTAAAACTCATCAATGAATTTAGTAAAGTTGCAGGTTACAAAATTAATACACAGAATCTGTTGCATTTCTATACACTAATAATGAAAGATCAGAAAAAGAAATTCAAGAAGCAATTCCATTTACCATTGCATCAAAAAGAATAAAATACCTAGAAATAAACCCATCTAGGAAGACAAAAGATCTGTACTCTGAAAACTGTAAGGCACTAATGAAAGAAATAGAAGAAGACATAAACAGAAGAAAAGATATACCCTGTTTGTGGACTGGAAGAATCAACATTGTTAAAATGACTATACTATCCAAAGCAATCTAGAGAGTCAATGCAATCCCTATCAAATTTTTCACAGATCTAGAACAAAAAAATCTGAAAATTTGTATGAAGACACAAAAGATCCCAAATAGCCAAAGCAATCTTGAATAAGAAAAATAGAGCTGGAGGAATCAGGCCCCCTGACTTCAGACTATATTATAAGTTATGGTCATCAAGGCAGTGTGGTCCTGACACAAAAATAGAAATATAGATCAATGGAACAGGATATAAACCCAGAAGTAAGTCCATGCACCTATAGTCAATTAATCTATGACAAAGGACGAAAGACTACACAATGTTGGAAAGACGATCCCTTCAACAAATGGTGCTGGGAAAACTGGACAGCCAAATGTCACAGAATGAAATTAGATCGTTCCTTAACCCCATACACAAAAATAAGCTCGAAATGGATTAGAGACCTAAATGTTAAACTGGATACGATAAAACTCTTAGACGATGGGGCTATACTGGTGGTCCAGTGGGCAAAGAGTCCACCTTGCAAGTGCAAGGGGCACCAGTTCGATCCGTGGACTAGGAAGATTCCACAGGCTACGGAGCGACTGGACCAGTGTGCCCAGTCACGAGCCAGTGCTCTGGAGTGCATTTTCCCAGAGCTCGTGCTCTACAACGAGAGAGATCACTGCGATGGGTAGCCCACGCAGGCCAAATAATAAAGATGGATGAAAATTAAAACACAAGCAATAAAACAGGCCCCCCCAAAAAAACCTCTTAGAGGTAAACATAGGCAGAACACTCTCTGACATAAATCACAGCGAAATATTTTTTAATCCATCTCCCAGAATAATGGAAATAAAATCAAAAATAAACAAATGGGATCTACTTACACTCCAAAGCTTTTGTACAGCAAAGGAAACAACAAAACAAAAAGACAACCCAGAGACTGGGAGAAAATATTTGCAAATGATGTGACTGATAGGGATTAGTCTCCAAAATTCACAGCTTATGACACTCAATAGCATCAAATAATCCACTCAAAAAGTGTGCAGAAGAACTGAATAGACATTTTTCTAAAGAGGACATGCTGATGGCCAACAGGCACATGAAAAGATGTTTAAAATCACTACTTATTAGAGAAATGCAAATTGAAACTACAATGAGATACCACCTCACATTAGTTAAGATGGTTATCATCAAAAAATCCACAACAACAAATGCCAGAAAGGGTGCAGAGAGAGGGGAACCCTCCTGCACTGTTGGTGGGAACATAAACTAGTACAATCACTATGGAGAACTCTGTGAAGGTTCCTTAACAAACTAAACATAGAGCTACCTACCATAAGACCTTGCAATCCCACTCCTGGGCATATATCCAGAGAAAAACATGGCCCGAAGAGATACAAGCTCCCCAATATTAATTGCAGCACTGTTTACAATAGCCAAGACATGGAAACAACCTAAATGTCCATCACAGAGGAATGGATAAAGATGTGTGGGGTGTGTGTGTGTGTGTGTGTGTGTGTGTGTATGTATGTGTGTGTGTGTGTGTATATATATATATATATATATATATATATATATATATATATAAAATGGAATATCACTCGGCCATTAAAAAGAATGAAATAAGGCCATTTATATCAATATGGATAGACCTAGACAGTGTCATGCTGAGTGAAGTAAGTCAGACAGAGAAGGAGAAATATCATATGACATCCATTTTATGTGGATTCTAAAAAGAAATGATGCAAATGAACTTATTTACAAAACAGAAAGAGACTCAGATTTAGAAAATGAACTTATGGTTGCAGAGGGGAGGGGATGGTTGGGGACTTTGGGAAAGTCAAATATACACTGCCACGTTTGAAACGGATAAGTAACAAAAATCTACTGTATAGCACATGGAATTCTGCTCAATGTTATGTACTAGCCTGGATGAGGGGCAGGGGATTTGGCGGAGAATGGATACAGGTATATATGTATGGTCAAGCCCCTTCACTGTTCATCTGAAACTCACAAAACTGTTAACTGGCTATATCCCAATAAAAATGCTTTTGGTGGTGAAAAAAAAGAAAATGAATGAAATCAGAATACTACCTAACACACAAAAATAAACTCAAAATGGATTAAAGACCTACATGTAAAACTGGACACTATAAAACTCTCAGAGGAAAACACAGGAAAAATACTCAACATAAATCATAGCAAGGTCCTTTCTGACCTACTTCCTATAGTAATGAAAATATGAACAATCAAAAAATGGAACCTAATTAAACTTAATAGCTTCTGCACAGCAAAGGAAATCATAAACAAGATAAAAAGACAATCCCCAGAATGGGCTAAAATATTTGCAAACAAAGCAACTGACAGAGGATTAATCTCTAAAATACACAAAGAAATCACACAGTTCAATATCTAAACACACAATGTAGTTAAAAAAAAACAGCTGGAAGATCTAAATAGACATTTCACCAAAGAATACATACAAGATGGTCAACAAACTCACGAAAAGATGCTTGACATCACTAATTATCAAAAAGTGCAGATCAAAACTACAATGAGGTATCACTGGTCAGAATGGCTATCATCAAAAAATGTAATGCTAGAGAGGATGTGGAGAAAAGGGGACCCTTTTGCATTGCTACTAGAATGTAAATTGATACAGCCACTATGGAGAACAGTTTGAAGGTTCTTTAAAAAATAGAAAATACAACTATCACCTGACTCAACAGCCCTACTACTGGGTATACCCTGAGAAAACCATAATTCAAAAAGACACATGTATTCCAATATTCACTGCAGCACTATTTACAATAGCCAGGACATGGAAGCAATCTAAATGCACACACACACACACACACACACACACACACACACACGGAATATTACTCAGCTATCAAAAGGGATGAAACTGGGTCATTTATAGAGATATGGATGGACTTAGAATCCATTATACAGAGTGAAGTAAGTCAGAAAAATATCATGCATTAATGCATATATATGAAATCTAGGAAAACAGATGAACAGAGACACCAGTGGAGAATGGGTATGTGGACACGGGGGAAGGGGAGGAGGAAGGACAGGCTGGAGAGCAGCACTGACACATAGACGCTACCATCTGTAAAAGAGAGAGCTGGTAGGAAGCTACAGGGAGCTCAGCTTGGTGCTCTAAGATGACCCAGAGGGATGGGGTGGCGTGGTTGGGAGTTTCAAGAGGGTGGAGATACATGTATACACATAACTGATTCACTCTGTTGTACAGCAGAAACTAACACAACACTGTAAAGGAATTTTACTCCAATAAAATATATTGAAAAAAAAAAAGACAACCTATGAAATAGAAGTAAATTTTTGTACATCATGTATCTGATAAAGGAATATATCCTGAATATGCAAAGAACTCCTACAACTCAGTAAAAAATCAAACAACCCATTTTAAAAATGTGCAGAAGACCTGAATAGGCATTTCTCCAAAAATGACATACCAATGCCATCAAGCATGTGAAAAGATACTCAACATCTTTAATCATCTAAGAAGTTCAAATAAAAACCATAATGAGACATTGTAAATACAAATACTACGTCAAGCTCATTAGTTCAATTACTATCAAAATAACAGAAAATAACAGTGATGATAACGATGTGGAGAAACCTGAACTCTTGTCAAAGGTTGGTGAGACTTTAAAACTGTAAAATGGTGTAACTGCTATGGCAAAAAACACAGAGGCTCCTCAAAAAATCAGAACTAGAACTACTGTATGATCTATCCAACTCACTTCTTGGTGTATCCAAAAGAACTGAATGTAGTTGTTTACTAGAATGTAAATTGATACAGCCACTATGGAGAACAGTTTGAAGGTTCTTTAAAAAATAGAAAATACAACTATCACCTGACTCAACAGCCCTACTACTGGGTATACCCTGAGAAAACCATAATTCAAAAAGACACATGTATTCCAATATTCACTGCAGCACTATTTACAATAGCCAGGACATGGAAGCAATCTAAATGCACACACACACACACACACACACACACACACACACACACGGAATATTACTCAGCTATCAAAAGGGATGAAACTGGGTCATTTATAGAGATATGGATGGACTTAGAATCCATTATACAGAGTGAAGTAAGTCAGAAAAATATCATGCATTAATGCATATATATGAAATCTAGGAAAACAGATGAACAGAGACACCAGTGGAGAATGGGTATGTGGACACAGGGGAAGGGGAGGAGGAAGGACAGGCTGGAGAGCAGCACTGACACATAGACGCTACCATCTGTAAAAGAGAGAGCTGGTAGGAAGCTACAGGGAGCTCAGCTTGGTGCTCTAAGATGACCCAGAGGGATGGGGTGGCGTGGTTGGGAGTTTCAAGAGGGTGGAGATACATGTATACACATAACTGATTCACTCTGTTGTACAGCAGAAACTAACACAACACTGTAAAGGAATTTTACTCCAATAAAATATATTGAAAAAAAAAAAGACAACCTATGAAATAGAAGTAAATTTTTGTACATCATGTATCTGATAAAGGAATATATCCTGAATATGCAAAGAACTCCTACAACTCAGTAAAAAATCAAACAACCCTTTTTAAAAAATGTGCAGAAGACCTGAATAGGCATTTCTCCAAAAATGACATACCAATGCCATCAAGCATGTGAAAAGATACTCAACATCTTTAATCATCTAAGAAGTTCAAATAAAAACCATAATGAGACATTGTAAATACAAATACTACGTCAAGCTCATTAGTTCAATTACTATCAAAATAACAGAAAATAACAGTGATGATAACGATGTGGAGAAACCTGAACTCTTGTCAAAGGTTGGTGAGACTTTAAAACTGTAAAATGGTGTAACTGCTATGGCAAAAAACACAGAGGCTCCTCAAAAAATCAGAACTAGAACTACTGTATGATCTATCCAACTCACTTCTTGGTGTATCCAAAAGAACTGAATGTAGTGTCTCAAAGAGCAATATGTACACTCATATTCAAAATAGCACTATTCACATAGTCAGGAGATGAAAGCAAACCTAATCTCCATCAGTGGATAAATGAATAAACAAAATGTGGTATACACACACAATAGAATATTATTCAGCCTTAAAATAGAAGGATAAATTTTGAGATTATTACATTAAATAAGTCACAAAAAGATAACGTATGATTTCTCTTTATCTGTGTTTCCTAAAGTGAATCAAATCCATAGAATCAGAAAGCAGAATGGTAGTTACCAGAGGCTGGAGGGAGAGGGAAAGGAGGGAGTTGTTGTTTAAACAGGCACAGAGTTTCAGTTTTATAAGACGAAAAAGTTTTGGAGATTCGTTTTACAATAATGTGAATATATTTAACACTACTGAACTATACCCTTAAAAATGGTTACAATCATAAATTTTACATTAGGTGACTTGTTTTTACCACAATAAAAAATGTTAAAAAAAGACACATGTAGGGCTTCCCTGGTGTTCCATTGGTTAAAGAGTCCGCCTTGCAGTGCAAGGGGCACTGGTTTGATCTCTGACCTGGGAAGATCCCACATGCCGCTTGGCATGTCCAATTACGAGTCAGTGCTCTGGAGCACATGTATCCAGAGCCAGTGCTCTGCAACGAAAGAGGCCACTGCGATGGGAGGCCAACACAGGCCAAAGAATAAAGATGGATGAAAACAAATAAATAAATAAAATAAATGTTTAAAAAAAGAAAAAAAAAGACACATGTACCTCAATGTTCACTGCAGCACTATTTACAATAGCCAGGACATGGAAGCATCTAAATATCCACTGACACATGAATGGATAAAGATGTGGTACATATATAAAATTGAACATTACTCAGCCAGAAAAAGGAATGAAATTGGGTCATTTGCAGAGATGTGGATGAACCTAGTCAGTTCTACAGAATGAAGTCAGTTAGAAAAAGAAAAACAAAGATCGCATATTAATGTGCATATGTGGAATCCAAAAAAAAAAGCTATAGACGAACCTATTTGCTGGGCAGGAACAGAGACACAGATGCAGACAACGGACATGTGGACACAGTGGGGGAAGGGAAGAGTGGGATGAACTGGGAGATCACGAGTGCCATGTACATACCACCAGGTGTGAAACAGCTGGTGGGAGGCTGTGGTGCAGCACAGGGAGCTCAGCCTGCTACCTGTGAGGACCTAGCGGGGTGGGATGGGAGTGGTGGAGGGACTCTGCAGGGGATATATGTATACACAGAGCTGATTCACCTCATTGTACAGCAGAAACACAGTACTGTAAAGCAACTACACTTCAATTGTAAAAAGAAATACACAATGTTCAATGCTCAGATCTAAGGAATTAAGACTAAAACAACTACTTACGAGAAATCTAGTGATAATTCTGAAAATTTTCCACATTTAAACAAACATCTGAAGTCGACACTATTGACTCATTTAGTACACAATATGCCTTGAAAACAGAATAGTGTCACACATACCTGATGCAATGACAGGGTCTTTCATAAGCTCCCTAGATATTGGACATATAAATTCATCAGGAATTTCAGAAGAAAGGGCTTTCACCTTTGTTCTTAGCTCTTCAATCTTCCTCAGAACTTTACTACGCAACCCTAGAGATTCTGAAAAGAAATTATTCTGTTAGGGCTGGAGAACTACTTGTAACCTTTATGCAAGTCTTCAGCTGAGCAAGTTTATCTACTGTAACCAAAAATCTTCAGAGGTATGGCTTTACCACATGGAACCTTTTCTTTATAAATGCTTTAATGAATCTTTGTAGTACAGAATATTGTGTGATTAAAACAGCTCAGCAATAGAAAGTTTATTCTAAGTATAAATTCTGAAAAGTTCTCAAGAATTTCAGATTTACCAAACAGTAGCAATATACTACACAAAATCAGAAAAGTCTCATTATTATGTTAATCTAGGGCAAAACACGTGGTAAACATATACAAAATTGAACATTACTCAGCCAGAAAAAGGAATGAAATTGGGTCATTTGCAGAGATGTGGATGAACCTAGTCAGTTCTACAGAATGAAGTCAGTTAGAAAAAGAAAAACAAAGATCGCATATTAATGTGCATATGTGGAATCCAAAAAAAAAAGCTATAGACGAACCTATTTGCTGGGCAGGAACAGAGACACAGATGCAGACAACGGACATGTGGACACAGTGGGGGAAGGGAAGAGTGGGATGAACTGGGAGATCACAAAAGTGCCATGTACATACCACCAGGTGTGAAACAGCTGGTGGGAGGCTGTGGTGCAGCACAGGGAGCTCAGCCTGCTACCTGTGAGGACCTAGCGGGGTGGGATGGGAGTGGTGGAGGGACTCTGCAGGGGATATATGTATACACAGAGCTGATTCACCTCATTGTACAGCAGAAACACAGTACTGTAAAGCAACTACACTTCAATTGTAAAAAGAAATACACAATGTTCAATGCTCAGATCTAAGGAATTAAGACTAAAACAACTACTTACGAGAAATCTAGTGATAATTCTGAAAATTTTCCACATTTAAACAAACATCTGAAGTCGACACTATTGACTCATTTAGTACACAATATGCCTTGAAAACAGAATAGTGTCACACATACCTGATGCAATGACAGGGTCTTTCATAAGCTCCCTAGATATTGGACATATAAATTCATCAGGAATTTCAGAAGAAAGGGCTTTCACCTTTGTTCTTAGCTCTTCAATCTTCCTCAGAACTTTACTACGCAACCCTAGAGATTCTGAAAAGAAATTATTCTGTTAGGGCTGGAGAACTACTTGTAACCTTTATGCAAGTCTTCAGCTGAGCAAGTTTATCTACTGTAACCAAAAATCTTCAGAGGTATGGCTTTACCACATGGAACCTTTTCTTTATAAATGCTTTAATGAATCTTTGTAGTACAGAATATTGTGTGATTAAAACAGCTCAGCAATAGAAAGTTTATTCTAAGTATAAATTCTGAAAAGTTCTCAAGAATTTCAGATTTACCAAACAGTAGCAATATACTACACAAAATCAGAAAAGTCTCATTATTATGTTAATCTAGACAACAGTTTCCTAAAAATCACTTATAAATATATTCAGTTTAACACAAAAATTCCATCTTATATTTTTAAACATTATGAAATTTGATTTATTATTTGCTGATTCTTATACAGAATACAATATCAAAGAAAACTCATGTTTGTCCAAAACTATACACATAAGCCTCATTCATTTTTATCTCAAGTTATAAAAATTAATTTTTAGCTTCCGGAAGACAAACACAACTAAGTTTAGGAAGTGCAGTGTTATTAGCTGTTTATCTTTTTAGATAAACTAGTTGACAGTTCTGTTTTAGGCAGAGATTTTTCTGGTGGAAGGTGGGGGAAATGGGTAGAAAGCACTACGTTTCATAATGCCTCACAGGTCCCAGAACAAGCCAAAGCAGCTCTCTTTCTGATTGGAAGTCATTCTCCATAGTGTTTAAACACACTTGGTAACACCTTTTATCTTACGATCTTACAAGGACGTTTGCAAGCTTCCTTAGACGCTAATGTCTTCTTCCTAATCAGAGGGCGATAGGTGTCCTCAGAGGTACAAAGATAGTGTCTTTCTCTTGGGCTGCTTTACTAGCAGCACCCTTATCATATTGGGGGAAGGGATCATAAATTCAGGGCTCCTCAGCTAGACACTATCTGCCCTCACAAGACTGAGGAGGAGAGAGTAACCAATTTCATCATAGAGCTCATGCTGCTTGCTGTGCCACGAACAATAAACTGCTTAAACCTATTTGGACTTGTTGACCATACCTATGGAAGTGTGGCAAGTCGATCCAGAAGCTGCCTATGTATTAGGGACTTCCTTCCTATGTAATTCGCTGAAACCAAATAGAGTATGTTTAGAACAATTTTTTAAAAACACCACAACACGGGCTCCCTTGGTGGGCCAGTGGGTAAAGAGTCCGCCCTATAGTGCAAGGGGCACTGGTTTGATCCCTGGCCCAAGAAGATCCCACATACTGCGGAGCGGCTGGACCGGTGTGTCCAATTGCGAGCCAGCACTCTGGAGCACATGCACCCAGAGCCAGTGCTCTGCAAGGAGAGAGGCCACTGTGATGGGAGGCCCACACATGCCAAAGAATAAAGATGGATGAGAAATAAATGATGGCTTAGAGGCCAAAAAAAAAAAAAAAAAAGTTAAAAAAAGAGTAGCTCTAACTGAACACTTAAAAAAAAAAAAAAAAGGTTAAATTATATGTTACCCTGTGCAATTTTAGTATCATTTAATGCCCACAGGCAAACAGTTATCAAATCACATCCACAAAACTTAGCCAGAAGAAAGCATCTCCCTTTTGTGACTGGGGGTTGGAAGTCAATGTTATTAAACTTAACTGCTCAGAAAGGAAAGACCCTTTACCAGTTGAGGACTAGTAAACCTTCTGTGTGAGTGAAAGTGAGTTATTCAGCCATGTCCAACTCCGAGACCCATGGACGAGCCATGGAATTCTCCAAGCAAGAACACTGGAGTGGGTAGCCTTTCCCTTTTCCAGGGCATCTTCCAAACCCTGGGACCGAACTGGTGTCTCTTGCATCGTAGGTGATCTTTACCAGCTAAGCTACAAGGGAAGCCTTTGGTGATAGCTGGCTAGGCTTGCTGTAAGTTTGAAAAGGCATCCGGCTCTTAATAAGACGACAAAATACATAGGCCATCAGCTCCTGTAACTACTTTCTCCACCCCTTCCCCAATACTGGAAATACTACATAATTGAGGATTGATGGCATCAAGACATAAATAATTATTAAAGATACAAAATTCATCATAGAGCTCATGCTGCTTGCTGTGCCACGAACAATAAACTGCTTAAACCTATTTGGACTTGTTGACCATACCTATGGAAGTGTGGCAAGTCGATCCAGAAGCTGCCTATGTATTAGGGACTTCCTTCCTATGTAATTCGCTGAAACCAAATAGAGTATGTTTAGAACAATTTTTTAAAAACACCACAACACGGGCTCCCTTGGTGGGCCAGTGGGTAAAGAGTCCGCCCTATAGTGCAAGGGGCACTGGTTTGATCCCTGGCCCAAGAAGATCCCACATACTGCGGAGCGGCTGGACCGGTGTGTCCAATTGCGAGCCAGCACTCTGGAGCACATGCACCCAGAGCCAGTGCTCTGCAAGGAGAGAGGCCACTGTGATGGGAGGCCCACACATGCCAAAGAATAAAGATGGATGAGAAATAAATGATGGCTTAGAGGCCAAAAAAAAAAAAAAAAGTTAAAAAAAGAGTAGCTCTAACTGAACACTTAAAAAAAAAAAAAAAAGGTTAAATTATATGTTACCCTGTGCAATTTTAGTATCATTTAATGCCCACAGGCAAACAGTTATCAAATCACATCCACAAAACTTAGCCAGAAGAAAGCATCTCCCTTTTGTGACTGGGGGTTGGAAGTCAATGTTATTAAACTTAACTGCTCAGAAAGGAAAGACCCTTTACCAGTTGAGGACTAGTAAACCTTCTGTGTGAGTGAAAGTGAGTTATTCAGCCATGTCCAACTCCGAGACCCATGGACGAGCCATGGAATTCTCCAAGCAAGAACACTGGAGTGGGTAGCCTTTCCCTTTTCCAGGGCATCTTCCAAACCCTGGGACCGAACTGGTGTCTCTTGCATCGTAGGTGATCTTTACCAGCTAAGCTACAAGGGAAGCCTTTGGTGATAGCTGGCTAGGCTTGCTGTAAGTTTGAAAAGGCATCCGGCTCTTAATAAGACGACAAAATACATAGGCCATCAGCTCCTGTAACTACTTTCTCCACCCCTTCCCCAATACTGGAAATACTACATAATTGAGGATTGATGGCATCAAGACATAAATAATTATTAAAGATACAAAATTCCAAAAACCCTCAAGAAAACAGGAGTAACTGGGTTCCAGCCTAAGGGGCTGGACATAGTTTAAAGCAGAGATATGTGTGCACAAATGGAAGAAGTACCTTTCCACGTATAGCCCTCACTCTCCAGCTCCACCCTGTAAACATTAAGGCCAAGGCAGCAACGTCCACACCAGCAGGAGGCAGAGTAACAGGAGAGCGCTACTGCCTGGAACTAACCATCCCAGCCGACGAGCCTGGTCAGTCACCTCTGCACTGCCCTGACTGAGACAGAACCGGACCAAAAACTGGTCTCTTGGAGAGAAAAACTTTAAATTTTTCATTATTTAAAAATAAACTTTATTAAACAAATTCTGACTAGAATGACCAAGATAAAGCAAGATATAAAACTATATTAGGAAAGAAAAGGAATACACGACCAGAGGGATTTCTTTTAAGGATATGGAGAAAATGGTGATAGGAGCAATCTAATTTTTAAATTTCTCTGAATCCCCTCATAAGTGCAGAGTAACTAGATTAAAAAAACAACAACAACAACAACAAAAAACCAAAGAAAACAAATCCCACAGGCATTTCCGAGAAAACAAGATAGCAAGGTACCTTCACGATCCCGCAACATATTAGTAAGTGGGAGAAGATAAACCACTAACATCCATAAGATCTGTGATTGGTATCAGTGTGGAAGCAACAGGGCATCTGATAGGCATGAGAAAGGAGACCTCAAAGTACTCTAGGAGTATTCACTGCAGAGGGGTGCAATTTAAGAGCAGCAGTTGACCTGTTCCACTCCAACAGCAGGTCAGACCACAGGCCCACACATTTAAATGGGCAATTTCACATCAGTTGTATATACAGAAAAAATGGTAAATGTTCCATTACTTAACAATGTATGTAGTTAGGCAACAAGTGAATATCTACATAAGGAAGTATTACTAGGAATTAAAATCTGAGGATGTAAAGAAAAGTTGGTACATAAAGTTTTATAAAGCATTTTATATAATAATTTTAAATCATAATATGATAATAATGTCTCATGTTCTTTCATGGTTTTCTTGGAAAGATGAGCAAAGGGAAGAGGGACCTCTTTGAAAAAACCTCGTTCCCAATTAAGAATCTATAACTGATAGGGCTTCCCTGGTGGTCCAGTGGGTACGGACACCGCCTTGCAGTGCAAGGGGCGCCGGTTTGATCCCTGGCCTGGGAAGATCCCACATGCCGCGGAGCGGCTGGACTGATGTGTCCAATTACCAAGCTGGAGCTCTGGAGTGCATGTGCCTAGAGCCGGTGCTCTGAGACAACAGAGGCCACCGCGATGGGAGGCCCACACGGGCCAAAGAACAAAGATGGATGAAAATGGACAAATGAAAGACCAATAGAAATGGCTTGCCTGCTCCCCTCCCTACCCACCCCCCTCCCCTCAAATAAATAAATAAATAAATCTTTAAAAAAAAAAAAAAGAATCTATGACTGATAATTACTTGACTATAAGGGTAAGAACCGACACAATATACAATAGTTCTCTGTCATTTGTCATTCCACACTTTTATCATTGTATCATTCCACAATCCAAGATAGGCAGTAATATACCCAAGGCCTAGATATAAAGAGAGGCCACTGCAGATCGAAATCATGTGGCTAGTCGATGGACTTACTGCTTGCCTAGTATCACATCTCAGACTTTCTTGCTATTCATCTTTCATATGTTAAGCCTTTTGTTTGCTATATTAAAGACTTTACTACAATTCACAAATTCATGGATTCACAAACATCTTGAATACCTTGCTTAGTACCCAGAAAAGGACTATTACTCTAGGTTAAAAGCATTGGATTCCAACAGATACTCAAATCTACATGAAGTTCCTTTACTGTACATTTACAAAAGGGTCAATGAAGATGTGACAGACTGCTTGACTTCTTAAAAATAATTTTTAAGTGTCAAACATAATAGATACACCACTTTGTTTCCGAAAACTCCAATATACTTTACCACAGAATTAACTTCCTTCATATGATGAATGTGAACAAATTCATATTTGGTCACACTGAGATAGGAACCACTTTAACAGCTGTACCACAAAGGCAAATGCAAGTGAAACAGTTATGGCTCACAAGAGTAAAAAATCATATACTCAATTTGCCTCTTAACATACTTTTTTCTAGACCTAATTTCAATTCTCCTATTACTCTAATTTACTGTTTTGAGGAAGAGTCCGCTTTTCCTAAAATCTCAAGACTAACAGAAATTCACTGTAGCTTAATGTAGCACTTGCAAAAGATTCATTTTGGCCTCTTGATTCTTTATAATTTTTTAAAAACTTTAAAATACTTTAGAATGAAACAGAAAAATACTAGTCTATTTACTGCCTCCTGAGAAACCTGTATGCAGGACAGGAAGCAACAGTTAGAACCAGCCATGGAACAATGGACTGGTTCAGAATTGGAAGAGGGGTGCATCAAGGCTGTATATTGTCACCCTGTTTTTTTAACTTATATGCAGAGTACATCACGCAAAATGCCGAGGTGGATGAACCACAAGCTGGAATCAAAACTGCCTGGAGAAATACAAACCATCTCAGATATGCAGAGAGACACCACCCTGATGGCAGACAGGGAAGAGGACGTGAAGAGCCTCTTGATGAAGGAGAAAGAGGAGAGTGAAAGTTCAAGCTGGCTTAAAACTCTACCTTCAAAAGAAGATCACAGCATCCAGTCCTATCACTCCATGGCAAACAGATGGGAAAAATGTGCAAACAGTGTCAGATTTCATTTTCCTGGGCTCCAAAACCAATGGGGACGGTGACCTCAGCTTGCTCCTTGGAATAAAAGCTATGACATATCTATACAGTGTATTAAGATGCAGAGACATCACTTTGCTGAGAAAGGACAGTATAGTGAAAAGCTATGGTTTCTCCAGTAGTCACATACAGATATAAAAAGCGGACCATAAAGAAGGCTGAGCACCAAAGAAAAAACACAAAGCAAATTCCTGACTTACCAGAGAGTATGCAACACTTGTTTCCATTTACAATAATGGTCTTCCTAATTCTGCTTTTAGACGACAGAACTTATTTAAATTATATTTCAATTTTGGCTTGAGTCTGATAGTTTCAAAATTTTTAAATTAAACTTCAAAATTATCATAACTACTAAGCCCAAGGCTCACCTTCAAACACTATTTTGGACCATTAACTGAATTCTCTAAGAATTTCCTATATTTTATCTGGTTATCACAGACCAGAATTCTATTCCTATTCATTGTTTTTACTATGCTCTATTGTGTTTTGAAACATCCTTTGCTAGAAATTTTCACTCAAGACTAACGTTCTTAATGTAGCACTTGCAAAAGATTCATTTTGGCCTCTTGATTCTTTATAATTTTTTAAAAACTTTAAAATACTTTAGAATGAAACAGAAAAATACTAGTCTATTTACTGCCTCCTGAGAAACCTGTATGCAGGACAGGAAGCAACAGTTAGAACCAGCCATGGAACAATGGACTGGTTCAGAATTGGAAGAGGGGTGCATCAAGGCTGTATATTGTCACCCTGTTTTTTTAACTTATATGCAGAGTACATCACGCAAAATGCCGAGGTGGATGAACCACAAGCTGGAATCAAAACTGCCTGGAGAAATACAAACCATCTCAGATATGCAGAGAGACACCACCCTGATGGCAGACAGGGAAGAGGACGTGAAGAGCCTCTTGATGAAGGAGAAAGAGGAGAGTGAAAGTTCAAGCTGGCTTAAAACTCTACCTTCAAAAGAAGATCACAGCATCCAGTCCTATCACTCCATGGCAAACAGATGGGAAAAATGTGCAAACAGTGTCAGATTTCATTTTCCTGGGCTCCAAAACCAATGGGGACGGTGACCTCAGCTTGCTCCTTGGAATAAAAGCTATGACATATCTATACAGTGTATTAAGATGCAGAGACATCACTTTGCTGAGAAAGGACAGTATAGTGAAAAGCTATGGTTTCTCCAGTAGTCACATACAGATATAAAAAGCGGACCATAAAGAAGGCTGAGCACCAAAGAAAAAACACAAAGCAAATTCCTGACTTACCAGAGAGTATGCAACACTTGTTTCCATTTACAATAATGGTCTTCCTAATTCTGCTTTTAGACGACAGAACTTATTTAAATTATATTTCAATTTTGGCTTGAGTCTGATAGTTTCAAAAATTTTTAAATTAAACTTCAAAATTATCATAACTACTAAGCCCAAGGCTCACCTTCAAACACTATTTTGGACCATTAACTGAATTCTCTAAGAATTTCCTATATTTTATCTGGTTATCACAGACCAGAATTCTATTCCTATTCATTGTTTTTACTATGCTCTATTGTGTTTTGAAACATCCTTTGCTGAATCTAAAATTAATATTTTATATTGTCATGTGCTTTTGTGTGATACGGTATAGTTAAAATTTATTGTGAGAAAAAATTATTGTGAGAGAATAATGAGAACTAATGAAGAACTTTCAGGAAGAAAGAGTAAATTATAAAGGAAATAAGTTACTAGAGACACGACAATGACTTTCACAGTATGGCTAGAGTATAAAACCATCTGTTTCTAAGTATTTTCACAAAATCATCGTTCCATTAACTTTTTAAAAGACCATAAGCTTCCAAGACATTTAAACAGGTACACATACTATATCTACTGCATAATGATGGAAAAACAACCATACTTTGAAATAAGTTTTCTATAACAAACACTTGGTTATGTGACTCTTCATTAATAATAAATTCACTATAGACACCCTATTTCCTAAGCTTTCTTGATAATTAAGATTTTACGAGGGCTTCCCTGGTGGTCCAGTGGGTAAGGACACTGCCTTGCAGTGCAAGGGGCGCGGGTTCGATCCCTGGCCTGGGAAGATCCCATGTGCCGCGGAGCGGCTGGACCCATGTGTTCAATTACCGAGCCAGAGCTCTGGAGCACATGCGCACAGAGCCGGTGCTCTGCAACAATAGAGGCCACTGCGATGGGAGGCCCACAGGAGCCAAAGAACACAGATGGATGAAAACAGACAAATGAAAGACTAACAGAAGTGGCCCGCCCACCCCCTCCCTCCCCAACCCGCCCCCGCCAAAATAAATAAATAAATAAATGTTTAAAAAAAAAAAAAAGATTTTACGATAGCATACTGACAACACAGTTTGGGTACACTAGTAAAGCACAACACTAAGACTTCAGACTGGTTTTGATAAGGATGTAGTAGTCACAACACATAAATAACTCTTATAATTCGACAATAAACAGACGGAGCAATTTTAGAAGGGGAAAAGTCCAAAGAAGATACATATTCAATGAGCACCTGAAACTATGCTCTGTAACATTAGGTAAACAGAAATCAAAACCACAAGGAGGAGCTTCCTTGGTAGTTCAGTGGTGGACAGTTCGCCTGCCAAAGCAGGAGACACAGGTTCGATCACTGATCCAGGAGGATGCCACATGCCGCGGAGCTGCTGAGCTCGTGAGCCACAGCTGCTGAGCCTGTGCTCTGGAGCTGCGGAGACACAACCATTGAGCCCATGTGCTGCAACTATTGAAGCCCATGTGCCCTGGAGCCTGAGTTCCACAACAAGAGAAGTCACCGCAACAAGAAGTCTGCTCACCTCAACTAGAGAGTGGCCCCCACTCCCTGCAGCTAGAGAAGAGCCTGTGGCAGCAGTGAAAACCTAGAATATCCAAAAAAACGCCACAACTCTTCAGAAGATGCCAACACAATGCCATGCTCCTCAGGTATACTGTCATATAACTCAGAAGTCATCAGAGATTAAACCAAACGGCAAGCACTATCTAAATATGACAGCGGTGAAAACCCAGAAGAGCCAGAAATAAATAAATAAATAAATTTTCTTAAAAAAAAATAAAGGAAACATTAGAGAATACCACTTCACATCTCTAGAACAACTACAATCAAGAAGACAGCTAAAAACCAGTGCTGATAAAGAGGTGAGGAAACTAGAAACCTCACACATTGCTTGTGAGGTAGACCTACTTTGGAAAATAGCATGCCAGTTGCCCAAAATGTTTTAATCATATACCCAAGGCAAATGAAAATACACTCACAGAAAAACTCACACACACGCACAGAGTCATAGCAGCATTACTGATAACAGCCAAAAAGTATAAACAGCCCAAATGTCCATCAATTAAAGACTGAATAAACAGAATGTGTTTCAGCCATAAAAAGGAATGAAGTACTTGTACATACAAAAACCCTGAAGTTAAACAAAAGAAACCAGATACTAAAGGCCGCATATTATATGGTTCTACTTATAAGAAATGTCAAAAATAGGTAACTCTTTTTTTTCTACAAGAGACACATTAGTGACTGCCAAGAGGGTAGAAAGAGAAACGAATGGGATTCTTTGGGAAAGATAAAAATATTCTGAAATTAGATAGTGGTGATGATAATATAATTCTATGAGTATACTAAAAATCACTGAATGACATACTTAAACAGTGGCTTGTACATTGAAAACCACAAAGCACTGTTAAAAGAAATTTAAGATCTGAATAGACAGAAAAATATCCTATGCTTATGGATTAGAAGAATTAATACTGTCAACATGACAAAATCTCCAATTTCATATATAAATGGATAGCAAGCCCAAGTAAATTTGTTCATCACGAATCGTCTGAAAAATTGGTATCAAAACCACAATGAGGGGCTTCCCTGTGGTCCAGAAGTTAAGAATATACCTACCCATGCCGGGGACATGGCTCAACTGCTAGTCTGGGAAGATCCCAGCAGTCACAGGGCAACTAAGGCCATGTGCCGCTGCTGAAGCCCAAGCAGCCTAGGCCGCCCTCTTGAGCTCCACAGCAGGAGAAGCCCGTGCAACACTACAGAGCAGCCCCACTCACAGCTAAGAAAGCCTACGCACAGCAACAAAGAATAACACAGCCAAAAATAAGTATTTTTATTCTAAAAAAGATTATTATTATTACTTTTTTAAGCACAGCTGCTTTAGAAAACAGTTTGGCAGTTATTCAAATGCAAGCATAGACTTACCATAAGACCCACTAATTCCACTCAAGCAAGTTTTGTTTTATATTCTTGATGGCTATTTGTAACTAGACTCCATCAATTCTGAATTAAGTAGCGTTTCCAGGATTGGGGAAGGGACAAGGAAGAGGGTACACGAGTTGATGGCTTATTTAATTTGTCATCTTAAAAGTCAGATAGTTTTTCAGAGTTATAGCAAATATAATCAAATATCGCCCATTACCCACACTAAGCGTTTGCCTTTAGCTGGTAAGGTGTTTTTTTTTTTTCCCTAGGCAATGAAATTTAACAACACTCACCCCCAACTCCTTAAACACAAAAGGATATGTCTTCTTCTGGCTAAGTTCTGTGGATAAAATTTGGTAACATCCAAAAAAACTGAAAACAGATGCCCACATAAAACTTAAATATGAACGTTTAAAGTAGCACTATTTAAAAAATCTAAAAAATGAGAACAATCTAAATTCAATCAACTGATGAATGGATGAGTAAAAAAGTGATAATTAATAAATGGAATATTATTATGCCATGGAAAATTAAGTACTAATAATACTACAACATTTATGAATCTTGAGAACATGCTAAGCACAAGAGGCCAAACACAAAAGGCCATACATTATATGAAATGTCAAGAAGAAGCAAATCCTTACAGACAGAAAGTAGATTAGTGGTTGCCAGAAGCTAGACAGAAAGGGAACAGGAGTGACTGCTAATGGGCAAGGGGCTTCTTCCTGAAGTGGTGAAAATGGTCTGGAATTAGACAACTGTGATGGCTGTACAACTCTGAACAGTATACCTGCCATACTATTATACTCTCGTAAAGGGTAAATTATATTGCAACTGAAAATATACATGTTTTTAAAATTAGTTACACAGTGGTTTTAATCACCTAAAATACAGTATGTAAAATTTCTTTTTCACAATCTAATAAAGATATACTGTCCTTTCTACAAAAACATATTCGAAAATAACTACTGTGCTAGAATACTAAGAGGAAACCATTAATGCAATTAAAACCAATTTCACAGTAAATTATTAAAGTTCTTTTTAAGACTTGCTCTCACTAGGTCTTACCTATTTTCAAATCATCAGCTAGACTTTCTTTTGTAAGATTCAACAGTTCTCTTCCATCAATGTTATTCATTTTGAAAACACCAACAAGGTCTTTTAAACCTTGCTCACAAAGCCAGTTTGAGACATCATCTTCTGACCAATTTTCAATAAATTGCTTTGGTTGCTCTTCTGGGATCTTTGCTTAAAAAACAAACAAATCAAAACACCTTCATAAACAAAAGGCAAGTGACACAAACAAAAGTATACCCTTCATAAAGATTCTCACTTTGTACTGATAAGTAAATGAATGTTCTTAAATTTGTATTTTCTACTTTTAACATCTTTTAAGAAATTTCAAAAGAATCAAATACTATGATAATTAAAGTATTATTTAATACATTAAATGCTACTCTTTTGGATCTTTTTTCACTCCAGAAAAAGAGTTTATCTTTACTATACAAAATAGGCATCAGCAGAAGTATTCTATTTGACATGTCATCTGCCTATCAGCACCACCAGTTGGTTAATTTGACAGTGTTAGAAATAAACCTTTCCAGAAAAGCTAGATATTATTATGCCATGGAAAATTAAGTACTAATAATACTACAACATTTATGAATCTTGAGAACATGCTAAGCACAAGAGGCCAAACACAAAAGGCCATACATTATATGAAATGTCAAGAAGAAGCAAATCCTTACAGACAGAAAGTAGATTAGTGGTTGCCAGAAGCTAGACAGAAAGGGAACAGGAGTGACTGCTAATGGGCAAGGGGCTTCTTCCTGAAGTGGTGAAAATGGTCTGGAATTAGACAACTGTGATGGCTGTACAACTCTGAACAGTATACCTGCCATACTATTATACTCTCGTAAAGGGTAAATTATATTGCAACTGAAAATATACATGTTTTTAAAATTAGTTACACAGTGGTTTTAATCACCTAAAATACAGTATGTAAAATTTCTTTTTCACAATCTAATAAAGATATACTGTCCTTTCTACAAAAACATATTCGAAAATAACTACTGTGCTAGAATACTAAGAGGAAACCATTAATGCAATTAAAACCAATTTCACAGTAAATTATTAAAGTTCTTTTTAAGACTTGCTCTCACTAGGTCTTACCTATTTTCAAATCATCAGCTAGACTTTCTTTTGTAAGATTCAACAGTTCTCTTCCATCAATGTTATTCATTTTGAAAACACCAACAAGGTCTTTTAAACCTTGCTCACAAAGCCAGTTTGAGACATCATCTTCTGACCAATTTTCAATAAATTGCTTTGGTTGCTCTTCTGGGATCTTTGCTTAAAAAACAAACAAATCAAAACACCTTCATAAACAAAAGGCAAGTGACACAAACAAAAGTATACCCTTCATAAAGATTCTCACTTTGTACTGATAAGTAAATGAATGTTCTTAAATTTGTATTTTCTACTTTTAACATCTTTTAAGAAATTTCAAAAGAATCAAATACTATGATAATTAAAGTATTATTTAATACATTAAATGCTACTCTTTTGGATCTTTTTTCACTCCAGAAAAAGAGTTTATCTTTACTATACAAAATAGGCATCAGCAGAAGTATTCTATTTGACATGTCATCTGCCTATCAGCACCACCAGTTGGTTAATTCTGACAGTGTTAGAAATAAAACCCCTAAATTGTGTCAACGTTGCTTGATGAAACTAAAAATGAAACCACTAAGATAAAACTATCATTTCTATTTTGTTCTAGGCTATATTTACTAATACCTGCAAAATTAGTACGCAATATATAAAGAGCTTACAAAAGCTATGGGAGGTACAATGTAACTGAGCATGCACCTAAAAACATTTATAACCAACAGTCTGATCGTAGATAAATACGTTAACTTTAACACTGAATTCTCTAAAATTATTTTAAAATTATATTAAATTTGGATATGTGCTTTATATTGAAAAAACAAAATGAATAATTTCTCAAAAAATTACTGAATTTCTGATTTTAATGATAAATGGTGGTGGTGGTGGTGGTGTTAAACATGACCTCCTTACTAACCTTGGCGAAGTGTTTCCGGGTCAAACTGCCAGATGTTTACTGTTTTGTCCATTGAACCAGTAGCAAGTAAAGGGACATTCGGTGCAAAGGCACAAGTTGTGACATACCTAGTTAGTAAAAACAGCTATTATATATCCTCAGACCAATTTTTAAATTACATTAATACAAAGCGAGGTTAAGTTCAGACCTGGTGTGCTGAGTCAGGGTGTGAAGTATAGTCTCAGTATTCTGAAAAACAACACAAACAGCTTTGTATTTACTCACGCAAGAGTAAAGTTACTGATAAAGACTTGTTTCACCTACATGGTTTATATATTCTATGTATTCCAATATTATTGAGTAATATAAGCTGAACCTGATCCAATGAATAGAGAATAATTCAGCACTATAATAGCTAAATATAATGTAATATACTATAATGTTATTAGCAATAACATCATCAATAACTGATTTCATTTTTCTCAATTATCAGTACTGCTGTCTGCTGAAATTTTTACTATAATATACTCTTGGCTGATTTGTCTTTACTAATAGTAACCATGAAATAATTTGTATTTTTGCTATGACATGACTTGGACTCACTGCAGACCAGAGAGTAAGAATTAGTCATTTAAATTTTGAGTACACTTGGCTGGCCATCTGGCATCCAGACATATTTAAATGAGACTCACATACATATTTTATGGAGGGAATTTAATGTTAGATGTTTCTGTGAATGTAAAATCTCATGAAAACTTTCTGAGAAATATCAAAGATCTACTTCACCTCGCTTGAGTACTCTTCTCCATTTTCTGCCAGAACTCAGTGATTTGAACTTCCGTATGTAGGGCTAGCTCAGCTTCCTTATTTGACCCACTTACACTTTGATGATTCATATCTCTATTTCATACTTATACTGGTCTCTAAATACAGCTGGAAGTCTAAAGTGGTGGGCAACTTCTAGCTTTCAGTTATACACTCCCAAAACCTCCAGTATATAATCCTTTGCTGTTATGAAAATGTGGTATAAGAATTTAAAAATAATTGATTTAAAATGATTTTTTGGATACTTGTGCTCTTTAAGTATATATTTTCTTCTATCACATTAAATCTCTATCCATCTTAAAACCATTACTGAAATAGTTAAGGGCTTGACCCAGAAACAGTGTATTACTTGCATAATTATTTTAGCATTTCTGAAATGTGTATATTATCTTCTTGGGTACTCTAAACAGAAAATATATACATTTTTCTTATCCTGTCTAGACCTGAAGGTCAGCAGCTTAATAGTAAGCAAACATAAGTTACAAACATCACACAAGATTTGAAATACTTACAATATCATACACTATGACTGACTTATCCACTGACTTTAAAAGAAAGAAAAAGATCATAAGTGAAAAACATAAAAAAAGTACAGATTTATGTATTCCAATATTATTGAGTAATATAAGCTGAACCTGATCCAATGAATAGAGAATAATTCAGCACTATAATAGCTAAATATAATGTAATATACTATAATGTTATTAGCAATAACATCATCAATAACTGATTTCATTTTTCTCAATTATCAGTACTGCTGTCTGCTGAAATTTTTACTATAATATACTCTTGGCTGATTTGTCTTTACTAATAGTAACCATGAAATAATTTGTATTTTTGCTATGACATGACTTGGACTCACTGCAGACCAGAGAGTAAGAATTAGTCATTTAAATTTTGAGTACACTTGGCTGGCCATCTGGCATCCAGACATATTTAAATGAGACTCACATACATATTTTATGGAGGGAATTTAATGTTAGATGTTTCTGTGAATGTAAAATCTCATGAAAACTTTCTGAGAAATATCAAAGATCTACTTCACCTCGCTTGAGTACTCTTCTCCATTTTCTGCCAGAACTCAGTGATTTGAACTTCCGTATGTAGGGCTAGCTCAGCTTCCTTATTTGACCCACTTACACTTTGATGATTCATATCTCTATTTCATACTTATACTGGTCTCTAAATACAGCTGGAAGTCTAAAGTGGTGGGCAACTTCTAGCTTTCAGTTATACACTCCCAAAACCTCCAGTATATAATCCTTTGCTGTTATGAAAATGTGGTATAAGAATTTAAAAATAATTGATTTAAAATGATTTTTTGGATACTTGTGCTCTTTAAGTATATATTTTCTTCTATCACATTAAATCTCTATCCATCTTAAAACCATTACTGAAATAGTTAAGGGCTTGACCCAGAAACAGTGTATTACTTGCATAATTATTTTAGCATTTCTGAAATGTGTATATTATCTTCTTGGGTACTCTAAACAGAAAATATATACATTTTTCTTATCCTGTCTAGACCTGAAGGTCAGCAGCTTAATAGTAAGCAAACATAAGTTACAAACATCACACAAGATTTGAAATACTTACAATATCATACACTATGACTGACTTATCCACTGATCTTTAAAAGAAAGAAAAAAGATCATAAGTGAAAAATTCTATAAAAACAAAGTACAGTATTTATGTAATTAGTACTTTTTAAATCATTTTAACAACTTTTTAATAAAAGGTTTCAAATACTGATATGCACACACTCAGAATACAGTCTATTTTCTTTCACTGTATAAATTATTTTTTAAAATTATCAATAACAAATTTATCAGAAAATTATAAGCTTAATTAAACACTAGCACATGTTATACCATACAGCCATGAACAGAATAAGAATTTATAAGGAATAAATTAGACAATCTCATACCAAGCTAACTCAAAGGGGAAAACCACTTCAAGGAACACCTATTGCTTGCTACTTGACTTTTATTCTGGATGGCATTATTCTTAATTATTGATATGGTTGTGCTTTAATTACCAGTCAATATATCTGTGACTCATTTTTTAAAATTGCAATTCTAAACTTGATTAAGACTCTCCATGATTTCTTTCAATGCTATAAAAGTTAAAACAACTATCTGGGATTATTCTAGTGGTAGAAAAAGAATGTCATACAAAGAAAAAAGCAGTACCATAACAAAAACAACAAATAAATGTTTCTACATGATATTTTCCCTCTTTGGATATAGTTGTTATGGCACCATGATACATGTTGCAAAGTGGGAAAACAACATTACTGCTCTCTGTACAATTTTATTAGTGCTTGTATTTATTATTATTAAACAGTAGCCAATTACAGTCTGACCAGAGGAGTGATGCCTATTTTAAGGCTTAAAACTTCTTTGAATAAAACTTAAAATTCTTTATTTAGTATTCTCTCCAGTGTTGGTAATGGATTTTGACTAAGAAACTTTGTCATAAATTCAAAATAGAAATTAAACTTTGTTCAAATATAAAATGAAACACAAGCAAACAAGAAGCATATAGATGCAATTATGGATGTTAAAAAACAGAATTATAGTGTTAAATGTTAAGCCAAAAAACAGTCAAAAAATACTTAAAATTAATATTAGCAGCTATCATGCATATGCTAGACATGATTTACAGACACTCTTGTGTGCATGCATGGTAAGTCGCTTCACTCCTGTTTAAACTTTTGTGACCCTGTGGATCATAGATTGCCAGTCTCCTCTGTCCATGGGATTCTCCAGGCAAGAATATTGGAGTGGGGTGCCATTTCCTCCTCCAGGGGATCTTCCTGACCCAGGCATCAAACTCAAGTCTCCTACATCTCCTACATTCTCAGCTGGGTTCTTTACCACTATTATCACCTGGGAAGCCCCATAGACACTCTTATTTAGTACTAAATTCCTCCAGGTATAAGGTATTATTACTGGAATAGCTAAAATTTGGGGGGAAAAATGTATTACTTTGTTGCAGTCTTAAACAGAAAGGAAATTCCACTTTCTGAGACTACCACTAATGCAATTACAACTAATTCCTCCCAATAATGTATCACTTGAGAAGCTGGATCATCATTAAATAATCTTATAGGCAACAGACAGTCATGAGAACAATGAAATAGATTCACTTGATGATGAGGTATAAAAAAGAATCTGAGAAGCAAAAGGCCAAGCACGAAGAACTCTTTAAGAGTCTACTGAATCAAAACAAGAATAGAGATTCTGGGCAGAGATCTACAGACCCTTAGAGATGAAAAGGATTTTAAACTCACCTCCTAGAGCCTCAATAAGATGTAATGGAATTTGATAACTGATTAGATTTGAAGGGAAGGAAATTATCATTAGAGAAAAACAACAGTTTGCAATATTTGAGGTTTGGGTTTCAAAGACAAATAAAATAATTATAATCGCCATAAGCAAACATAAAGCACCTTGAAACTACTTAATATAAAATCTCAAAGTGTTCCCTAAGTAGAACCCGTACAAAATAAATGTTCTAAATATTTGTTGCCCCAGTTTATACATTTCTTTTTTTTTTTTAATTTATTTATTTATTTATTTTTGTACATGTATGTTCCCAGATCAATCAGATGCATATCCCTTGACCCTCCCCCCACCCAGGTTCCCCACCCCATCCCTCCAGACCATTGCTCCAAGTGGTTGTAGGTACTCCTATTCCCTAGCACAATGACAATAGCTATCTTTTCTACACATGACAGTATAGGTTCCCATGTTACTCCCTCCCATTGTTCGGTCTCCACAATGTCTTTATGTCTATTCTCTGTTTTTTCATAAGTTCACTGTGTGTGTTATCATGACCAGTTTATACATTTCTTGCCTGCCATATACAACTCTTCCCCTTGCTATATGTAACTCTTTTAGTCCCCACATTCCACTACAATCTGCCCTGTCACCTTGACCTCATTTTCCCTTACAAAGGATGCATCATCAGTTATCAGGTCTTTTGTTACTCCATTCCTACCGTTCTGTGGCACTCTAACACTTCAACTGTGCTTACCCAAGAGAAACATGCCAGTTTTATCTGGGCAACTGCAGGGCAACACCAGTAACACATATAGTTATGTGCTCGATATGGAAGAGCCTATCATCACAGACTCAAAGGAGATGAGTGACATGATAGTGACATTGTACAGCCATCCATATCACAAATTACCTAAAGCATTTTAATCCATACTGGTTTTACACAACTGCCAAAAAATAATCAAGTGAAATTATCAGCAATTATTTCATTAGGTCAAGTATGTTCCTAAGGTTTATTTATTTACATTCACTCATTTTTATTTTAAATGTGTACCTAGATTTCTTCTCATTCAGAATGTATTTGCAGTCTCTTGCAAAGATGTAACAAAAATAAGATCAAAATTATGTGAAAAACTGGGGAGGAAAAGAACCTAAAAAGGAGAGGTATCCTGATTAGATTTGAAGGGAAGGAAATTATCATTAGAGAAAAACAACAGTTTGCAATATTTGAGGTTTGGGTTTCAAAGACAAATAAAATAATTATAATCGCCATAAGCAAACATAAAGCACCTTGAAACTACTTAATATAAAATCTCAAAGTGTTCCCTAAGTAGAACCCGTACAAAATAAATGTTCTAAATATTTGTTGCCCCAGTTTATACATTTCTTTTTTTTTTTTAATTTATTTATTTATTTATTTTTGTACATGTATGTTCCCAGATCAATCAGATGCATATCCCTTGACCCTCCCCCCACCCAGGTTCCCCACCCCATCCCTCCAGACCATTGCTCCAAGTGGTTGTAGGTACTCCTATTCCCTAGCACAATGACAATAGCTATCTTTTCTACACATGACAGTATAGGTTCCCATGTTACTCCCTCCCATTGTTCGGTCTCCACAATGTCTTTATGTCTATTCTCTGTTTTTTCATAAGTTCACTGTGTGTGTTATCATGACCAGTTTATACATTTCTTGCCTGCCATATACAACTCTTCCCCTTGCTATATGTAACTCTTTTAGTCCCCACATTCCACTACAATCTGCCCTGTCACCTTGACCTCATTTTCCCTTACAAAGGATGCATCATCAGTTATCAGGTCTTTTGTTACTCCATTCCTACCGTTCTGTGGCACTCTAACACTTCAACTGTGCTTACCCAAGAGAAACATGCCAGTTTTATCTGGGCAACTGCAGGGCAACACCAGTAACACATATAGTTATGTGCTCGATATGGAAGAGCCTATCATCACAGACTCAAAGGAGATGAGTGACATGATAGTGACATTGTACAGCCATCCATATCACAAATTACCTAAAGCATTTTAATCCATACTGGTTTTACACAACTGCCAAAAAATAATCAAGTGAAATTATCAGCAATTATTTCATTAGGTCAAGTATGTTCCTAAGGTTTATTTATTTACATTCACTCATTTTTATTTTAAATGTGTACCTAGATTTCTTCTCATTCAGAATGTATTTGCAGTCTCTTGCAAAGATGTAACAAAAATAAGATCAAAATTATGTGAAAAAACTGGGGAGGAAAAGAACCTAAGGTTGAGGTGGGGGAGAGAGATGAAGGTTAAGACTGGTATCCAAAATACATGTCACAACATAGAAGCCCACTTTGCTAACGGAGGGCTGCCCCAAGACTGTTTCTGAGCTTCTTCAACAGCAATTCAGAAAAGGAAGCATCCATTATACAATTTAAGATAGAAACACAAACCCAATGCTTGGGAAAGGGACATTAGTTGTTTAGACTGACACCTATAGAAACAAGTTATCCTCAAGGTCTTTATGAGATGATGCCACGAAACATAATCCTCAACAACTTATCCTGAATGAACATCACAAAAAATTCATGCTAAGTTTTACTGGGAGGGTGGGGACCAGGGATATGCATATGACTGATCTGGGAACACACATGTCTGTGAACAACAAAACTCTGTAAAACCTTTAAAATGAGGAATTAAAAAAAAAAAAATTCATGCTAAGTTTTAAACAACTGTTTCATAACGTTCCTCAGTATACATCAATAGTTAAAACTTAACCCAGAAAAAGCAGAAGTCAGAAAATGAGGGGGTAAAATAATGTTGTATGTTATACAACTGCCCAATGCTCTGGATCATGAAAAGACTGCTTAAAAATAACTGGCAAAGGAGTATGTCAAGGACGTATATTGTTACCCTGCTTATCTAACTTATATGAAAAGTAGATCATGCAAAACACTGGGTTGGAGGAATCACAAGCTGGAATCAAGACTACTGGGAGAAATATCAACTATCTCAGATAAGCAGATGATACCACTCTAATGGCTACAAACCAAAAGGATCTCAATAGCCTCTAGATAAAGGTGAAAGATGAGAGTGAAAAAGATGGCTTAAAATTCAACCTTCAGGGACTTCCCTGGTGGTCCTATGGCTAAGACTCTGCTCCCAAAGCAGAGGGCCTGGGTTCGATCCTTGGTCAGGGAACTAGATCCCACACACTGCAACTAAATGATCCCTCACACTGGAACTAAAACCCTGAACGGTCAAATAAATAAATATATATATATATATTGTTTAAACTCAGCTTTCAAAGAACTAAGGTTATGACATCCAGTCCCATCACTTCATGCCAAACAGATGGGAAAAAATCCAAACAGTGGCAGATTTTATTTTATTGAGCTCCGTAATCACTGCAGACAATGGCTGCAGCCATGAAATTAAAGGATGCTTGCTCCTTGGAAGAAAGGGGCTTCTGTTGCGGCTCCCCTTGTAGTTCAGTCAGTAAAGAATCTCCCTCCAACACACGAGACCCCTGTTCAATTCCTGGGTTGGGAAAATCCTCTGGAGAAAGGAAATGGCAACCCACTCCAATATTCTTGCCTGAAGAATTCCATGGACAGAGCAGCCTGTGCGGCTACAGTTCATGGGGTCACAAGACACAACTTACTGACTAAACCACCAGCACCTTGGAAGAAAAGCTCTGATAAACCTAGACAGCATATTAAAATGCAGAGAGATCACTTTGCTGACAAAAATCTGTGTAGTCAAGCCTATGTTTTTTTCCAGTAGTTATGTATGGATGTGAGAGTTGGACCATAAAGAAGCCTAACACCAAAGAATTCATGTTTTTGAACTGCGGTGCTGGAGAAAACTCTTGAGAGTCCCTTGGACTGCAAGGAGATCAAAACAGTCAATTCTAAAGGAAATCAACCCTGAACATTCATTGGAAGGACTGATACTGAAGCGCCAATACTTGGCTGCCTGATGTGAAGAGCTGACTTAATGAAAAAGACCCTGATGTTGGGAAAGACTGAGGGCAGGAAGAGAAGGGGGTGACAGAGGATGAGATGGTTGGATGGCATCACTGACTCAATAGGCATGAGTTTGAGCAATCTCAGGGAAATAGTGAAGGACTTGAAAGCCTAGTGTGCTGCAGATCATGGGGTCACAAAAATGACTAAGCAACTAAACAACATGACTCAGCGACAACAACATTATTCTAACGTATACTTAATATACCTAGATTGAGCAATTATTGTGCCCCAAATATAAATAATAATCACATTGCCTGCATTTTCTTATTTAAGCTTCATAATTTTATGAGGAAAGTGCTCCAATTTTCCTCATTTTATAATTCAGAAAAAACTGCTGAGAGAAGATATGGAACTAGATCTTGACAAAGGCTGCACCACTAGCACATGGCAGGACTGGGATTAAAACTCGGTACCCGTGCTCGCTTCGGCAGCACATACACTAAAATTGGAACGATACAGAGAAGATTAGCATGGCCCCTGCGCAAGGATGACACGCAAATTCGTGAAGCGTTCCATATTTTTTTGTAGTTACTTGAATAAAAAAAATATCCTTTTCTGGAAAAAAAAAAAAACAAAAAAACAAAAAAACTCGGTACCCATATTTTTGGATTTTACACTTCCTAATCATCCCCCATAAATGTATTAAAATTAAAATTGATTCATAATGAGTACACTTATAAAACATATGGCATGGCTATTCAGATTTTACTACAATTTTCATAAGGCATCTGTTTTTTTCAAGTCATGTAATATCTGATAACCCTTTCATGATAAACAAACTGCAACATGGATTCTATCCAACAAACTGACTTGTTCAATAGCTTTGTTAGCAATGTTGCAGAGAATACAGGGAAATAAATGATAATTTGAGTTTTGGAAAAGTGAACTTAAGCCTTCTCACGTTAGTCATTAATGAGTGAGAAAGGGTGGATGTTAAGCTTCTATGGATTTATGAGAATAAAACTGTTGTCTACATTTATAAAATATAAAACATAAGCATCTTAGAGAGAAAAAGGACATTAACTTCCTATTCTTCCAGAAATGAGATTTCTGGCCTCTATTCTCCCTCTCTTGCTTAGACTGAGGAATGACAGATGACTGGAAAATCTGGGGAAGACATGGGACCATGTGGCTCAGGCTCTTCTGGATTTTCTTATTTTTGATCTGCCTTTGCAGGGAAAGTCTGCAGTGGTCCATGCCACCCACGAACATGTAAGCAAGTTGATTTCAGATCTACAGTCCTATTATCTAGTGTGTCTGCCACGGATTTCTCTCTTTATTGGTTTTCAACTCAAGAATAAAAAAGGGTGTTTTTGTTTTGTTTTAATTTGGACTCTTTTATTGTTTTTTTTTTAATTTTCATCCATCTTTATTCTTTGGCCTGTGTGGGCCTCCCATTGCAGTGGCCTCTCTTGTTGCAGAGCACTAACTCTGAGCACATGTGCTCTAGAGTGCCAGTTTGCAACTGGACACACCAGTCCAGCCACTCTACAGCATGTGGGATCAAACCGGGCCAGAGATCGAACCAGTGCCCCCTGCACTGCAAAGCAGACTCTTCACCCACTGGACCACCAGGGAAGCCCCAAGGGTGTAATTTTTGAACTCTTAAAAATCCAACAATGATGACCACTCTCAAAACTATTTCCAAAGAGTACTAACTACTAGAACTGTGAATTTTTGGAAAGCTGTTTTGCTCAGTCGCCAGGTGTGTCCAACTCTCTGTGAGCCCATGAACTGCAGCATGCCAGGCTTCCCTAACTCTCACCATCTCCCAGAGTTTGCCAAAGTTGTGATACCATCCAGCTGTCTCATCCTCTGTCGTCCTCTTCTCCTTCCGCCTTCAATCTTTCCCAGAGTTAGGGTCTTTTCCAATGAGCTGGCTGTTCACAACAGGTGGCCAAAGTACTGGAGCTTCAGCATCAGTCCTTGCAATGAGTAATGAGAGTTGTATTCCTTTAAGATTGACTGATTTGATTTCCTAACTGGGCTTCCGTGGTAGATCAGAAATCTGCCTGCAATGTAGGAGACCCAGGTTCAATACCTGAATTGGAAAGATCCCCTGGGTAAGAGAATGGCTACACATTCCTGTACTCTTGCTTGGCAAATTCCATGGACAGAGGAACCTGGTGGTCTACAATACACGGGGTCATAAGGAGCTGGACATGACTGAGCGACTAAAACTTTTTGGTAGGAGGCCGCCCCTGTTTGAATTATGAGAACCAACTCTTCCTGCCTGAATAGAAGCTAATTCATATCACATTAATTTTATCTGGCTGGATCAAGAGAAGTAAGCATGGAACAAAATATAATTCTGCTAAGGGGCTAGAGGAAAGTTAACAGAGGAGACAAATGGAGAGAAAAATTCCTACACATTTTGATTGATGACATACAATGTCATCATAGCCCTGAGAACTTAAGAAATACGTGAAGCAGATACAAGAATCAATGTACCTTTAGCTAACCCAGAGATCAAAGAGATTGTCATAAATTTAGAACAATGCCACTTTTCTCACTATTTTTGGTTTTATTTCTCCTAAGCAAAATGATATGAATAGAATCCTCCAAGCTTTATTTTCTGTAAATGGCAATGTATGTAACCCTTATATGTTGAGCAAAAACTCTCTGGGATCCTCAATAACTTAAGAGTGTCAAAGAATCCTAAGACCAGAAATCAATGAGAACTACTGGGCTAATGATTCAATGGCTTTATTTCACCTACCTTCCACAGCCAAGCAAGGTGTGTGAAAAGTTTCAATAGTTCTCCTAAACCTACTACATGAAGTTATAATGACATCTTCTATCATCTCTATAACCTATTTTTCCAGCTTCGTTTTCCCTTAGTCCTCTTTATCACATATTTTAATCTACTCAAAAATTTCCTCCCTTTTAGAATGCTCTTTTGTCTCCCAATCCTCTAATATCTGTATATGTAAGTTCTAGACTGCTTTTTACACGGTCACCTCAAGTCTGTGCCCTGTACAACTTAGTACATCTCTGTCCTACAATCTCATTCTGTTGTTCATTTATTTTTTCCTGTCTTGTCACTTATATTCATACAGATTTTATCCTAATTACTTTTTTCCCACTGACTCCTTCTTTATCATATGTATTCATTTCATCTTACCAATGACTTTGGGTCACAAATGGAATCTATCACTGACCAGCTAACTTGCTATCTATCCATTCATCAAGTATGGTTTAAGCATGTCTTTCAATTCTTGTAAAAACAGAATGTTTATCCTCCTGATTTACCCATACACGGTCATAAGGAGCTGGACATGACTGAGCGACTAAAATTTTTGGTAGGAGGCCGCCCCTGTTTGAATTATGAGAACCAACTCTTCCTGCCTGAATAGAAGCTAATTCATATCACATTAATTTTATCTGGCTGGATCAAGAGAAGTAAGCATGGAACAAAATATAATTCTGCTAAGGGGCTAGAGGAAAGTTAACAGAGGAGACAAATGGAGAGAAAAATTCCTACACATTTTGATTGATGACATACAATGTCATCATAGCCCTGAGAACTTAAGAAATACGTGAAGCAGATACAAGAATCAATGTACCTTTAGCTAACCCAGAGATCAAAGAGATTGTCATAAATTTAGAACAATGCCACTTTTCTCACTATTTTTGGTTTTATTTCTCCTAAGCAAAATGATATGAATAGAATCCTCCAAGCTTTATTTTCTGTAAATGGCAATGTATGTAACCCTTATATGTTGAGCAAAAACTCTCTGGGATCCTCAATAACTTAAGAGTGTCAAAGAATCCTAAGACCAGAAATCAATGAGAACTACTGGGCTAATGATTCAATGGCTTTATTTCACCTACCTTCCACAGCCAAGCAAGGTGTGTGAAAAGTTTCAATAGTTCTCCTAAACCTACTACATGAAGTTATAATGACATCTTCTATCATCTCTATAACCTATTTTTCCAGCTTCGTTTTCCCTTAGTCCTCTTTATCACATATTTTAATCTACTCAAAAATTTCCTCCCTTTTAGAATGCTCTTTTGTCTCCCAATCCTCTAATATCTGTATATGTAAGTTCTAGACTGCTTTTTACACGGTCACCTCAAGTCTGTGCCCTGTACAACTTAGTACATCTCTGTCCTACAATCTCATTCTGTTGTTCATTTATTTTTTCCTGTCTTGTCACTTATATTCATACAGATTTTATCCTAATTACTTTTTTCCCACTGACTCCTTCTTTATCATATGTATTCATTTCATCTTACCAATGACTTTGGGTCACAAATGGAATCTATCACTGACCAGCTAACTTGCTATCTATCCATTCATCAAGTATGGTTTAAGCATGTCTTTCAATTCTTGTAAAAACAGAATGTTTATCCTCCTGATTTACATTTACAACTCACTAACCTGCTTATATACTTATCCAAATAAAAACATCCCAAAGAATATGTGAGTGTGTCTTAGAGCAGCACCACACACCAAAAGCACTTAGTAATGTAAAACTCCATTTATCCTGAATGACTGGGAAAGGTATTGTCCAGTTAATATAAAGGGTTACTTAAATTCACACACACAGGGCTTTCCAGGTGGTTCAGTGGTAAGAATCTGTCTTGCCAAGAATATATACTGATGCAAAGACAGCCTCTTCAATAGGTGGTGCTGGGAAAACTGGGGCAACTACATGTAAAAGAATGAAACCAGACCACTTCCTAATACCATACACAAAGACAAACTCAAAATAGATTGAAGACATAAATGTAAGACTGGAAACTTTTAACTCTTGGAGGAAAACATAGGCAGAACACTCGATGCCATAAATCAAAGCAAGATCTTCTATGACCCACCTTCTAGAAAGTTGGAAATAAATACCAACACTTCTATATGGCATCTAGAAAGATGGTACTGGTGACTTTACATGCAGGGCAGCAATGGAGAAACAGACATACAGAACTGACTTATGGACACCGGCAGGAGGGAGCAGTGGGTGAGATGTATGGAAAGAGTAACATGGAAACTTACATTACCATATGTACAATAGGTAACCAGTGGGAATTTGCAGTGGGACTAAGAGAACTCAAACAGGGACTCTGTTTATCACATATTTTAATCTACTCAAAAATTTCCTCCCTTTTAGAATGCTCTTTTGTCTCCCAATCCTCTAATATCTGTATATGTAAGTTCTAGACTGCTTTTTACACGGTCACCTCAAGTCTGTGCCCTGTACAACTTAGTACATCTCTGTCCTACAATCTCATTCTGTTGTTCATTTATTTTTTCCTGTCTTGTCACTTATATTCATACAGATTTTATCCTAATTACTTTTTTCCCACTGACTCCTTCTTTATCATATGTATTCATTTCATCTTACCAATGACTTTGGGTCACAAATGGAATCTATCACTGACCAGCTAACTTGCTATCTATCCATTCATCAAGTATGGTTTAAGCATGTCTTTCAATTCTTGTAAAAACAGAATGTTTATCCTCCTGATTTACATTTACAACTCACTAACCTGCTTATATACTTATCCAAATAAAAACATCCCAAAGAATATGTGAGTGTGTCTTAGAGCAGCACCACACACCAAAAGCACTTAGTAATGTAAAACTCCATTTATCCTGAATGACTGGGAAAGGTATTGTCCAGTTAATATAAAGGGTTACTTAAATTCACACACACAGGGCTTTCCAGGTGGTTCAGTGGTAAGAATCTGTCTTGCCAAGAATATATACTGATGCAAAGACAGCCTCTTCAATAGGTGGTGCTGGGAAAACTGGGGCAACTACATGTAAAAGAATGAAACCAGACCACTTCCTAATACCATACACAAAGACAAACTCAAAATAGATTGAAGACATAAATGTAAGACTGGAAACTTTTAACTCTTGGAGGAAAACATAGGCAGAACACTCGATGCCATAAATCAAAGCAAGATCTTCTATGACCCACCTTCTAGAAAGTTGGAAATAAATACCAACACTTCTATATGGCATCTAGAAAGATGGTACTGGTGACTTTACATGCAGGGCAGCAATGGAGAAACAGACATACAGAACTGACTTATGGACACCGGCAGGAGGGAGCAGTGGGTGAGATGTATGGAAAGAGTAACATGGAAACTTACATTACCATATGTACAATAGGTAACCAGTGGGAATTTGCAGTGGGACTAAGAGAACTCAAACAGGGACTCTGTAACAACCTAGAAGGGTGGGATCAGGAAAGAGACAGGAGGGACGTTCAAGAGGGAGGGAAGGTATGTATACCTATGGCTGATTCATGTTGATGCTTGGCAGTGACCAACAAAACTCTGCAAAGCTATTATCCTTCAGTTAAAAAAAATAATAAAAGTGGTTTTCTATCCATTAAAAAGAGAAAAAAGAATCTGCCTTGCAAAAGCAGAGGACACGGGTTTGATCCCTAGTCTGGGAACATCTCACATGCCGCAAAGCAACTAAGCCTGTATGCTGCAACTACTGAAGCCCTTGTGTCCTAGAGCCTGTGCTTCAAAACAAGAGAAACAACAGCTATACGAAGCCCATGCACTGAAACTAGAGAGTAGCCCCGACTCACTACAACTGGACAAAGTCTACATGCAGCAATGAAGACTCAGTACAGCCAAAAACAAAAAAAAAATAACAATCCATATATATACAAGTTAACAAGGAATTATGCCATAAAATGAGCCTTACACAAAAACATTGAGCATCACTTGACACTTCTATAATTCAGAGGGTAAGGGCATGTTAGCATCTTCATTGTTATCTGTGAACATCAACAACCAGAACAGAGTTAAAACACCTTCAAGGAAAATAGCTATAGTCATTGCTCTGTGAAAAAAGCAGATCCTTGGGGAGGATATACATATGACTAATCTGAGAACATACATATCTGTAAACAACAAAACTCTGTAAAAGTTAAAAGTACATTAGTTTCAAAAAAAAAAAAAAAAAACAAACACCATCAAGTGCCACAAACATTGTCTTATATTTCCTTTCATATGCTCTGTTACAACTGACAGAGAACTGGGCATATAAGAAAGCCATAAACTACTGAATTTCATACATAAGCAATTAGGTATTAACTTCTTTTCGTAAGTGCAGAATGCATAATGTATGTTCCAAAACAGAAGGAAATTAAACTTTGCAATTAATTTCAATTCTAGGTTAAAGAGGAATTTTTTTTTTTATAAATGCTTTCTTGATGATGAGCTATCAATATTTTCATGACATTTTCACATCTAAAATAATAGCAATGTAACTAAGTATGTGGTTGCATCAAGGATTGCAACATATCAGGGAAAGAACTGTCAGGCTTGGTCCAGAGTACTTCAAGTGGAGGTTCGAAGCCTAAATACCTTGGCTGGGGCCAAAGCTACTGTGAAGAGCCATGAATGTGGGTTTGAATGCTATGGCCTGTGCAATGAAACTGGAAAGTTTTAGAAAAGCCAATGGTGTATTTTCTTCTGAGAAATATTAAAAAGAAGAATATAAAGGATTAGAATAATGCCACTGCATCCTAAACAAACAGCTTTACAAATTAAAGTTTTCAAAAGTAAAAGCCAAGATTAGCGTTTTCAACGGAGACCTGGAAATCATAAAAAGTGACATGGTAGACCTGACAAATAGCCAAATAAAAATGTTAGCACTAAAAAATAGCCAAAACTAAGAATTCTTCAATGGACTTGTTTAATACAACATTAGATAAAACTAAGGAGTGAATAAGTAAAGATACACAAAAGCAATAGAAATAGAAGAGTAAAAAATATAGGGTAACAAGAGACAGAGTTTACAGTGAGAAAGGTACAGTGAATATACATTTAATTGGAGTCTGAGTATTAGAAAGAAAAGGACAGAGGCAATATTGGAAGAGATAATAAAAATTTCTCCCAAAACAGAAAAAATATTCTACATATTTAAGATAAATTCCAAGTAAACTAAGCAAAAAACAAACTGGAAAAACAAACAAAAAAACTCAAATCTGGATACAAAGTAAATGTGCAGAAATCTATAAGATAAAACTTGGGAGCAGCCAGTGAAAAAAATATGAATTACATCCAAAAAGCAACAGTTAAAATAAAACTGACTTTTCTAGAGTAATACACAAAAATAGTATGTCCTAAGTTGTATTTATTCTAACAAAGCAAGACTGGCTTAACACATATAAACCAGATTTATGAAAATCAGCGTAATTTATGATACTAATAGGATAAAGATGAAAAACAGTATGATCACTGAAAAAGATGCATGAACCTTTTTTCCAGTAAGCAGCCTGAGGTGACCTCTGAACACGGTGCACTATTTACTTGACCAAAAAACCCCACAAAATCATGGAAATCAAGAGGTTCAACTCTTCACGTTCACTTTAAGAACACTTTTGAAACTGCCCAGGCCATAAAGAGTATGCATATCCAAAAAGCCAAGTATCTGAAGGATGTCACTTTAAAGGAGTTATGTCTGCCAGTCCATGGCTACAATGGCCAAGCTGGTAGGTGTGCACAGATCAAAGAGTGGGGTTACATGCAGGGTCGGTGGCCCAAAAAGAGCGCTGAATTTTTACTGTACATGCTTAAAAATGCAGAGAGCAATGCTGAACTTAAGGGTTTAGATGTAGATTCTCTGGTCACTGAGTATACCCAGGTGAACAAAGGCCCCAATATGCAGTGCAGGACTTAAAGAGCTCATGGTCAGATGAACCCATACATGAGCTTTCCTTGTCACATGAGATGATCCTTACTGAAAAAGAAGAGACTATTCCTAAACCAGAAGAAGAGGTTGCACAGAAGAAAAAGATATCCCAGAAGAAACTGAAGAAAGAAACTTATAGCCTAGGAATAAATGACACAAAAAACAAATGCGAACAAAAGTAACAACAACAACAAAAAAGATGCATGAAAAATCATCTAATAAACTGTAATACCTATCCATGAAAAAACAATCCTACAAAGTAGAAGAAACAGAAGAGCTAATAAAGCTTATCTCCCAAAACCTACAGTGCTCATTCAATGAAAAAGCTTTCCCTCTACAATTAGGCCAAAGTTAGCTGTATCACTATTTCCATTATTCTGATAGTGTTAGCCAGTTAAGTACGGCATAGGAGATACAAGGTACAAGGATCAGAAAGGAAGAGACAAAAACCATCACTAACACATGGCATGATTTTAGATATAAACAATTCAAAACTAGAATCTTTACAGAAAAATTCATTTTCTTCCCATATATTTCCCTATATTAGCCACATATTTTATAATAGCAACAAAAAAAGTAAGAGCATGGAATAAATTTAACAAAAAAAAATGAGGAAGACCTCTAAATAGATGACAAATTATTTTCTATTAATAGACACTATATTGAGAGAAATCAAAAGACAAATTAAAAAAATGCCACATTCATAGGTTGGAGATAAAGATAGATCTATCTTTATCTCATAAAGATAGATGTCAATTCTACCCTAATATATCAGACTCAATACAATTTCAGTCAAAATCTAAACAGGTCTTTGTGTGTGGACGGAGGAACTGGACACTCTGACAAGCTCACTCCAAAACTTACATGGAAGTGTCAAATGTCAGGAATAGCAAGTTGTCAAGCCTCAGGAAGACAGGATGATATTAGAGCAAGGATAAACAGAACAAAAACAGAACAAAATAATAGGCTGAGCAACAGATCCACATATATATGATCTGTGATTTCTGACAAGGTGGTATGTTAAAATGGTCAAGATCAAATTATCTTTTCACTCTGTAGTACTGGGACAACTGGATACACATATAGAAAGAAACACCATATCACATACTATACAAACCAGATTTTGTTCAACCCCTTGGAAAACAAACATAATATTGAAAAAGGAAGCCAGATACAAAATAATTCATATTGTATGATTTGTTTTAAATCAATTTAAAAGGAAAAAAGCAATGTTGCACATGGCTAAGGTACTGCCACCAGAAAGGGGACTTGGAAGAGTAGGACTTTTGGAGGAAAACCAGCAATGTTCTATTTCTTGACTTGAGTAGCAGGTACAAGTTTGCCTCATAATGATTTATCAAGCTAGTCTCTTATGTTTTACACACTTTTTTATAAATCTATTCTATTTCATACCAAAATGGTTTAAGGAAATTAAGTAGCTTACCCTGAGACTAGCATCTGCCCATCGTGAGAAAAGGCACAAGCCAGAACAGGAGCACAATGTCCAGTCAGTGTACTTTTATATTTTAATTCAAAGCCTGCAAATAACAAGGTGAGAAAAATTAGCAAGATGACTGTGCTTAGAATTTATTCTTAAGTAAAAACTACTTTACTTATTTGTTCCATAAAATTTCTGAGTGCCTAAAGGAAATAACGATGAAAAAAAAAAAATCCTCACAAAACTCAAGTGTTAGAATGTACTATGATTAAGTGATTTTGAAAGTTCAGTAATGGGTAAAGAAAACGGTGGGGTAAGCACAGGCTAGAGGGAAGGGACTAAAATCAATTGTTTTTAAATTTTAAAATTTAAAACTCTATAAAATATATAATTATATAAAATTTTAAACTATACTTCAATCTTGGTATCTTAAAAACACCCCCCCACACACACCAATTGCTTCTAAAAAGAATCGAATGACTGTAGTTTTAAATATCAGGTATTAGGATATCCTCTGACTTCACAAATTAAAAGTAGTAATTTTTATATCTTACAATTCCAATATATCCTATAAAACTCCGACAAAGTATGCTAATGGTAAAATGCTTTTTATGCTTTCTATGATTAGTGAAAAGGAGTATCACAATTCTTTTATAAGTAAGCCAAGGGAATTCAATATATTTTAGTGACAATATAGAAAAAAAATAACTAAGAAGTTGACCTGGGAATATAAGGAAATAAATGAAATCTGCAATTTTCTCAGACCTAATAAGAACTTTGAAGTGTTAATAGCTCTTAAGATAGGAAATATTTAATTAAACAAAAATGTCATAGTGCTGATAAGATTTTCAATAAAAAATGCTTATCTCACTTTATTACTAAATACATATTTTACTTCTATTCAAAATAGAATGTTTTTACATAGGAGAACAGATGTAGGCATTCAAGGCACTGACCAATAATTATGCCCATACAAATCAGTAAATAGACACAAACATAGCAAAAATGTTAAATTGCAAAACAAATGAAGATTTGATAAACTTTAAATAAGATCCTCAGAATTCGTCACATTCTCAAGTATAACACCCATTTGTGTATCTACTCCTCCATCTAAACAAGCAATTAAGATTATATGCAAATAATGCTAAATGCTTTATTAAAAAGGTACTATCTGCACACTAATAAACTTAATTTTTTTTTTATAAAGTCAATGTAAAAACATCTTTCAGACAATGTAGGGAAAGCTTTACTTCTGAACAATCACTACAGATATGCTGTTTTGAGAACATCCACAGAGATGACTATACTTAAGGTTTTCTATAGAGCATTTTTACTTTAATTAGGACAGACAGAATAGGTACGATAGACCAGAGAATTAACAGAACTCTTACCCTTATTAGTTGTCACTGAAATCATTGAAATTACTGCATGTAACCTAACAGGCAAGAAGTAACTCTTTTCCACAAAAAGAAATGCATTTCTTTTTAACAGTCACTTCTTTATATATTAGCATAATGACAAGAATTCTCTGACCAAACTACACAGGCTCTTCTGAGTTGCCTCATGGAACAGGCCCTGACCTTGGCCTACAAAGATTTAAATTAACACAGTCTATAACAGTTCCAGGCTGCATTCCTAGGATCATCCTAATCCCCTTGAAGTGCCTGCCTGGGAAGATTCAGGACTGCCAAAAGCATTTACTGTTCATTCCAGCCAACCCCTGACAATAGAGCTCCTGTCTCCCTAGTTCTTTGAGAAAGGGCCCTAACTTCCATGAGCGTCCATTAGCAAATCCAGACGGGTTTCACAAGGACCAATTTCTGGATTCCTGCTTCTTGTAATTTTGTCATTTCCTGGGTGCTACACAGCCCCCATTTACCTGCTCTTTATTCTCTCTTTAAAATACATTTCCCTCTACATAAACTGAAGCTGAGTTCAGTTCATGCTGAACTCTTTTCCTTACTGCAAAAGTATACTACTGATTAAAATCTAACCAGGGCTTCCCTGGTGGTCCAGTGGGTAAGGACACCGCCTTGCAGTGCAAGGGGCGGTGGTTCGATCCCTGGCCTGGGAAGATCCCATGTGCCGCGGAGCAGTTGGACCGATGTGCCCAACTACCGAGCCGGAGCTCTGGAGTGCATGCGCCCAGAGCCGGTGCTCTGAGACAAGAGAGGCCACCGCGATGGGAGGCCCACGCAGGCCAAAGAACAAAGATGGATGAAATTGAATAAATGAAAGACCAATAGAAGTGGCCCGCCCGCCCCCTCCCTCCCCAACCCACCCCTCTCTCCCGCCAAAAAAAGAAAAAGAAAAAAAAAATCTATCCAACCACTTGAACTAGTGCTCAACTTTATCTCTGACAGTAATGTTATTAACAATGAAATACAATTGATGATTTAGCTAAAGCTTATTAGATAACAGTGTTTTTAGGCAGCTGAAGCAAGATGGCCAACCGACCATATAGTTTCAGAGTTCCTGTTAAAATGATAATGAAGAAATTAATAAAAATATAAATCCACATCAACAAGGAAAAGGGAAATGAGAAGCTGAAACGAATTTTGGGAAGGCAGATGAAAATTAATCAATGAGGTAGTATAGAGAAGTCACACCTTCCTGTGCAAAATAAGAGGGCTACAAGTCGAGAAGAAAGCTAATTTTTCCTAGAAAAACCAAGAAAACTTAGGACTATTAATAGTTAGGGGAAAGAAAAGTCAGAATAATAGAGATATAGACTTGAAAACAGAAAAAATTAACTGCAAGTCTGTTTATGAAGCAGTATCTACCTCCCATCCCTCCCTGACCCCACCCATAATGTGTTACATGAAAGCCTGATGCTCCTCCCCAGGAAGAAGGAAAATAATGACTGTCTGGGGAGCTCCACCGCAACACAGAGATTCACATCCCCCAGCCCTTCAACCCATCCAGCACAAAGGCCAACAGTCCACTGGTTTATCCTAAAGGGAACCCAACAACTACAACACACTGCCCTGTGCACAGAGGTTCCAAATTTCTTACTGTTTAGTTCTTGAAAGTAAATGGAATACTAAGGATCATCAAGCATTTAAAGAAGGTAACCATATGAAAGAGATCAGGATAAACAAAAAAGGGCCCAAGAGCAAACAAAGTTGATCAGGAAACAAAAGGGAACTCAAAACCAAAACAAAAAGGCTCTAATTGGTATCTTGAGAATTTAGACAGGATCTTGCACGCATAAAACAAATGAAGGACACTAAAGAAACAAAAATAAGTTTTTTGGACACTGAAAATATTACTGATAGCATTAAAAGAAATTCAAAAAATGTTAAAAGATAAAGCTAACTGATTTTCTCCTATGAAAGAAAAGAGATAAAGCGGCGGGGTGGTGGTTGCAGGGAGAGCGGAGACACTGATACAAATAGAGAATCAAGTCAGGAGTCCAACAGGGAACTAATGGGAGTTAAAAAACAGAAGTACAGAACAAGTACCAAGTGGCTTCTTCTGGTAAGCAGGAATCGTTATGAGGCAGTGATGATGAGGTTATGTTCAGTTGTATGCATACAATTCCTAAATCATGTATATGCATTACTTTGATTCAAAGTTCTTAAGATATTTTTATAAATTCTTTTAGGAATATTGGCTACCTTAGTAAAAAGATGAATTAAACAGAAATTTAACCAGAACCACAAAAAATCATTTTAGAGAACTACTAGGTGAATACATACCTAAGATATGGATAAAGGAAATAACCCAGATTTTGATCAGGCAATCCTGACCACATGATGCCAATCGAAAGAACTGAAGAACTTCTTCTCCACCTAAAAATGTAAATTTATTAAAAGTAAACATAAGAATTGATAAACCATTTAAAACAAAAGCTTTCAATTCCTTAGACTGAGATCTGTTAATTCTATTCATGTAAACCATATTCACAGGCAATATTAAATATATTAATTAACTTACACCATAAGGTGAAATGTCAAAGAAATTTTTTAACAAGTACAAGGTACTTCAAAGTATTATGACTTTAGCCCCTGAAGCTGTGACAACAAAATAACCTTTTTATTTACTTTCCACTAAAAATATAAGTCAATGTTCTAAAGGCCAATATTGAGCCACTAAGCCTGAGGCACCCTCAAACCCAATTTTAAGCTCTGTGAAGTTAGCGCTGATGGAAAAAAAAATTTAAAAGAAAAGTCAGTTATGATGGGAGTGTTAAATGCTTAGTAACTCCCAAGTCAAATTTTTTAGGATTCACTTGTTTTAAAAGCTTTGTCATACTGGGAACATACATATCTGTAAACAACAAAACTCTGTAAAAGTTAAAAGCAAAATAAAGGTTTATAAAAAATAAAAATAATCATAAAAAATAAAAAATTTAAAAAAAGCTTAGTCATAGATTTTACCAAGAGCCTTCTTCCCATCTGACTTAATCAAGGTAAAGTCTAGAATTTTTTTTTTTTTTTCTTTTTTGAGGGGTGGGGTGGGGAGGGAGGGGAGCAGGCGGGCCACTTCTATTGGTCTTTCATTTATTCAATTTCATCCATCTTTGTTCCTTGGCCCGTGTGGGCCTCCCATCGCGGTGGCCTCTGTTGTCGCAGAGCACTGGCTCTGGGCGCATGCGCTCCAGAGCTCTGGCTCGGTAATTGGACACATCAGTCCAGCCACTCTGCGGCATGTGGGATCTTCCCAGGCCATGGCTCGAACCGGCGCCCCTTGCACTGCAAGGCGGTGTCCTTACCCACTGGACCACCAGGGGAAGCCCCAAGGCTAGAATTATATAAATCTCAAACAACATCAATTCAGTCCAAAAGATTTGGTGGAAAATATTACACAAGTCAGGTTTCAATATTTCAAAGTCAGGTGGCTCAATGGTAAAGAATCTGCCTGTAATGCAGGAGAGACAGCTTTGATCCCCTGGAGAAGGAAATGGCAACTCACTTCGGTATGCTTGCGTGGGAAATCCCATGGACAGAAAAGCCTGGCAGGCTACAGACCATGCGGTCAGGAAAGAGTCAGACTTTACTTAGCAAACAAACAACAACTACTACAATTTGGTGTCAAAAAAATCCCCACTAGTTGTTATGTTACTTAAAACAATTTCAGTGTATCATTATCTACCCACTAGATAAGTTCCTAAATACTTGTGGGTAATATAAATATTGGTATCACCTACTTGATTTTTAAATAATACCAAATATTTATTAAGCACTTGTTTGCATATCTCTGCTTAAGCATAACAGATACAGCCTCATTAACTCTTTTTCTTTTTAAATTTTGGCCTCTTTTATTGGTTTTTTATTTATTTGTTTTCATCCATCTTTATTCTTTGGCCTGTGTGGGCCTCCCATCGCAGTGTCCCCTCTCACTGCAGAGCATCGGATCTGGGCGCATGCGCTCCAGAGCACTGGCTTGTAATTGACACACAGTCCAGCCGCTCTGCGGCATATGGGATCTTCCCGGGCCAGGGATCGAACCGGTGCCCCTTGCACTGCAAGGCAGACTCTTTACCCACTGGACCACCAGGGAAACCTTCATTAACTCTTTATATTAGTCCTACAAGGCAGCAAGCATGACCATCCCAAGTTCATAGTTAAGAGTTAAGGTCCAGAGAGGGGAAGCCAGGTATCTGAGGTTACACAGTGAAAAAAGGTTAAAACTGATCATCTTATCTATGTGGCATGTGGTCCCCCAGGTCCTCCACTGACATATCTAATATACATCTTGAGGGCCTTCTGTATTCCAGGCACTGGTTTAACTGCTGGCTATGATTTGGAGGTGAGCAAAGGTGGAATAGTTGACTTTGGTTTCTTCTGTAGTGAGTGCCTTGCCCTAGGTACAATCCCCAGGAGCAGATACCTGCTGAAGACCATGCCTCTAGCAGAGGAAACAGGAATTTATAATCAGTTAAGGAGACAGGGAGCTGCAAGAGCAGGACCTGGGGGAAAGCCAAAAGACAGGATTCAGGACTTCCCCAGTGGCCCAGTGCACCAACTCAATTTTATATGAATTGCACTTAATATCACAAGTCAAAATGAAGTTTTAGCACTCATACACAGGTAAGACTCAGTGAAGAAACCTAGGTAACCATCTTAAGACTTGTACTCTGGTTTTGCAAATATTTAGTATACAGTATTTAATTTAAACACCTGGGTAATACAAATTAAATTTTTCATATGGACTCCCTGTTTCACTGGAACCAAATATTCTCAATAATACTAAGATACAACAAACGTCTTTTTCAAAGTTTTTCTAACTGCAAGAGACTTTTCCACATTTCAATACCATTTTTGTTTTTGTAGTATAGGTTCAGCCAAAGGGCATCCTTTCTCAGAGATCTTGATGCACGTTAACTCATTCCCAATAATCGTCAAAAGTTTTTAAGGCAAAACAATTTACCCCCAAATCGCTGAGAGTAAAATATTTAAGTGCTAGACCCAATTAGGAAAACCTTTGTTTCCCCATCGTTGACTAAGATCCTTTGAAGTTACTTTTGAAACTTCTTTCAATCGTGAGAATTCAGCTACAACAATGTAAAATTATAAACCTTAAAATGCGCCTGTGCTCAAGATCTAAATGTTTCAAAATGGATTTTCTTCAGGAAAATATTTAAATTGTAATATTTTCTTCAGGAACAATTTTTTGTCCTACAAGGCAGCAAGCATGACCATCCCAAGTTCATAGTTAAGAGTTAAGGTCCAGAGAGAAGCCAGGTATCTGAGGTTACACAGTGAAAAAAGGTTAAAACTGATCATCTTATCTATGTGGCATGTGGTCCCCCAGGTCCTCCACTGACATATCTAATATACATCTTGAGGGCCTTCTGTATTCCAGGCACTGGTTTAACTGCTGGCTATGATTTGGAGGTGAGCAAAGGTGGAATAGTTGACTTTGGTTTCTTCTGTAGTGAGTGCCTTGCCCTAGGTACAATCCCCAGGAGCAGATACCTGCTGAAGACCATGCCTCTAGCAGAGGAAACAGGAATTTATAATCAGTTAAGGGAGACAGGGAGCTGCAAGAGCAGGACCTGGGGGAAAGCCAAAAGACAGGATTCAGGACTTCCCCAGTGGCCCAGTGCACCAACTCAATTTTATATGAATTGCACTTAATATCACAAGTCAAAATGAAGTTTTAGCACTCATACACAGGTAAGACTCAGTGAAGAAACCTAGGTAACCATCTTAAGACTTGTACTCTGGTTTTGCAAATATTTAGTATACAGTATTTAATTTAAACACCTGGGTAATACAAATTAAATTTTTCATATGGACTCCCTGTTTCACTGGAACCAAATATTCTCAATAATACTAAGATACAACAAACGTCTTTTTCAAAGTTTTTCTAACTGCAAGAGACTTTTCCACATTTCAATACCATTTTTGTTTTTGTAGTATAGGTTCAGCCAAAGGGCATCCTTTCTCAGAGATCTTGATGCACGTTAACTCATTCCCAATAATCGTCAAAAGTTTTTAAGGCAAAACAATTTACCCCCAAATCGCTGAGAGTAAAATATTTAAGTGCTAGACCCAATTAGGAAAACCTTTGTTTCCCCATCGTTGACTAAGATCCTTTGAAGTTACTTTTGAAACTTCTTTCAATCGTGAGAATTCAGCTACAACAATGTAAAATTATAAACCTTAAAATGCGCCTGTGCTCAAGATCTAAATGTTTCAAAATGGATTTTTCTTCAGGAAAATATTTAAATTGTAATAGTAATCCAACCCAAACTCTATCACTTCAAAACTGGGAAAGAACTGAACATTTATCCTCCAGCACACAAGCAGGATCATTTTTCTTCATTTGAGCATCACACACAAAAAGGCTCTAGTCATACGTACTTACAGATATGTACATATTCCAAATTAAGAAACAACAAATAAAAACTACATCTTTTGAAGGAACACTGGGTGAGAGGCGTAAAGGAAGTAGCATGAAGGCCTGTACTATCATATGTGAAGAAAAAAGCTATAGTCATTGCTCTGTGAGAAAAGCAGATCCTTCACGGGTGCTGTGTTGATGGTCTGGAGGGGTGGGATAGGGGGGGTATACATATGACTAATCTGAGAACATATATATCTGTAAACAACAAAACTCTGTAAAAGTTAAAAGTAAAATCAAAGTTAAAAAAAAAATTACATCTTTTAAAAAACTACTGTATTTCCCACAATTCCTCCAACAATCACTTTGAAGCATATGTTGATCTGTTTCAGATCTATTTTGACAGAAGAATGAAAGAAATTACAGGAAGAGTACATTAGAATGACTTGGGAAATACACTTTGATATCTACTCTAAAGGTACACTAGGGATGTGGGTATTTCACTTACTTTAGAATATCACCTAAAATTCTCTGCCTAGTTTAGTGAATCTTCCCAGATCTCATCAGGTGAATTCCCTCTAAGACAGAACAAGGATGTCCTTAGCTTTAATAACTACAGAAAAGTGGTACTTCAATCAAAAATCTTTTTTTCAGATAACTTAGAATCAAAAAGGAAACCTAAATCTCTATGTTGATATCATTCCTCCAAGATTCATTAAGTGCCTGTAAGATTTTGGAGAAGGTTTCACAGAATGGAAGCAATTGTTCTTGTCTGTTATAAGTTGGTCTTAGAATAAAACATCATCGTTTGATTTCCCAATTAGGAAAACCTTTGTTTCCCATCGTTGACTAAGATCCTTTGAAGTTACTTTTGAAACTTCTTTCAATCGTGAGAATTCAGCTACAACAATGTAAAATTATAAACCTTAAAATGCGCCTGTGCTCAAGATCTAAATGTTTCAAAATGGATTTTTCTTCAGGAAAATATTTAAATTGTAATAGTAATCCAACCCAAACTCTATCACTTCAAAACTGGGAAAGAACTGAACATTTATCCTCCAGCACACAAGCAGGATCATTTTTCTTCATTTGAGCATCACACACAAAAAGGCTCTAGTCATACGTACTTACAGATATGTACATATTCCAAATTAAGAAACAACAAATAAAAACTACATCTTTTGAAGGAACACTGGGTGAGAGGCGTAAAGGAAGTAGCATGAAGGCCTGTACTATCATATGTGAAGAAAAAAGCTATAGTCATTGCTCTGTGAGAAAAGCAGATCCTTCACGGGTGCTGTGTTGATGGTCTGGAGGGGTGGGATAGGGGGGGTATACATATGACTAATCTGAGAACATATATATCTGTAAACAACAAAACTCTGTAAAAGTTAAAAGTAAAATCAAAGTTAAAAAAAAAATTACATCTTTTAAAAAACTACTGTATTTCCCACAATTCCTCCAACAATCACTTTGAAGCATATGTTGATCTGTTTCAGATCTATTTTGACAGAAGAATGAAAGAAATTACAGGAAGAGTACATTAGAATGACTTGGGAAATACACTTTGATATCTACTCTAAAGGTACACTAGGGATGTGGGTATTTCACTTACTTTAGAATATCACCTAAAATTCTCTGCCTAGTTTAGTGAATCTTCCCAGATCTCATCAGGTGAATTCCCTCTAAGACAGAACAAGGATGTCCTTAGCTTTAATAACTACAGAAAAGTGGTACTTCAATCAAAAATCTTTTTTTCAGATAACTTAGAATCAAAAAGGAAACCTAAATCTCTCTATGTTGATATCATTCATCCAAGATTCATTAAGTGCCTGTAAGATTTTGGAGAAGGTTTCACAGAATGGAAGCAATTGTTCTTGTCTGTTATAAGTTGGTCTTAGAATAAAACATCATAAAACAATATATTAAAAGAAAAAAAAATCACAATTAAATTAGGTAGGGAGCTTAGTGTAAGAACGGATTCATGAAAAGGAAATCTGTTAATCTGCCGTGATATTAAAAGGTTAAAGTCAAAACTACAATGAGATACAATCAAAACTACAATGAGATATCACTTCATACCAGTCAGAATGTCCACCATTAAAAAATCTACAGATAATAAATGCTGGAGAGGGGGGTGGATAAAAGGGAACACTCCTGCATTGCTGGTGGGAATGTAAATTGAGACAACCACTATGGAAGACAGTATGGAGATTCCCTAAAAAACTACAAATAGAAGCACCATATGACCCAGCAATCCCACTATTAGGCATATACTCTGATGAAATCAAAATTGAAAGAGGCACCTGTACCCCAATGTTCATTGCAGCACTCTATACAATAGCTAGAACATGGAAGCTACCTAGATGTCCATCGACAAATGAATAGATACAGAAGCTATGGTACATATATACAATGGAATATTTGTCAGCCATAAAAATAAATGCGGGGGCTTCCCTGGTGGTCCAGTGGTTAAGGACACCGCCTTGCAGTGAAAGGGACACCGGTTCGAGCCCTGGTCTGGGGAGATCCCACGTGCTGTGGAGTGGCTGGACTGATGTGTCCAACTACCTAGCCGGAGCTCTGAGCCGGTGCTCTGCGACAACAGAGGCCGCCGCGATGGGAGGCCCACACGGGTCAAAGAATAAAGATGGATGAAAATGGACAAATGAAAGACCAATAGAAGTAGCCCGCCTGCTCCCCTCCCTCCCCACCTAAATAAATAAATAAATAAATCTTTTTTTAAAAAATAAATAAATAAATGCGGAAGAATCAGTCCTAATGAGATGGATGAATCTAGAACCTATTATACAAAGTGAAGTAAGTCAAAAAGAAAAGGACAAATACAGTATCCTAACGCATATATATGGAATCTAGTAAGATGCTATCGATAAATGCACACGTAGGGCAGCGATGGAGAAAGAGACAGAGAACAGACCTATGGACATTGTGAGGAGCAAAGATCGGACAAGAGGTATAAAAAGAGCAACATGGAAACCTACACTATCATATGTAATTGAGATAATCACTGTGTTTAAACGGTAAGACTAAAGGAACCTACATGGGGACTAAGCGTCAGTCTGGGTAGGTGGGAAGGGGGAAAAGGGAGAGAGGGCTCAGGGATATACCTATGACTGTCTGGGGATTATGTATACCTGAAACAAGAAAACTGTACAAACATATAACAGTAACCTCACTGTACACCTGAAGCTAATGCAACATTGTAAAACAAATATACCACAATAAAACAAAAAAAAGTTAAGGAAACAAAAATTTCAACAAATCACTAAAAAGAATCTTATTCATCAGTCTATTTTAATCCACCTATCTATGACAAAGGAGGCAACACTATACAATGGAGAAAAGACAGTGTCTTCAGTAAGCGGTGCTAGGAAAACTGGCCAGCTACATAGAAAGAATGAAATTAGAACACTCTCTAACACCACAGACAAAAATAACCTCAAAATGGAATAAAGACCTAAAAGTAAGGCCAGAGAGTAAAGAAAACATAGGCAGAACACTCGGACATAAGTAAAAGCAGGATCTTTTTGACCCACCTCTTAGAATAATGATAAACAAAAATAAACAAATGGGACAAAATTAAACTCCAAAGCTTTTGGACAGCAAAGGAAACCATAAATAAGATGAAAAGACAACCCTCAAAATGGGAGAAAATATTTGCAAACAAAGCAACTGATAAAGGATTAATCTCCAAAATATATAATCAAGGGACTTCCCTGGTGGTTGAGTGGCTAAGACTTCCACTCTCCCCATGCAGGGGTTCCCAGTTCAATTCATAGTCAGGGACCTAGACTCCACATGGTGCAAGTAAAAGACCCTGCAAGGTGCAACATGTGGCATGCCACAACGAAGACCCAGCTCAGCCAAAGAAGTATTTTAAAAAACACACAAACAGCTCATACAGCATCAAAAAATGGGCGGAAGACCTAAATAGACATTATCCAAAGAAGACATATAGACAGTCAATGAGCACATGACAAAGTCAGTCGCCCAGTCATGTTCAATTTTTTGTGACCCGATAGACTGTAGCCCGCCAGACTCCACTGTCCATGGGAACTCTGTAGGCAAGAATACTTGAGTGCCATGCCCTCCTTCAGGGTGTATCTTCAAACCCAAGTCTCCTGGATTGCAGGCAGATTCTTTACAATCTGAGACACCAGGGAAACCCTTGCAAATCAAAACTACAATGAGGTACCACCTCACACCCATCAGAATGGCCATCACCAAAAAGATCTACAAACAATAAATGCTGAAGAGGATGTACAGAAAAAGGAACCCTCCTACACTGTTGGGGGGAATGTAAATTTGTATAGTCACCATGGAGAATGGAGAACAGTATAGAGGTTCCTTAAAAAACTGAAAAAAAAAAAAAAAGAACTACAATATGACTCAACAATCCCACCACTGGATATATACTCTGATAGAACCATAACTCAAAAAGACACATGCACCCTAATGTTCACTGTAGTACTATTTAAAATAGCCAGGACATGGAAGCAACCTAAATGTCCATTAACAGAGGAATGGATAAAAAAAGTAGTAGCATACATACACATACGCGCGCGCGCGCACACACACACACACACACACACACACACACACACACACACACACACACACACAGTGGAGTATTACTCAGCCATAAAAAATGAAATTGGATCGTTTGTAGAAACATGGATGGACTTAGAGACTGGCATACAGAGTGAAGGAGGAAAAAAATATATATATATTCATGTATTTACATGTGGAACCTAGAAAAAGGTATAGATGATCTTATTTGCAAAGCAGATACAGAGACACAGACACAGAGATGAAACATATGGACACCAAGGGCGGTATGGGGTGGTGTGGCAGGGGCGCTGGGGGTGGAGCAGAGGGAGGGTAGGATGAACGGGGAGATTAGGCTTGACATATATACACTACTGACAGTATGTATACAATAGATAACTAATGAAAACCTACTGTATGGCTAAGGTAACCCTCCTCAGTGCTCTGTGATAGCCTAAATGAGAAGGAATTTCAAAAAAGAAGGGATACACATGTACATATGGCTGATTCACTTTGCTGTATAGTAGAAACTAACACAACATTGTAAAGCAACTACTCTCCAATCTTAAGCAAATCTTCATTTCAAGGCCTACTACATTCCAAGCACTGTAAATAAAACAGACCTAGGACTTCCCTGTTAGTTCAGTGGGTAAGGACACTGCCTTGCAGTGCAAGGGGCGCCGGTTTAATCCTTGGCCTGGGAAGATCCCACCTGCCGCCAGATCCTGACCCTGCGCTATAGAGCTTACAATTTAACAGGAAAAATACCATTAAACACAATCCATATAAATAATTGTAATAAAACTTGTGATACTTCACTAAGACCTATGAAAGAAACATAAAGTGTCTTTGTAACTCAAAGACTATATCAAAATACTTCAGACTGATGCAGGAAGTTAAGAGCAGGGGGAAGCTCATCTGAAGTGGGTTTTTTTTTTTTCAAACGTGGTATCTGAAGAATGATTAAGAGTGAACCAGATAGAGGATCCACATATAAAACCTTCAGAAAAATCCTAGACACACTGAGGGAGTGAAAGGAGGCCAGGGCGGTAAGTGAATGCATGAGGCAGGGAAACAATATGTAAGGTACCTACAGGCTGTGTGTTTGAAACCTGGCATTTTATCTTACCTTAATCCTATTTTAATATGCCACTGATGGATTTGAAATAGGGGAATGCCAAAGCTATCTCTGCAGGCAGACCGAGCTGTCACAGTGTAGTATTTTTTGTGCGTGTGTAATTTTTTTTTTTAAACATTTTACTTTTAACTTTTACGGAGTTTTGTTGTTTACAGATATGCATGTTCCCAGATTAGTCATATGTATATTCCCACAGTGCAGTATTAATAACCAGTCACCTTCGACCACTGCACAGCTCAAGTGTGACCAGTACAAACTGACATGGGATATAGCATGCAAACCAGATCTCAAAGACTTCATACCAAACTACAGTAAAATATCTTAATTTTATTGATTATCAATTATTGAAATATTTTAGCTATCTTGAGTGAGATACAATACTAAAATGAATTTTATCTGCTGAAAATTGTTGAATTCTGCATGACTAACTGAAAACCTACTGTATGGTTTCCCTCAGTGCTCTGTGATAGCCTAAATGAGAAGGAATTTCAAAAAAGAAGGGATACACATGTACATATGGCTGATTCACTTTGCTGTATAGTAGAAACTAACACAACATTGTAAAGCAACTACTCTCCAATCTTAAGCAAATCTTCATTTCAAGGCCTACTACATTCCAAGCACTGTAAATAAAACAGACCTAGGACTTCCCTGTTAGTTCAGTGGGTAAGGACACTGCCTTGCAGTGCAAGGGGCGCCGGTTTAATCCTTGGCCTGGGAAGATCCCACCTGCCGCCAGATCCTGACCCTGCGCTATAGAGCTTACAATTTAACAGGAAAAATACCATTAAACACAATCCATATAAATAATTGTAATAAAACTTGTGATACTTCACTAAGACCTATGAAAGAAACATAAAGTGTCTTTGTAACTCAAAGACTATATCAAAATACTTCAGACTGATGCAGGAAGTTAAGAGCAGGGGGAAGCTCATCTGAAGTGGGTTTTTTTTTTTTCAAACGTGGTATCTGAAGAATGATTAAGAGTGAACCAGATAGAGGATCCACATATAAAACCTTCAGAAAAATCCTAGACACACTGAGGGAGTGAAAGGAGGCCAGGGCGGTAAGTGAATGCATGAGGCAGGGAAACAATATGTAAGGTACCTACAGGCTGTGTGTTTGAAACCTGGCATTTTATCTTACCTTAATCCTATTTTAATATGCCACTGATGGATTTGAAATAGGGGAATGCCAAAGCTATCTCTGCAGGCAGACCGAGCTGTCACAGTGTAGTATTTTTTGTGCGTGTGTAATTTTTTTTTTTAAACATTTTACTTTTAACTTTTACGGAGTTTTGTTGTTTACAGATATGCATGTTCCCAGATTAGTCATATGTATATTCCCACAGTGCAGTATTAATAACCAGTCACCTTCGACCACTGCACAGCTCAAGTGTGACCAGTACAAACTGACATGGGATATAGCATGCAAACCAGATCTCAAAGACTTCATACCAAACTACAGTAAAATATCTTAATTTTATTGATTATCAATTATTGAAATATTTTAGCTATCTTGAGTGAGATACAATACTAAAATGAATTTTATCTGCTGAAAATTGTTGAATTTGCACATGTAGCTCATACTGTATCACTGTAGGACAGCACTGGTCTGGCACTAAGACTGGAGAAGCCAAAAGTGGAACTTCCATCCTAACAGAGAAGGCGGAAATAAAAGACAGCTTCCAAATTCAGTGTATTAATTTAAAGCCAAGCATCTATATTCGAGAGTTCTTACTCTTTTGCTAAAAACTATCACCAAATGCTTTATAAGGTGATCTGTTGAAAAATTAAATTAGTACACAGAAAAAGGAACTTTCTGTATCCAATTTTTCAATTTCACATTTCTATTAGAATAAAAATATATGATATTTCAAAAAGCAGAGTGAAAACAATAGGGTTAAGGCCTCTACATTGCCACACTCAAGGAATCCAGATCTACTGCATCAAGTTGTGTCAGCCCCCATGTATTTTTCCAAAGAACCTGATTCCCCCCCACCCCCAAATATCTGTGATTTCATTTTGATAAAAAAAAAATAAAAATGGAAGAATGATTCCATGAAGGGAATCAATTAAAAGATCTTATTGTTTTACTAATGATGAAATGAAAATGAGTAAAAGAACACAAAGTCATATATAAATTGTGAGTAGGAATTACTAGTGGTTACAAGAGTAAAACAACTAACCAGAAATTGGTTGTGAAGAAAAGTCGCAGCAGGTAATTCCAAGATCATGTGCTTTCTCAGTATGCAGACACCTCATTTTGTCATCCCATATTGTTAAGTCTCCACACGACGAGCCAGTGACAAAGAGGTTCCCGTTAGGAGAAAATGCACAGGCCGTTAAGGAGCCATCCTTAATACTAGCAGATCTGAAATCAAAGCAGAAGAAAAGTAAATCTTCATTCCTGATCATGTTTTACTTTAAATTACAATCTCTAATAGTAGCTTGATACATTAAAAAAAAAAAAAAGATAAATAGCTATCACAGAACTTGAGACAAAGGGCAGTAGATGCCGAGAAAAATAAAATCTCTTTTATACGCTATAAACTGAGATATGCTTGCTAAGAGTAGGAGGATTTAAACATTATCCTAACCAAATCACAGTCTACATATCTCCTTTCTCTTTCATATGGCAAGACAGTAAGAGCACGTTAAAAGCTACCAAGTTTAACAAAAATAGTGTATATCAACTATAGTCACATTTTTTAAAGATATAACTTTTTTATTGAAGAATACGTTATTGGGGTGAAAAGCACTTCCAACTTTTATATTAAAATCACCTAGAAACAACAGTAAGGACTTGCATCTCACCTTCAGTTATACATTCATTATGTAAAGAAAATGCTGTGAACAACTTAAAACTATCTAGGGAATACTGGGAAGCACTGGGCTAACAATGATTCATTGTTTCCTCAAATGGAAAAAATTACCTGGTAAAAATCCAAGTAGAATACATCTACTTCAAGATAATTCATGAAGTAACCTATCCAGTGTATAATCAATCACAGTGCATCATTTTTACAGCATTAATTACACATACTACAGAAACATTAGGGAGACAGAATTTATCAACTAATAAATGAAAACAAAGTTTTTGGCTGACAGCTGTATTTTATTCACATAAAACTTAAAGGTATTTAATCTTCTCTGTGCTCACTTTAAACTGTTTTCATCAACTAATAAATGAAACACAAACGTTTCTGAGTAGGAATTACTAGTGGTTACAAGAGTAAAACAACTAACCAGAAATTGGTTGTGAAGAAAAGTCGCAGCAGGTAATTCCAAGATCATGTGCTTTCTCAGTATGCAGACACCTCATTTTGTCATCCCATATTGTTAAGTCTCCACACGAGCCAGTGACAAAGAGGTTCCCGTTAGGAGAAAATGCACAGGCCGTTAAGGAGCCATCCTTAATACTAGCAGATCTGAAATCAAAGCAGAAGAAAAGTAAATCTTCATTCCTGATCATGTTTTACTTTAAATTACAATCTCTAATAGTAGCTTGATACATTAAAAAAAAAAAAAAGATAAATAGCTATCACAGAACTTGAGACAAAGGGCAGTAGATGCCGAGAAAAATAAAATCTCTTTTATACGCTATAAACTGAGATATGCTTGCTAAGAGTAGGAGGATTTAAACATTATCCTAACCAAATCACAGTCTACATATCTCCTTTCTCTTTCATATGGCAAGACAGTAAGAGCACGTTAAAAGCTACCAAGTTTAACAAAAATAGTGTATATCAACTATAGTCACATTTTTTAAAGATATAACTTTTTTATTGAAGAATACGTTATTGGGGTGAAAAGCACTTCCAACTTTTATATTAAAATCACCTAGAAACAACAGTAAGGACTTGCATCTCACCTTCAGTTATACATTCATTATGTAAAGAAAATGCTGTGAACAACTTAAAACTATCTAGGGAATACTGGGAAGCACTGGGCTAACAATGATTCATTGTTTCCTCAAATGGAAAAAATTACCTGGTAAAAATCCAAGTAGAATACATCTACTTCAAGATAATTCATGAAGTAACCTATCCAGTGTATAATCAATCACAGTGCATCATTTTTACAGCATTAATTACACATACTACAGAAACATTAGGGAGACAGAATTTATCAACTAATAAATGAAAACAAAGTTTTTGGCTGACAGCTGTATTTTATTCACATAAAACTTAAAGGTATTTAATCTTCTCTGTGCTCACTTTAAACTGTTTATTAACGCCACTTAAAACATACTTTTTTTAACCCAAAGACCAAAATATAAATGAGCAACAGCTGCTTACCGCTATCACGTTATTCTGAGTGCTGCTGGGGTTAGGGAGAGGGGAAGGCACATTTTAACTGGTAATACTTAAAAGTTTACAGTTTTTAATATCATTGTCACTGGACACCATAAATTTGTTAAAATATTTAATGTTATATATATATATTTCACCATATTATTAAGTACATACAAGTACATGGTTTTAATACTGGTGAGTTGTAACACAGCATTACCAGTGCAAATTTTTTTTTTTTAAGATTTATTTATTTATTTATTTTGGGCGGGGGTCGGGTTGGGGAGGGAGGGGAGCAGGTGGGCCACTTCTGTTGGTCTTTTCATTTCTCTGTTTTCATCTGTCTTTGTTCTTTGGCTCCTGTGGGCCTCCCATCGCGGTGGCGTCTGTCGTCGCAGAGCGCCGGCCCTGGGCGCATGCGCTCCAGAGCTCCGGCTCGGTGATTGGACACATCAGTCCAGCCGCTCCGCGGCATATGGGATCTTCCCAGGCCAGGGATCGAACCGGCGTCCCCTGCACTGCAAGGTGGTATCCTTATCCACTGGATCACCAGGGAAGCCCCACCAGTGTAAATTAATTGATGTATTTTTATCCAAAAGGAGTTTCTCAAGCGATGTTTTTAAAGTAGCAGTAACACACCACACTCTATTAATCAGAAAGTTCCTTCTTTTGAGCTTGGTCGGCAGGAATCCCAGGAAGAGCTGTGCTGGTGAGACCCACCTACAATTAGTTTATTCCTGAGAACACCTGAGCCATGAGTAACAAAAAGCCAATAATTACTACATTTTATTCAAGACTGTGGTGGGGCTTTTTGCCTAACTCTTATCAAAAAATCCATAAAGGGCTAACAAGATTAACCCTTATTTTACAAAAGAAAAACTGGAAATTGAAAACACTCAGAGCCAGGCAAATCTACTTCAAGATTCATAATATCTATTTTATGACCTTCAGAGAGAAAGATTTGTCCTTGTGATGTCTGAAAATTACCTGCTTTGTAAACTTACCAAAATATTCTGCTTTTTTTTTTTGTAAACTTTTTACAAAAGGTTTAAAAATCGGAAAGGGTTTAAACATTCCTACCTATATAATTTGTAGGACTGTGTATTCCACAGAACAACAGTTCCATCAGCTGCTCCTGATACCAAACAAGTGGAGTCTGGGGAGAACTGGCAAACCCTCACAGGGCTACCACTGGGCTGTTCCATCACTGCCAAAATCTGTCCATTCTGAGTATCCCATAGGATAGTGGTACCATCTGTAGAACACGAAGCCAAAATATGTCCTGAAGGGGAGAAACAGCAGCAATGGACGGCGTAGGTGTGAAACTTCAATGGAGAGTAAGGTAGCTCAGTAAATTCACTCAGGGAGTACAGGCGAACTGTTTTGTCCAAGGAGCAAGTAGCCAAGAAAGAAGAGGAGAAGGCACAGCAGTTGACATCATCGTCATGATTGCATGTGTTTAGTTTCACCATGTTCATTGAAAATATCCTGCCGGGGCTCCCATCGCTGCGCTGCATATGGGACCCCCTCGGTGATTGGACACATCAGTCCAGCGCTCCGCGCATATGGGATCTTCCCAGGCCAGGGATCGAACCGGCGTCCCCTGCACTGCAAGGTGGTATCCTTATCCACTGGATCACCAGGGAAGCCCCACCAGTGTAAATTAATTGATGTATTTTTATCCAAAAGGAGTTTCTCAAGCGATGTTTTTAAAGTAGCAGTAACACACCACACTCTATTAATCAGAAAGTTCCTTCTTTTGAGCTTGGTCGGCAGGAATCCCAGGAAGAGCTGTGCTGGTGAGACCCACCTACAATTAGTTTATTCCTGAGAACACCTGAGCCATGAGTAACAAAAAGCCAATAATTACTACATTTTATTCAAGACTGTGGTGGGGCTTTTTGCCTAACTCTTATCAAAAAATCCATAAAGGGCTAACAAGATTAACCCTTATTTTACAAAAGAAAAACTGGAAATTGAAAACACTCAGAGCCAGGCAAATCTACTTCAAGATTCATAATATCTATTTTATGACCTTCAGAGAGAAAGATTTGTCCTTGTGATGTCTGAAAATTACCTGCTTTGTAAACTTACCAAAATATTCTGCTTTTTTTTTTTGTAAACTTTTTACAAAAGGTTTAAAAATCGGAAAGGGTTTAAACATTCCTACCTATATAATTTGTAGGACTGTGTATTCCACAGAACAACAGTTCCATCAGCTGCTCCTGATACCAAACAAGTGGAGTCTGGGGAGAACTGGCAAACCCTCACAGGGCTACCACTGGGCTGTTCCATCACTGCCAAAATCTGTCCATTCTGAGTATCCCATAGGATAGTGGTACCATCTGTAGAACACGAAGCCAAAATATGTCCTGAAGGGGAGAAACAGCAGCAATGGACGGCGTAGGTGTGAAACTTCAATGGAGAGTAAGGTAGCTCAGTAAATTCACTCAGGGAGTACAGGCGAACTGTTTTGTCCAAGGAGCAAGTAGCCAAGAAAGAAGAGGAGAAGGCACAGCAGTTGACATCATCGTCATGATCTGCTAATGTGTGAATTAGTTTCACCATGTTCTTTATTTGAAAATATCCTGCAGTTTTTAGATAAAGGTTACTTCATCCTAAGAATCAAATAAATACAACTCAAATAAATATACAAGAACTAAAATCAGTTAAAGAACTTGCTCAATGAAAGCTTCTATATTTACAGTTTTAAAAGACAAGAAATTATACCAGAGAAAAGAATAATTGAGGGGAATAAAAACATGTTAAGACTATAATCTCTTATGATAACCACAAACATCAGTGCCATACCAATACAGTTCCATTATTCCTGACAAAGAACCTAGTCAATAACTTCAAACTGATTTGACATTGAACATCCAAAACTCTGGGTATTTATTTCACCTTTGAAGACTTTCCCTTAACTAACTGCTACTCAACACTGCCTCATCCAGATCTGCTACTCTCAAAAAGATCCTTCAGTACTTTAACAAATTCTTGCTGCTCCTTCCATAGCATGGAGCCAAAGCTGTTGCTCACCTTTAAGATGTAGAACTATATAATTCACTCATAAAAACAAGTTTCCTTGTCAATTTCAGTGGCAGTGGTGAAAGCTATCATGTCATGGTTTGTCACCTTGTCTGATAAAGAAGAAAAAGACTAGAGGTGAAGAATTAATGTAATAAATCAAGGAAACCCGAAAGAAAGAGTGGCAAAAAAAAAAAAAAAAAAAAAAAAAAACGGAAAAGGACTTAGCCAGTCTGTATGTTAAGAACAAATTGATAAATTCAGAAAAAATCCAAACTTCTCACCGAGACTTTCGCCTCTTATCAAAACCCTACATATCTGTAAACAACAGGGCTCTGTAAAAGTAAGAAGTAAAATAAAATTAATTATTAAAAAAACAAACAGAAAAAGTTAAAAAAAAATCCCTATGCGATCTGGCTCTTGCCTGTCTACTTCTCAGACCTCAACTCCTCCCTCTTTCCCTTTCCCTCCCTCTATCTTTTTCCAGCCTCCCTAGTCAAAATCATAACCTCTAAGAGTTTCAGAAGTGGCTTTCTTATGCTTAAATTCTCTTGCCTCTGTTTCTGGGTCTAATTCCTCATTTAGTAGTTCAATGTCAGTGTCCTTCAGTGACTTTCCTAACCTAGAGTAGCCGCTCTACAGACTAGCATATCACCTTACTTTAATCCTTAGTACAGCAATTACCACCAGCTTTATTATCCTTCGTCTCCCCCTTCGAAAATGTAAGCACCAAAGCAGATCAGTCGTTTCTCTCACATCTGTATCCAAAGCACGTAAAACAGTGTCAGCACCCACTATGAGTAAATATATACTTGTCGAGTTAACATTTTCCCCAAATTGAGTTGAGTTCTAGCCTTTAAGCATTATATATGAATATAATCCAAAATGATTTGAGAACTATGACAACTATCAATAAAAACGAACGTACTAACACACACACACAATGATTGTAAAATGTTGTCGAAAGAGGCAATCGGTCCTAAGGGACAAGTGTAACCTTGAACTGTAAGATTAATCCCTTATTCTAACATTATTTACAGAAATCTATACAAATAAATGGAACAAGCCTTTCCAACATTTCTTATGCCAAAAGTTCAGCCTCTCTTTTTCAAACAAATTCCAACGAAGTAAAAAACCAACCAACCATCAAAAACAGTGGTAGATTGCAGTGAAAACAAACGCAGTCAGGTGGTGCTACTCGAGAACTCCCAAGTCCCAACTGTGCAAGCGCACAGAGGTAATTTCCCAAGCCAACTTTTGCTTCCTCACCCTTGAGGCACTCGGCTCTCTGCAGTTTGAGGTCCTAGAGTCGGAAGGACAAGGACGCAGTCAGCTGAAGAATGTGTTTTGAAAAGCGCTCCCAAGTCTTCTCTACCTGCCTTGGGGTGTGGGAGTCCGCTCTGACCTCAACCAACGCGCCAATCTCCGGGCAAACAGGATGAACTCGCCAGTGCGAACACTCGCATTCTTATCTATCATAAAGCAAACCCGAAATGTGCCAAGAAGCTCCCTATAAAGCCCAGACCTACCACCCCGCGCCTGCTCTGGGGACGCGGTATTTGCCCAGTTCCAGGAGTGGCTCAGTGGTAAAGAGTCCGCCTGTAAAGCCGGCAACTGGCGTTTGATCCCTGTGTCGGGAAGATTCCCCGCAGGAGCGCACGGCCACCCACGCCAGTATTCTTGCCTGAAAAATCCCATGGACTGAAGAGCCTGGCGGGATACAGTCCACTGAGTCCCAGGGAGTTGGACACGACTGAAACAACTGAGCAAGAGAGCCAGTCCGGGCCTCACTAGATCGAGCGACCAGCTCAGGAACGCGGCCTGCGGGGAGGCGGGCCTTCACCGGCGCGGGGACCCGCGCTCGGGGCTGGGAGGGCTGGGACTTCCATGCCTCGCCATGATGCTCCCAGGCACCCGGGCGGAGGCTGCACAACCGTGCATGCTCCCATCAAGGTCCCAGCTGGTCCCTGTCGCGCGCATAGACCCAGACAACGAGAAACTAAGGGTGTAGACGCCGCTACGCCGTGCTCCCCTACCTGCCACCGCTGATATTAAACTGACCCGCCGGCACTGGTCTTTTCCCGCGGAAGACGCTGGACGCCAGGGAACCGCCCCCAGGTGCGCAACAAGCGTCGCGGGCACGTGATCAGCAGGTGAGGCGGGCGGAGTCGGCGCGCGCAGACGTCCAGAGGGAAAAGGACAGGCCCCGCCCACCGGGAGGCCGGTGCACCGCGCGCATGCGCGCCTTTCCGGTCTCTGCTGGGGCGGTCTCTAAATTCTGGCTCTAGGTTTAATACGAGTCCAGAGTTGGAAAGACCCTTCAGTTGAATGTTTTTCAGTTGTGGGAGCTGGGGTCCTAAAATGCCTAAATTTTGGGAAATCTGTAATTTCCCAAGCCAACTTTTGCTTCCTCACCCTTGAGGCACTCGGCTCTCTGCAGTTTGAGGTCCTAGAGTCGGAAGGACAAGGACGCAGTCAGCTGAAGAATGTGTTTTGAAAAGCGCTCCCAAGTCTTCTCTACCTGCCTTGGGGTGTGGGAGTCCGCTCTGACCTCAACCAACGCGCCAATCTCCGGGCAAACAGGATGAACTCGCCAGTGCGAACACTCGCATTCTTATCTATCATAAAGCAAACCCGAAATGTGCCAAGAAGCTCCCTATAAAGCCCAGACCTACCACCCCGCGCCTGCTCTGGGGACGCGGTATTTGCCCAGTTCCAGGAGTGGCTCAGTGGTAAAGAGTCCGCCTGTAAAGCCGGCAACTGGCGTTTGATCCCTGTGTCGGGAAGATTCCCCGCAGGAGCGCACGGCCACCCACGCCAGTATTCTTGCCTGAAAAATCCCATGGACTGAAGAGCCTGGCGGGATACAGTCCACTGAGTCCCAGGGAGTTGGACACGACTGAAACAACTGAGCAAGAGAGCCAGTCCGGGCCTCACTAGATCGAGCGACCAGCTCAGGAACGCGGCCTGCGGGGAGGCGGGCCTTCACCGGCGCGGGGACCCGCGCTCGGGGCTGGGAGGGCTGGGACTTCCATGCCTCGCCATGATGCTCCCAGGCACCCGGGCGGAGGCTGCACAACCGTGCATGCTCCCATCAAGGTCCCAGCTGGTCCCTGTCGCGCGCATAGACCCAGACAACGAGAAACTAAGGGTGTAGACGCCGCTACGCCGTGCTCCCCTACCTGCCACCGCTGATATTAAACTGACCCGCCGGCACTGGTCTTTTCCCTCGGAAGACGCTGGACGCCAGGGAACCGCCCCCAGGTGCGCAACAAGCGTCGCGGGCACGTGATCAGCAGGTGAGGCGGGCGGAGTCGGCGCGCGCAGACGTCCAGAGGGAAAAGGACAGGCCCCGCCCACCGGGAGGCCGGCCGCACCGCGGCGCATGCGCGCCTTTCCGGTCTCTGCTGGGGCGGTCTCTAAATTCTGGCTCTAGGTTTAATACGAGTCCAGAGTTGGAAAGACCCTTCAGTTGAATGTTTTTTCAGTTGTGGGAGCTGGGGTCCTAAAATGCCTGAAATGTGATTTTAAAGGGGACAGTTACTACAACTGTTTTTGAGCCTTCTTCCTTGGCTGTAGTTATCTTACTTGGTCTGTTTTCTGACCTCCCTGATTGGTCTTTTCTGTTTATAGCCAGCTCTTACCCTCAGCGGTCCTTGACTTCTCTGCCCTCGCTTTTGTGTTCAAATCAGTCTTTCCAAAGCAGGCTGCTGGAAAGGATTTCCAGGATATGCTGATATCACCTGAGCCCAATATGCATTTCTTCTAGCCTTACAGAGGGTCTCCTAAACCTTCGTGGAGCTTACACCATCATTTTCACGTGTAATTGAATAGGAAATGATCTTGCCAACCCTCTTAAGATTAAAAAATTGACCAGAAAAAACTTACTAGGCTTGCTAACACTTACCAAGTGCACACAGTATAGGGACCATGTTCAAATTAAAATAAAACTGCAGTTTTCTTCTGAGGAAACCAAAGTTATATATTTTAAAAGTAATACAAAACTTACCAAGTGCCTCAGTGGTTTAAAAAAACAAAACAAACAAAAGAAAAACCCGCTTGCCAATGCAGGAGACACAGGAGATGTAAGTTTGATCCCTGGGTGGGTAAGATCCCCTGGAGTGGGAAATGGCAACTCACTCCAGTAATTTTGCCTGGAAAATTCCAGGGACAGAGGAGCCTGGCAGGCTTCAGTCAATGGGGTCATAAGAGTTGGAGGCGACTGAGCACACACATAACCTAAAATACTCAAACTTAAACATGAAGTTGAGATTGCTGGAAAGAGTTTGTAATGAAAAACACAAAGAGAAAAAGAGAAATAAAAATCATTATTTTCCGATGCTCCTGTGATTTTTGGGGTGTGTGTGGGGGCACTTATATTAATCTTTCATTTATTTTTGTTCTTTGGTCTGTGTGGGCCTCCCATCACAGTGGCCTCTCCCCACTCAGAGCACCAGCTATGGGCGCGTGCGCTCCAGAGCTCCAGCTCGGTAGTTGGATACATCGGTCCAACCGTTCCACGGGCATGTGGGATCTGCCCAGGTCAGGGATTAAACCAGTGCCCTTTGCACTGCAAGGCAGTGTTCTTACCCAATGGAACACCAGGGAAGTCCCTGCTTCTGTGATTTTTAACGAATGCATTATGATTGAGATTTTGAAACCTGTTTACCTGCCAAAGTACTGCCAAAACAGTATTTTTCTGAAAATAACTTTTTAATTATATAATAGGACTATAATAGGAAATACAAATATAAAACCTATAGGTAATAAAAATAGCTAATAATCACACCCCTCAAAAATAAGCCACTCAGAGATAACATTTCCTCTCAGTCTTTAATGAATAATAATACCAATAATTTTTTTAAAAGAACCGTAAACTACCTTTTTTCAACTGAGACTTGTATCCTGTGTTTTCCATGTCTAAAATTTCTCAGTAATCATTTTTTCTGCCTAATGTCCACACCCCTAGAAACATAATTCCACATTCTTGACAGACTAATTTTTTAAAATTTTTAACTAATTTGATGGGTAAGATTGATTATAATATTCAAGTAAAATATGTAAAAGAAACCCCTGACTATGCAGGCCAGTAATTTAGCATGGAGACCTCAAGCCCAATATGGTCCGTAAGAAAAAAGGAATTTCAAAGAGGGATGCTTGATTGTAGCTGTTCTAGTCTACAAGTTTGCAGTTTGGGAGATGTTAATTAAAATACCTTGGCAATATACTAGACAAACACTGTAAGAATTTATAGAGATCTTTGATCACATGAGTGAACTGGTTATCTTACCTTATAGGAAAAATAGTTGGAACTTTGACTGGAAATATTAAAGATCTGAATATTTTATATATATATATATATATATATATATTTGCTCTAATTACTAATATGTAACTGTGGTCAGTAATCCTTTTTCATCATTAATTTCTAGTTTTTTTTCCCCCTTGTAATGATGCTATTTAGGGAATACAGGAAACAATTTTAAATGATATATTTAAAGAAAAATTAACTTTCCAATTAAATAATAAGCAATACATGCTCTCAAAATACAACCCACTGGGAAAAGAACAGGTGTGAATCATTTAGGATTCAGGATTAGGAATCAGTTAGGAATCAGATACTCAGGATTACTCATATGCTTAGTCGAGAATAAGCAAGAATTGAAAGGAGAGAAATGATAGAACTGAAGTACTTAGAAAAGGTGAGTGTACAAATGGGTCTTAAACAGGCTTGAAGCATTGGCCAACTGAGGACTGAGTTTTGGGAAATACTCATTTCATAGAAACATTCACAATGCATATGTTGTTCTGCTTTGCTTTGAGGCCAGAGCTTTCAGAACAATCAGGCAAGGGAGAGTACAAGTTGTAAAAAAACACCCTGGAGATGCTCAGTTTACAAAAAATATATCAAACTCAACATATGATATAAACATTTATGTGTAGCGTATATTAAACTTCAAATGAGTTTTTAAAAATATCCATGAGAACGGCCCAAGGAATCTCTCATACAAATGCAATCATTCACTTCCCACACCTGGTAGTACCCACAGCGCTACCCCCCAGTAGAGAACCATGGGAATCTGAGAAGCTGTAACTGGGAGTAAGCTGTGTGATCTTCTGCATTGTAGAATGGCCTCTGAATTCCCTTTATCTTTTAAGTAAACTTTATACCCTCTAACTGGCAATGTTTTCATTAAGCCATCCACAGTCCTGGGTGCCAATCAAGTAATAAAGAGTTCTTTGAGTTGCTGTTTTATACACGTTAAGTCCCAGGAGCTGCCAAATGAAGAGGATGAGGGAAGCTCATATTGGCTCAGAGAACCACCTGATGACAGAATATGTCCATGGAGCTGGAAATAAGAAGACCAGGAAGAAATGCAATGACTCTAGCATCTGTACCTGTTAAAGAAATTTTGCAGTTCCAACTGTTACTTTTGCTTCCTCTTTAGTGCAAGAAACATTTTTATTGCATTCAAGATTTAAAATGTATTTTTGAAAAAGAAATCCTTATTTTAAATTTTTCTTTGTAACACATGATAGACATTGTAAAATCGAATTCACTTAAAAATAGCCCAACTTACAGAATTATTATTAAATCAAGCTTCCCTTGTAGCTCAGCTGGTAAAGAATCTGCCTGCAATGTAGGAGACACCAGTTCAATTCCTGGGTCAGAAGATCCCCTGGAGAAGGGTTAGGCTACCCACTCCAGTATTCCTGCCTGGAGAATTCCATGGCTTATCCATGGGTCACAAAGGGTTGGACATGACTGAGCGACTTTTTCAATCTGTCATAGGTCTAATTAGATATTCTTTCTCCTTTTTTTTCTTCTTTAAATTATTTATTTGGCTGTGCTAGATCTTAGTTTCGGCATGTTGGATCTAGTTCCCTGACCAGAGATCAAACCAGGGCCCCAGTACATTGGGAACACAGGCCACCAGAGAAATCCATTTTGTTCTTGATTCAGTCACAGTAGTTTGAATCTTACAGGAATTTGTCCATTAGCACCCAATTTATCTATTTGGTTAGCATTTGCTTGTTCATAGTATTCACTTAAAATCTCTTTTTATTTCTATAAAATCAGTAGCAATGTCCCCTCTTTCGTTCCTGACTCTAATAATTTGAATCTTCTCAGCTGATTCAGCCAAAGCTTTGTCAATTTTGTTGATCTTTCCAAGAACGAATTTTTTACTTTCTCTATCCTCTTGTTCATTAATTTCCACTCTAATTATTTCCTACCTCCTGTTTATTATTTAGTTTGCTCTTCTTTTTTCCATTGGAAGATTATGTTATTGATTTGTGATCTTTTTTCTGTATATAGGATTAACAACTATAAATAGCCCCCTTTGGCTAAAGCCCTGTAATTCTTTGTATTAATAAAATCTACCAGTCTTCTTTAGATAGATCACAATTTGGGTCTCAATAATAGCATAGACCATGTTCTACATAAATCCATAGCAGTCTAGTTTCCTTGGGTCAAAGTGCAGTCCAGCTCCTTCATTTTCTTATTGTCCTTGTGTTTTTTAACATGAGGTTTGTCAAAAGCAGTGTCTCATGTTTGAACTCAAGATAAAAATATATGAACAGTCTTTCCTGACCATGACAGATTACCACAACTCAGTCTACTTGCTTTCCCAAGACCTTCTTAATCTTTTATCACACTTTCAATTGTGCATTTTGTTCTTTTCTAGGTGATAGGACATAGAGAAGTATTATTAAATCAAGCTTCCCTTGTAGCTCAGCTGGTAAAGAATCTGCCTGCAATGTAGGAGACACCAGTTCAATTCCTGGGTCAGAAGATCCTGGAGAAGGGTTAGGCTACCCACTCCAGTATTCCTGCCTGGAGAATTCCATGGCTTATCCATGGGTCACAAAGGGTTGGACATGACTGAGCGACTTTTTCAATCTGTCATAGGTCTAATTAGATATTCTTTCTCCTTTTTTTTCTTCTTTAAATTATTTATTTGGCTGTGCTAGATCTTAGTTTCGGCATGTTGGATCTAGTTCCCTGACCAGAGATCAAACCAGGGCCCCAGTACATTGGGAACACAGGCCACCAGAGAAATCCATTTTGTTCTTGATTCAGTCACAGTAGTTTGAATCTTACAGGAATTTGTCCATTAGCACCCAATTTATCTATTTGGTTAGCATTTGCTTGTTCATAGTATTCACTTAAAATCTCTTTTTATTTCTATAAAATCAGTAGCAATGTCCCCTCTTTCGTTCCTGACTCTAATAATTTGAATCTTCTCAGCTGATTCAGCCAAAGCTTTGTCAATTTTGTTGATCTTTCCAAGAACGAATTTTTTACTTTCTCTATCCTCTTGTTCATTAATTTCCACTCTAATTATTTCCTACCTCCTGTTTATTATTTAGTTTGCTCTTCTTTTTTCCATTGGAAGATTATGTTATTGATTTGTGATCTTTTTTCTGTATATAGGATTAACAACTATAAATAGCCCCCTTTGGCTAAAGCCCTGTAATTCTTTGTATTAATAAAATCTACCAGTCTTCTTTAGATAGATCACAATTTGGGTCTCAATAATAGCATAGACCATGTTCTACATAAATCCATAGCAGTCTAGTTTCCTTGGGTCAAAGTGCAGTCCAGCTCCTTCATTTTCTTATTGTCCTTGTGTTTTTTAACATGAGGTTTGTCAAAAGCAGTGTCTCATGTTTGAACTCAAGATAAAAATATATGAACAGTCTTTCCTGACCATGACAGATTACCACAACTCAGTCTACTTGCTTTCCCAAGACCTTCTTAATCTTTTATCACACTTTCAATTGTGCATTTTTGTTCTTTTCTAGGTGATAGGACATAGAGAAGTAAGATATTAAGTCCTACTAAGCCTATTTTTATCCTTTAATCCAATGGTTAAATAGCCAGTCTGTGAGTATCAGGATAGTCTAACATACGGGATAATGTCAATGAACTCCAGTCTTTGAGTGACTTAAAATAAGAAAAGGTTATTTTTTATTTTATGTGTCCACTGTAAATTGGTAGGGAATTATGTTCAGTGAAGTTAATCAGGGGCCTGGGCTAAAAAAAAAAAAACCATGAATCATTCTGAGTGCTTAATAGTAACTATGCCAGAGGGAAGAGAGAAATTAAATACTTAACCAACAAGATACACATGATTCTTACATTCAGCTCTTTGACGAAACTAGTTTGTCAAATGGTCTCACTCAACCTCAAGGGGTATAGGAAATACAATTCCGTCATGTGCCTAGGAAGATGGAAAGCTGGACTAAGTCTTTGATTTTATGGTATTAATGACTATACCAGATGGCAGATGCTGTCCCTTTAGGAAATGAGATCAAAGTTAGAATCCCCTTGAAAGGGAACGAGATCAAAGTTAAAATGCCACAGGAAGGCAATCTGGAGAATTACAAAGAAGTTTCACTTTGTATCAGATAATCCATTCTTTTTGACCTCTTTAGTTCAGCTGGGACCTCTTAGGTATTGTATTATACAGCCTCTTTAACATATCCCAGAAAGCAGCTGTACTCTATCAGAAGATAACTAGGCTGCAAGATAGGATTATAAAGCAATATAACTACATATTATGTATTGAAATACAGACAATAAACACTATCCTTTTCAAAAGCAATCATTTAACATATCCCAAAAGCCCCTTTGGCTAAAGCCCTGTAATTCTTTGTATTAATAAAATCTACCAGTCTTCTTTAGATAGATCACAATTTGGGTCTCAATAATAGCATAGACCATGTTCTACATAAATCCATAGCAGTCTAGTTTCCTTGGGTCAAAGTGCAGTCCAGCTCCTTCATTTTCTTATTGTCCTTGTGTTTTTTAACATGAGGTTTGTCAAAAGCAGTGTCTCATGTTTGAACTCAAGATAAAATATATGAACAGTCTTTCCTGACCATGACAGATTACCACAACTCAGTCTACTTGCTTTCCCAAGACCTTCTTAATCTTTTATCACACTTTCAATTGTGCATTTTTGTTCTTTTCTAGGTGATAGGACATAGAGAAGTAAGATATTAAGTCCTACTAAGCCTATTTTTATCCTTTAATCCAATGGTTAAATAGCCAGTCTGTGAGTATCAGGATAGTCTAACATACGGGATAATGTCAATGAACTCCAGTCTTTGAGTGACTTAAAATAAGAAAAGGTTATTTTTTATTTTATGTGTCCACTGTAAATTGGTAGGGAATTATGTTCAGTGAAGTTAATCAGGGGCCTGGGCTAAAAAAAAAAAAACCATGAATCATTCTGAGTGCTTAATAGTAACTATGCCAGAGGGAAGAGAGAAATTAAATACTTAACCAACAAGATACACATGATTCTTACATTCAGCTCTTTGACGAAACTAGTTTGTCAAATGGTCTCACTCAACCTCAAGGGGTATAGGAAATACAATTCCGTCATGTGCCTAGGAAGATGGAAAGCTGGACTAAGTCTTTGATTTTATGGTATTAATGACTATACCAGATGGCAGATGCTGTCCCTTTAGGAAATGAGATCAAAGTTAGAATCCCCTTGAAAGGGAACGAGATCAAAGTTAAAATGCCACAGGAAGGCAATCTGGAGAATTACAAAGAAGTTTCACTTTGTATCAGATAATCCATTCTTTTTGACCTCTTTAGTTCAGCTGGGACCTCTTAGGTATTGTATTATACAGCCTCTTTAACATATCCCAGAAAGCAGCTGTACTCTATCAGAAGATAACTAGGCTGCAAGATAGGATTATAAAGCAATATAACTACATATTTTATGAAATATAATCTGACACATACAGACAATAAACACTATCCTTTTCAAAAGCAATCATTTGGGAAATTCAAACATGTATTCTAGCATAGCTGTTACCTCAAAGGTATTTAGAATTGGATTTAGGCATCGCTTTCAGAGTATGGCTCATCCTTTTGAATATCTTCCTTAATCGGAAGGCTTTATTGACAAAGTCTTATTGGGTACCTTTAATAGATGAGGCATTATACTAGATACTGTTTAGTGTTTTAAAATGTGTAAGACACAATCTCTTGAGGAACTGAGTCAGGTGAGAGTGGGAGTCTGTAACAGCAATACCCTTAGTTATTAGAGATATGAATTCTAGATGGTCACAGAAATTTTGAGTGGATGAGTAAGAAAACCAATTAATGGATTTCCCTGGTGACCCAGTGGCTAAGACTCCAAGCTCCCAATGCAGGAGACCTGGCTTTGATCCTTGATCAGGGAACTACATCCCACATGCCACAACTAAGTCTGCATGCCACAAATGAAAGATACTGCAGGCCACAACTAAAGATCCCACATGCTGCAACTAAGACCCAGCCCAGCTAAATAACTATATATTACAAAAGACAATTACCAGGCTTCCCTGGTGGTCCAGTGGGTAAAGAGTCCGCCTTGCAGTGCAAGGGGCACCGGCTCGATCCCTGGCACAGGAAGATCCCACGTGCCGTAGAGCAGCTGGACCGGTGTGTCCAATTTCGAGCCAGTGCTCATGAGAGCATTCAACCAGAACCAGTGCTCTGCGACTGAGAGAGGCCACTGCGTTGGGAGGCCCACACAGGCCAAAGAATTAAGACGGATGAAAATAAATAAATGAAGAACCAATAAAAGAGGCCAAAATTTTTTTTTAAAAAAGATAATTACCTATTCATATAATAAAATCATGTTAATAAACACATGACTCATGAAATGTGCAGAATTCTAATCAGATGATGGCTAGAAATAATTTTAAATAGAACTGGAAAATATGATAATCAAAAAGACTGAGATATTACAGTTTCCTGGGAGCAAAAAAAAAATGGGGAGAAGCATGATGGAAGAGAGAAAAAGGGGAGTTTGAGGGGTAAAATGTACAGCTTGGTATGTATTGCCTAGGAAGGAATTGTCAGAGAGACTCCATTTTAGTTTGCTGTGTTGTGGAGAAGGGCTGCTATGCCTTCCCTTACCAAGCATCGATAAAACACTCCCAACTATACATCTCATTGTCATTGGGTTGACTCTCTGTGCTCACTTAGTATATTCCAGATAATTCAGTCTCTTTCTTAGGTATCATCACACTGGAAACCTGAGAGGCTACTTTAGTTAGTACTGATAGAGAGGAATTTCTCCTATTATAATGTTAATATTCTGATTTATGCTTTACTTAATAAGATATTCTGGTGTAGGCTTTACTTACAAAGGCAACCCTGAGTCTGATCAACTTTGGAGGTTGTGGTAAAATCGTATCTAGGCCTAAAAGAAAGTAGTGTGACTTCATAGCTTAGTAATCACAGTATGGCTCAGGGCCAGATGACTGAATTCTAGTTTTGACAACTAGCTGTGTAACCAAACATTTATAAGCCTTTGTTTCCTCATATGTCATATATCTTATAGGACTGTTCTGAAGATTAAACAAAATGCTGCACATGCACTATTTAGCCTAATGTTATATACATTAGCATCACGTTCTCTGTGCAATTGCAATAGGCATGATATCTCAGGGCAAGGCAAGCACAAAGAAATTCTTTGAAGGGCCGCCAAGAAGCTCAACTTTTACTGGGTAGGAGCACGCATACATATATAATTTGTTATAATGGCTCTGATAGTAACAAAATTCGACAGGAGTAAAAAGTAACTGACACGTGGAGGTTGAAGGTAGCATAGAGTAGAGGAAAGCACAGACAGATGTTGGGTAGATATGTATTATGCTCTGAAGTAATTTGTGGGATGAGAAGACAATACAGGGAAGAGAGAATGGAGTTAGGATAGGAGGAAAGACTACAAATAGGCTGAGTCTAGCTCCAAAAAGCTATAATGCTGCACAAATACAAAGGGACTGACAGAAACAGATTTCTGTTTAAGATGGAAGAGTGGTGGACCAAAGGGAGACGTCTAGACTGATTTCAAAATTTATGACAACAATAGAAAAGTTCAATGGAAAAGAAGAGAGAACACAGAAATAAACCCTCACATACGTAGTCAAATGATTTTCAACATGGTTGTCAAGATCATTAAAAGGGGAAAGGAGTTTTTTCAACAAATGTTAGAGTAAAAAATGGATATTCACATGCAAAATAATGAAGCTAGAGGCACTTAAAATGCCATGTACAAAAATTAGGTCAAAAGAGATCAAAGACCTAACTATAAGAATAAAAATACTAGAAGAAAACCTAGGGAGAATGATTACAACATTGGATTTGCAATGATTTCTTTCATAGGACACAAAAACATAAACAAAAGAAAACATAAATTGGGCTATATCAGAATTGTAAGTCTCTTTTGTATAACCCCCATGGAAGAAAAAAAGTCTGATCAACTTTGGAGGTTGTGGTAAAATCGTATCTAGGCCTAAAAGAAAGTAGTGTGACTTCATAGCTTAGTAATCACAGTATGGCTCAGGGCCAGATGACTGAATTCTAGTTTTGACAACTAGCTGTGTAACCAAACATTTATAAGCCTTTGTTTCCTCATATGTCATATATCTTATAGGACTGTTCTGAAGATTAAACAAAATGCTGCACATGCACTATTTAGCCTAATGTTATATACATTAGCATCACGTTCTCTGTGCAATTGCAATAGGCATGATATCTCAGGGCAAGGCAAGCACAAAGAAATTCTTTGAAGGGCCGCCAAGAAGCTCAACTTTTACTGGGTAGGAGCACGCATACATATATAATTTGTTATAATGGCTCTGATAGTAACAAAATTCGACAGGAGTAAAAAGTAACTGACACGTGGAGGTTGAAGGTAGCATAGAGTAGAGGAAAGCACAGACAGATGTTGGGTAGATATGTATTATGCTCTGAAGTAATTTGTGGGATGAGAAGACAATACAGGGAAGAGAGAATGGAGTTAGGATAGGAGGAAAGACTACAAATAGGCTGAGTCTAGCTCCAAAAAGCTATAATGCTGCACAAATACAAAGGGACTGACAGAAACAGATTTCTGTTTAAGATGGAAGAGTGGTGGACCAAAGGGAGACGTCTAGACTGATTTCAAAATTTATGACAACAATAGAAAAGTTCAATGGAAAAGAAGAGAGAACACAGAAATAAACCCTCACATACGTAGTCAAATGATTTTCAACATGGTTGTCAAGATCATTAAAAGGGGAAAGGAGTTTTTTCAACAAATGTTAGAGTAAAAAATGGATATTCACATGCAAAATAATGAAGCTAGAGGCACTTAAAATGCCATGTACAAAAATTAGGTCAAAAGAGATCAAAGACCTAACTATAAGAATAAAAATACTAGAAGAAAACCTAGGGAGAATGATTACAACATTGGATTTGCAATGATTTCTTTCATAGGACACAAAAACATAAACAAAAGAAAACATAAATTGGGCTATATCAGAATTGTAAGTCTCTATGTATCAAAGAAAATAACCAACAGAGTGAAAAGGCACCCCATGGAATGGAAGAAACTGTTGGTAAATCAATTTGCGTCTTAGAAAGTTTGTTAATATTCAGAATATATCAAGAACTCTTGTAATTCAACAAAACAACTTGATTCTAAAATGGTGAAAAGACTTGACATTTCTCCAAAGATGTGCAGGAAAGTCAACTAGCACATGAAAAGATGCTTAACAACACTAATCACCATGGAAATGCAAATCAAAACCACGAGAGCTACCACATTATACCTATTATGATGCTGCTATCAAAAACCAAAAGAAACAAACAAGTGTTGGCAAAGATGTGGAGAAACTGGAAACTTGTGTGTCAGTGAAAGAAATGTAAAGTGGTGGAGCCGCTATAAAAATATGGTGGTTCCTAAAAAAATTAAAAACAGGATTACCATATGATTCAGCAATTTCATTCTAGGTATAACCCAAAAGAATTGAAAGCAGTTTCAAAGAGTTATTTGTACACCCACATTCATGGTGGCATCACCCACAATAAAGAGTGGAAGCAACCCAAATGTCCATCAATAGAAAAATAAATAAAATGAGGTCTCTCTCTCTCTCTATATATATATACACACACATACACAAAGATATTATCCAGACTTAAATGGAAATTCTGAGGCATGGTACAACATTGTTAATTTTTGAAAGACACATTAAGTGAAATAAACCAGGCACAAAAAGACAAACACTGTTAAGATACTGCTTACATGAGGTACATGAAGTAAACAAATGTATAAAGATCGGAAGTTTTAATAAAATGGTGGTTGCCAGGGGCTGAGAGGAGGAGGGAATGAGTAGTTACTGTGCAATGGATATAGAGTTTTGCAAGATGAAAAGGGTTCTGGAATGGAGAGTGGTGATGGATGCGCATCAACATGGATGTACTGAGTACCACTGAACTGTACACGTAAAAGCGATAAAGATAGTGTATACTTAACCACATTTTTTTTTTTAAAAAGGATGACTTGAAAAAATGAGATACTGGTTCTATGCAAATGATGAAACCTAAACCAGTTTACTGGCAGTGAGAATGGAAAAATGGAAATGAATGTGCATCATAGAAATTTTACAGGAAGATTCTTCAGGGTGTCATGGAGAGATGGGTAAAGTGAGAAGCCAAAAGGAATTCTGAAGTTTCCTACCTTGGGTGGCTATATGCATGTTACTGTTAACCACAGTATGAAATACAGGGGAAAGAGCATGTGCGAAAAGAAGCAAGACAATGTGATCAATTGTAGATGAGTTGATTTTGTGTTATCTCTCTCATGTTCTAAGATACAGTTTGAGGTCAAAGAAGGTCATAGTGTATATTTACCAATACAGAAATCACTGATGATAAGTAAGCCTGAGGTTTTCTAACCTCTAGAAGACTCTTTTCTAATGAACGGTTTTATGCTGTTTTTATTTTTATTTTTAAACATTTATTTATTTATTTTTGGGTGCAGTGCGGTGGGGCGGGGATGGGATGGAGAGGGAGGGGAGCAGGTGGGCCACTTCTATTGGTCTTTCATTTGTCTATTTTCATCTATCTTTGTTCTTTGGTCCATGTGGGCCTCCCATCGCGGTGGCCTCTGTTGTCGCAGAGCACTGGCTCTGGGCGCATGCGCTCCAGAGCTCCCGCTCAGTAATTGGACACATCAGTCCAGCCGCTCCGCGGCACATGGGATCTTCCCAGGACAGGGATCGAACCGGCGCCCCTTGCACTGCAAAGTGGTGTCCTTACCCACTGGACCACCAGGGAAGCCCCTATGCTGTTTTTAATCATCTACATAATCTCAAGTGAATGGTACACATGCCAGTCATTATGATGCACAAAGAACTATTTTTAAAAATGCTATTGCTTTGTAAATTAGGCTTATCTCAAGCATGGCAACATGGAAATAACAAAACAACACTAAACATACTTATAGTGACAAGATTGGGAACCACTAGCAAGGTAGTGGAGACATCTATATGAAGATAAGTAAGGAATGTAACTTTCATTCCTCGTTCACATAAGGCACTGATCTGGGTTATCACACACTATTTTAAAAAGCTCCTTTCCATCTGTCTTTCATGTAATAGGACTGTTGATTTACCTTATGAATTTAGGCATATTTTACGCCAACATAGCACCAGTCCCATATTGAAAAACATCAACACCAAAGGATGAACTGCAACAGAGATCCAATACCAGTGGAGGGTACTGCATCATATGCTATAAAGTGGTGAATAGATATAAATTATAGGTGAGATAGTGAAATTAAGACCGTAGCACATCTAGATATTAAATCTTTAGTGGAGGTAATTGTAAGGCCAACTTCATTTCTTACTCGTATTTCAGGAAGTGGAAACGTTTGTTGTAGCCTAACATCTAAAAACATTTGCTTCGTATGTTTTGTTTAGTTGTCTGATTGATTGTTTACAGCAGGAGGCTAAAGATAATTCCAGTTCCTTCCTCATGTACAGAAGTGAAGCTAGTGTTCACTATTTTTTTTTTTTTTAATTTTGATTCCAAAGCAATGAAACCATTTCTAAATAAACTAGAAAGCATTCATCTCTTTAAAACTACCATTTTGGGCTTCCCCTGGTGGTCCAGTGGATAAGGACACCGCCTTGCAATGCAAGGGGCGCCAGTTCGATCCCTGGTCTGGGAAGATCCCACGTGCTGTGGAGCGGCTGGACTGATGTGTCCAATTATCGAGCAGGAGCTCTGGAGCGCATGCGCCCAGAGCCAGAGCTCTGCAACAACAGACGCCACCGTGATGGGAGGCCCACAGGAGCCAAAGAACAAAGATGGATGAAAATAGAGAAATGAAAGATCTTAGAAGTGGCCCGCCCTCTGCCCTCCCTCCCCAACCCGACCCCTGCCCAAAAATAAATAAATAAATAAATCTTTAAAAAAAAAACAAAAAAACTACCATTTTAATATTATTCCATAATGATCAAAGTAGTTTTGGAATACTTCGGTGGGAAAAATGCATTCAAAATATGTTCAAAATAATCAAGAAAATCAGTCTCATCAAGTCCTGAGGAATTCTGTTTGAAGGCCAAAGACAAGTATTTGAGTTTCAACTAAAGTTTACTAGGTTTGATGCCAATGAATAAATTACTTGGCCTTTTTGGTACTGATTTTTCTCATCTGTAAAATGGGCTGTATACTGTAGACCAGACGAATGGAGTCAACTGTATGTTTTTAACAGAATTACTATACATACTATACTATATTCACTTTTACATTCTTCTCATGTAATTTACCAATACTAACATAGATTTGCATGCTAATTTCTCATGGCTGAATAGAATCTGCCTTTTCTCCCACCAAAATTACTACTATATTCAAAACAATTGAGACTTACTATAATGAAGATATTCAGAAATCAATACTGAAAAAGGAGTTGTAAATATATTTGGAGAATAAAAAGAATCACTAAAGTAAGTATATACCTTTCAAAGTCTTCCATTGTTTGCATACAATCCTGCCATGTCTCATTAGGCTTTGTTGATCTAATCTCGCTAAGATTTGCTTTCATCTCAGCACAAGGTTTATTCCCAACTGGCTATAAGCCTTAGGTGTCTCATGCACTACTGATTTCCTCTTCAAGATTCAACCACATGCTTTGATATCCCTTATCCTGACTATTAGGGATATTTTTTAGTTAAAGGACATGGTAAGGAGTTTGTTCAGGGAGAATAAGCACGATCTTAGAAATCCACTTGATACTTAATTTTTTTTTTTTAATTTCAAGAATGGACTACAACTTATAGTATATCCCACAATGCTTTTATTTAGTCATCCAAGTGAGAACAACCCAAATGATCTTTATGTGTGTGGTCAGGATAGACAAAGTATAAACAGATCTCAGATATGAATTTTGCTACAGCCTCTCACTTGATATAATGTTAAGGTGCAAAATTCTCTTCTGGTGAAGGTCCAGAGGATCCAAATCATTTTTTCCTTTAACCCTGCATTTAGCCTACTATTTAGCCATCACACTTGCAAGGACTCTTTTTGTCATGGTAACTCATCAGGCTATAAAAGCCCCAACAATATCTGAGAACTTTCAACATTTTCTACTCACCTCCATTTACGTGAGCTTTTGCCTGCTCACCTCCTGAATGTTCTGTCTTCTGAGTATCACTAATTGAAAATAAAATTTAGGGCAGTTTTATAGTCCCTAAAAAGCAGACAGGATTAGATGAATATCTACATAAAATAAAAACTACAGAAAGTCAAGTCAAAGTTGAAACTGGTAATAAGATTAGAGAAACTGCTCCAGAGTCCTCAAAACATGGTATTCAAATTCAAAATCCATAATAAATTTTTACTGAAAAATAATCCAAATATTGAATATTGAGTGAGCAGTTAGGGAAGAATCCTCTTCCGTTACTCATAGGAGAATAAACCGACACAGTCATCTGGAGGGTGGTATGGCAACAGCACGGAAAGTAGGTGTGCACATCCCTAACAACTCGAGGATTCTCCCCTCTCCTAGAGAAACTCTCACCAGTCTCTTAGTTATCTATTGCCATGTAACAGATTACTCCAATCTGTGTGGCTTAAAACAACAACAAACACTTATTATTCTGTAGTTTCTATGGCTCAGGAACTCAGGAGGGTCTTGAGGGTCTTAAGGATCTCTTGTGAAGCTGCAGTCCAGATGTTGGCCGGTGTCATCTGCTTAACTTGAGCTGAAGGCTCCTTCTAAGACACTGCAGTCACATGGCTTCACACTGGCTGTCCCATAGGGCTGTCCCATAGGGCTGCTAGGGTGTCCTCACAGTACTGGAGATGGCTTTACCAGGAGTAAGTGATCCAAGAGAACAAGGTGGAAACAGCAATGTATTTATGACCTAGTCTGGGAATTCACACATCACTTTGCCATATTATGTTGGTCATACAGGTGAAACCTGATGTGACATGGGAAGGCATTACACAAGGGTATGAATCATTTGGGATCATCTAGTTAACAGGCTTGCACACACAGGTCCACAGAAGACATGTACAACAACATTCACTGCAGTATTATTTGCAATGACAAGGAATTTCAGGCAATTTAGGATTTCATTCTGAAAGAAATTTGAAAGTATAATGTAGTATATGCCTGTGATGGAATACCTTGTAGCAATCGAGATAATAAAATAGATTTATGTATTCTTCTATCAACTCAAAAGAAACAAAATTAGAAAAATAGAATGAGATGTATAGCATAATTTAACTGAAACAAATTTAAAAAACACTGTTATATATTTAAAGATATATCAATAAATACTATATAAGTAATATATATAGTATTTATATATTTTATATATAAAGGCTGACTGGAAAAACATATGTGGTTGTATACAGGAGGGAAGGAAATTGAAGAGAAGCTGAAGGAAGAAGTAAAAAAATGAAAGAAAAGAGGGACTTTGCAAGAACAATGTGAACAGTGTCTCTTGAATTGAGAAATTATCTCAATTCTATGTAGTTAAGGTTAAAAAAAAAATTCTTTTTAATGTAGAGTTGTAATGTGGCCTGAGTGGGTCTAAGAGATCTGAGGCAAAATTCTAATAAGGTAAGGTTCTACTAGTTTTCCTGTGTTATATTTTTATGCCATATTTCTATGGAAAAATTGCTCTTTTATCTCATTGTGGGAATTAAATTCTTTTTTCTTTTCTTTTTTTTTTTTTATTAGCCATGCTGTGTAGCATTCACAATCTCAGTTTCTCAACCAGGGATTAAACCCATGCCCTCTGCATTGGGAGCCTGGAGTCTGAACAACTAGACCATCAGAAAAGTCCCTGGAATGAAAGTCTCTTAACAGAACTTAAAATTCTTGCATTTCTTAAATATAAGTAACCTTGATAGAGAGGTAGCCTACAAATGTAATTTATACAAAAGAGTATATCATTGGTAGCATATTTCCTTGTTAAGGATGTATCTCATGGAAGGCTAAGTGAACTGGATTTTAAATTTCTTCAAATGGTATGGGGCTGCAGGGGAAAGAAAACAGAAGGAACACAAATAGGGTGCATTTAAGTACAGATTAGATCATTTGAATCATTTGGGATCATCTAGTTAACAGGCTTGCACACACAGGTCCACAGAAGACATGTACAACAACATTCACTGCAGTATTATTTGCAATGACAAGGAATTTCAGGCAATTTAGGATTTCATTCTGAAAGAAATTTGAAAGTATAATGTAGTATATGCCTGTGATGGAATACCTTGTAGCAATCGAGATAATAAAATAGATTTATGTATTCTTCTATCAACTCAAAAGAAACAAAATTAGAAAAATAGAATGAGATGTATAGCATAATTTAACTGAAACAAATTTAAAAAACACTGTTATATATTTAAAGATATATCAATAAATACTATATAAGTAATATATATAGTATTTATATATTTTATATATAAAGGCTGACTGGAAAAACATATGTGGTTGTATACAGGAGGGAAGGAAATTGAAGAGAAGCTGAAGGAAGAAGTAAAAAAATGAAAGAAAAGAGGGACTTTGCAAGAACAATGTGAACAGTGTCTCTTGAATTGAGAAATTATCTCAATTCTATGTAGTTAAGGTTAAAAAAAAAATTCTTTTTAATGTAGAGTTGTAATGTGGCCTGAGTGGGTCTAAGAGATCTGAGGCAAAATTCTAATAAGGTAAGGTTCTACTAGTTTTCCTGTGTTATATTTTTTATGCCATATTTCTATGGAAAAATTGCTCTTTTATCTCATTGTGGGAATTAAATTCTTTTTTCTTTTCTTTTTTTTTTTTTATTAGCCATGCTGTGTAGCATTCACAATCTCAGTTTCTCAACCAGGGATTAAACCCATGCCCTCTGCATTGGGAGCCTGGAGTCTGAACAACTAGACCATCAGAAAAGTCCCTGGAATGAAAGTCTCTTAACAGAACTTAAAATTCTTGCATTTCTTAAATATAAGTAACCTTGATAGAGAGGTAGCCTACAAATGTAATTTATACAAAAGAGTATATCATTGGTAGCATATTTCCTTGTTAAGGATGTATCTCATGGAAGGCTAAGTGAACTGGATTTTAAATTTCTTCAAATGGTATGGGGCTGCAGGGGAAAGAAAACAGAAGGAACACAAATAGGGTGCATTTAAGTACAGATTAGATCAGATCCCTCATGATTTTGATTAAAACTAGTGTTTGTTAACAAAGTTCCTTTTAGGATTGCAATAAGAAAAAGAGATGACCTTGCATTTATGGTAATTTTGGAGTTTCTTTTGGTTCAAGGTATACACATGAATTTTCATTGTTTAATTCTTACCATGGTTAACAACTATATATATTAATTTACTCTCTAGATGTTGTTTCAAACTGATAACTACTTTTGGGGTTTAGTAGTAGTGGATTGATTAGTTTATCCTTAGGATAAATCAAAATCTAAAATTGAGGGAAGGTCGCTTTTTATAATTTACAGAGCAGTCAGGACTAAAATGGAGAAGGTTAAAGTTAATATGTCTTAGTGAAAGATATGTGTATTGTAACAGTTTTTCCAAAGACCAATCATGGCCTTTTGGGGATCATCATCACTGCTTCCTGAACAGCTACTCCTGCTGAGTAACAATAGAATATATCAGTCCAAAGTAGAGAATATTCACCAAGCTGTGTTTTTTTTTTTTTTTAGAGGTATCTTATTTATTTGTAAAAGAAAATTATTCTTTCTGTGCATTTAAGTATTTTAGTTGTCATTTGCCCCTCAGACATCAGACATGTTAATATCAAGCCCATATATGCCATCTAAAGTAGTGTAAGCGCATATGATCCCTTAGATAAAACACCCCCATGAAGACAACTCCCCATGGAACATCTGGTAGCCAACTCTATAAACACAAAAACCACACACTTAATTCACAGCACCACCATGTTCTCTGTTCCACATGTTATTTTTGACCAAGCATGAGCTCCTTAAGCATCACTATAATATTTGGTTTGAAATTGACAAATTCACATAATAACAGCTGGTTTTCATATAATCTTTGAATGAAAAGTCCCCTTAACAAGAACTTAAAATTCTTGCATTTCTTAAATATAAGTAACCTTGATAGAGAGGTAGCCTACAAATGTAATTTATACAAAAGAGTATATCATTGGTAGCATATTTCCTTGTTAAGGATGTATCTCATGGAAGGCTAAGTGAACTGGATTTTAAATTTCTTCAAATGGTATGGGGCTGCAGGGGAAAGAAAACAGAAGGAACACAAATAGGGTGCATTTAAGTACAGATTAGATCAGATCCCTCATGATTTTGATTAAAACTAGTGTTTGTTAACAAAGTTCCTTTTAGGATTGCAATAAGAAAAAGAGATGACCTTGCATTTATGGTAATTTTGGAGTTTCTTTTGGTTCAAGGTATACACATGAATTTTCATTGTTTAATTCTTACCATGGTTAACAACTATATATATTAATTTACTCTCTAGATGTTGTTTCAAACTGATAACTACTTTTGGGGTTTAGTAGTAGTGGATTGATTAGTTTATCCTTAGGATAAATCAAAATCTAAAATTGAGGGAAGGTCGCTTTTTATAATTTACAGAGCAGTCAGGACTAAAATGGAGAAGGTTAAAGTTAATATGTCTTAGTGAAAGATATGTGTATTGTAACAGTTTTTCCAAAGACCAATCATGGCCTTTTGGGGATCATCATCACTGCTTCCTGAACAGCTACTCCTGCTGAGTAACAATAGAATATATCAGTCCAAAGTAGAGAATATTCACCAAGCTGTGTTTTTTTTTTTTTAGAGGTATCTTATTTATTTGTAAAAGAAAATTATTCTTTCTGTGCATTTAAGTATTTTAGTTGTCATTTGCCCCTCAGACATCAGACATGTTAATATCAAGCCCATATATGCCATCTAAAGTAGTGTAAGCGCATATGATCCCTTAGATAAAACACCCCCATGAAGACAACTCCCCATGGAACATCTGGTAGCCAACTCTATAAACACAAAAACCACACACTTAATTCACAGCACCACCATGTTCTCTGTTCCACATGTTATTTTTGACCAAGCATGAGCTCCTTAAGCATCACTATAATATTTGGTTAATAGAAATTGACAAATTCACATAATAACAGCTGGTTTTCATATAATCTTTCACAAACACTCTAGGAGTTTTGGAAAATACTGTGGCTATGAACATTTTAAAGTTTTAATATTTCTTCAAAGCTTTTCTATTCTCCCTTCACTACTTATTAAAAGCCCTTTACTAAGGACACTAAGGATCACTTCTCTGCTAGAATATAATTTCCATGAAAGAAAGGCCTATGCCTGTCTTGGTCTTGGTCATTGATGATTCCTAAAACCCCAGTGAGGCATCAGATAATATTTCATGAACACTTGAACCTGTATTTCATGACTTATTAGGCAATTTATATGATCAATTTTCCTTGACAGCTAGGCTGTATTTTTACAGTAGAGACATTTCAGCATAAGAACAAGACCTTAAAAATAATACTTTCATCTTGAAAATGTGAAATAAACAATAAAAAAGAGGTTCAGAAATTAATGAGAGTCACATTACTTAAGACCACCTTCCTCCACCCAGCCTAATGTTCTTTGAACCACACTCTGCTGCTCCTCCTTTATGCTTCTGTAAAAAGCAAATTTAAATTAACTAGCTTTTTCATATTTCCAAGTTCATTAAGAAAAACTAAAAAACTAGTTAGTAAAAATTTTTTTATTGTATCCGTGCCACACATAGTAGTGAAAAATAACACTCCTAAAAAAAAGAATGCTACCTTTTCCACAACATTTTATTTTAAATAAAACTTCAAGTACTCTTACATAGGTACAAAAAAAATTCTGATCTATTTGCCTCCAACAGGCCACCACAACACACAGTAGATAAAACACAGTGGTTACAAATGTCTTGTAAATTTATTTCTGAGGCAAGGCAAATGGGAGGGAAAATGTTTCTATGAAAAAATACTGTGTGCGTAGGAAATTGTCACTATTTTTTTTCCACATGGATACAAATGATTATACTTTAATTTAGGCCCTGGTGGCTTAAAATTATATAACAAAATAGAAAAATGGAAAACTAATAGCCAACTCTATAAACACAAAAACCACACACTTAATTCACAGCACCACCATGTTCTCTGTTCCACATGTTATTTTTGACCAAGCATGAGCTCCTTAAGCATCACTATAATATTTGGTTAATAGAAATTGACAAATTCACATAATAACAGCTGGTTTTCATATAATCTTTCACAAACACTCTAGGAGTTTTGGAAAATACTGTGGCTATGAACATTTTAAAGTTTTAATATTTCTTCAAAGCTTTTCTATTCTCCCTTCACTACTTATTAAAAGCCCTTTACTAAGGACACTAAGGATCACTTCTCTGCTAGAATATAATTTCCATGAAAGAAAGGCCTATGCCTGTCTTGGTCTTGGTCATTGATGATTCCTAAAACCCCAGTGAGGCATCAGATAATATTTCATGAACACTTGAACCTGTATTTCATGACTTATTAGGCAATTTATATGATCAATTTTCCTTGACAGCTAGGCTGTATTTTTACAGTAGAGACATTTCAGCATAAGAACAAGACCTTAAAAATAATACTTTCATCTTGAAAATGTGAAATAAACAATAAAAAAGAGGTTCAGAAATTAATGAGAGTCACATTACTTAAGACCACCTTCCTCCACCCAGCCTAATGTTCTTTGAACCACACTCTGCTGCTCCTCCTTTATGCTTCTGTAAAAAGCAAATTTAAATTAACTAGCTTTTTCATATTTCCAAGTTCATTAAGAAAAACTAAAAAACTAGTTAGTAAAAATTTTTTTATTGTATCCGTGCCACACATAGTAGTGAAAAATAACACTCCTAAAAAAAAGAATGCTACCTTTTCCACAACATTTTATTTTAAATAAAACTTCAAGTACTCTTACATAGGTACAAAAAAAATTCTGATCTATTTGCCTCCAACAGGCCACCACAACACACAGTAGATAAAACACAGTGGTTACAAATGTCTTGTAAATTTATTTCTGAGGCAAGGCAAATGGGAGGGAAAATGTTTCTATGAAAAAATACTGTGTGCGTAGGAAATTGTCACTATTTTTTTTCCACATGGATACAAATGATTATACTTTAATTTAGGCCCTGGTGGCTTAAAATTATATAACAAAATAGAAAAAAATGGAAAACTAATATCCCCTACACCCTGTTTTAAAGGCAGGCACTACCAAGATCAAGGAGACGCCACAGTGTTGGCAGAGGATAATTACTGTACAAGCTGTAGAGCTATAATTACCTTCAGACTAAAATAAAATGCTACAGTCCTTCTAAGGTGTAAACAATAATGTCTGCAAACAATATATACACATAATACATATTTAAACAAGACTTAATATAAACAATAATGAACAGTATATACATGTCAATTTTTCTTCACTGTTTTGAAATACAATTTAACTACACAAGTGATGCAGCAACATATATATATATATGTATATATATATATATATATATATATATAAATGTACTCGTAACTCTACAGTAAAGTTTATTTTTGGTGCTTTTTATAGCACATCAGTGTAAACAGTTTAACTTGGCTTTGTTTTATATTTTAAAACATTCCTTGTTGTATTTTCAAGATTTAAAGCAATTTTTCTAGTTCTTCCTTTTCACAGAAAACGAAGATTCTGGATGTGGTTTAATCATAAATAATTCATAAAATTAAATACATTCACTAAAAAATAAACTACAAAGTAAAAAAATGAAAAATAGATATTTATTGAGAGGGAAAGGAGAACCATTTCCCACATTAGAGCTCTGGTGTTGAATATTCAGTGCGATTTGATATATTTTAATTGCTATTGCACTATAACACCCTTTCCTTTGAAAATTCTTTGGGTGTGCTTCCCTGTTCTACCTAAATTAGCTGATAAATCACACAAACCCATAACCAAGGGCCTTGGTTGCTGTAGGAGTGAAGCCTTTAAAAATGGTATCATTCTTCTGATACTTTTTTTTTGTGTGATACTTATTTTAAGGAAAAAAATGTCATTATGTATGTGCCTTGCACATGTGTGTAAATACAGTTCACATTGCTGGTCTCATTTGTCCTTATTTAATAGGAAAAAAAAAAGATTATGATAACTTCAGCTCACTTTGAAAGTATCTGTCCACTTTTTTTCAAAATACTTCCTCATACTGTGGCCAGCTCTGCCTATATCAGAATCATCTTCATTAAATGTTTCACAGTTGTCAAAAACAAGCCTGACATCTAGAGCGAAAGTTTCATGGTTTGGATACCTGGAAGAAAACACATGATTAGAGATTGCTTTTGTAGGGTGGTTCCATTTTGCAGACAAATGAAGAGGTAATAAAAGATAAAATAAAATGTAAAATTGAAAGGAAAAAGAAAAAATTAGGACAACCACATTTAAACTCATATAAAACATCATACCCTCTTATAAATGGGACATTTAAAAAGATGCACATGTTCTGAATGTACAGAATTTAAAGACAGGTTAAATGGAAAACAGATTTCTCTTGAAGATCAACATATATTTCAACAAATTAGCATTTTTCTTACATCCAAATTCCTGTTCAACCTGTTCAGTTCTGTTACTGGACTCATTCCACTTGATTTTTTTATTAACTCTGACCAACTGTATCACTTGTAGTACCCTATTATTCACATTCAAAGATATTTAGCTGCAGTAGAAATAATATAAATGCTTCCTATGCACTATGAAGGTGACACTTGCCCTGTAGTTTTTGCATACATCTCAGGATAGGTCACTCTGTTTAAACCTTGCCTTTTCTTCTCTCTTCAGATATGCTCTTGCTCAAGCACCGGAGTAACATAATCCAAAAGAAGCTAAAAAAGCATGTGCTATCTCTATACGAGAAATAATATGACTAGGAACTGCCTTGAATTTGCCTGCAACATGGGAGACCTGGGTCGGGAAGATCCTCTGGAAAAGAAAATGGCAACCCATTACAGTATTCTCGCCTGGAGAATCCCAGGGACAGAGGAGCCTGGCGCACTACAGTCCACGGAGTTGCAAAGAGACAGACACGACTGAGCAACTAATGCTTTCAATGAAAAGCACGCAGTTATTTTTGTTGTTGTTAGGATAATTCCAGTTCTCTTTCCCTATAAGAACACAGAGAAGAGAACTCAAAGGTGTATAAATATGCCTAAACTTATTAGTAAGGAAGGAGTAAGGCATTTCAAGCCAACTCAAACCAAATACATTATGAAAAAGGGCATTTGAAAATTCAAACTACTTTTAAGTTGGATACTAAAATAATTTACCGATTAGAAATACCTATGGAGCATACACTGAAGCTCTTGAGACCTGATAAAAGTGGAGTTATTTGATGAAATACCTTATACAGTCTTCACTCCTCCCTTCAAATATGTGCAACAATGAAAGAGAAAAATTTCTTTATCTGTAATGAGCTCACAGAGCTCATGTGTAAGCTCATCCATTTTCCTGTTCTAGGAATTATTATTTTTTAAATTCAGGTGAAATTCACATAATATAAAATTAACTATTTAAAAAGTGACACAATTAAGGTATTTAGCACACTCAGAACACTGTCATCAACCTTCCAATGTCAAAAAGCTTTATCGCACTGCTTTTTAATTAGTTAAATAATTTTAATTGATTTTTCTTATGTACTATATACTACCCTGACCAAACACACACACACAAACACACATATACACACATACAAAGAGCCTATGTCTTTGTTGGTAATTACTGTATTTTTGGCTCACTAGAAAAGTAGCCAGGATATACCAAGCATCAGTGAATACTGAATTGAAATGATTTACTTACTGTCCACTGCTTAATTTCTCTCTAATTGTGGAAAAATCCATAGGCTTCTTAATAACTTTCTTATAACCAGGAACAAGTTTCAAGTTTACAGGAAGTAGAAAAGGCCATGCGTCCTCATGAGTTTCCATTTCAGTAAGGATTGTACTAAAGGAAATAATGTCTGAAATCAGTATCTATGCTTTAGAAATATCTATTTTTATTAAAAATATAGTTTTCTAATCTTTCAAGTAAAAATGCCTATTAATTCCTTTAAAAAGATACTTGTATTATAGACTTTCATTTCCTATTTATACAAATTGCCAAAAAGGTGTCTTTGGTATGGCAGACAATTTCTTTTTAATTATTTTTTTGGAGGGGGAGGGAGGCAGACTGGGGAGAGAGGAGGTCCGGCTGGCGGGCCACTTCTGTTGATCTTTCATTTCTTTGTTCTTTGGCCCCTGTGGGCCTCCCATCACAGTGGCCTCTGCTGTCGTAGAGCACTGGCTCTGGGCGCACGCGCTCCAGAGCTCCTGCTCGGTATTGGACACATCGGTCCAGCCGCTCTGCGGCACGTGGGATCTTCCCAGGCCAGGGATGGAACCGGGCACCCCTTGCACTGCAAGGCGGTGTCCTTACCCACTGGACCAACAGGGAAGCCTGGAAGACGATTTAAGCAGATAAAATGGGAAGTTGTAAATATATAGTGCCTGAAAAATGAAAATAATACCTGCAAAGAGCTAGGTCCTTGGAGTCATCTCGTTTAGGTTTCTTAACAGAAGTAAAACTTTCTTGTTTTGACAAGTTAATTAAAGTGTTTTCCTCCATTTTTCTTTTTTTCGGGTCTTTGACTCCCTTTTTTAGTGAACTGCTTGTAGATGCAGAGTCTTCATCTTCAGTATCCCCTGTTAAAGTCACTTTCTTGACTTTTTTTGATTCAGTCTTTTTTGCTTTGACATGAAGTTTTTTGACTTTTAGAGTCTGACCACTTGCCTTTATTAAAAAAAAAAAAAAGAAAGAAAGAAAATGAGGTGTAAGAAAAACAACTATCTACAGACCTTTTATTATTTTAAGTTATGAAAGTCTGACAAGGCAAACAAAAGAATATTATCCCTGATCTAGAAGGTTGATAATTTCAAGAGAGATCTATGAATTTGTTCTTGCATAATATGAGGCAAAAATCTAATAAAGCATGACCAATTCATTTTTGGAATTCTTAAAATTTGAAGATGTTGATCTCATGGTAATCAATCTTTGGTATTACAAAACTAAGCAGCAGCATTTCTTTAGTCTAGGTCACTAACTGAAAGTTTAAAGATTCAAAGGTAGTACTTTTTAGAGCACAATATAATTAAGAACAAAGGTGAATAACAACAAACCTAAAATCTTATTAATAAGGAAGCTGAAGACATAGTTAAGAAGCTAGGCCAAAACATGGAAAATAGCTCATGAAGTGTTAAATACAAAAAAAGGTCCTTTGTAAGCAATCAGATCTGCTGGGAATTAATACTTCTTTCTACTAACAGATAAGGACAAAATGCATTTTCTGTAAAAACAAGAGTTCTACAAAGTTGTTTACCAGGTGTGAACAAAGCCGAGGTGAAGGAAGAAGAAAACAATGTTTTTAAGGAAACCAATAAAGAAATAGTATAAAAGAGATTATATTTAGCTTTATAATTATATGAAGAAAAACAAAAAAACTCAATGTGACCTCATGCAATCTAACTACATTGTGCAGGCACCACACTGATGAGCTCCTTCCTACCCCTCCATTCAGAAACAGGGAAATAAATCTGTATTTTCAGACTTATATGTCACAATGTTACAATACACATAACTGATCATAGAAGACTATCATAACAAAGATGTTGGTAATGTATGGCTTTTGTTTTAATAATAGTGTTTGTCTTCCTTTAGAAAACTATCTCCTCTCTTGATCAGATAATTAAGAAACTGTAGGCTTAAGAGTTACAGTAGATATCAATCTAGTTACAGTTTAAAGCTGGATGTATTCCTGGAATGAATGTAACTGAAAAACATTTCTCTGGAGTATTTCATATCAATTTCTTTGAGGATTTTAGGACCTCTTCTAGCATTATTTTGAAAAATTGTTTTTAATCAAGCAATTAAAATTATTTGGTTCTCTACTGGCAAGATAAAAGTATAGTTAAAGAGATATTTTAATGGCTGAAAAATTGACAAACCATAAATCTAACACCTTCCCCATACTATATCAAAGAATTACTACCTCTTGAAATTAACTGGAATAAAATTAAAATGTTTTACTAAGTCTCTTCTCGATTCAATTTATTAATTTTATTCATGAAAATATGATTATTTTGAGTTTTCATATTACACTGAGCTTTTAGCACTCTGAAATCAAAAAAGAGAAAGAGAAAGCTTAATTCATGAGGAAAAGGTCTGTTTAATGAAGATTAAATTAGACTGAGTGTTACTTAAGGAGAAAAAAGTTCAGGAATAATGCGCTAAAATTTCTAGTTCCTATTCGAACTAAACTATTACTTGGGGTCATATTCTAACAAATTAATCCAGTAAGAAAACATGAAATTGAAATCAACAGGAACAAAAGACTTTTGTGATGTTTTAAGGAGACAATAGAACCTCTTCTTTGATAAATCATGTTTACCAGGCTTAGCTCATTGGATCGTGCACACACAGATACTTTTCCAAGCAGCTTTTTCATAGTGGCTCTGTTACCAGATGGCTGTGTTATTGGACAGAGACGCCCTCACCTCCCCACCCTTTCTATCTTAGAGCCCAAATCCAAAGAGGAACTTCAGTATGTCTTAAGTAGAATCTATAAGATTACATAAACAAGGGCCCATTTCTGTTATGTTTGTATATTTACATAAGAGAAGTTGTGAACTGGTGGCTCACTGACTATAAACAGCCCACAGAATATGTTGTGATTTGGCTCATAACACTTATATAAATTCTGAATTTGTTGCCAAAATTTAACATTTGGGAGGGTATGCATACAATCCATAATCTGGTAGATCCTGGAACACTGGGCCCACATATCTACATAATAACTGGCCAGAACTGAGTAACGGCTGTCTCATATAAATGAGGGCATGGCTTGACTTTCCTATTTGCCACAGTCCTGACTCTTTTCTTTTATTTGTTTTTTTGTAGACAATGGAACTTAAAATTTCTTATGTGTGTATATGATTGTGTATAAATATGTGTATATACACACACATCTTTATATATATATAGGGGATGTATATATATATATATAGTCATGAAAACACACATATGCATGGAGTAAAACAGTCATAATTATGTATGCGGAAAGAGCCATTTGAGAATAAAACATATAGTATAAATATTTGAAAGTAACTGAATTACTGGAAAGGTATTTTTAAAACTTTAACTTTAAAAATCTATATATATCAAAAGTAAATGTTTGCAGTATTTTTACTGCTATAAGAAACATGGGCATCCTTGCTGGCTCAGATGGTAAAGAATCTGCCTGCAATGCAGGAAACTCAGGTTTGATCCCTGGGTTGGGAAGATCCCCTGGAGAAACAAATGGCTACCCACTCCAGTAATTTTGCCTGGACAGTTCCATGGACAGAGGAGCCTGGCAGGTTACAATTGATGGGGTTGCAAAGAGTTGGACACAATAGAAGGAGAATGTTGAAATCAACAGGAACAAAAGACTTTTGTGATGTTTTAAGGAGACAATAGAACCTCTTCTTTGATAAATCATGTTTACCAGGCTTAGCTCATTGGATCGTGCACACACAGATACTTTTCCAAGCAGCTTTTTCATAGTGGCTCTGTTACCAGATGGCTGTGTTATTGGACAGAGACGCCCTCACCTCCCCACCCTTTCTATCTTAGAGCCCAAATCCAAAGAGGAACTTCAGTATGTCTTAAGTAGAATCTATAAGATTACATAAACAAGGGCCCATTTCTGTTATGTTTGTATATTTACATAAGAGAAGTTGTGAACTGGTGGCTCACTGACTATAAACAGCCCACAGAATATGTTGTGATTTGGCTCATAACACTTATATAAATTCTGAATTTGTTGCCAAAATTTAACATTTGGGAGGGTATGCATACAATCCATAATCTGGTAGATCCTGGAACACTGGGCCCACATATCTACATAATAACTGGCCAGAACTGAGTAACGGCTGTCTCATATAAATGAGGGCATGGCTTGACTTTCCTATTTGCCACAGTCCTGACTCTTTTCTTTTATTTGTTTTTTTGTAGACAATGGAACTTAAAATTTCTTATGTGTGTATATGATTGTGTATAAATATGTGTATATACACACACATCTTTATATATATATAGGGGATGTATATATATATATATAGTCATGAAAACACACATATGCATGGAGTAAAACAGTCATAATTATGTATGGAAAGAGCCATTTGAGAATAAAACATATAGTATAAATATTTGAAAGTAACTGAATTACTGGAAAGGTATTTTTAAAACTTTAACTTTAAAAATCTATATATATCAAAAGTAAATGTTTGCAGTATTTTTACTGCTATAAGAAACATGGGCATCCTTGCTGGCTCAGATGGTAAAGAATCTGCCTGCAATGCAGGAAACTCAGGTTTGATCCCTGGGTTGGGAAGATCCCCTGGAGAAACAAATGGCTACCCACTCCAGTAATTTTGCCTGGACAGTTCCATGGACAGAGGAGCCTGGCAGGTTACAATTGATGGGGTTGCAAAGAGTTGGACACAATAGAAGGAGAATGCCCTGGTGGTTAAGACTCCATGTTTTCTCTGCTGTGGGCCTTGGTTTGATCCCTGGCTTGGTAACTAAGATCCCACAAGCCTTGTAGCACTCTCCACCCCACCACCTCAAACAACAACAAAAAAAATCCAGGGCAGAGACTTAGAAAGCTTCATAGAAGTGCTTGGATAAGATTATAGACGTTGAGTCTAGTCCTAAAATATTATGATAGCCAGAATTCTAAATTAGGCAAATTTACAGAAAACAAAACCTCCTATAGCTTATCAGATGATACACCCAAGACTGAAAATACTGATTTGTCAGTAATTCATAAAGTATTAGATAAACTTTCTTTAACTTGGCAATTATGAAGCTAAAGGATAATTGAGATACAACCAGTGAAGATTATTATTAAACTACATTTAACTCTACATGACAAAAATGATCAAGAAATGAGAAATAAAAAAGCACTAATTAGTGAATATGATATCATGTGAGACCTCCTCTACTTTCTAAAATACAATCTAAAATAATAAAGTATAAATATATCACGGAATTTTTTAAAAAATTTATTTATTTATCCTTTTGGGGGGTGGTGTGGGGAGGGAGGGAGATGGGCAGGCCACTTCTATTGGTCTTTCATTTCTCTATTTTCATCCATCTTCGTTCTTTGGCTCCTGTGTGCCTCCCATCGCGGTGGCCTCTGTTGTCGCAGAGCACTGGCTCTGGGCGCACATGCGCCAGAGCTCCGGCTCGGTAATTGGACACATCGGTCCAGCCGCTCCGCGGCATGTGGGATCTTCCCAGGCCAGGGATCGAACCGGTGCCCCTTGCACTGCAGGGCGGTGTCCCTACCCACTGGACCACCAGGGGAAGCCCACGGAATTTTTTAAAGTTATAAAAATCTTCAAACACAAGTATATTGGATCCTCACAAACCCTTGCAAAGCAGATACTATTCCATTTTACAGATATAACTTTGAAGAAAAGTACTCCAATATTTATAGATATGGGAGATGAGAAAAAACAGAAAAGGAGACGGAAAAGGAGCAAAAGCAGGAAGAACATCAAGTGGGTATGGTAGCCTAGAAGACAAGTGCAGACAGGATTTCAAGGAGGAGGGAAATATACACTCTATCAAATGTAAGTGATAAGTTACATGAACTGATCACTGATCACTGGATTGAGCAATGTGCAAGTCATTTGTGGGCACAGTAAGAGCAATTCTGAAGAAGCTGTGGAGGTGAAAATATGACTGGAATGAGTTTCAGAGTGAATTGGAGAGAGATTGGACAGAAGTGTAACAGAAAACTTTTCAGCAAAGGGAAGGAGAGAACTGAGGAAAGTGGATCAAGGGAGAAGTGAAGCCAATGAGAAACCCTGCTTAGTTTTTAAGATGGGAGAAATAGTAGCATGCTAATAGTCTGATGAGAAAGGAACAAACTGACAATGCAGAAGAAAGAACTACTGGAGTCATTCTCCTAAGGAGGTAAGATGTGGAGGAGATTTGAAGCACATGCTGGATAACTGGCTTACTTAGGCGTACAAGAAGTTCACAGAAATAGGAGGGAAGGTAGAGAATGTGAGCCCAGACAGAGGAAAGATGGTAGATGTAATGGACTCTTGTGATATTTTCTTCCGATGGCTCCCATTTTCATAGTGAAACAAGTGTAACATCATCAACTGAGACTGAGAATGGAGGAGACAGTAAATTATTAGGCACCATTAAAGACCCTCGTGACCTTAAATTTAAAGCCTGGGTGCCTTCTCCAGCTACATTCAAGATATCTTTGTATCTGAATATTAAGCTACTGGAGAAGTCAGAGAGTTGGATTAATCAGAATGATGGTTTTACCAAGTGAGAGAGAGAGGCACAGAAGCTAGAGGTGGATGTTATCATTGTAGGAGAAAAGAGAAGACATGAAAGTGGAGAGGGATAGTGAAAAGGTCTTAAGATAATGAACTGAAGGTCCCGATGAAATCAAAGAATTATTGGAGTTCTAGAGAGAATGAATGGGAAAGAAAGGAGGCAGTGAATAGACAGACATCTAAAACTGAGTTTATGAAGAGTTGGTGTTACTGGTAATGATTATGTCAAGAGATTAAACATGGAAGAGAGTGTCTGAGACAGAGAAAAGCTCAATAAGTGGGTGCCCCATGAACTGATGGAAAATCAAAGTAATCATTTTGAAGTGTAGTCTTCTCTTATTCTGTGCCAACAACAGTGAACCGTCTCTCAACTAGATTGTAATGTGTGGTGAAAAGTGGATTTTATATGACAACCAGTGATGACCAGCTCCGTGGCTGAACTGAGAAGAAGCTCCAAAGCACTTTCCAAAGCCAAACTTACACCAAAAAAAAGTCATGGTCACTGTTTGGTGGTATCTGATCCATTACAGCTTTCTGAATCCCAGCAAAACCATTACATCTGAGGAATATGCTCAGAAAATCAATGAGATGCACACAAAACTACAACACTCGCAGCCAGCATTGGTCAACAGAAAGGGCCCAATTCTTCTCAACAACACCTACCACATGTCTCACAACCAACACTTCAAAAGTTGAATGAATCAGGCTACAAAATTCTGCCTCATCCACCATATTCACCTGACCTCTTGCCAACCGACTACCACTTCTTTAAGTATCTCTTGACAACTTTTTGCAAGTAAAATCCTTCCACAACCAGCAGGAAGTGGAAAATTCTTTCCAAATCCTGAAGCACAAATTTTTATGCTATGGGAATAAACCAACTTATTTTTTGTTGGCTAAAATGTATTGATTGTAATGGTCCCTATTGTGATTAATAAAGAACTATATTTGAGTCTAGTTATGATGATGTAAAATTCAGTCCAAAATGGCAATTACTTTTGCACCAAATTAATACAAAGTTACAGTAATCAAAACTGTGATATTGGCACAAAAACAGATATATAGATCAATAGAACAGAAGAGAGCCTAGAAGTAAATCCACACACCTACAGTCAATTAATCTAAGGAGGCAAGAGTATACAATGGACAAGATGTAAGAACAGTCTCTTCAGCAATTGGCGTTGGAAAAGCTGGACAGCTACACGTAAATCAATGAAATCAGAACATATCCTTACACCACATATAGAAATAAAACAGTTTAAAACCTAAACATAAGATATGATACCATAAAACTACAAAAGAACATAAGCCAAATATTCATGTACATAAATTGTAGCAATATTTTCTTAGATCAGTTTTCCAAGGCAAAAGAAATAAAAGCAAAAATAAATGAGATCTAATCAAACTTAAGGAATTTTTCCACTGCAAAGGAAAACAACAACAAAACAAAAAGGCATACCAACTGGAAGAAAGTATTTGCAAGCAATGCAAAACTGAAAAGGGGTTAAAATAGCCAAGATACACAAATGGCTCATACAACTCAATATCAAAACACAGACAATCCAATCATAAAACGGGGCTCCAAAGCACTTTCCAAAGCCAAACTTACACCAAAAAAAAGTCATGGTCACTGTTTGGTGGTATCTGATCCATTACAGCTTTCTGAATCCCAGCAAAACCATTACATCTGAGGAATATGCTCAGAAAATCAATGAGATGCACACAAAACTACAACACTCGCAGCCAGCATTGGTCAACAGAAAGGGCCCAATTCTTCTCAACAACACCTACCACATGTCTCACAACCAACACTTCAAAAGTTGAATGAATCAGGCTACAAAATTCTGCCTCATCCACCATATTCACCTGACCTCTTGCCAACCGACTACCACTTCTTTAAGTATCTCTTGACAACTTTTTGCAAGTAAAATCCTTCCACAACCAGCAGGAAGTGGAAAATTCTTTCCAAATCCTGAAGCACAAATTTTTATGCTATGGGAATAAACCAACTTATTTTTTGTTGGCTAAAATGTATTGATTGTAATGGTCCCTATTGTGATTAATAAAGAACTATATTTGAGTCTAGTTATGATGATGTAAAATTCAGTCCAAAATGGCAATTACTTTTGCACCAAATTAATACAAAGTTACAGTAATCAAAACTGTGATATTGGCACAAAAACAGATATATAGATCAATAGAACAGAAGAGAGCCTAGAAGTAAATCCACACACCTACAGTCAATTAATCTAAGGAGGCAAGAGTATACAATGGACAAGATGTAAGAACAGTCTCTTCAGCAATTGGCGTTGGAAAAGCTGGACAGCTACACGTAAATCAATGAAATCAGAACATATCCTTACACCACATATAGAAATAAAACAGTTTAAAACCTAAACATAAGATATGATACCATAAAACTACAAAAGAACATAAGCCAAATATTCATGTACATAAATTGTAGCAATATTTTCTTAGATCAGTTTTCCAAGGCAAAAGAAATAAAAGCAAAAATAAATGAGATCTAATCAAACTTAAGGAATTTTTCCACTGCAAAGGAAAACAACAACAAAACAAAAAGGCATACCAACTGGAAGAAAGTATTTGCAAGCAATGCAAAACTGAAAAGGGGTTAAAATAGCCAAGATACACAAATGGCTCATACAACTCAATATCAAAAACACAGACAATCCAATCATAACATAGGCAGAACACCTAAATAGATATTTCTCCAAATAAGACACAGATAGCTAAGAAGCATGCTAAAAGATGCTCAGTGTCACTAATTATTAGAGAAATGTACGTCAAAACCACAATGAGGTATCACCTTACACCAGTTAGAATGGCTGTCATCAAAACGTCTACAAATAATAAGTGCTGGAGAGGGTGTGGAGAAAAGGCAACCCTCTTACACTGTCGATGAAATATATAAATTGGTACAGCAACTATTGAAAACAGTATGAAGTTTCCTTAAGAAAATAAAAATAGATATGCCATACGATCTAGTTATCCTACTCGTGGGCATATACCTGGAAAGGATGAAAACTCTTAGATCAAAAAGATACATGCACCCTAATGGTCATAGCAGCACTATTTACAATAGCCAAGACAGAAACAACTCAAGTGCACATGAATAGATGACTGGTTTGAGAAGATGTGGTATACATATACAATAGATTACTACGCAGTCATAAAAGAGAATGAAATACTGCCATTTGCAGCAACATGGATGAACCTAAAAATTACTATACCAAGTGAAGTCAGACAAAGACAAATATCACTTATATGTGGAATCAATCTGAAAAATAGCCCAAGTGTATCTTTTATAGAAAAAGGCATAGAAAACAAACATGGTTACCAAAGGGGAAAGAGAGAGGGGGAAGGATACCTTAGGGGTACAGGATTAACAGATATAAGCTACTATACATAAAATAGATAAACAACAAGGATTTACTGTATAGCACAGGGAACTATATTAAAAATCTTCTAACAACCTATAATGGAAAGCAACTTGAAAAAAAATATATATAACTAACTGAATCACTTTGCTATCTACCCCAAACTAACACAATACTATAAACCAACTCTACTTCAATAAAACAAAAACAAAAACAAACAGATCAGTCTTACCTTTGCAATGCAAGCTGGACAAAACCAATCTCCATCTGGTATAGTTGTAATCTTGGGTCTATGGCAGTATGTATGACAGCCTTTGTCACAGCCATCGCAAAGGAGGAGTAGTTCTTCATTATCTCCCTTTCGACAGATCTGGCAGTACTATAATACATGAAAAATCATTTAAAATTAAGACTCTGCTGTGAATTATACCTCTTGGGATATTAAACACACCATAATTTCTAATTTGTATTAGTAATGAACATTCCGCTTGCTAACAAATATACAGTAGCCATACACATCTATGTATCTCTCGTTACACAGATATGGACCACATGACGGGGTGAGCAGTTCAGTTGGGGTAAATGCACATTTCAGGTACACTGCAAAGAACAAAGCTAGAGGTTGAATGCCTGCACACACTTTTGAAGCATGTACACATTAACATATGAGATAATTAACATGACATCAGAGCACACAAAGCAATGATAGCTTTAATACATGAAGTTTTCACTTTTTAATATATTTCATCATTTGCTTATCTTAGAATCCTCATGATATCCTGAGAAAGAAATAAGTAAGAGTTAGAGTAATTTTTAAGATCAAAAATTAGGAAACTTGTATTAGTATCTGAATTATAAATAATAATAATAATGTCTCTATAGTTTGACCATGTCCAGACCAGGAAATGTTGAAAATCAACCTATATCAAATGTGCCACAAAGGTAGAAATGGAACCTATAAAATGATCTCTAAGGAAAAAAAATTGATACAATAAATTAAAGAATTTAGAGGTCATTATTTATTTTCTAGAACTAAAAATAATTTCTTCTCTGTTGGAAAACCTCTAATACCATTAAGAATATTAAAATCTATAAAGAGTAGATTCTTTTCCACATGCACATGTACGCTATATAACAAGTTTCACAAAGGGAAAGGAGGAAGATTAGACAGGTAAAAACTTTAAATATGGCTTTAAAAAATTAAGTATTCATATTATATTTTGACATTTAGTTTTTGTTTCCAGTTACTGAAGAAAATGTCCTATAATCAACATTCAAAAGAAGAAAACATTACTAACATGATTTGTATATCAACTATAGTTCAATTAAAAAAATTAAAACATTTAAATTATAAATCATTTATACTAACTTTAAGTTCTTACATTCTTAAAAATAAAAAAAGCTGACTTGTTCAAACTTAATTTGTTAAATTTCAATAAAACATCTTAATATGGGAAATAAAATCTTAATCTGAGAAAGTCTAAAATTTGTCTTTCATAACTCAATATGTATACCAATGATAGCTTAAGAATCTTCTCAAAACAGATAAATGCTATTCACTTAATAAATATCTATCAAATATATATAATATACATGTAATACTAAAACTGGCATGTGTACTAGGAGAAAAAGTAGTAGAGTTTAGTATTTCAACAGTAAGTATTTATTTTATGACCTTTCCTAATAACCACATCACTAAATACCTTACTGTGGTGGTGTTTCTCCATATCTGAGTTATTTCTTTAAAACTTCTACCATAAAAATATTCATTGAGAAATAACATTTTGAAGTTTATATTTAAATCCCTATAATGACAAAATTTAAAAACCACCTTCATGAACATTAAGCAAATTCTACTGTTTTCTATAATAGCTACCTGAAAGTACTTAAAAGTCTGACTTACATCTCACATTTATGATTTAAAAATTATTTTCTGATATTTGTTAAGAAAGGGTAACATATATCAAGCTCATAACATTTTTGGAAAATCACACTAATAGCTTACAATATGTTAGAGCATTTTGGTTTTAACTCCTTTACTACCACAAAAACAAAAACCAGTGGTTCCCACAGTGGATACTGCTGATTGTTTAACACCAACAAAACAAAGTAGAGAGTGGGCCGAGAAGTAACTGGAGGCAAATCATTGTAGCTCCTTCTTTCCTAGGAAGCTTGGTTTCTGGCAAAGAGGATATTTCTAAAGATACTGAGCACTTTAACATTCTGATGGGGCTTATTATGAGGATTCTTATAGGTCCTATTACATTTCTAATTAAAGGTTACAAAGTGCTCATTAAACTTTGAATAAAAATCTGTCTTCTTTTTAAAGTAGTTTTTTTTACACTAAAAAAGAAATGAAATTTATTATTAAAAGAGTAGGGGTTTATTCCAGTGGGTAAAGAGTCTGCCATGCAGTGAAACATTACTAACATGATTTGTATATCAACTATAGTTCAATTAAAAAAATTAAAACATTTAAATTATAAATCATTTATACTAACTTTAAGTTCTTACATTCTTAAAAATAAAAAAAGCTGACTTGTTCAAACTTAATTTGTTAAATTTCAATAAAACATCTTAATATGGGAAATAAAATCTTAATCTGAGAAAGTCTAAAATTTGTCTTTCATAACTCAATATGTATACCAATGATAGCTTAAGAATCTTCTCAAAACAGATAAATGCTATTCACTTAATAAATATCTATCAAATATATATAATATACATGTAATACTAAAACTGGCATGTGTACTAGGAGAAAAAGTAGTAGAGTTTAGTATTTCAACAGTAAGTATTTATTTTATGACCTTTCCTAATAACCACATCACTAAATACCTTACTGTGGTGGTGTTTCTCCATATCTGAGTTATTTCTTTAAAACTTCTACCATAAAAATATTCATTGAGAAATAACATTTTGAAGTTTATATTTAAATCCCTATAATGACAAAATTTAAAAACCACCTTCATGAACATTAAGCAAATTCTACTGTTTTCTATAATAGCTACCTGAAAGTACTTAAAAGTCTGACTTACATCTCACATTTATGATTTAAAAATTATTTTCTGATATTTGTTAAGAAAGGGTAACATATATCAAGCTCATAACATTTTTGGAAAATCACACTAATAGCTTACAATATGTTAGAGCATTTTGGTTTTAACTCCTTTACTACCACAAAAACAAAAACCAGTGGTTCCCACAGTGGATACTGCTGATTGTTTAACACCAACAAAACAAAGTAGAGAGTGGGCCGAGAAGTAACTGGAGGCAAATCATTGTAGCTCCTTCTTTCCTAGGAAGCTTGGTTTCTGGCAAAGAGGATATTTCTAAAGATACTGAGCACTTTAACATTCTGATGGGGCTTATTATGAGGATTCTTATAGGTCCTATTACATTTCTAATTAAAGGTTACAAAGTGCTCATTAAACTTTGAATAAAAATCTGTCTTCTTTTTAAAGTAGTTTTTTTTACACTAAAAAAGAAATGAAATTTATGAGAGATGGAGTTAAAAATACTGGATGTAGGGCTTCCCTGATGGTCCAGTGGGTAAAGAGTCTGCCATGCAGTGAAAGGGGCACTGGTTCGATCCCTGGACCCGGAAGATCCTATGTGCCGCAGAGCAGCTGGACCAGTGTGTCCAATTACCAGTCAGCGGTCTGGAGCGCATGCACCCAAAGCCGGTGCTCTGTAACGAGAGGAGCCACTGCAATGGGAGGCCCTCACAGTCCAAAGAATAAAGAGTGATGAAAATAAATAAAGTAAAAAACCAACAAAAGAGCCTAAAATTTTTTTTTAAATGCTGGATGTATATTACTTTTTTAATAACAGTGGGAAAGGAATTTGCGAAAAACTGAAATAAAGCTTTAGATTGCAGGAAGTAAGTATACTAAAATAAAGGCAGACTTAGGCACAAGTTTTGGATTTCTGTGTATAGCCTGTAACAAAATCGACTATACTGTGATGATTCTTGGTGGAGATGAGAAAAGTAACTGTACAAAGTTTATTTTGACACAGGAATTGAATTTTTTGACCATGATCGCCTAGATTTCACCAAATATATTTGTTAAGGTGACCTTCAAACTAGTTTTAATAATAATTTTTGAAAGACAAATTATTTTTACCTGGTAAAAATGCTATCAGATGACCTAAAAAATGCCTTAAAACTTATGGTTTAATCTATATGGAAAGATCTAAATTTGAGCATACCGTGAAAACTGTAGATTCATTATTCTATGGACGCTTTAGAAAAAAAGTGAAAAGTCACAGAAGAAATCAAATTTATTTGTATAGAATGAATAGTCTTGAGCAGACCAAGGATAGAGGTAAAAAAGAAAGAGAGAATACTAAATTTTTTAACGATCACTTCTTTTCTTTGGGGAACAACTGTTTAAATAAAGGAAGTTTCCCCTTAGTCATTCATGAAAACAAATTTCAAGTGTTTTAATTTTAAAGCTAGTCTGTATTTCAAAAGCAACTCTTAAAGTCATTCATAAAGTCAATATATAATAGATATTTCTATAATGTATAAGAGGCAAAAGGAACACATACATGATTTAAAATAAATATCTCTCTGGGAAATATAAGAAATATAGCTTTTATTTTGAACCTATAATGTCTATTGCCTAGTACAAAGTAGAGTCCACTATGTGACAGCTAGCTGGGCTTGAACAAACAAGGCAAAGAAACTGTTTTAACTGTTAGAAGAAAGACTAAAATATCTACCCTTAATGCCAGCTATACGGTATCAGTGCATAAAGAAACAGATCTTCACTTATTTTGTATTTACTTATCTAAGTATTTTTAGCATTAAAAAAAGAAAATTGATGCAAATATAAAGACATTCCAGGAATGCAGTAAATGTATATAGCAGGTAATGTTAGCAGCAAGATTGAAAGAGCTTTCAAAACATTTAGTTTAACTATTATGTTGACAGAATGCAGAAGACAACTTCAGTCAGAGCTACAAACAATATTCAAAGGAAATAAAAAAGAGCTTTTAAATACAAAAGATAACATTTGATAGATTCCTTCAAAAATCCCCAAATAAGGAGGAAAGTATCAAACTATACGGTATTTAAGAATTAAGCAAATTCTCAAGTATAGCATACATTATCTTGACAATAAGTGTAATTAAGAAATAGCTGAAGGTTGGAAAAAAACAGGACAAAGTAAATTAGTTATAATATTTCTTAAATAAAAACACTTACAACTTTCATAATTGATTTTTCCCATGCTATTGATTTCTGTAACTGCTGAATGCACAGAGCTACCTGTGCAGCACTGCGAGCTTCTGATAATGCCCTTCGCCATACCCTGAGCCCTGGAGCAATATCCTCTTCAATTCTGCATTGAAATATAGAAAAATTAAGTAGGTCATGTCCACATTTATGGTCACTGAATGTGAAACAATCATCACACTGAAAGCCAAGCAATGACGAGAACATGTAACAGCCAATAAGTATAAGGTTTAAGCAACTAAACTTGATGTAGTGCACAGACTGTGGCTACGTGCCTCAAAGCTTAGTCACAACCAGGTAAATGTAAGATCACTTTGCAGGATTATCAACGCACATAACAAAAAAAAAAAAAAATGTTTTTACGAAGCACCATGCAAGTAGCATGATCCATATGGATCACAGACATACAAGAAGATACATAGATAACAGGCAATAGAAAATAGGCTCCAATTAGCAAAGAAGCACAATAATTTTTCAAGTTAATCTCAATAACCTACCCGTCACCATCACCACTAATGGATGGTGCAGGAGCAGGGACAGTAACTGTGCCCACATTATCCAGTTTGATCTGAATGGTGGTACTTAAGGGGCTCTTCAGATACCTTCTTTCAATGTTCCGCTCCAAATCAGCCAGTCTGGTTACAGCTATATCTAGGGGGTTGTCACTCTTCCGCTCTAGTGCTTGTGCACTGCCTTCTTCTTCGCCAGTAAATTCTCCATCATGCTCCTTGCACAATTTAGAAAATGACTTATGTTCAAAATATACCAAGTCCTCCCTTTCTGATGCAGGCTCTGGACACATCCAACCCTATATATCAAAAGAATAATGTTATTATGGTTTCCTTTTGGAATGCCGGCTGGGTGAAATTACCTTTACCTAAAATACAGCAGCAGACACCAGCAGATCTCAAAGGTCTTTACTAAGTTTTTACTTCGTGTTTCCTAATGCTAGGTAGGAACAAGAACAACAACCAAAAAAAAAATTAAAGGAAACATTTGTGAGACAAGTTTGAAGAAAATTTAATAACTTTTAATATTATGAAAGGTAAAATGAAAATCAGCAAAGTATTCTGAGCAACTTTAGACTAAATGCTTATTCATTTCATGAGATGACTTCAATGGAAATCTCTCAGTGGTCTCTGAACTTAGCTCTTCCATTCTATTTTCTTCCCTTTGGAGCTCCTCTGTACAGGCCTCAGTACTTACCATTTTTCTTTTAGGCGCAGGAGTTGTACATGAACTGTTATGTCTGCCTGTGTACTCTTAACTCATTGCTCTTAACCTGGTTAACTCCACTCATCCTGCAGCTTCATGCTAAAAGTCCTCAGGGAATGCTTTCCTGACCTCCTTTAAGAGGGAAGTCTCTACTTTACAAGCTCACAAACGACCCTATAATACTCCATAGCCTTGTGGTACTCACAATTTTTTACTACTGTGATTACTAGATTAATATCTTTCTTTTTTTTTTTTTTTTGGCCACTTCTATTGGTCTTTCATCTATTTGTATTTGTTCCTTGGCCTGTGTGATCTTTCATCTATTTATCTTTGTTCTTTGGCCTGTGTGGGCCTCCCATCGCAGTGGCCTCTCTCGTTGCAGAGCACCGGCTCTGGGCACATGCACTCCAGAGCTCTGGCCTGGTAGTTGGACACATCAGTCTAGCCACTCTACGGCACATGGGATCTTCCCAGGCCAGGGATCGAATTGGCATCCCTTGCACTGCAAGGTGGTGTCTTTACCCACTGGACCACCAGGGAAGCCTTCTTTCTACCTTTTTAATATCTAAATTCCATGAGGTCAGGGGCCACATCTGCTTATATTCATTTTATCTCCAGCACGGTGAAGATAAATACTAGGCACTCAATCCATACACGTTGACTGAATAAGTGGATGCTCTTATAACTCAGCCTGCTTATACAGATCTACCTCAGAATCCTCCAAAGTTCCCTACTGCTCAGCACAGTCCACAGTTTTACCATGACGTTCAAGTGTCTCAGTTTACCTCTTCCTTTCATGTTCTCACTCACAAATTTTACACTGTAGTCAAATCCCACAACTTGCAACTCCACAAGCATCTCCTAAGTTTCTGGATCTCCTAAGTTTCCGCTCATGTTGTTTATTCTTCCTACTATGGCATTCCTTGTCAAAAGCTGACCCATCTTCTCAAGCTCTGTCTCAACTTCTACATGAAATGTTACCTGCTCTCGTCCATGTCTCCACCAGAAGTTGTCTAGTCTGTTTCTAAATTTACATGTGACTCTGAACTTTTCTACGATCAGTTAACAGATTCTGCAGAGATGTATATGTGTCTCATCTTCCTATCAGATGACAAGCTTTCTGAGGGCAGGAACCACATTTTATCTGGTTCTGTGGTGCCTACTGTGTGATGTGGAATAGGTACTTAGTAAATGCATATTAAATGAAAACAGAATAAGCCTTATCCTTTTAATTAAGCCTCTTCAGAGATAATTATTTTGTCATATATATTGTGATCAATTCCTCTTCTGTATTCAGTACAGCATTTATATTTGTGAAATTAGGATGGAAGCACAGCCAGTAATGTGATACAATTAATGCACAAAAATATGAGTTTGTCTCCAGGAAAGTGTTTCAGGCCCATGCTCTGACTTTAATTTTAAAAGGCCTGATGATACGCTTTCTGAACCAATAGCCAATTCTAACTGGCAAATTATATGGATAAAGTTAGACATATATTGGGCAAGTAGAACCAATTAAATTTAAACCAGCAAGTCATACAAACTGACCATGAGAGAGAACAAAAACAGACTATGGAAAGCAGACACAGTCAAGTAAAAAGCAAAGCACACTAGGATCATTTAATGTAGGGGCCAAACCTCTTCACATTTCCTCAGGGAATCATTATCTAATAATTGGTCTTCACATTCATGATCCTGTGTCACCAAGATAATTTTAATCATAGTCATTATTCTCAATTTAAGAAGGCAGTATAATGCATAACATAACCGATCCAACAAACATGCTAAAAAATTATGGCACTAAATGAAATTACTCCCATTTCTCTAGAAAATTAACTTGTGTGGAAGAGTTTATTTGCTGAAAATGCCAAATAAATGAGGCATTTTTATATTATATTATATTACTCATGTTGTTTATTCTTCCTACTATGGCATTCTTGTCAAAAGCTGACCCACCTTGTCAAAAGCTGACCCACCTTCTGCTCATGTTGTTTATTCTTCCTACTGTGGCATTCCTCGTCAAAAGCTGACCCACTTTCTCAAGCTCTGTCTCAACTTCTACATGAAATGTTACCTGCTCTCGTCCATGTCTCCACCAGAAGTTGTCTAGTCTGTTTCTAAATTTACATGTGACTCTGAACTTCTCTACAATCAGTTAACAGATTCTGCAGAGATGTATACATGTCTTATCTTCCTATCAGATGACAAGCTTTCTGAGGGCAGGAACCACATAGAAGGTATAGATTGCTAGCAAATAGACTCGGCAAATGATAAATTTTTGCTTCTTAAAGTTGGTAATTACACAGTAAGAAGGCATATTTATTAGCTCTGGAAAGTGACATTTTTTGGAGAGCTTCATAAATTTCCAAACATCACAGGATAGTGCATAAATTTCTCATTTGAATAAAACACAAAATATTAAACCAACTTTCACGAAATCCCATTTTCTGAATGTTTTCAGATATCCTCACACAATTAATGCAAAAATCGGCAATTCTGACTTTAATTTTAAAAGGCCTGATGATACGCTTTCTGAACCAATAGCCAATTCTAACTGGCAAATTATATGGATAAAGTTAGACATATATTGGGCAAGTAGAACCAATTAAATTTAAACCAGCAAGTCATACAAACTGACCATGAGAGAGAACAAAAACAGACTATGGAAAGCAGACACAGTCAAGTAAAAAGCAAAGCACACTAGGATCATTTAATGTAGGGGCCAAACCTCTTCACATTTCCTCAGGGAATCATTATCTAATAATTGGTCTTCACATTCATGATCCTGTGTCACCAAGATAATTTTAATCATAGTCATTATTCTCAATTTAAGAAGGCAGTATAATGCATAACATAACCGATCCAACAAACATGCTAAAAAATTATGGCACTAAATGAAATTACTCCCATTTCTCTAGAAAATTAACTTGTGTGGAAGAGTTTATTTGCTGAAAATGCCAAATAAATGAGGCATTTTTATATTATATTATATTACTCATGTTGTTTATTCTTCCTACTATGGCATTCTTGTCAAAAGCTGACCCACCTTGTCAAAAGCTGACCCACCTTCTGCTCATGTTGTTTATTCTTCCTACTGTGGCATTCCTCGTCAAAAGCTGACCCACTTTCTCAAGCTCTGTCTCAACTTCTACATGAAATGTTACCTGCTCTCGTCCATGTCTCCACCAGAAGTTGTCTAGTCTGTTTCTAAATTTACATGTGACTCTGAACTTCTCTACAATCAGTTAACAGATTCTGCAGAGATGTATACATGTCTTATCTTCCTATCAGATGACAAGCTTTCTGAGGGCAGGAACCACATAGAAGGTATAGATTGCTAGCAAATAGACTCGGCAAATGATAAATTTTTGCTTCTTAAAGTTGGTAATTACACAGTAAGAAGGCATATTTATTAGCTCTGGAAAGTGACATTTTTTGGAGAGCTTCATAAATTTCCAAACATCACAGGATAGTGCATAAATTTCTCATTTGAATAAAACACAAAATATTAAACCAACTTTCACGAAATCCCATTTTCTGAATGTTTTCAGATATCTCACACTTATTCATCATCCATTCATTTATTCACAGTGACATAACCTTATTATAATTGAGAAAACCTTTATACCCCTCTTTCCAAAACTAAACATCTTGCACAAAAGTAAAGCCTTCCTCCTGCCTGTCCTCTGGAAGCCAGTTCTGTTCATGGCAATACTTATGACATGGTAATGCTCAGTAGATAAATAAATTTAAGATTTATATATATACATAAATATATATCTGTAGGGCATACATATGAGTATGTGTATCATAATATGATGTATATTTGGATATATCACTATTCTTCAATTTTAAAATATGTAGAGTGAAATTTTGACATATAACATAGCTTGGACACAAGGAAGTTCTTCTATATGAAAGAGTATAGTAGGAATTTGATAGAGCATTATATATATCATGAGTAAAAAATGTGAAATTCTGCTGTGGTAAAAAAAAAAAAAATCACATACTAGGAATGATAGTTTTGAATACCATTACGGAGCAGCAAGATGTAGTGAAAAAGAAACCCAGGCCCTGGGGTCAGACAGACTTGACTTGAATCCACATTTAGCCACTTACAAATATGTAATATAACCACTGACAGGTTACTTACTTTGAGTCTTGTTCCTCACCTGTAAGATGGGGGAAATTAATTCAGGATTATTTTGAGAATTAGAAGAGATAAAGTGAAAACATCTGGCAGAGTAAATGGACATTATCAGGCATATAACAAATAATAGTTTACCTTCCACCATCCTAAAAACAGATTTCATTCCAAGTCAATTTTACCTTCACTTGCAAACTTGCTGATGCAACTCTCCTTTCTAGATCTTCTACCTGTTGAAGGATACTCAAATCCATTTCCATTGCTTGTTCTTCTACTGACCAGTTCTCCACAATGTCTCGAGTTACCTGGTTTTCTTCATTTTCATTTAATTCAATAATGGCAACTATATTTGAAAACAAATTAATATCTACTTTATATTCCACAATGACTTCTTCTAGAAAGTGAATAAGATTCCAGGGAGAACATATATATGTAACAAGATTCTGAATAGATATTTTTAAAAAAACACAAAATATTAAACCAACTTTCACGAAATCCCATTTTCTGAATGTTTTCAGATATCTCACACTTATTCATCATCCATTCATTTATTCACAGTGACATAACCTTATTATAATTGAGAAAACCTTTATACCCCTCTTTCCAAAACTAAACATCTTGCACAAAAGTAAAGCCTTCCTCCTGCCTGTCCTCTGGAAGCCAGTTCTGTTCATGGCAATACTTATGACATGGTAATGCTCAGTAGATAAATAAATTTAAGATTTATATATATACATAAATATATATCTGTAGGGCATACATATGAGTATGTGTATCATAATATGATGTATATTTGGATATATCACTATTCTTCAATTTTAAAATATGTAGAGTGAAATTTTGACATATAACATAGCTTGGACACAAGGAAGTTCTTCTATATGAAAGAGTATAGTAGGAATTTGATAGAGCATTATATATATCATGAGTAAAAAATGTGAAATTCTGCTGTGGTAAAAAAAAAAAAAATCACATACTAGGAATGATAGTTTTGAATACCATTACGGAGCAGCAAGATGTAGTGAAAAAGAAACCCAGGCCCTGGGGTCAGACAGACTTGACTTGAATCCACATTTAGCCACTTACAAATATGTAATATAACCACTGACAGGTTACTTACTTTGAGTCTTGTTCCTCACCTGTAAGATGGGGGAAATTAATTCAGGATTATTTTGAGAATTAGAAGAGATAAAGTGAAAACATCTGGCAGAGTAAATGGACATTATCAGGCATATAACAAATAATAGTTTACCTTCCACCATCCTAAAAACAGATTTCATTCCAAGTCAATTTTACCTTCACTTGCAAACTTGCTGATGCAACTCTCCTTTCTAGATCTTCTACCTGTTGAAGGATACTCAAATCCATTTCCATTGCTTGTTCTTCTACTGACCAGTTCTCCACAATGTCTCGAGTTACCTGGTTTTCTTCATTTTCATTTAATTCAATAATGGCAACTATATTTGAAAACAAATTAATATCTACTTTATATTCCACAATGACTTCTTCTAGAAAGTGAATAAGATTCCAGGGAGAACATATATATGTAACATAGCATAACACACACAGATGTACTTGTATATACATAGGCAGATTACTCTTTTTTTTTTTCTATTTTTTTTTGGCTGTACCATATGGCTTGTGGGAATTTTTAGTTTCCCAATTGAGGATTGATCAAACCCAGGCCCTTGGCAGTAAGAGTGCAGAATCCTAACCACTGAACTGCCAGGGAATCCCCAGTAGATTACTCTTAAAAGTAGGCACATCCTTTTCTATATCTGCAGGTTATGACAAATTGTAAGAAAGTGGTACCTATTCAAGAAATGTAACGTTTGTTGAAAAATGCCTATTAGTAATAAATTAATCATTATGATATACTAAAATATGTTTTAAGCTTAAAGGATTAATTCTCATAACTAAAGAAGAGAACAGAAATCCCTTTCAGGTACATACCATCCTTATTCTTGAGGCAAGCTTGAGTAATATAATCCAGGTGTTTCTGAATTTGTTTTGTAATGCCTTTTCTCTTATTCCTCTGAGATGAAGTACTTTGAGCAAAGCTTTCAGGTCCTCTGGGTCAATAATTCTCCACCAACCAAACTGCATTTCTAAGTCAAAATAAATACATGTATCTTTTTATATATTGCCTTGAGCATAAATTAATGTCACAATGCCAATCAAAGAAATTTATAACTAAATGTAAAATCCTTAAAGATTCAGTTGTCATGAGGAATCTATAACAATAAAATGAAGAAAGCAGCTATCAACCAACCATCTAGGTGTACCCACCTTCTGGAATAGGTTTTGGACTAGGAAAATCTACTGGTTTTGCAACTTCCACAGCTGCAGGTTGAGTTGAAGAGACTTTTTCATTCTGTGGTACTGGAGATTCACTTTTATTTGAAGCAACTTTGTTTTACCTTCACTTGCAAACTTGCTGATGCAACTCTCCTTTCTAGATCTTCTACCTGTTGAAGGATACTCAAATCCATTTCCATTGCTTGTTCTTCTACTGACCAGTTCTCCACAATGTCTCGAGTTACCTGGTTTTCTTCATTTTCATTTAATTCAATAATGGCAACTATATTTGAAAACAAATTAATATCTACTTTATATTCCACAATGACTTCTTCTAGAAAGTGAATAAGATTCCAGGGAGAACATATATATGTAACATAGCATAACACACACAGATGTACTTGTATATACATAGGCAGATTACTCTTTTTTTTTTTTTTTTCTATTTTTTTTTGGCTGTACCATATGGCTTGTGGGAATTTTTAGTTTCCCAATTGAGGATTGATCAAACCCAGGCCCTTGGCAGTAAGAGTGCAGAATCCTAACCACTGAACTGCCAGGGAATCCCCAGTAGATTACTCTTAAAAGTAGGCACATCCTTTTCTATATCTGCAGGTTATGACAAATTGTAAGAAAGTGGTACCTATTCAAGAAATGTAACGTTTGTTGAAAAAATGCCTATTAGTAATAAATTAATCATTATGATATACTAAAATATGTTTTAAGCTTAAAGGATTAATTCTCATAACTAAAGAAGAGAACAGAAATCCCTTTCAGGTACATACCATCCTTATTCTTGAGGCAAGCTTGAGTAATATAATCCAGGTGTTTCTGAATTTGTTTTTGTAATGCCTTTTCTCTTATTCCTCTGAGATGAAGTACTTTGAGCAAAGCTTTCAGGTCCTCTGGGTCAATAATTCTCCACCAACCAAACTGCATTTCTAAGTCAAAATAAATACATGTATCTTTTTATATATTGCCTTGAGCATAAATTAATGTCACAATGCCAATCAAAGAAATTTATAACTAAATGTAAAATCCTTAAAGATTCAGTTGTCATGAGGAATCTATAACAATAAAATGAAGAAAGCAGCTATCAACCAACCATCTAGGTGTACCCACCTTCTGGAATAGGTTTTGGACTAGGAAAATCTACTGGTTTTGCAACTTCCACAGCTGCAGGTTGAGTTGAAGAGACTTTTTCATTCTGTGGTACTGGAGATTCACTTTTATTTGAAGCAACATTAGGAGTCAAGAATGAATTGTTACTATTTCCTTCTGATAATCCCAACCCTGATCCTAGATTAGGTAAAGGTGATGTAAATGGAATATTGGAAGTAAGCACGCCAGCAGGCCACCCACAAAACTGGAGTCCCATCATAGGCACTCCACTTTTTACCTGCAAATAAACAAAATATTTTAGAAGTAGCACAATCTAAGAAGTCAGGAAAAGTGTCTAGAACCAGAAATTGTTTACAAATTTCTGAAAAAATATTCTTTCACTTAACATAAGTAGAGGCAAACAAAACACAACAGTAATAATGTTAGATTTCACGTTTTATTTGCTCCCCAAAGTAATTTCTTTTTAGATATAATATAATAATAATAAGCTAAAAAGTAGTTAAAGAAGCCTTTGACTTAAACATCAGTAGTTCTGATGAAGCTTTGGTGACAGCAATTTTGGCTCTTCAGTTTTCAAGTCATGACAGGGATAATATACATAGTCAACTGATTTCCCTTAAGAGAAAATCTTTATGGGATCAAAGATTTAATAAGCAACATAAAAAAGAGTTTCAGTTAACAGCACTAACCTGAAGAGGCGGTAAACCAAATGGATTTAGGCCAACAGGATTCTGAGCAGATGATCCAAGAAGAGGAGCTGGGGCAGGTGAAGGTGATTTAGAGAGTGGCTGAGACTGGGCGGCCACTAAAGAAGCAGGTGACATACTGGTATGGGTAAGTGATGTGTCATCACAAGGTGTCCTTGGCAAAAGGCTAAACCACTGTCTATTCTTTTCTGTCAGTGTCTTTAACAACTGGTCACTGGGCAGAGGACTACAGAACTTCCCTGGACCACTAGAACTGGTATTGAACAAATTATTCGCGTCTGTCTTTTCCATGTTGCTTTGTGTTGCTGTTGACTGAATGCTGCCCAATGAATGTTTTCCACTGTTTTGATATGGCAATGTGCACCCATTTGCACTACTGTTTGGTTTGGGAATCATTACATCTGACTCAGGAGGCATCTTAGCTACTTCTAAAAGCTTGCTTAATTTTGAAAAAGAGCCAGGTTTCTGAAGAAACAGATTTGTGTTATCTTTTTCTTTAGTATCTTCCTTTTGCTCAGAGTGATCTGGATTTGAACAGTTTAAAGTATCCTCAGGAGTCTCAAAATTTCTTCTTTGATCTGGATACTTTTTGCCTTTTTTAGTTTTTCTTTCTTTGCAATTTCTTCTAACAAAACTGGAGTCCCATCATAGGCACTCCACTTTTTACCTGCAAATAAACAAAATATTTTAGAAGTAGCACAATCTAAGAAGTCAGGAAAAGTGTCTAGAACCAGAAATTGTTTACAAATTTCTGAAAAAATATTCTTTCACTTAACATAAGTAGAGGCAAACAAAACACAACAGTAATAATGTTAGATTTCACGTTTTATTTGCTCCCCAAAGTAATTTCTTTTTAGATATAATATAATAATAATAAGCTAAAAAGTAGTTAAAGAAGCCTTTGACTTAAACATCAGTAGTTCTGATGAAGCTTTGGTGACAGCAATTTTGGCTCTTCAGTTTTCAAGTCATGACAGGGATAATATACATAGTCAACTGATTTCCCTTAAGAGAAAATCTTTATGGGATCAAAGATTTAATAAGCAACATAAAAATGAGTTTCAGTTAACAGCACTAACCTGAAGAGGCGGTAAACCAAATGGATTTAGGCCAACAGGATTCTGAGCAGATGATCCAAGAAGAGGAGCTGGGGCAGGTGAAGGTGATTTAGAGAGTGGCTGAGACTGGGCGGCCACTAAAGAAGCAGGTGACATACTGGTATGGGTAAGTGATGTGTCATCACAAGGTGTCCTTGGCAAAAGGCTAAACCACTGTCTATTCTTTTCTGTCAGTGTCTTTAACAACTGGTCACTGGGCAGAGGACTACAGAACTTCCCTGGACCACTAGAACTGGTATTGAACAAATTATTCGCGTCTGTCTTTTCCATGTTGCTTTGTGTTGCTGTTGACTGAATGCTGCCCAATGAATGTTTTCCACTGTTTTGATATGGCAATGTGCACCCATTTGCACTACTGTTTGGTTTGGGAATCATTACATCTGACTCAGGAGGCATCTTAGCTACTTCTAAAAGCTTGCTTAATTTTGAAAAAGAGCCAGGTTTCTGAAGAAACAGATTTGTGTTATCTTTTTCTTTAGTATCTTCCTTTTGCTCAGAGTGATCTGGATTTGAACAGTTTAAAGTATCCTCAGGAGTCTCAAAAATTTCTTCTTTGATCTGGATACTTTTTGCCTTTTTTAGTTTTTCTCTTTCTTTTGCAATTTCTTCTAGTCCTAAAAAATTGAAAAGCATTATAAAGCTTAGTTATTCCAGATCAAACCAATACCATAATTATATCCTTTTATTACTTATCAAGTTATATACATAAATGTTTTTAGGAAACCTTTATAGATTATTTAATACTCTCCATTTCCCCCTTTTTTATATGTTAGTTTTTTTTGCTCATTGGGAAATTAACATAATTTTGTAACTAATCATTAAAAAAACTAAAATAGGGCTTCCCTGGTGGTCCAGTGGGTAAGAACACTGCCTTGCAGTGCAAGGGGCACCGGTTAGATCCCTGGCCTGGGAAGATCCCACGTGCCACGGAGCGGCTAGACTCATGTGTCCAATTACCGAGCCGGAGCTCTGGAGCGCATGTGCCCAGAGCCAGTGCTCTGCGACAGCAGAGGCCACCGCGATGGGAGGCCCACAGGGGCCAAGGAACAAAGATGGATGAAAACAGATAAATGAAAGACCAAGAGAAGTGGCCCGCTCGTTCCCCTCCCTCCCCAACCCATCCCCTCCCCCCACTCCAAAAAAAACCAAAAACTAAAATATAAAAATTTAAAAGCCCTAATATACAGCACAAATTACTATTAATATTTTTGAGTAACACTTCCAAGCCTTCTACATACACACACATATACACTTAAATCTATAAATTAAAAAAGGAAATGTTATTGTATACATAATATTCTACCCAGCATGCTAGAATATGTAGCCATTGTAAATAACCATTTGCTCTGTAAACAGCCTGATACGTCAATAAATACATAACTGCATCATAAATTTTAATGGCTACATAATACTCAATGGAATATATTATAATTTAAATAAATAGTTTTCTACTGATGGCTATTAATAGGGACCAGTTATTTGCTATTATAAACAATGTATAAATGATGAATGATCTGTATCTTTGGACTTGTTTTTTTTTCAAAATTTCTTCTTTGATCTGGATACTTTTTGCCTTTTTAGTTTTCTCTTTCTTTGCAATTTCTTCTAGTCCTAAAAAATTGAAAAGCATTATAAAGCTTAGTTATTCCAGATCAAACCAATACCATAATTATATCCTTTTATTACTTATCAAGTTATATACATAAATGTTTTTAGGAAACCTTTATAGATTATTTAATACTCTCCATTTCCCCCTTTTTTATATGTTAGTTTTTTTTGCTCATTGGGAAATTAACATAATTTTGTAACTAATCATTAAAAAAACTAAAATAGGGCTTCCCTGGTGGTCCAGTGGGTAAGAACACTGCCTTGCAGTGCAAGGGGCACCGGTTAGATCCCTGGCCTGGGAAGATCCCACGTGCCACGGAGCGGCTAGACTCATGTGTCCAATTACCGAGCCGGAGCTCTGGAGTGCATGTGCCCAGAGCCAGTGCTCTGCGACAGCAGAGGCCACTGCAATGGGAGGCCCACACGGGCCAAAGAACAAAGATGGATGAAAACAGATAAATGAAAGACCAATAGAAGTGGCCCGCTGTTCCCTCCCTCCCCAACCCATCCCCTCCCCCCACTCCAAAAAAAACCAAAAACTAAAATATAAAAATTTAAAAGCCCTAATATACAGCACAAATTACTATTAATATTTTTGAGTAACACTTCCAAGCCTTCTACATACACACACATATACACTTAAATCTATAAATTAAAAAAGGAAATGTTATTGTATACATAATATTCTACCCAGCATGCTAGAATATGTAGCCATTGTAAATAACCATTTGCTCTGTAAACAGCCTGATACGTCAATAAATACATAACTGCATCATAAATTTTAATGGCTACATAATACTCAATGGAATATATTATAATTTAAATAAATAGTTTTCTACTGATGGCTATTAATAGGGACCAGTTATTTGCTATTATAAACAATGTATAAATGATGAATGATCTGTATCTTTGGACTTGTATTTTTTTTTTTCAAAAATTTGCTTCTTTAGGATACTTACTGAATACTAAGATATATATTTTTCAGAGTTTTTGAAATATGTTGTCAAACTTAAAGTCTAGATTGATAAACTTTCATACCAGAAGTAAGAGCATCTGTTTGACTATACCCTCAAGGAAATTAAATACTATCAATATTTTTTGTTTTTGCCAATATCTGGGAGATAAAAGTCAAAACTGCTTTTTTCCTAATCACCAGTAAGGCTCAATATCTTCTCAGGGGCTTACTGGCATTTCTCCTTTATGAACTTCTGGTTAACATTTTTGAACAATGTTTCAAAAATGATCTCTGAGACCTTTTTAAGAAATAAAAATTCACTGCTTTATTCAATTTGAAAAGTAACATACATTCAAGGTAAAATATTCAGTAATGAGGGGTATAAATAAACTCCTTTTCTGCCCTATACCCTTGGTCCCTATTTCTGATCTTCAGAGGTAACCCTGGCTAATCAATCATGTCTATATATCCTTTTAGAAATCTTATATCCATATATATTAATATGAGTGTCATTTTATACTATTATATAAATGTACTATTCACTCTTCTGCAACTTAGAATAAAATCCAAATTCCTAAGCAAGGTCTGCAATGTTTTAAGGTCTGGCTCCTAAAAATCTCTACAATCTCTGACCACTCTTGTACTTGCTAACCTTTCTTTTCTCCCCTTTCTTCAGCTTCTCAAATCTTCCCAGTTCTTTCCTTTCTTGGGCATTTTCCACTTTCTGCTCCCTCTACCTGGGATACTGTTTTGCTGACTGGCTCCTTATCCTTCTTGTCTCAGATCAAGTCATTTCCTCACAGAGGATTTCTCTGATCATTTTATCTAAAATAGAATCCCTATTCCATTCACTTTATTTATTTTAATGATGTAGCTGATGTACAATGTTATATAAGTCACACATGTATAATGTAGTTATTCACAGTTTTAAAGGTTATATTCCATTTATAGTTATTTTAAAATTATTGTGCATTATATCCTTGTATTTTATCTTACAATTTCACTTTAGATTATCATTCTCTATATTTCCTTCACAGAACTTATCATTATAAACAATAACCTATTTGTTTATTCATATTCCACCTCCACCCACACATCAGAATTTAACAAGTTTTCTTAAAAGCAGAACAATGTCTATCTTGTGCATTACTGGACCCCAAATGGTTAACATAGTGGCTGGTATAAAATAGAAACTCAATAAATATTTCTTGGATGATAAAAGGATGGAATTGATATTTTCACTATATACACTTAGACACTTTTCCATGCCAAAACATATAACTGTACTTATTTTTTTTTTTCATTCAGCTGAATAATATTCTATTCCATGGATATATTATAACCTACTTAACCAATCTTATACTAATATTTGAAACAGTTGTCACTTGAAATTAGTTTCTACCCCAAATTAAAAGTTATCCCTTAGACTTATGCTTCTAGCCAATATGGAGTAACAGGGACTAGATTTACACTCTTGCATGAAACATCCAAAACAACAGAAAAAAACCACAAAAACACAGTTTGCTGGAAACTGGATCTCAGGAAACAAACACGGTAAGACTGATTGGCCCAGCTTACTGTTTTGGGTTAACACCAGGCCACAGCATAGGGAGGAAGAATCCAGCCCAGCAGGCTCCCTGAGATGAAGAGATAGAAGTCCATATCCAGGGAGGTTCAAGTGGGGAGAGTGCTCAAGAGAGGTGACTAGTGAGGGGAGTGCTCCATGGAAAGAGAACTCCAGAGACCTACTGGGTTCAGCTGAATAAGGAGCAGTGTATGCATAAGGAACCTACTCGAGACCAGAGAAAGAACCATGAGAAGGGATGAGAGGTGACCACGCCAGGCATTCATACTGGTTGAGGATCTGGTACCTGTTCCTACCAACCACACTGGAAAACCTCAAGATTCAAGGATCTGGCTTCATTAGTTAAGAGATAATCCAACATTGAGCAGTGTTTTAGTCCTGGCTAACAGATTTTAATGAAAGACCTGAAAGGATCCAACTTTTCCCAAGTAATTTAACTGTTTGGAAAAACTGTTTGGGAATCTGAGGTTTCCCAAACCTCAAAAATATTTGTAGAAATTCAAAAATATCCAGCACAAAACTAGGTAAAATTCACAATATCTTGCATTCAATCAAACGTAAAAGACATACATGAATGACACATAATTAGGGAAATCAGTCAATGAAGTGAAGACTAACCTCAAACTAACAAGATAATAGAATTAAGCAGACAAGGACATTAAATTTGAAAAAATAATAGCTGAACATTCGCTGAATTTGATGAAAATGATAAACTATAGATCCAAAACACTCAACTCCAAGCAGAAGAAACATAAAGGTAACTACACTAAGATATACCATGGTCAAACTGCTCAAAATGAATAATAGAAAAAGTCCTAAAAACATCCAGGAAAAAATCCTGGGCCTCATATGATCTTTATGCACTCCTGTACATTTGCTTTTGGAAGACCTCCCTACCTTTTCACCTCCAATCAGGCACATGTCAAAAGAGTCAAAAATATTCTCTTCAAATATCTGTGCTCATAAATTTCCTTGACTTTACATAAATTAATGGCTAGTAAGGAAATACTAATGTTTATGTTTGATTTATTCTGAGAACTAGTATCTCAAAAGACACCGTCATAAGTCCAAAAACAGACAGACAAACCAACCGACAAGTTTTTTACTAAGTTTGAAACTAGTTGGTGACTTTCCATCTGCAAGTAGTAGAGTGAGCTAATGATACATTTTAATAGCATATTCATGGTTGTCTTTAACTTTTATATTCAAATTGTTTAATTATAAACTAAACCTCTAATTGAAATACAGAATTATTTTTAAAACTTTGAAAAATATATAGATGCTTAGTATAAACATTTAAAAATTTTTTAAATAGTTATCTGCCTCCTATTTCCAAAATACCCTGATCTTTCCAGACCTTACTTCTTTGACATGCATCAATGAGTATTAAAACATCTTCAAAACAGACTAAAGAAGAGGAAAACAAGAAAGAAATGAGACAGGGAGTGCTGTGAGCTTCATTTCCCGGGTAGTAACTGCAACTACATAATGGCACAGAAAGTACCATTTCCCAATTAAACCAAGTTGAAACCAATTCTTAATAGAGCAAGTTTGCTACCAGAAGACGACCGTGTCTTCTTGAGTATTATCAGGATCACTTAGAAATCTTTTAGTTTACCTATAGCTGTCACTGGAGTCTAGGGCGTCCATGAATTTCAGTTCCAGTGACATTTTTTCCTTTTTAGGCTCTCCTCAGTTGCAAAGAAGTGAGCTAAAATATTCAACTAGATTTTACTAAATCCAAGTGAAATGTAGATAAAACATAAGAAAGGTAAATATGCTGGCATTGAGAATACAGGTCTGTTCAGTGGCTTCCTCCCAGGCTTGAAAGTCCCCCACTCATTCATTATAGCCCAATCTCAGTAGTCCTCTCATAGTTCTTTAACTGTCTTCATGTTGACAGTGCTACCACAACTCAGCTCCTAGGAGACACTGTACTATTACTGCAGAAAGAAGACTAAAGGAGGCAGTTTCCTATCAGTACTCTATCCAAGGATTGTTCCTTCCTAGTCTGATCCATAATTTTTTTTTTTAAAAAAAGAAGCCTTCATCCTCCAGGTGAGAGTCCCCCATATGTCATAACAGGAATTAGGTTTTATAGTTACAGACCTAATGCTGTAACCATATTCTAATACAAAATGGAAGAGCAATATTCACACCACTGTATGGTAAACTTGTTTCATTTTCCTTCCAATAGTGAATAAAATATCTACATTCTAACATACCCAAAATGGCCAGAGCAGTGAACTGAAGGACAACAAACTCTTGGTTTCTGGCTAAGAGGCCATGTGCTTTCTTCTTTCCCACTTTTCTGGGGGGTCAGTAGAAAGATAGCAGAGCCTTTAGCCATGTGGGGCCCTAAATGAAAGAGGGCCTTTGCAAGGAAGGAAGACAGGGGGGTGTGATCTAAGTTGTTGCAAGCATAAGGAAGGAAGAGACGAGGGCGTGATCTATGCATGATTGCTTGACCTTTTTTAGCTTGATTGGTTTAACTATGGGCAATCCCTTAGGAAACCCCCTTCACTTACCTATATAAGCTGTAAGTCTGCACTAATAAAATGGAACTGCTTTGATGGAACCCCTGTCACATCTGATTGTCTCTCGCTCGCCGAGGGGCTGGGTTGGCAGACAGCAGGCTCACCCTTCTCTGATCTTCCCGTGGCCTGGCTATGGGCAATCCCGCCACCGTTTTTCCTCTGCGGGCTGGCCCCACATAGCCAGATAATGTCTACACTGTTTTCAGGATCCTTGGTGTGAAGACTTTGATTCTTGGTTTCCATACCCCCAAGCACTATTGCTCCCCTTCATGGATCACAGCGTTGTCATGGACAAGGAGCTGCTGTAAAGCAATAAAGCTATGAGCCATTCCATGCAGGGCCACCAAAGAAGGATCGGTCACAGTGGAGAATTCTGACAAAATATGATCCACTGGAGGAGGGAATGGCATATCATTCCAATAATCTTGCTGTAGAACCCCATGAACAGTATGAAACTTCAAAAAGATATGACACTGGAAGTTAACCCCCCAACTGTGCGAAGGTGCCCAACATACTACTGGGGAAGAGTGCAGGGCAATTACTAATAGCCTCAGAAAGAATGAAGTGGCTGGGCCAAAGAGGAAACGACACTCAGCTGTGGATGTATCTGGTGGTAAAAATAAAGTCCCTTGTTGTAAAGAACAATATCACATATGAATCTGGAATGTTAGGTCCATGTATCAAGATAAATTGGACAATAGTCAAGCAGGAGATGGCAAGAGTGAATAGTGACATTCTAAGAATCAGTGAAATAAAATGGATGGGAATTGGCAAATTTAACAACACAACAACAACACAACAACACAAGAGACAACTGACTGTACACATGAACATCACCAGATGGTCAATACCAAAATCAGATTGATTATATTCTTTGCAGATGAAGATTGTAAATAGTGCTGTGATGAACACTGGAAACGTGTCTTTTTCAATTCTGGTTTCCTTAGTGTATACGCTCAGTAATGGGACTATTGGGTCATGTGGTAGTTTTATTCCGAGTTTTTTAAGGATCTCCATACTATTCTCCATGGGTGTTGTATCAATTTGCATTCTAATCCATTTTAAAATAGCGTGATTTCATTACGAAAAACAAAAAGCTTAAAGACAAACTACTTTATATGATTTGTGCTCATTAGATGTCTGTGGGATTAATCAATCCCCTCTCTTCAAAGGACTGTTAAATTTCTGTATGGCACAGATTATGTTTTATGTATCTTTCAACCTCTGACAGCAATAATAAATGCCTGACATATAGTAGGAATTTTTTTTTTTTTTTCCCTCATCATGCCTCTTTTTTTTAATATTTACTTTCACCCATCTTTTATTCTTTGGTCTGTGTGGGCCTCCCATTGCAGTGGCCTCTCTCGTTGCAGAGCACCAGCTCTGAGTGCATGCGCTCCAGAGCGCTGGCTCCTAATTAGACACATTGGTCCAGCCGCTCTGCGGCACGTGGGATCTTCTTGGGCCAAGGACTGAACTGGTGTCCCTTGCACCACAAGGTGGACTCTCTACCCACTGGACCACCATGGAAGCCCCGGTATGAAATTTTTTAAAAGGTGCTGAAAGAAGTTTTTTGCCTCCATGTACCATCATGGGGCAATAGCTATATCCTGAAACCTGTAAACACTGACATAATACTTTTGGTCCCATCAGAATTTAAACATTTGGAATATCCAGATTCTGAAAAGTTCAATTCACATGGTTTATTGAGAAAATATATGCATTCTGATATATGTAGTTAATGAAACAGGAATAGAGTCAGCAAAAAACACAGTTCAAAGGTAGACTGCCAAATTGCATGGTAATATAAAACTCAAGAAAGGGAATATGATGGAGGGGGAGATGATCACAAATTTCAAACATGAACAAGATTTTAAGATGAATGAGGATGAATAAGGGTCTTAGATTGAAGCACATTACCTCCAGAGATACTGTCAGGATAGATGCTTGCTGCAAAGGTAAAAGAATAAATCACATGTTGGAAAACTTGACAATGGAAAGGAAGAGAAGTGAAGCAGCAGTTATAAAGGATAATACAGGGGAAGACCTTTGTCCACTGAATAATGGTTTATTTTTGATGTCAGAAAGAGTGGCATAAGAAAAATCATGGAAAGAGAAAGAATACCTATCAGAGCAAGTGTTATTATGAATTACAAAGGAAGCACCATACATATTGAAGGAGCAACAGGATTTTTAAAAACACGGTTCCTTACATTACTTTGGAAGAATAGTATTGTGCATTAATCTGTGGGATTAATCAATCCCCTCTCTTCAAAGGACTGTTAAATTTCTGTATGGCACAGATTATGTTTTATGTATCTTTCAACCTCTGACAGCAATAATAAATGCCTGACATATAGTAGGAATTTTTTTTTTTTTTTCCCTCATCATGCCTCTTTTTTTTAATATTTACTTTCACCCATCTTTTATTCTTTGGTCTGTGTGGGCCTCCCATTGCAGTGGCCTCTCTCGTTGCAGAGCACCAGCTCTGAGTGCATGCGCTCCAGAGCGCTGGCTCCTAATTAGACACATTGGTCCAGCCGCTCTGCGGCACGTGGGATCTTCTTGGGCCAAGGACTGAACTGGTGTCCCTTGCACCACAAGGTGGACTCTCTACCCACTGGACCACCATGGAAGCCCCGGTATGAAATTTTTTAAAAGGTGCTGAAAGAAGTTTTTTGCCTCCATGTACCATCATGGGGCAATAGCTATATCCTGAAACCTGTAAACACTGACATAATACTTTTGGTCCCATCAGAATTTAAACATTTGGAATATCCAGATTCTGAAAAGTTCAATTCACATGGTTTATTGAGAAAATATATGCATTCTGATATATGTAGTTAATGAAACAGGAATAGAGTCAGCAAAAAACACAGTTCAAAGGTAGACTGCCAAATTGCATGGTAATATAAAACTCAAGAAAGGGAATATGATGGAGGGGGAGATGATCACAAATTTCAAACATGAACAAGATTTTAAGATGAATGAGGATGAATAAGGGTCTTAGATTGAAGCACATTACCTCCAGAGATACTGTCAGGATAGATGCTTGCTGCAAAGGTAAAAGAATAAATCACATGTTGGAAAACTTGACAATGGAAAGGAAGAGAAGTGAAGCAGCAGTTATAAAGGATAATACAGGGGAAGACCTTTGTCCACTGAATAATGGTTTATTTTTGATGTCAGAAAGAGTGGCATAAGAAAAATCATGGAAAGAGAAAGAATACCTATCAGAGCAAGTGTTATTATGAATTACAAAGGAAGCACCATACATATTGAAGGAGCAACAGGATTTTTAAAAACACGGTTCCTTATATTACTTTGTAACAGATTAATAGTTCCTACCTTCACCACTCTCCATGCCTTCTACAAAAACCCCCCCACACTGGGGAAGAATCCAGTACCGGCGTCTGTAACGATCCTGGCCAAACATCATCGAACGTAAAGAGTGAGAGGCGTCAAAGAGCTTCCTTCTGTACTGACTCTGTTGCTGTTAAAAAAATGATGCATGAAATTAAGCTATGAGTGTTATGTGCTGTAAAAATTAATATATAAGTGATTTTATATTTTTATGCCTTGAAATAAAGGCAGATAAATATAAGCAGATATATTTGCCTACTGGGAAAAGATAGCAAAAGAGTTGAATATTACATTCCTGACTTCAATTTTAGTAACACAAAGATAGAAATCATTTTGAGGATACATGGAGTAGTTTGATTGCCATGGATTAAAAAGATAAGTTTTAGGGACTTCCCTGGTGGTCCTGTCGTTAAGACTCTGTGCTCCCAATGCAGGGGGCCCGGGTTCATTCCCTGGTCAGGGAACTAGATTCCACGTGCCACAACTAAGACCCAGTGCAGCCAAATAAATAAATAATTAAAAAAATAAATAAATAAAATAAAAGTGTTGTTTTTTTATTTAAAAAAAAGATAAGTTTTATTTTATCAAGTGTCATATAGTAAAGCATGTCTTACACTTGATAATAAACAATATGATCAAGTATTTTACTGAGCCAAAGCAAACTGGCTTAAATCTACTGATTACAATATATAACAAATAATACCCATATACATCTGCATTTGCCTATTTTTACATTCATGCTATAAACATAAGTAACATAGGAGTAAATTTTGAGGTAAATTTGTGATGAATCTAACATGGATATAATATACAGGTATATCATGATATTCTCCTAATATTATTATAAACTCATTTTTTTACAAAAAGGTCATCTAAAACTTTACTAATGCTAATGAAATTCAATTTTTAATGAGAAGTTCATATATACGTATAGTTTATAACTCCAATGCAAATAAAATCTATAAATATACTAATATAAGATAAAACATAAGATGTAGAAATTACTATAAAATTTGACTGAATTATAGAGGTAATTAATTCTAAGAAATGTAATTGATAACATTTTGTATTTAAAAGAAGAACTGAAGAGTATAGGCCTAGTTACGTTAGTACTGTGTTTTAAGAGATAGGTTTTTAACCTTGGTATTAACCTTTTAAGGTATAATTGTAAGAATGTTTCTAAAGCTCCTCATTTTGATTAATTACAGAAAGCTTGTTTTTATTTAGCAGGCAGAAAAACTAATACCATACAAGGTAGATTTTTGAAACGCTGCCAGGGAAAAAAAAAAGGAAAAGAAGTAAACTGTAATCTGAAAAGTGCTTACTTTACTCAGTTTTTCAATCTGTTTTTCTAGCTCTTCCACACTTGCTGCTTGGTCACCTTCATCCTATACATAACAAAATACAGTATCATTTATGTTTTTAAGATTTATTTATTCAGTTAATCAGTAAACATTTAGTGAAAGCCTTCTATATGCAAAGTATTAGGACAGGCACCACAGAAATGAGTAAGATTCAGTTCTTGCTCTCCATAAAGCAATAATCTTGTAGGGAGACACATAAACCATTACATATTAAATAAAAACTGCCAAATAGCAGAAAGCTCTATTGATCTTAGAGAGGCACAGACTGAGAGTCATGGAGCTCATGGAAGGGTGAGATTATTTCTAGTGGGAACTCCCTATACCCAGAAAGGCAATATTGAAGAAGTTGTGTTTTAGTTTTGTTAGGAATCGATTCATCAGAGAAAAGAGGACACCAAGAGTTTGACACGAAGAGATAAGGTGGAAGATAAGGCAAAGATGACTTTAGGACTGCACTGTCTAGAACTGTAAATACTTGGCAATGGACAATAATATGATCCTTTGAGGGAGATTAGATATCAGAATTACAAAGATTAGTGTGGTAATAGTTGTAAAATGGCCTAGAGCAAAGAAAGGACTACAGTTGGCAAATCTAGTTAGTAGATAGTTGCAGTGATTTTTGAGAATTCAATTTTTAATGAGAAGTTCATATATACGTATAGTTTATAACTCCAATGCAAATAAAATCTATAAATATACTAATATAAGATAAAACATAAGATGTAGAAATTACTATAAAATTTGACTGAATTATAGAGGTAATTAATTCTAAGAAATGTAATTGATAACATTTTGTATTTAAAAGAAGAACTGAAGAGTATAGGCCTAGTTACGTTAGTACTGTGTTTTAAGAGATAGGTTTTTAACCTTGGTATTAACCTTTTAAGGTATAATTGTAAGAATGTTTCTAAAGCTCCTCATTTTGATTAATTACAGAAAGCTTGTTTTTATTTAGCAGGCAGAAAAACTAATACCATACAAGGTAGATTTTTGAAACGCTGCCAGGGAAAAAAAAAAGGAAAAGAAGTAAACTGTAATCTGAAAAGTGCTTACTTTACTCAGTTTTTCAATCTGTTTTTCTAGCTCTTCCACACTTGCTGCTTGGTCACCTTCATCCTATACATAACAAAATACAGTATCATTTATGTTTTTAAGATTTATTTATTCAGTTAATCAGTAAACATTTAGTGAAAGCCTTCTATATGCAAAGTATTAGGACAGGCACCACAGAAATGAGTAAGATTCAGTTCTTGCTCTCCATAAAGCAATAATCTTGTAGGGAGACACATAAACCATTACATATTAAATAAAAACTGCCAAATAGCAGAAAGCTCTATTGATCTTAGAGAGGCACAGACTGAGAGTCATGGAGCTCATGGAAGGGTGAGATTATTTCTAGTGGGAACTCCCTATACCCAGAAAGGCAATATTGAAGAAGTTGTGTTTTAGTTTTGTTAGGAATCGATTCATCAGAGAAAAGAGGACACCAAGAGTTTGACACGAAGAGATAAGGTGGAAGATAAGGCAAAGATGACTTTAGGACTGCACTGTCTAGAACTGTAAATACTTGGCAATGGACAATAATATGATCCTTTGAGGGAGATTAGATATCAGAATTACAAAGATTAGTGTGGTAATAGTTGTAAAATGGCCTAGAGCAAAGAAAGGACTACAGTTGGCAAATCTAGTTAGTAGATAGTTGCAGTGATTCAAGAGGAAAAGAGGATGTGGCTCTTACTAGGATAAAAGAAACAGAAAAGGAGAAAAGGAAATGGCTATAAGAGATGCTATTAACATTGTTAGAACTGTTCAATTATGCAACTCATGGGTATGAGGCAGAGAGGGGTGGGGGAGATAAAGGAGGGAGTAAATTATGATAGCAAAGGTTTAAATCTGGGAGACTGCAAAGGTATTGGTACTATTAACTAAGTCATTTTACAGCAAAAGAAAGGTAAGTTTACTTTGAACATAATGAACTTTTAAAAGAAGAATAATCTCTGCTAAATATGGTACTGATTCAGTAAAAACTTTATGATTACATAACATTTTTCATTCTAGAAAATGAATATAGGAAAGCAACACCCAAAGTATATGTTTTAGAAGGAAAGCAGTATGGCTTCTTTGGACCTCAGCTGCAGTTTCAAGCTACATATATAGGCAAATTATTTAACTCTTGCAAAACGGTTTCCTAATCTGTGAACGGGTGAGAACATTATCTGTAACACGAGATTTTTGTGAGGACAAAGAACAGTTCTGGGGCGTCCCAGGTGGCTCATTGGTAAAGAATCTGCCTGTCAAGGAGAAAATGTAGGTTTGATCCCTGGTTTGGGTAAATCCCCTGGAGAAGGTAACTGGCAACTCACTCCAGTATTCTCGCCTGGAAAATCCCATGTACAGAGCAGCCTCGTGGGCTACAGCCCATGGTGTCACAAAAGAGTCGAACATGACTTAGCAACTAAACAACAACAACAAAGAACAGATCTGAAAGCAACTAGCAGAATTTCTGGTACATAACATAAATAAGGTTTTCCTTCTTTCTGAAAGTTGTACTTTAGTGAGAAACTGTAGGTACATCTCAGGTTTAAAAAACACAAGCTCTTGCTTTTGATGTTCACTTTCTATAAGCCTTTTTTAAAAGTCACAATGCCACCAACTAATTCTCACAGATGTGTCTAAACCAGTATAGTTATCTCCCCAATAAAAGAAAGGGAAAGGAAAATGCCAATGTTTTTACTGTTATTATTATTTACTATTTATTATTATTATCTATGCTTTACTCAAATTTATGAGACCCAATTTCCAAAGGCATTTGAGGCATATTATTTGTGGTAATAATAACATCATTTCTATCTAAAAGTGAACAGGCCTAATGACCCTTAAATCTTTTTATTCAATTCATTTATTTATTCTGATTGTAAAATTATTTTACAATATTGTGATGGTTTCTGCCATATATCAACACGAATCAGCCACAGGTATAAATGTGTCTTCCCCATGCTGAATGCTCCTCCTACCTCCTTCCCCACCCTATCCCTCTGGGTTGTCCCAGAGCTCCAGCCTTGGGTGACCTTCATGCATCAAACTTGCTTATCTGTCTTACAGATGATAATATACATGTTTCAATGTTATTCTTTCACATCATCCCACCCTCGTCTTCTCTCATGGAGTCCAAAAGTCTGTTCTTTACATTTATGTCTCCTTTGCTATCCTGCATGTAGATCACTGGTACTGTCTTTCTAAATTCCATATATATGCATTAATATACAGTACCTGTCTTTCTCTTTCTGACTTACTTCATTCTGTAATAGGCTCCAGGTTCATCCATCTCATTAGAACTGACTCAAATGCATTCCTTTTTATAGCTGAGTAATATTCCATTGTGTGTATGTACCACAATTTGGAACTTCCAAGTTGTGGTACATATACACAATAACGCTTACAGCTTGCCTTTTTAATTAAATATATATTTAATAGCTATATGACTGTATATAATCTTTTGATTAGCAGGTTATTTAATAATTTGCTTACATAAAAATCAATCAACAAATATCTGAAATAAGACATCAAAGTAGCTATGTATCAGTCAAATTAACTACCATTTCTAAGCCTTTTCTTACAAAAAAAATAAGTAAAATATGTAACTAAAGTTTTATTTAAAGGAGTTTTGGCTAATAGTCCTCATAATTTTAAGTGAGATGAAAGAATCTGAACAGCTAGAGAGAAAAGCAACAACAAAACTAAGAACACAGAATCTATGCCCACCATGATTTCCCAGTCAAAAGAGAAGCTTGTTATATGTCCCTATATGTCAAAGTTTAATTGTCCACATAACTGCCTATACACCACCTTTTAAGGTTAAAGTTCACACAGATCTCAACACAAACCTAAGGATTAGGGCGAGTTCATGTGTTGACTGAATGAAGAGTGAAGAAAGGAGGGAATCACCCTTGAGACAAAGGGCTGTGACTTAATGACTCAGGGCAACATCTTCTAATTCAGTGGTCCTCAACCTTTTTTGGCACCAGGGACCAGTTACATGGAAGACAGTTTTTCTACAGGTTCGGAAGGAGGAGGATTTGGGGGTGACTCAAGCTCATTACATTTATTTTGTACTTTATCTTTATTATTATTATATCAGCTGTATCTCAAATCATCAGGTGTTAGATCCCAGAAGTTGGAGACCCCTGTTCTAATTGAAAGGGATCACATGGGTCTCAGTGAAAAGGATCCTGTAATTAGTCCTTTACGCAGTGTAACTGACACTACCTATACTTACTCAATAAGGCAAACCTATTTTTGGAGGATATTCGCATCAATCAGGTTCATTAAAAAGCTAACATTTAATTTTATTGGCTACCAATTTTAGTGGCTACCAATTCTTCATTAAAAAGAAAAACTCTCAAATCATTTAAAGGAAATGCTAATGTGGTCTCTTAGGTCCTAAAATATTCCTTATTTTCAAACACTTTTAATTTTCTCACATTAATAACAAGATACACATTTCCCAGAAACTTGATCAATCTAACTCTATAACTCATCATTCATAAAAACAAAATACAACTTTAAACGACACATCCAGGGCTTCCCTGGTGGTCCAGTGGGTAAGGACACTGCCTTGCAGTGCAAGGGGCGCCGGTTCGATCTCTGACCTGGGAAGATCCCATGTGCAGTGGAGCGGCTGGACGGGTGTGTCCAATTACCGAGCGGGAGCTCTGGAGCGCATGCGCCCAGAGCCGGTGCTCTGCGACAGGAGACGCCACCGCGATGGGAGGCCCACATGGGCCAAAGAACAAAGATGGATAAAACTAGACAAACGAAAGACCAGTGGAAGTGGCCCACCCACACCCCTCCCTCTCCACCCCCGCCAAAACAAACAAATAAATGTTTAAAAATAAATAAATAAATGACACATCCAGTCTTAAAATATTAATAACGATTTTTATATCATGAATACTGATGTTTTAAAAATTTTCGGCCTCTTTTATTGGTCCTTCACCTATTCATTTTCATCCATCTTAACTCCCCAGCCCGTGTGGGCCTCCCATCGCAGCGGCCTCTATGAATACTGATTTTTAATAGTCTTTATCTCCCTTAAAGAAAAGAATTTATTGTTTGTTAATTCTATATGTGAAAAATGCCAGGTGAAACACATAATTTCTATAAATAAATTGTAATTTAGTAGGAGGACCTACTAGAACTACACTGATATCCCAACAAGACGTTGTCACATTTATGAGAGTTAACACTTTAAAATTTATAATATTAACTCCTGAAAAGAGAGAGTAAGTCTACTTTTAAAAATGGTGATTAATACTGATCAGAAAAGTTTAATTCCTGGATGGAAACAGCTCCACTTGCAAAAGGAAACAGACTGGTTATAAATAGTATCTTTGGGTAATTACAATTCTGATACCCAAATTATATACCCTTCTGTGACAGCATGAGAGTATTTGATCAAGTGATTTTACAAATACAACATTCTGAAGTAATTTCTGTAAGGACTCTCAATGTAGTCTCCTTTTTAGCCTGCTAGTCATTAAAAGCAGTAAAGCTCACTCTAGTAAGTCGTTCTAGTCTAACAAATAATATTGGGGGGTAATTTATGAAAACATTCTGTATTTATGTTATTTTTTATGTAAGAGAATTGTATAGCACATGATTTTATAAATTACATTATTATCTAGATTAAATAAAAAATCTGATTCAATAATGTCTACATTTTCAAGACCAAACTCTTCTCCAGGGTTTGGATTTTTTTTTTTTTTTGGCCTCTTTTATTGGTTTTTTATATATTTATTTTCATCCAGCTATATTCTTCGGCCTGTGTGGGCCTCCCATTGCAGTGGCCTCTCTTGTTGCTGAGCACCCAGGTCTGGGTGCGTGTGCTCCAGAGCACTGGCTCGTAATTGGACACACTGGTCCAGCCACTCCACAGTACATGGAATCTTCCTAGCCCAGGGATTGAACCGATGCCCCTTGCACTTCAAGGTAGACTCTTTACCCACTGGACTACCAGTGAAGCCCCAGGGTTTGAATTCTTAAATCCAACTGACAGTTAAACTGTGCAGGTACCTTAAATTCAACATGTTCAAAATAAAAATCTATTATCATTTCCTGTTTTCAGATACCTGTTTCATATTTCCCTCTGCCCTTGTCATCTATTTATTTGGCTCCTTCTGAATTCTTTAACTTTAATAGCCAAAGCAATCTCTTTTTTAAGCATTATTTATTTATTTTGGCTGCATTGGGACTTGGTTGCTTTGCACAGGCTTCCTCTAGTCGCGGAGAGCTGGGACTACTTTTCACAGTGCTTCTCACTGAAGTGGTTTCTCTCGTTGTGGAGCACAGACTAGGTTCATGGGCTTCAGCAGTTGCAGAATGTGGGCTCAATAGTTGAGAAGCATGGGCTTAGTTGCTCCGTGACATGTGGAATCTTCCCAAACCAGGATGGAACCCACGTCCCCTGCATTTGCAAGTGGATTCTCATCCACTGAGCCACACGGAAATCCCCAAGCCAAATAGCTGGAATCAATCCTTCCTCTCCCTCCATCAACCTACACAATCCATCTCTAAAGACTACCCCTTTTTCCTCCTCTATATTTGTTAATTATTTTCATTCCATTGGTCTAGTTTCAGACCTCTCACAATTCACTTAAATTACTGCAATCTCTCCTGACAGATCTTCCCACCGTTGATCTTGATCTCGTCGTATCTATTTCTATTTTCCACCGAGCTGCCATGGTGTGCCACTGAAAAATCAAGTCTGATCCGGTCCTTCTCTAACTTATAACCTTTCAATGGCTTCCTATCACCACATAACTATAAAACCTAGTTCACGGTAGTTGCATATGAAGCTGAAGCACTTGTAAGTCCTGTAAAGCACATTATGGTTTCAAGGCTTCTGTGCTACAGAAGCCTTATGTGCTAAGGCTTCTTACTCATGTGCTATTCTGTCTGCTTGCAAGATTTTTCCATGGATTCCTGGATTCTTCTCTAGGTTAACATTCAGCCCAGCTTGGAACCTCACCTAATGAGTCCAGAAAGCCTTTGTGAAAACGTGAGCTCACCCAGGACTACCAGTGGGTGCGTGTGCTCAGAGCACTGGCTCGTAATTGGACACACTGGTCCAGCCACTCCACAGTACATGGAATCTTCCTAGCCCAGGGATTGAACCGATGCCCCTTGCACTTCAAGGTAGACTCTTTACCCACTGGACTACCAGTGAAGCCCCAGGGTTTGAATTCTTAAATCCAACTGACAGTTAAACTGTGCAGGTACCTTAAATTCAACATGTTCAAAATAAAAATCTATTATCATTTCCTGTTTTCAGATACCTGTTTCATATTTCCCTCTGCCCTTGTCATCTATTTATTTGGCTCCTTCTGAATTCTTTAACTTTAATAGCCAAAGCAATCTCTTTTTTAAGCATTATTTATTTATTTTGGCTGCATTGGGACTTGGTTGCTTTGCACAGGCTTCCTCTAGTCGCGGAGAGCTGGGACTACTTTTCACAGTGCTTCTCACTGAAGTGGTTTCTCTCGTTGTGGAGCACAGACTAGGTTCATGGGCTTCAGCAGTTGCAGAATGTGGGCTCAATAGTTGAGAAGCATGGGCTTAGTTGCTCCGTGACATGTGGAATCTTCCCAAACCAGGATGGAACCCACGTCCCCTGCATTTGCAAGTGGATTCTCATCCACTGAGCCACACGGAAATCCCCAAGCCAAATAGCTGGAATCAATCCTTCCTCTCCCTCCATCAACCTACACAATCCATCTCTAAAGACTACCCCTTTTTCCTCCTCTATATTTGTTAATTATTTTCATTCCATTGGTCTAGTTTCAGACCTCTCACAATTCACTTAAATTACTGCAATCTCTCCTGACAGATCTTCCCACAGTTGATCTTGATCTCGTCGTATCTATTTCTATTTTCCACCGAGCTGCCATGGTGTGCCACTGAAAAATCAAGTCTGATCCGGTCCTTCTCTAACTTATAACCTTTCAATGGCTTCCTATCACCACATAACTATAAAACCTAGTTCACGGTAGTTGCATATGAAGCTGAAGCACTTGTAAGTCCTGTAAAGCACATTATGGTTTCAAGGCTTCTGTGCTACAGAAGCCTTATGTGCTAAGGCTTCTTACTCATGTGCTATTCTGTCTGCTTGCAAGATTTTTCCATGGATTCCTGGATTCTTCTCTAGGTTAACATTCAGCCCAGCTTGGAACCTCAACTAATGAGTCCAGAAAGCCTTTGTGAAAATTTATTCCTCAGAGGGCTTCCCTGGTGGTCCAGTGGGTAGAGAGTCTGCCTTGCAGTGCAGGGGGCACTGGTTCGATCCCTGGCCTGAGAAGATTCCATGTGCTGAGGAACAGCTGAGCCAGTGTGTTCAATGACGAGCCAGAACTCTGGAGCACATTTGCCCAGAGATGTGCTCTACAACAAGAGAGGCCATTGTGATGGTAGGGTCACACATGCCAAAAAGAATAAAGATGGATGCAAAATAAAAACAATCACTTAGAGGCAAAAAAAAAAAAAATTATTCCTAAGAAAGATTCAATGTCCTTCCTTTGAACCTGCCTAATACACTGTAAATATTGTTAACAAAGCAATTAACACTTAACACATTATATTTTCTTATTGTAAATCTTTCTCAGTGGAACTGTAAATTGAAAGGTGACTTTCAGTGCTTTATTCATCTTTGATCATGGCCTAAATGAGGAAAAGAAATCTTAAAAAAAAAAAAAAAAAAAAAAGTAGAATCACAGATGTAGAAAACAAGTCTACCGTTATCAAGGGATAAGAAGCTGGGAGAGGGTTAACTTGGGAGACTGGAATTCGCATGTACACACTACAGTATGCAAAACAGATGACTAACAAGAACCTGCTGTATAGCACAGGGGAAATCTACTCAGTACTTTATAACGGCTTAAATGGAAAAGGAATATTTAAAATGTGTGGATATATGTATAGCTGATTTATTTTGCTGCACACCTGAAACTAACATAGCACTGTTAATCAACTATACTCCAGTATGTGCCTAGAGCTATACTTTATAATAAACTGACATCTGAGAAATATATTGGTTTCACTACACCTGGCAACACTTTTAAGGCATTTAGTATTGTAGAAGATAAACAAAGATAGGATGTTAATAGAATGAAAAAGGATATTAAAAGTATGCATATTTCTTTGGAAACCTCTCAAGTTATTATACAAACAGAAAAATTTAACTTCTTTTATTCAGTGTAAGTACTTTCTATGTATAGGGGTTCTAGTCAATATTTACATAACTATCACAAAAGATCTTGAGAGGAATATTATAATATTCAGTTTTCAGATGAATAAACTGCATCAAGTGTCACAATGAAATTCAAACCCAAATCCATATAACTTCAAATTCTGTGTTGTTTTTTTATTGTCCAATAGTTTTTTAGATCTGCCAGGGGGTGTTCAAATGGAGGAACAGCTGAGCCAGTGTGTTCAATGACGCCAGAACTCTGGAGCACATTTGCCCAGAGATGTGCGCTACAACAAGAGAGGCCATTGTGATGGTAGGGTCACACATGCCAAAAAGAATAAAGATGGATGCAAAATAAAAACAATCACTTAGAGGCAAAAAAAAAAAAAATTATTCCTAAGAAAGATTCAATGTCCTTCCTTTGAACCTGCCTAATACACTGTAAATATTGTTAACAAAGCAATTAACACTTAACACATTATATTTTCTTATTGTAAATCTTTCTCAGTGGAACTGTAAATTGAAAGGTGACTTTCAGTGCTTTATTCATCTTTGATCATGGCCTAAATGAGGAAAAGAAATCTTAAAAAAAAAAAAAAAAAAAAAAGTAGAATCACAGATGTAGAAAACAAGTCTACCGTTATCAAGGGATAAGAAGCTGGGAGAGGGTTAACTTGGGAGACTGGAATTCGCATGTACACACTACAGTATGCAAAACAGATGACTAACAAGAACCTGCTGTATAGCACAGGGAACTCTACTCAGTACTTTATAATGGCTTAAATGGAAAAGGAATATTTAAAATGTGTGGATATATGTATAGCTGATTTATTTTGCTGCACACCTGAAACTAACATAGCACTGTTAATCAACTATACTCCAGTATGTGCCTAGAGCTATACTTTATAATAAACTGACATCTGAGAAATATATTGGTTTCACTACACCTGGCAACACTTTTAAGGCATTTAGTATTGTAGAAGATAAACAAAGATAGGATGTTAATAGAATGAAAAAGGATATTAAAAGTATGCATATTTCTTTGGAAACCTCTCAAGTTATTATACAAACAGAAAAATTTAACTTCTTTTATTCAGTGTAAGTACTTTCTATGTATAGGGGTTCTAGTCAATATTTACATAACTATCACAAAAGATCTTGAGAGGAATATTATAATATTCAGTTTTCAGATGAATAAACTGCATCAAGTGTCACAATGAAATTCAAACCCAAATCCATATAACTTCAAATTCTGTGTTGTTTTCAATATTTTATGCAGTATTAGTAAGCTATTAAAATCAGCCTAAATTTGATTACCTCATCTTCACAGATCTCAGTCTTCTTTCCTTTCTTGTCTTCTTTCTCTTCGTCATCTTCGTCATCTTCATCAGCTTGGTCATCACTGTCATCATCATCATCATCATCATCATCACTGTCTCCTCCCTTCCTTCTCCGTTTGCGTCCTGGAGCGGGTGTTCCCAATGCATGCTGTTCTTCTCCAAGATCAATGCCCCCTGAAGTGTCTCTTTTGCCTGTTTTCTTAGCATGAATGATTCTGAGCCTTTAAATATTAAAAAAAATGATAATATGGAACAAATAGCTTCTCTATATACTTTTAAAAGATAAAACTGTATGAGTTTTAAGCAAAAATATCTTATGGTATTTCTCTCAAGGTAATCAATAAATCAATGACAATAAAAATTATAATTAAGGAAAGTTAAGAATATGTTCCTAGAAGTTACAAAATATATTAACTTTTAAGCATTAGACTGTTTATCTTTTGGGAATGAGGATACATTTTTCAAAAACCTAGGAAACTGAGAAGATTAACTCAGGAATGGCCAAGTGGTAGTTCCTGATCCTATACTATTTGACTGAATAAATTTCAGTTTAAGTCACTGCAAAGAAACTATCCTCTTAATATAGAATCTGAATAATTTCAGCATTATATTTCCTAGCAGGAAGCTAATTAAGTTTTAATGCTGAATACATTTGGATATGTTAGAGTCTCTGTAAAAGCAAACTTTTAAGGCATTTAGTATTGTAGAAGATAAACAAAGATAGGATGTTAATAGAATGAAAAAGGATATTAAAAGTATGCATATTTCTTTGGAAACCTCTCAAGTTATTATACAAACAGAAAAATTTAACTTCTTTTATTCAGTGTAAGTACTTTCTATGTATAGGGGTTCTAGTCAATATTTACATAACTATCACAAAAGATCTTGAGAGGAATATTATAATATTCAGTTTTCAGATGAATAAACTGCATCAAGTGTCACAATGAAATTCAAACCCAAATCCATATAACTTCAAATTCTGTGTTGTTTTCAATATTTTATGCAGTATTAGTAAGCTATTAAAATCAGCCTAAATTTGATTACCTCATCTTCACAGATCTCAGTCTTCTTTCCTTTCTTGTCTTCTTTCTCTTCGTCATCTTCGTCATCTTCATCAGCTTGGTCATCACTGTCATCATCATCATCATCATCATCATCACTGTCTCCTCCCTTCCTTCTCCGTTTGCGTCCTGGAGCGGGTGTTCCCAATGCATGCTGTTCTTCTCCAAGATCAATGCCCCCTGAAGTGTCTCTTTTGCCTGTTTTCTTAGCATGAATGATTCTGAGCCTTTAAATATTAAAAAAAATGATAATATGGAACAAATAGCTTCTCTATATACTTTTAAAAGATAAAACTGTATGAGTTTTAAGCAAAAATATCTTATGGTATTTCTCTCAAGGTAATCAATAAATCAATGACAATAAAAATTATAATTAAGGAAAGTTAAGAATATGTTCCTAGAAGTTACAAAATATATTAACTTTTAAGCATTAGACTGTTTATCTTTTGGGAATGAGGATACATTTTTCAAAAACCTAGGAAACTGAGAAGATTAACTCAGGAATGGCCAAGTGGTAGTTCCTGATCCTATACTATTTGACTGAATAAATTTCAGTTTAAGTCACTGCAAAGAAACTATCCTCTTAATATAGAATCTGAATAATTTCAGCATTATATTTCCTAGCAGGAAGCTAATTAAGTTTTAATGCTGAATACATTTGGATATGTTAGAGTCTCTGTAAAAGCAAACTTTAATTAGAAAGCAATTAAGGAAAAAAGTGGTAGTTCCAAACAGATTCTATGTAACCTGATAGCAACAACAACATTAGAATATGTGATGGCTTGACTTTTTGAAAGAAAAAAATATAAATTGACTTTCTTTTTAAGTTTGAAATATATGAGTTCAATGAATCTCATTATATCTTTTGTTCACTGAAAATTCTGGCTGAGTTTTATTAATTTTGTATCTCAGTTTAACTAAGCTTCACCTTTTCCAATTTCTGAGACAAAACAAAGTTTAAATTCCATCTTTTCAATTTGTATGTTTTACTCAGAAACTTGTTAAAAAGGAAAACAGTATATTAGTTTTAGTAAAACAAGACTTACTTGCGGAGTTTGCCTTCCACCACCCATTTATCTCTCCTTAAGTTTGACATATAATCAATGTTCTTATCGATTTCACTGCCAATGGAAAAGTTTATTAGACGTAAATTAATTCATAATGCAATATATTAATTTGGTCAACAAAATTATGCAGTTTTTGGGTAAGTACAAATGATGATTGCTGATGAATAACAAAAACAAATGAAAAATTATATTAATACATAGCTAAGAGTTGTATGAAAAGCTTAAAATATCCAACAATGGTAGAAATGCATGGCTCTGAAATATTTGGATTGATTCTTTCCCTAAAGGATAAAGGAATAAAAGTAATATAATTAAAATCTGCAAAATAATAAAGAGCAAGAACAAGATGAGCAAGGAATTTGCTCACCAAATCTTCAAATATTATAGTGGAAGACACTGACTCTTAAATGAAAGTTAAGAATATGTTCCTAGAAGTTACAAAATATATTAACTTTTAAGCATTAGACTGTTTATCTTTTGGGAATGAGGATACATTTTTCAAAAACCTAGGAAACTGAGAAGATTAACTCAGGAATGGCCAAGTGGTAGTTCCTGATCCTATACTATTTGACTGAATAAATTTCAGTTTAAGTCACTGCAAAGAAACTATCCTCTTAATATAGAATCTGAATAATTTCAGCATTATATTTCCTAGCAGGAAGCTAATTAAGTTTTAATGCTGAATACATTTGGATATGTTAGAGTCTCTGTAAAAGCAAACTTTAATTAGAAAGCAATTAAGGAAAAAAGTGGTAGTTCCAAACAGATTCTATGTAACCTGATAGCAACAACAACATTAGAATATGTGATGGCTTGACTTTTGAAAGAAAAATATAAATTGACTTTCTTTTTAAGTTTGAAATATATGAGTTCAATGAATCTCATTATATCTTTTGTTCACTGAAAATTCTGGCTGAGTTTTATTAATTTTGTATCTCAGTTTAACTAAGCTTCACCTTTTCCAATTTCTGAGACAAAACAAAGTTTAAATTCCATCTTTTCAATTTGTATGTTTTACTCAGAAACTTGTTAAAAAGGAAAACAGTATATTAGTTTTAGTAAAACAAGACTTACTTGCGGAGTTTGCCTTCCACCACCCATTTATCTCTCCTTAAGTTTGACATATAATCAATGTTCTTATCGATTTCACTGCCAATGGAAAAGTTTATTAGACGTAAATTAATTCATAATGCAATATATTAATTTGGTCAACAAAATTATGCAGTTTTTGGGTAAGTACAAATGATGATTGCTGATGAATAACAAAAACAAATGAAAAATTATATTAATACATAGCTAAGAGTTGTATGAAAAGCTTAAAATATCCAACAATGGTAGAAATGCATGGCTCTGAAATATTTGGATTGATTCTTTCCCTAAAGGATAAAGGAATAAAAGTAATATAATTAAAATCTGCAAAATAATAAAGAGCAAGAACAAGATGAGCAAGGAATTTGCTCACCAAATCTTCAAATATTATAGTGGAAGACACTGACTCTTAAATGAGATTAAGTACTTCTGTTAAAGGGAAAATTAATATGTAATAAATAAATAATATTAACATTGTATCAGCACACGAGGAAAAGCATGTGGATAATTTACAAATGACTACTAGAAAAAAATCAGGTAAAGATTACCAAAAGATAAAAAAAATTCTGAGTCCTTGAAATAATTCTGGAGTAATAGCAAGAAAAAACTGTTTGCATTTCAGTATACGAATAAATGACAAAATTACCAAACAAACAAAATGGGCTACAAAGATTATACACAGTATGATTAAAAATTTTCTTTTAATAGAGTGCCAAGGAATGCAATAAAATACTATTGGTCATCTCTGAATGGTGACATTAGTGTAATTAATTTTTTTTTCTTGTGGTAGTCTGTTCACTTCAAATTTTTCTATAAGCAACATGTATTACTGTGTTACTAGACCAATTTGAAATAGAAAATAATCACCAGAAAAGTCTGAGCATATGCTTACCTCACCACACTTTTGCTGCATGCCAGTTCATTGATCAGGAAAGCCAGAACTGAGGCTTTCTGTGCCGGAGTGTGAGCCTGAAAAGCTTTGGTCTTCAGGCTTTCAGTAAGCTCAGTCTGTCCACAGTGCGCTTCCATAAAGATCTGCAAAATCTCGGAAACATTGTCTCGATTCACACCAACGTTCAGCAAATGTTCTCCAAGAGCTGTTTTGGCCTATAAAAGTTTGGCATTTTTATCAGCATAAGAACTGACAATGACTCATCACATACAAACAATAAGACTTTTAAATATTGGAATTATATGAAGATATTACTGACAAGGGCTTCATTCACATTTTTGATGAAATGGAGAAAAAAATAGTCAACAAGTGATTAGACAAGTTTTCAAGTACTTGTAATTTTTCCTTTTTATTCCTGCTTCAAACCTTGAAAATTATATTAATACATAGCTAAGAGTTGTATGAAAAGCTTAAAATATCCAACAATGGTAGAAATGCATGGCTCTGAAATATTTGGATTGATTCTTTCCTAAAGGATAAAGGAATAAAAGTAATATAATTAAAATCTGCAAAATAATAAAGAGCAAGAACAAGATGAGCAAGGAATTTGCTCACCAAATCTTCAAATATTATAGTGGAAGACACTGACTCTTAAATGAGATTAAGTACTTCTGTTAAAGGGAAAATTAATATGTAATAAATAAATAATATTAACATTGTATCAGCACACGAGGAAAAGCATGTGGATAATTTACAAATGACTACTAGAAAAAAATCAGGTAAAGATTACCAAAAGATAAAAAATTCTGAGTCCTTGAAATAATTCTGGAGTAATAGCAAGAAAAAACTGTTTGCATTTCAGTATACGAATAAATGACAAAATTACCAAACAAACAAAATGGGCTACAAAGATTATACACAGTATGATTAAAAATTTTCTTTTAATAGAGTGCCAAGGAATGCAATAAAATACTATTGGTCATCTCTGAATGGTGACATTAGTGTAATTAATTTTTTTTTCTTGTGGTAGTCTGTTCACTTCAAATTTTTCTATAAGCAACATGTATTACTGTGTTACTAGACCAATTTGAAATAGAAAATAATCACCAGAAAAGTCTGAGCATATGCTTACCTCACCACACTTTTGCTGCATGCCAGTTCATTGATCAGGAAAGCCAGAACTGAGGCTTTCTGTGCCGGAGTGTGAGCCTGAAAAGCTTTGGTCTTCAGGCTTTCAGTAAGCTCAGTCTGTCCACAGTGCGCTTCCATAAAGATCTGCAAAATCTCGGAAACATTGTCTCGATTCACACCAACGTTCAGCAAATGTTCTCCAAGAGCTGTTTTGGCCTATAAAAGTTTGGCATTTTTATCAGCATAAGAACTGACAATGACTCATCACATACAAACAATAAGACTTTTAAATATTGGAATTATATGAAGATATTACTGACAAGGGCTTCATTCACATTTTTGATGAAATGGAGAAAAAAATAGTCAACAAGTGATTAGACAAGTTTTCAAGTACTTGTAATTTTTCTATTCCTGCTTCAAACCTTTGGTTAAAAGTTAGGTGGGGAGGAGTGTATGCAAACTTGTGGTTAAAAATGATCTTGTCATACCTTCTCTGACTGCAGAAACTATCCGAAGGTTTTCCAGGCTTTATCTATCAGTGGTGGGGAGCGAGGGGTTGAAGAGTGTTTATTATTATTGTGTTTTCCTGCCCTACGGTGTCATGGATTTTATTGCCTGGTATGCTGAATGAATAAGGAGATGGAGGAAGAAGCAACAGGTGTGTCTGGAGGCTTCTCTCTCTACAATATTATCTACAGTAAAACTAACTGAAATGTGTATCTTAATTGGAAGATTAATCTGAACTTATTGAGTATCCACTTAGCAGTATAGAGGCATAACATGCAGTTCTGTAGCCTCAGTTATTCAGTGATTCAAAGAGAACAGAGTATAATTTCAGAGGGCACACATATATCTTGCTGCTTTACAAAGTAAGAATTCTCTATTTTGCTGAATATTACTTGGAAATTTCTTATATTAGTTTGGTTTTTGACAAAAGCTAAAGGAAAAAAAAGTAATTTGGGAATGATTTACATTCCGTAGGCTTTATGAACCAGGTTTTTCTAAGTTTGTACCAACTGTACCTTGAAGCAAATAATCTAACTTTGTGAGAAGTTATATAGAAAAAACTTGGGTAAGTCTATACAATCCTTTGCTAATATGCTAGTCAGCTATTAATGCACTGATAGTACAAATTAAAAAAAATATATATTTTGGTTTTTTACCTTGTATCCTGTAATTAGACCTGGATCACATACAGCAGCTGAGAGGAGCCTCACAAGCAAGTCTTGTACTTCACCCATGCTGTCCCCTATATTTAGCAATCCCTCTTGAAGAACACTCAGGTTTGGAACATCAATATTCACATCAAAGCCCAAAACTTTACCAAAGTTTCGTAAGAACTGCACCACCATGAGACAGTCTGAAAATGTACTTCCAGAGAGAACAAGTCCTGGAATACGAGGCAACTCTGGCAAAGGCTGAGAATAAAAGAAAGAAAAAAAAAAATTAAAATTTTGATGAATGTGTAATTAGACAAGTTTTCAAGTACTTGTAATTTTTCTATTCCTGCTTCAAACCTTTGGTTAAAAGTTAGGTGGGGAGGAGTGTATGCAAACTTGTGGTTAAAAATGATCTTGTCATACCTTCTCTGACTGCAGAAACTATCCGAAGGTTTTCCAGGCTTTATCTATCAGTGGTGGGGAGCGAGGGGTTGAAGAGTGTTTATTATTATTGTGTTTTCCTGCCCTACGGTGTCATGGATTTTATTGCCTGGTATGCTGAATGAATAAGGAGATGGAGGAAGAAGCAACAGGTGTGTCTGGAGGCTTCTCTCTCTACAATATTATCTACAGTAAAACTAACTGAAATGTGTATCTTAATTGGAAGATTAATCTGAACTTATTGAGTATCCACTTAGCAGTATAGAGGCATAACATGCAGTTCTGTAGCCTCAGTTATTCAGTGATTCAAAGAGAACAGAGTATAATTTCAGAGGGCACACATATATCTTGCTGCTTTACAAAGTAAGAATTCTCTATTTTGCTGAATATTACTTGGAAATTTCTTATATTAGTTTGGTTTTGACAAAAGCTAAAGGAAAAAAAAGTAATTTGGGAATGATTTACATTCCGTAGGCTTTATGAACCAGGTTTTTCTAAGTTTGTACCAACTGTACCTTGAAGCAAATAATCTAACTTTGTGAGAAGTTATATAGAAAAAACTTGGGTAAGTCTATACAATCCTTTGCTAATATGCTAGTCAGCTATTAATGCACTGATAGTACAAATTAAAAAAAATATATATTTTGGTTTTTTACCTTGTATCCTGTAATTAGACCTGGATCACATACAGCAGCTGAGAGGAGCCTCACAAGCAAGTCTTGTACTTCACCCATGCTGTCCCCTATATTTAGCAATCCCTCTTGAAGAACACTCAGGTTTGGAACATCAATATTCACATCAAAGCCCAAAACTTTACCAAAGTTTCGTAAGAACTGCACCACCATGAGACAGTCTGAAAATGTACTTCCAGAGAGAACAAGTCCTGGAATACGAGGCAACTCTGGCAAAGGCTGAGAATAAAAGAAAGAAAAAAAAAAAAATTAAAAGCCATGATTTTATATCTTCTGAAGTAAGGTAAATTGCTGTTTTTCCTTTTCCAGTGATTTTTGCTCTGGATTGCAAATTCCTTGGGGGGATTTCTATAACTTCCTGGTATTGATCATAGAATCCTGAGCACAAGTAACCATTTCAGCTGAACTCAGCACTACCTTCCATCTCTACAAAAGAGAACACTAAATTTAACCTACATATTGACAAAACACAGCTTACAAAATAGAGCAAAAATTAGATGACATAAGAAATACGTACCTCATAATTACTTTACTATGAACAAACTCAAGAGGGCACATGCAATAGTTAACTTCTTCTAATGAGGTAGACTGATTTTATTTATAATTCACATTTTCGGGGAGCTCAGAAACTAAGAGTGTGCACCTGTGGGCTGCACAGTTGGAGAGAGAGGTACCAGCATTGGCTAATGAATGCAAATAAATTACTAGGTCCACATAACCAGAACCTTCGATACTAGCAAGAACCCAGTAATAGTGCAACTGTCAGTCGTTAGGTTTCCTGTGTATAGCAAAACACTGAATTTCAGGATTAAAGTGAGAGCGTTGTCTCTTCTGCTATTTCTCAAATATGCTCACATATGAATATCTTAATGACTAAATTGCACTGTCAGTTGGCATGGATATTTTGAAAATTAAATACATAACTTAAATGAAAAACATTTTCATCCATGAATAGGATTCAATAAACATACTTTCAATTTTGTCTGGGAAAAATGTGGCTTATAAATATTTCTATCTGAATTGGTCCATGTTCTATTCTGCACTTGGTAAAATAACTAAAGACTTTTCTACTAATAGTGTGTGAAAACACAGAACTATGGATAATGGCTGATATCACACAAACCTTCTGTTACATATGAAAGCCATTTACTTCTGAGTCTTCTTTTTTCCTGAATCATATGAAACATACGCAATTCCATATGATTCTAAAAATTTATAAAACAAATTAACAAAAGTAAAGCTTAAAAAGGATTTATAAATATTTGATATAGCCTATATGGATTTAAATGAAAATAAAAGATAATTTATGATAATTCAGGATTTAAAAAATGATAATTTAAGATTAGAAAGAAAATAAAGCTCATTCAGGATTCAAAAAATTGCTTTCCATGAGCTTATTCACTATGTTAACTAACCACTAGACCCATTTCGTGCTTAGGAAATTTTAAACATCCAACTGACTAAAAATAGAATGTATACCTTCATTCTTATTTAAAAGCATTTATGCTAAGTAAATAAATAGAATATTAATAACATTAAATTTCCCACATGGGCACTAGAAGTTTGGGCTTCCCTGGTGACTCAGAGGTAAAGAATCTGCCTGCCAGTGCAGGAAATACAGGTTTAATCCCTAGGTTGGGAAGACTCCCTGGAGAAGAAAATGGCAACCCACTCCAGTATTCTTGCCTGGGAAACCCCATGGACAGAGGAACCTCCCAGGATATATAATCCATGGGGTCACAAAACAGTCAGACATGACTTAGCAACTAAATAACACTAGAAGTTTGCTTTAAGTACCTTCGAAAAGAGCTTGCATAATCAAGATAATCATTATCTGTATATCATAAGGCATATTAGTAAATATAGATGCTACTGACCAAGTATAACTATTATATAATTGAGACAAAATTATGGAGATGATATGCATTGACAGAAATTTTCAGGACTACTATCTTAACTAGAGCCAAACATAATTGATTTCTACTCATTAGTATGAGAAATCATGCCAACTGTTAACAATGATTCTGCTCTTTCCAAGCTGGTACTTGTAATGTATTTTAGCAACATTACAAATCTGTGAAGCATTATGGAAGAGAAAACACACATGAGGTACTTTGGCTGGACACACTTCTTGACTTTCAGTGTCATAAACAGTATGGGTTCTGGAGTTTAACAAACTGAGGCCTGAATCCAAGTTGCCACTTACAAGCTGTATAATCTTGGGCAAGTGCCTTAACCTGTGTTTCACGTTTTCACATCTGTAAATGGAAATTAATACCAGTTCTACAGGATTGTGGTGAGGACTAAATGAGAGAATTCACTTAAACCACTTAGCACAGTGCCTGACGTGTACTGGTGGTTTAATCACTAAGTCGTGTCTGACTCTTGTGAACCCATGAACTGTAGCTTGCCAAGCTCCTCTGTCTATGGGATTTTCTAGGCAAGAATATTGGAGTGGGCTGCCATTTCCTTCTCACATACTAAACATACTCAATAGTTAGCTACCCCTACTAAAGCACTGAAGGAGGTTGTAACAGATTTAAATATCCTAATTTATTTAAATATCTATGGAGGACGGAGGAAGAAGTTAGATCTTCCTGTACCTTCATGCCTAGGAAGGAACAAGTAAAACACAGAAATCCTATTTCTTTTTTTTTTTTTTCATTCTTTTATTTGGGGGCGGGTAAGTTGAGGAGGGAGGGGGGCGGGCGGGCCACTTCTATGGGTCTTTCATTCATCTATTTTCATCCATCTTTGCTCTTTGGCCCGTGTGGGCCTCCCATCACAGTGGCCTCTGTTGTCGCAGAGCACCGGCTCTGGGCGCATGCGCTCCAGAGCTCCGGCTTGGTTATTGGACACATCGGTCCAGCCGCTCCGCTGCACGTGCGATCTTCCCAGGCCAGGGATGGAACTGGGCGCCCCTTGCACTGCAAGGCGGTGTCCTCACCCACTGGACCACCAGGGAAGCCCCAGAAATCCTATTTCTATAATTAATTTTTATAGATTTCTGCTATATTTCTATTTAAATTAAAAATGTTTGCAGTGCTATTAAGAACTGCCATTATCAGCACAGGGCTCTAGAGCAGTTTACCGGTAGCCATCCAGGAGAGAGAGATTAACCTAGACTTGGGAATCCATGCTCTAGTTAAAAACATGGGGCTGTCATAAAGGCAGTTCTGACAAAGAAATCAGGTGAGCACACACGCAAAAATTCAAATTTCTTAACGAAATGGTTTAGGTGATAAATTACCTTTTGATCTGCTAAGCACATGTCTTCATTAGGCTTCTTTAGTTCCTTTGCCATTTCTAATTCTAATCTTCGTTGCTCTAGTTTACGTTCTTTATTTAATCTTTTCTCATCACGTTTTTCTTGCTTCAATCGTTCTTTTTCCTTAAAAAGAAAACCGTGTCCACATACTCTCTTTAATCACTGTATATATTTAAAATACCTCCAGTGAAAATTTAAAAAGTGATCACAATGCTATTTCCATGACCAAAATTCTCTTAGAATGTTTAGGGACAGTCTTGAAACTACAAAGAAACATTGATACTTTGCTTTTAAGTGTTTTTACCCTTTTAGTGCCAAAATAATCTTATGATTTAGGTATATATGCATATATTCTAAATATAAACATTAGTTTCAACCCAGATTATTTCATTATTCAAAATTTATTCAATCATTTCCCAGGTTATAAGAATAACATATTAATAAAAGGTATATAAAATGAACATGGGCAAGTAAATATTTATTTTAAAAAGTTAACTAGTATTAATGAAAATTTTTGTGTATCTCTAGCAAATAAGATTTACAGCATAAATATGATTATGCAAAAAAATGATTTCAAAAGTGAATTAGCTAGTCTTAAGATGTGCATCTATGATGAAATAAAAATATCTGCCACTTTAAACAGCACTTAAAAGAAGATTACATGGGTTCTGAATGGAATTCCAAAAGTGTTAAAAATATCTTGGGCAATGGCAACAATATAGAAATGATAATTTTGTTTCCCTCTTATAGAGGATGACATTCTTTGGGAAGAAGTGATTCTCTATAATACTGTGTCATTATCTTATTGTCATACCTTAAATACAATTCTCTTTTTAAACTGAAGTATAACTGATTAACAATATTATGTTTGTTTCACATGTACAACACAGTAATCTGATATTTATACACATTATGAAATAAATACCATAAACAAGTTTAGTTACCATGTCACCGAAGTTATTACAATATTTCTGACTGTGTTCCTTATGGTGTACATTACATCCCCATGACTTATTTATTTCATAATGGGACTTTTTAATCCCTTCACGTATTTCAACAATCCCCCACAACCCTTCTGCGACTCTGTCAAATGCTAGTCTGTTCTCTGTATCTGTGAGTTTGTTTGTTGTCTTATGTTTGCTTGTTCTGTTTTCAGGTTTTATGTATAAGTGAAATACAGCATTTGTCTTTGCAGACATATTTCACTTAACACAGTACACTCTAGGCCCACTCACACTGTCACAAGTGGAAAGATTTCATTCTTATATATACCTATTCTTCATCCATTCATCTTCTGATTACACTGGGCTTTTGTAACTATCTGCAATGAACATAGGGGTGCATGCATCTTTCTGAATTTGTGTTTTCATTTTCTTTGGATAAATACCCAGAGGTGGGACTGCTGAACCATATGGTAGTTTTATTTTTCAGAAACCACCACATTGCTATTTACAGTTGCTGCACGCATTTATGGTCCCACCTAAAGTGTGCAAGTATTCCCTTTCTACACTTCCTTGCCAACACCTATTCCCAGATTATTTCATTATTCAAAATTTATTCAATCATTTCCCAGGTTATAAGAATAACATATTAATAAAAGGTATATAAAATGAACATGGGCAAGTAAATATTTATTTTAAAAAGTTAACTAGTATTAATGAAAATTTTTGTGTATCTCTAGCAAATAAGATTTACAGCATAAATATGATTATGCAAAAAAATGATTTCAAAAGTGAATTAGCTAGTCTTAAGATGTGCATCTATGATGAAATAAAAATATCTGCCACTTTAAACAGCACTTAAAAGAAGATTACATGGGTTCTGAATGGAATTCCAAAAGTGTTAAAAATATCTTGGGCAATGGCAACAATATAGAAATGATAATTTTGTTTCCCTCTTATAGAGGATGACATTCTTTGGGAAGAAGTGATTCTCTATAATACTGTGTCATTATCTTATTGTCATACCTTAAATACAATTCTCTTTTTAAACTGAAGTATAACTGATTAACAATATTATGTTTGTTTCACATGTACAACACAGTAATCTGATATTTATACACATTATGAAATAAATACCATAAACAAGTTTAGTTACCATGTCACCGAAGTTATTACAATATTTCTGACTGTGTTCCTTATGGTGTACATTACATCCCCATGACTTATTTATTTCATAATGGGACTTTTTAATCCCTTCACGTATTTCAACAATCCCCCACAACCCTTCTGCGACTCTGTCAAATGCTAGTCTGTTCTCTGTATCTGTGAGTTTGTTTGTTGTCTTATGTTTGCTTGTTCTGTTTTCAGGTTTTATGTATAAGTGAAATACAGCATTTGTCTTTGCAGACATATTTCACTTAACACAGTACACTCTAGGCCCACTCACACTGTCACAAGTGGAAAGATTTCATTCTTATATATACCTATTCTTCATCCATTCATCTTCTGATTACACTGGGCTTTTGTAACTATCTGCAATGAACATAGGGGTGCATGCATCTTTCTGAATTTGTGTTTTCATTTTCTTTGGATAAATACCCAGAGGTGGGACTGCTGAACCATATGGTAGTTTTATTTTTCAGAAACCACCACATTGCTATTTACAGTTGCTGCACGCATTTATGGTCCCACCTAAAGTGTGCAAGTATTCCCTTTTCTACACTTCCTTGCCAACACCTATTACTTATGTTTTTGATAATACACATTTTGACAGGTATGAGGTTATATCTTATTGTCCTCTGTCCAATCAAATATAATTCTTATTTATTAGAGAAGTAATAATATAGACATATGATAGAGAAAGACAATAATGATGATTCTAACCTGTTATACATCTTTCAATTTTATTTTTACCAAAATAAAGCCTAAATACTTATTGAATTAGAACTCTCTTCCTTTCCAAACTTGTCTCCAACTTTTACATTCTATGTAAATTTAGTCAAACTATTTTCTATTCCTGACAGACATCTATTGTTTCCTCACCTTCTTAAACTGGTGACTCTAACCATCTCCATTTTGCATAGCTAAACTAAAAACCACTGCCTCCTTCCTATTACTAACTTCTCTTACCTAATAAGAGTTCTTATCTATAATTGTAACTTAGCACCATTCCTTCCTGGAGCATGTCAGCATTTCTGCCCATAACTTAACCATCTCCATTTCAGTTACCACTGGTAAGAGAGCACACTGACTGTTGTGGCAGAGCGTGCCAAGAGGGAAACAGAGGAATGGAGAAGTAGACTCCCAGCCAAGAGCTGAGAAAGCATGACCAGACTGTAGGTTGCATGCTGGGTAGGTGCTGGGAACTATGACACACAGTCAGAGGTCATGTCATGAGGGCTTTGGTATATGATATGCTCAGATTATTGCTCATTTTTATACTGCATCAATTACTGATTCATGCAGACATTTGGGAAGGAAATTATAAAAAAGCTGTATTAAGAAATTATTGGCACCAAAAATGTTGTACAATTAATCTTTTCAATTATAAACTAAAAGCAGGTTCTGAGGGTATAAAGACATAAAATACACACAATTAACAGGGAACAATCCCACAATGCAATAGAGATTTTCAAATCAAATTATCATTGATAGAACAATTTTGTTTTCTGTAAATGGATTTTCAATTTTTAAATGCATTAGATGTTGCTCTAAGTACTTTTCCAAAGAAGAGAAGACAAACTTCGTGGTCACTTACCAGCTTAATGAATTACTATCACTAATTGGGAAAACATATTAAATGTCTCATAAATTTCAAAATAGCTGGTATAAATTTTTCTACTATGTACAACTAACCCAGAATTCTTAATGATGTTTTAATAGTAATCATAAATAATTGAGACTTTCCTACTATTCGCGAGGAACTGTTGAAAATGGTTGTCATTTCTTTTCAAAAGGAAAGGTCATGTGTTAAGCTCTTTTCACTATGATAACCTCACAGTAGTGGTAACCTGAGGGTATGCACACCCTTCAGTGATATGCAGACAATGAGTTACGGTGCATTAAATGCTATGAGATAAAGGGGTTTTATATTCTTGGCTATTATTTTTACCTAGGGATATGTAGTATTTTTCAAATTAAAGCATAGCCATAATATGGAATACAATGTAAATACGACATCTATATTTTAAAATAAAAAGAGAAATCTGCAAGAAATCTTAGAAATTTATAGGACTTTTATTACTTAAAAAAAAATCCACTCCCTCAATGAGATCCTTTAAGAAAACATGGAGTCTCTAAACTGCATTAGTTTATTAACCAATTTTTTTAGTGACTTTTATTGAATTGTATAGGACTGAAACAAATTCCACAGTTCTAGTACAAAATGACTCTCGAAGAACCAGAGATTATAGGATTCCCTCAATGATTATCTGATATTTAAAATGGTATATAAAGATTCACAGTCCAGCCTCACACAAGTTCTGGTCTCACATCTTATGATTCTCAGTGTATTTACCACACTCTAGGCTCATTTGAGGGCTTTGGTATATGATATGCTCAGATTATTGCTCATTTTATACTGCATCAATTACTGATTCATGCAGACATTTGGGAAGGAAATTATAAAAAAGCTGTATTAAGAAATTATTGGCACCAAAAATGTTGTACAATTAATCTTTTCAATTATAAACTAAAAGCAGGTTCTGAGGGTATAAAGACATAAAATACACACAATTAACAGGGAACAATCCCACAATGCAATAGAGATTTTCAAATCAAATTATCATTGATAGAACAATTTTGTTTTCTGTAAATGGATTTTCAATTTTTAAATGCATTAGATGTTGCTCTAAGTACTTTTCCAAAGAAGAGAAGACAAACTTCGTGGTCACTTACCAGCTTAATGAATTACTATCACTAATTGGGAAAACATATTAAATGTCTCATAAATTTCAAAATAGCTGGTATAAATTTTTCTACTATGTACAACTAACCCAGAATTCTTAATGATGTTTTAATAGTAATCATAAATAATTGAGACTTTCCTACTATTCGCGAGGAACTGTTGAAAATGGTTGTCATTTCTTTTCAAAAGGAAAGGTCATGTGTTAAGCTCTTTTCACTATGATAACCTCACAGTAGTGGTAACCTGAGGGTATGCACACCCTTCAGTGATATGCAGACAATGAGTTACGTGCATTAAATGCTATGAGATAAAGGGGTTTTATATTCTTGGCTATTATTTTTACCTAGGGATATGTAGTATTTTCAAATTAAAGCATAGCCATAATATGGAATACAATGTAAATACGACATCTATATTTTAAAATAAAAAGAGAAATCTGCAAGAAATCTTAGAAATTTATAGGACTTTTATTACTTAAAAAAAAATCCACTCCCTCAATGAGATCCTTTAAGAAAACATGGAGTCTCTAAACTGCATTAGTTTATTAACCAATTTTTTTAGTGACTTTTATTGAATTGTATAGGACTGAAACAAATTCCACAGTTCTAGTACAAAATGACTCTCGAAGAACCAGAGATTATAGGATTCCCTCAATGATTATCTGATATTTAAAATGGTATATAAAGATTCACAGTCCAGCCTCACACAAGTTCTGGTCTCACATCTTATGATTCTCAGTGTATTTACCACACTCTAGGCTCACTGTGTGATACCTGTGTTGAAGAGACAGTGTAACCAGTTTGAGGTAATGCTTGGATGATGATGATAATGATCATAAAGAGGAGAAATAAGAAGGAAGAGGAGGCAGAGAAGAAGGAGGTGAAGAAGAGGGAAAGGAAGAGGAGGAGAAGCAATAAAGCCAAGAGAGCCATATACACAAAGTTCAGATCCACTAACCCTCTCTTCTCACCATCCTCTCCATAGGCCCCTTGAGGTTCTGTTTAGTTACAGCACTGTACCTATGTACCTGTCAGTCACTCTGCCTGGAATGCACAGTCCCTTCTTCTTGACACAAAAATAAAGGCTGAAAGTGAAGAGGAACTGAAGAGCCTCTTCGATAAAGGTGAAAGAGGAGAGAGAAAAAGCTGGCTTAAAACTCAACATTCAAAAAAATGCCCTATCACTTCATGACAAATAGATGGAGAAAATATGGAAATAGTCCCAGATTTCATTTTCTTGGACTCCAAAATCACTGCGGATGACGACTGCAGCCACAAAATTAAAAGATGCTTGCTCCTTGGAAAAATAGAAATACCTAGACAGAGGATTAAAAAGTAGGAACATCACTTTGCCAACAAAGGTCTATATAGTCAAAGCTATGGCTTTTCCAGGAGTCATGTATGAATGTGAGAGTTGGACCATAAAGAAGGCAGAGTGCTGAAGAACAGATGCTTGTGAACTATGGTGCTGAAGAAAACCCTTGAGAGTCCTTGGGCAGCAAGGAGATTAAACCAGTTAATCCTAAAGGAAATCAATCCTGAATATTCATAGGAAGGATTGGTGCTGAAGCTGAAGCTTCAATACTTTGGCCATCTGATGGGAAGAGCTGACTCACTGGAAAAGACTCTGATGCTGGTAAAGACTGAGGGCAAGAGGAGAAGAGGGCGACAGAGGATGAGATGGTTGGATGGCATCACTGACTCAAAGGACATGAGTTTGAGCAAACTCAGGGAGATGGTGAATGACAGGGAAGCATGGTGTGCTGCAGTTCATGGGGTCACAAAGAGTCGGACATGGCTTAGCGACTGAATAACAACAACAAAATGCTGTGTTTTTATTTTTCCCACAATTAGTTTACGAGTTTTAATATTTCCTTTTGAGCCTCCACATAACTTATTGTAGCATTTATTGCACGCAGTGACAATTATTTGTTTAAAGTTGATTTCTCCCACTGTAGTGACAGTTTCTTCTATAAGTTAGAGGAACAAATTTATTTGCCTCTTTTTTTTTTTTTTAAGATTTATTTATTTATTTATTTTGGGCGGGGGTCGGGTTGGGGAGGGAGGGGTGCGGGCGGGCCACTTCTATTGGTCTTTCATTTTTTCATTTTCATCCGTCTTTGTTCTTTGGCTCCTGTGGGCCTCCCATCGCGGTGGCGTCTGTTGTTGCAGAGCACCGGCTCTGAGCGCATGCGCTCCAGAGCTCCGGCTCGGTAATTGGACACATTGGTCCAGCCGCTCCGCAGCACGTGGGATCTTCCTAGGCCAGGGATGGAACCGGCGCCCCTTGCACTGCAAGGCGGTGTCCTTACCCACTGGACCACCAGGGGAAGCCCTTATTTGCCTCTTTATATGGACATATTCAATTCCAAGCAGTTCAATTTTGCCAGAAACACTCAGGAGAGTTTCTAATGATATTATCTTTCTCTCTAACACTGAAGCCTGTATCAGTTCAATTTTCCTCTCCCACTGGTCTAAACATTTTTATTTCCAACTATAACAGTTATCATATGTCTCTAATGTCATATACAATGTACTTTAGCATATAAAATTTGTTTAAGCACTGATTGATTTGCTGAATGAATAAATCTACAAATGCCACATTGTTTATATTTCAAGGCAATAACTTAGATTGTCTACAAATGACTATGATATATAGCACCTGACTATATTTTAGATTGACTATAAATAATTACAAGCAAATTAGAATGTCTCTTTCTATTTTTTTGGTCTTCATTCCTAGCTATCCCTGTCTTATCATGCTGAGATTTATGAAATAAATATGGATCCTTGAAACATATCTCATTCATAATAAAATATCTTATCACCTTAATTATAAGTAAAGAAATGTTCTTATGAAAATATTACTAATATCTCACAGAAGAAGTCAGTTAAATTTCATCTCAAAATTGAAATACCTTTTGATAACAAATATCTTAAATTTAGATTATACTACACAGACTAAGATACACAGGGTGACAAATTTATTCTATTTTAAAATTATAGAAGTTTAAAAACTAAACAATGAGTGTGATAGGACGATCTGTCATTATAAAGTTTTACAACTCATCAGACTGCAAAACAGGCCATGCTGCAAAGATGCCTATGTTTCTGTATTTTACGATTCTACTGGGTCTCTTAGGTATTTGCTCTGGGCATAATTAGGGGAATACATTTCTTTGACAGTGACTCGTACTTAAATTTCAAAGATATAAATATTATTTAAGAGACACAGATTTAGCGTCTGTTGTTGCAGAGCACCGGCTCTGAGCGCATGCGCTCCAGAGCTCCGGCTCGGTAATTGGACACATTGGTCCAGCCGCTCCGCAGCACGTGGGATCTTCCTAGGCCAGGGATGGAACCGGCGCCCCTTGCACTGCAAGGCGGTGTCCTTACCCACTGGACCACCAGGGGAAGCCCTTATTTGCCTCTTTATATGGACATATTCAATTCCAAGCAGTTCAATTTTGCCAGAAACACTCAGGAGAGTTTCTAATGATATTATCTTTCTCTCTAACACTGAAGCCTGTATCAGTTCAATTTTCCTCTCCCACTGGTCTAAACATTTTTATTTCCAACTATAACAGTTATCATATGTCTCTAATGTCATATACAATGTACTTTAGCATATAAAATTTGTTTAAGCACTGATTGATTTGCTGAATGAATAAATCTACAAATGCCACATTGTTTATATTTCAAGGCAATAACTTAGATTGTCTACAAATGACTATGATATATAGCACCTGACTATATTTTAGATTGACTATAAATAATTACAAGCAAATTAGAATGTCTCTTTCTATTTTTTTGGTCTTCATTCCTAGCTATCCCTGTCTTATCATGCTGAGATTTATGAAATAAATATGGATCCTTGAAACATATCTCATTCATAATAAAATATCTTATCACCTTAATTATAAGTAAAGAAATGTTCTTATGAAAATATTACTAATATCTCACAGAAGAAGTCAGTTAAATTTCATCTCAAAATTGAAATACCTTTTGATAACAAATATCTTAAATTTAGATTATACTACACAGACTAAGATACACAGGGTGACAAATTTATTCTATTTTAAAATTATAGAAGTTTAAAAACTAAACAATGAGTGTGATAGGACGATCTGTCATTATAAAGTTTTACAACTCATCAGACTGCAAAACAGGCCATGCTGCAAAGATGCCTATGTTTCTGTATTTTACGATTCTACTGGGTCTCTTAGGTATTTGCTCTGGGCATAATTAGGGGAATACATTTCTTTGACAGTGACTCGTACTTAAATTTCAAAGATATAAATATTATTTAAGAGACACAGATTTACCTTAGGGTGCAAGAAAAGCAAAAGTGTAAATAAGATTAATAACACAAATCATTTATAGATGACAGATATAAAGAATAAAAGTGATACTATTTTATGTTACATATTGAGTATGAGCAGAAAAATCAGGATAATTTTTTTAAGGACCTATTTTTACCTTTAAAATGTAAAAACTTTAAGTTTAAACAAATGAAAAATTATGAATCTATGATAAAAGAAATCCTTATATTATAAATTTTTAATAAAATTGTACTCTATTTACATTATATATTATTGTATTTCACAGGTATAAAATATTATTTAAAAAGAAAACTTCCACTTATCACTTTTTCATAAAATCCATGAAAGTATTACAAAAAAACAAATGTCAGCACTTAATTTAGATTGTTGCTTAGTTGCTAAGTCATGTCCAACTGGTTTGCAAACCCATGAACTATAGCCTGCCAGGCTTCTCTGTCCATGGGATTTTCCAGGCAAAAAGACTGGAGTGGGTTGCTATTTCCTTCTCCAGGGGATTTTCCTGACCTGAGACAGAACCCAACTTTTCCTGAATAGCAGGTGGATTCTTCTACCCCTGAGCCACCAGGGAAGCCCTTACTGGAGATTAAGTATTGTTAATTATTTTTAGAGTAGCTATTACTATGTTAATATCTTCTAAATTAAAATTGTTAATAATTCTTGTCAGATAGAGACTTTAATGTATATAAATTACATTGATAATAATTCTTTCCAAAATTGTGTGTGTATCCTTTAAATGTGTATGACATTTAATATTTTTCTGAATAGTTAATATAAAACCATTTTACATGTTTTTACAGATAACCTAATTCTAACATTGAAATTAAGTATATTATATAAAGTACAACATACAAGGATGTCATAAAAGTACAGACTGCAATAGAAAACTGGGTTTACCCAGTGTAAATAGAACTGTCTACATGGCCAATTCTACTTTTTATTTTTCACTAAATAATGATTAGTATAAATAAAGGATTATTAAAATATTCTCATGACTTGACGGGTTATATATTTTTTCTGTGTTCAAATTATTAAGATGACTTCTGAAACCTGAACTACTCTCTTCTGTTTTACCATTTTGTTGCCTAAAGTGCTGACACAGTCATTCCATAACAGATGTATGTTTAACAACCTTTTGTGGTTTATTGATCCTTGGGGAGATATACAAAAGACTCTGTTACGATTACTCTGGTTGATTATTCAGATAATATGATTAAAGTGTTTATGAATTTGTGACGGACATAATTTGAAGCTTTTTATAAATGAAAACAGATTTTGAGCTACTTTGTCACACTGCTTAAGCCAACATAAGTTTCCAATGACTAGTAATAATGAAAGCATGTTTATCTAGTAAGTCTTATATGAGCTTATAAACCCTTTTTTATTCATGAGGCTAAAAATAATTCTTTCTTATACTATGCTACAATGTTATAAAATATCTATGAACTATGATAATATATTAGAATTAATATAATAAAAATAAATAAAATAATTTATATGTCTGAAAATTCTTACTAATTATAGATTAAAGGGAAAACTATAAAAATTAGATTTCTAAATTAGGGAACCACTATAAATTTAGGATTGTTTTAGTGAAAAATGTATTAAGTTAATATTAAATCAGAAAGTAAGATCAGTGCAATGTACCCAAAGAAACATAAAAATGCTATTTGTGTTACCTTTTTACTTTGATGGTTATGAGGAGTTTCTTGGAATAAATTGAGATGTTATAGGACATTTTTAGTTAACAAGGTAAAAGCAATTTTTTAACCTCACAAATTTTAAAATATTACCTATAACATCTTATATTTTCTTCACAACTTAATAATTCAATTTTAAAAGAATTAAATTTTAGATATTAAGGTTACACTAGTATATTTCAGAATTTTGAATTGGCCTTTTGGCTTTAACATTACAATAAAGTTTGTTATAATAACTTAAGTATATTATATAAAGTACAACATACAAGGATGTCATAAAAGTACAGACTGCAATAGAAAACTGGGTTTACCCAGTGTAAATAGAACTGTCTACATGGCCAATTCTACTTTTTATTTTTCACTAAATAATGATTAGTATAAATAAAGGATTATTAAAATATTCTCATGACTTGACGGGTTATATATTTTTCTGTGTTCAAATTATTAAGATGACTTCTGAAACCTGAACTACTCTCTTCTGTTTTACCATTTTGTTGCCTAAAGTGCTGACACAGTCATTCCATAACAGATGTATGTTTAACAACCTTTTGTGGTTTATTGATCCTTGGGGAGATATACAAAAGACTCTGTTACGATTACTCTGGTTGATTATTCAGATAATATGATTAAAGTGTTTATGAATTTGTGACGGACATAATTTGAAGCTTTTTATAAATGAAAACAGATTTTGAGCTACTTTGTCACACTGCTTAAGCCAACATAAGTTTCCAATGACTAGTAATAATGAAAGCATGTTTATCTAGTAAGTCTTATATGAGCTTATAAACCCTTTTTTATTCATGAGGCTAAAAATAATTCTTTCTTATACTATGCTACAATGTTATAAAATATCTATGAACTATGATAATATATTAGAATTAATATAATAAAAATAAATAAAATAATTTATATGTCTGAAAATTCTTACTAATTATAGATTAAAGGGAAAACTATAAAAATTAGATTTCTAAATTAGGGAACCACTATAAATTTAGGATTGTTTTAGTGAAAAATGTATTAAGTTAATATTAAATCAGAAAGTAAGATCAGTGCAATGTACCCAAAGAAACATAAAAATGCTATTTGTGTTACCTTTTTACTTTGATGGTTATGAGGAGTTTCTTGGAATAAATTGAGATGTTATAGGACATTTTTAGTTAACAAGGTAAAAGCAATTTTTTAACCTCACAAATTTTAAAATATTACCTATAACATCTTATATTTTCTTCACAACTTAATAATTCAATTTTAAAAGAATTAAATTTTAGATATTAAGGTTACACTAGTATATTTCAGAATTTTGAATTGGCCTTGCCTAAGTATTATATGGCTTTAACATTACAATAAAGTTTGTTATAATAACAGTTAATAAAAGAAAAAAATGCAACTGAGCTATGAGGAGGTAGTAAGATAACAGAATATGAAGCCAAGATATGCCCATTATTCTCATGACACTAGTTAAATCTCCATGCTAAGTAATAATGAAGAAATGAACAAGTGCACTGAATAACAGTTTGTTATAGTCACCAAGATTTAAAATATATGGTGAAATTTTTGATTATCAGTACAAAATATAGACCTAGTCACTGCTTATCTGTTTATACTGTGAAGTTTTACCTCTCTGATGTGATAAAAAAAAATCTTTAACATTTTTTGCTTTCCCTGCAGCATCTAATTTAATGTTGTATATATAACAGTATCTTAAGATATTTTTTTAAATAATTGATTACTAAAACCTATAGCTAGCATTCAATAGAGGAAGACAACTTAAAATCTGAATAACTGAAGACTTCCCTAGCAATCCAGTGGTTAAGACTCTGTGCTCCCAAGAAAGGGAGATTGCAGTTTCAATTCCCAGTAAGGGAACCAGGATCCTGAATGTTGCATGGTATGGTCAAAAAAACCCAAAAAACTGAGTAACTGGTAAAATTACCTCGTCCTGTTCACATGTTTATAGTTATCAGAGAATAATAATATCTTAAGCATTCAGTTTTACCTATGGGATTCTCTCAAACATTCTGATAAAGGATTATTTATGACATATGTTACTGTATTATTATATTAAATAATAGTTCTTTAATAAGTGTTTAATGTTAAAAAAATCACCTAGAATGTTTTATTATATAAAGAAAATTTTATAGACTGAAAACATATAATGTACTCTTTCTTTAATGATTTTGTTTTATCCTCAACTTGTTTTCTTAATATTTTAACTGCCCACTTTCATTTTAACTCATTCATTCATTCATTCATTCAGCAACAATTTTCTAAACACCACTATATTGCTAATATCTAATCACAACTCGGAGGATACAATAGTAGACAAGAAAGACAAAATTCCTGTCCTCATAGATCTTACAGTCTGGGAGAAGATAAACTATAAATAAGCATAAAACAAAATAATGGGATAGAGTCTTAGACGTTAGGTATAAGAAAAGGCAAAATTAAGTGTTCTGGGAAGACTTCTTTGATAAGTTAAAATTTGATCTATGATTGAAGAATAAATAAGAAGCAACTGAATATTTGGTGGAAGAACAGTGAACAGGAAAGACCCTTTGTAGGGGAATAATAAAAAGACAAAAATGGCTAGAACATACTCTATCAGGTACAAATTGTACGATGGGCTTTATTACAACTGTAATGAGAAGCCACTGGAGAGTGTTAAGCTATAGTCTAGTTTCTTCTCTGTGAATAGATCACTTTGGCTGCTCTGAGAAGAATGCATAGGGAGCGCTGAGGAAAGTAAGAATGAAAGCAGAGAGAACACACTCTTTAGCTTACCCCACTTTAAGCTATTACTTTATGTTTCTATGTGCATGTGCACTCACAGGTTTTGGTTTAATGTTTTGGCATGGTTTTCTTGACATTTCTTTCCTAATTACTCATGCTTGATATGGGCACCCCTATCAAGAACTTGCATTGCTCCAATACAGGTGGTTTAATTTTCCTTTAGTTTCTTCTCACTTTATCTGATTTATGCTTTTATATCTGTAAGTACTTCAAACTGAAGAGGGAATTATTTTATATGCTATTCATGTTTCTTCTTTCTGAGAATGAAGGTAGCTAGAAGAGGCAGAGCTGTACCTGACTTTTCATATCCCTTTCCAAGTTTTTTTTTTTTTTTTTCTTTTTTGAGCCAACTTTCTGCTACTACTTTTTTTTAAAATTATTATTATTTATTTATTTCTTTTGGGCGGGAGTCGGTTTGGGGAGGGAGGGGAGCGGGTGGGCCACTTCCATTGGTCCTTCATTTCTCTATTTTCGTCCGTCTTTGTTCTTTTGGCTCCTGTGGGCCTCCCATCGCGGTGGCGTCTGTCGTTGCAGAGCGCCACCTCTGGGCGCATGCGTGCCAGAGCTCCGGTTCGGTAATTGGACACATCGGTCCTGCCGCTCCGCGGCACGTGGGATCTTCCCAGGCCAGGGATCGAACCGGCGCCCCTTGCACTGCAAGGCGGTGTCCTTATCCACTGGACCACCAGGGAAAGCCCCCTTTCCAAGTTTTATTGGAAGCATTGTACCTAATTTTACTCTACCAGGTCAAGGGTATATTCTTTTCCCATGAAAGATGCTCTTGGTACTTGAGAGATTCTTAGAAGATTTCACTGTTTTCATTTATCCTATGGCTGCTACCCTTCTACTCAATGCAAATCCTTCTCACCTATCTTGGGTAGCTATTTTTACTCTCTTCCCAGGCAACAGGAGCAAATGCAGGAAACCAGTGGGAGAGGTGTTGACTTTGGGGCCTTCTGTGTACCTCTTAACCTGAGCACTGTTTCCCTTGGATGATCTTTTCTTTCCGTTGGATGATCTGATCTTTACTATTCTCTTGGATGTCTCCATCTACTAAATCCCAGTTTGTCTGGAGATGATGTTCTGAGTTATTGTCATTATTCTGCTTTTCTTTAAGTTTCCCTCTCTAACAGAAAAAATCAGAATGACAAGCCCTAATATTTCTTAGTCCTCTGGTAAACAGAATACTTGCCAAGATAGAACCTGTCTCTTAAGGGATTTTCTAGGTCTTTTCCCTGAATTACTCCCTCAGTTTCCATCTCTCCAGACAGGAGAAATTTAGGTTGAGTTCCCAGGATTTTAATTAATCACCTTCCCTACTCTTCATACCACTGCCTTCAGAAGGGAAAAGAGTTCACAGCCATGGATTCCTGGAATCCATTAGCTTTCTCTTTCATTGCCTGTCATTTTCTCAGAGATTATGGTTATAAATCCATGTTATGATGTTAGATGTAGGGCAGTGGTCCTGGATAAATAACATGTAAGCAGAAAAAACCATCTACATACTAATAAGTAATCTACTGTAGCAAGTAAGTAGGTACTCTTCTAAGAACTTTACACATACCCTCATCCAGACACATATCCATTTAATCGTAAGTACAAACCCTATGAAACAGAAACTAGTATCATCTCCATTTTATAGATGAAAAAATTTGCATCACAGAGAGGTTAAATAATTTCCCCAAGGTCATCTAGTTAAAACGTACTGAAATTAGAATTCAAATCCTGATCATATAGCTACAATGTCCAAGTTCCTAAACAATACACATATTGCGTCTTTATATCGGAAATCTATAATCATAGTTTAAAGCCAGAGCTGAGGTCCAAAATCTGAAATACAGGGCTCTCAACTTCTGGACCAAACTGTCTGATTTTCATTAATTATTAATTATTAAGTGCTTATCCTACTTGATAATCTTATAATCCTAGAAGGTAAGAAGCATTATGTCAATTTAAAAGAAGAAATAACCTGAAGAACTAAAGCAAGTTGGTTTAGAGCCAGCACGGGTACTTGAGTCTATAACTCCAAAGCCCTGGTTATAATGTTGTTGTTTAGTCAGTAAGTCATGTCTGACTCTTCTGTGTCCTCCTGGACTATATAGCCTGCCATGTTCCTTTGTCCATGGGATTTTCCAGGCAAGAATACTGGAGTGGGTTGTCATTTCCTTCTCCAGGGGATCTTCCTAACCCAGGGACTGAAGCCATTTCTCCTGCATTGGCAGGTGGATTCTTTACCACTGAGGCACCAGGGAAGCCCAATTATTACGACCATACCTCTATTCACTAGTTATAATGCACAAAGCATTCCTTTGTAACTTTCTTTAATCATTAACTGATTTTTAGTAAAATGCATTGGCATTTCAATAATTTTTTTGAATTTTTATTTATTTACTTATGGCTATTCTGGGTTTTCACTGCTGCCACAGGCTCTTCTCTAGTTGCAGGGAGTGGGGGCTACTCTCTAGTTGAGGTGAGCAGGCTTCTTATTGCTGTGACTTGTCTTGTGGAACTCAGACTCTAGGGCACATGGCCTCAATAATTGCGGCTCCGAGGCTCTAGAGCACAGGCTCCACAGCTGTGGCTCATGGGCTTAGTTGCTCCGCAGCATGTGGGATCTTCCTGGATCAGGGATGGAACCCGTGTTTCCTGCATTGGCAGGTGAACTCGTCACAACTGAGCTACCAAAGAAGCCCTCGATAATCTTTTTATTCTGAATTATATGGTCAAACTTTTTTGGGCATCACAGAGAGGTTAAAAAATTTTCCCCCAAGGTCATCTAGTTAAAACGTACTGAAATTAGAATTCAAATCCTGATCATATAGCTACAATGTCCAAGTTCCTAAACAATACACATATTGCGTCTTTATATCGGAAATCTATAATCATAGTTTAAAGCCAGAGCTGAGGTCCAAAATCTGAAATACAGGGCTCTCAACTTCTGGACCAAACTGTCTGATTTTCATTAATTATTAATTATTAAGTGCTTATCCTACTTGATAATCTTATAATCCTAGAAGGTAAGAAGCATTATGTCAATTTAAAAGAAGAAATAACCTGAAGAACTAAAGCAAGTTGGTTTAGAGCCAGCACGGGTACTTGAGTCTATAACTCCAAAGCCCTGGTTATAATGTTGTTGTTTAGTCAGTAAGTCATGTCTGACTCTTCTGTGTCCTCCTGGACTATATAGCCTGCCATGTTCCTTTGTCCATGGGATTTTCCAGGCAAGAATACTGGAGTGGGTTGTCATTTCCTTCTCCAGGGGATCTTCCTAACCCAGGGACTGAAGCCATTTCTCCTGCATTGGCAGGTGGATTCTTTACCACTGAGGCACCAGGGAAGCCCAATTATTACGACCATACCTCTATTCACTAGTTATAATGCACAAAGCATTCCTTTGTAACTTTCTTTAATCATTAACTGATTTTTAGTAAAATGCATTGGCATTTCAATAATTTTTTTGAATTTTTATTTATTTACTTATGGCTATTCTGGGTTTTCACTGCTGCCACAGGCTCTTCTCTAGTTGCAGGGAGTGGGGGCTACTCTCTAGTTGAGGTGAGCAGGCTTCTTATTGCTGTGACTTGTCTTGTGGAACTCAGACTCTAGGGCACATGGCCTCAATAATTGCGGCTCCGAGGCTCTAGAGCACAGGCTCCACAGCTGTGGCTCATGGGCTTAGTTGCTCCGCAGCATGTGGGATCTTCCTGGATCAGGGATGGAACCCGTGTTTCCTGCATTGGCAGGTGAACTCGTCACAACTGAGCTACCAAAGAAGCCCTCGATAATCTTTTTATTCTGAATTATATGGTCAAACTTTTATTTCAAGGATAATAATCAGGCCTAATTTTACACATAGAATGCTGGAGAGTAATTCTTAGGGCAAAAGTCCATGGCTGACTGATGTTTGAATTAGGACATATAGAAACTGTCTAAGCATGCTGCAACATAGATTTTGTGAAACTTGAGTCACAGTAAGAAATCGCTACTTTGATTCTAATGAATGTCATTCAGTATATTTTGAAAAGGTAATTAAAATCTCAGCCCAGAAAATTAACTCATATATTGGAATCCTCCCTACATTCTTTTATGTTCTGACACTTACTTTCTCTACTCTTTGATTTGCTTATGAAGGTCTGTAAATCACAACAAAAGCATACTCCAAAAAATTATATTTAGAAGAGACAATGTTTAAGAAAATATTAATCTATGGCAAGATAATATTTTTCTAGAAACATATACTTACTTCTGCTTTTTTACGAGCTTCCATAGCTTTCATAAGCATCATATGTTGTCGCCTTCTTTCTCGTTCCTATTAGGCCAGATAAAATTAGGAATGTAACTCAATCATAGTTAGTACTTTGATTTTCAAATGGAAAAACAAAACAAAACAAAACAAAACAAAACTCAGTATAGCATGTTTAGCATTTATAGACAAGTCACAGTAAATACTAAATATAAGACAAGAATGGCCAGTCTGTGCATGTTTTAGTTCAGGTTTAGAAAGCAAATACAAGAACAATCAAAAGCAAAAAGGTAAAGCAATGAACATGGAGACAGTGTAAACAGAAGCATACAAGATTTACTTATGGTCAGTTGTGATGCTCCTTCAAAAGCTGGCAGAACAAAAAGCATAATGGTTGGCTGGAACAGGTCAGTTACCTTACATCTGCTATTAGAAAAACCACAAAAACGTACTATAGCCAATTAAACTAAAGGTTGTGTCGTTCTTAAATTTTTAGATAAGGCAGAAATAGCTTTAAAATCATTTTTACTTCACGGTTTTAGAATTACTTTTATTCAAATACACTATCATTTTGTAAATCCAATAAAATTTTTTAAGCTTTTATATCAATTTAAATGAGTCATGGTTCATATAACAACATCGAGCTCACCAAGAAACTCGATAATCTTTTATTCTGAATTATATGGTCAAACTTTTATTTCAAGGATAATAATCAGGCCTAATTTTACACATAGAATGCTGGAGAGTAATTCTTAGGGCAAAAGTCCATGGCTGACTGATGTTTGAATTAGGACATATAGAAACTGTCTAAGCATGCTGCAACATAGATTTTGTGAAACTTGAGTCACAGTAAGAAATCGCTACTTTGATTCTAATGAATGTCATTCAGTATATTTTGAAAAGGTAATTAAAATCTCAGCCCAGAAAATTAACTCATATATTGGAATCCTCCCTACATTCTTTTATGTTCTGACACTTACTTTCTCTACTCTTTGATTTGCTTATGAAGGTCTGTAAATCACAACAAAAGCATACTCCAAAAAATTATATTTAGAAGAGACAATGTTTAAGAAAATATTAATCTATGGCAAGATAATATTTTTCTAGAAACATATACTTACTTCTGCTTTTTTACGAGCTTCCATAGCTTTCATAAGCATCATATGTTGTCGCCTTCTTTCTCGTTCCTATTAGGCCAGATAAAATTAGGAATGTAACTCAATCATAGTTAGTACTTTGATTTTCAAATGGAAAAACAAAACAAAACAAAACAAAACAAAACTCAGTATAGCATGTTTAGCATTTATAGACAAGTCACAGTAAATACTAAATATAAGACAAGAATGGCCAGTCTGTGCATGTTTTAGTTCAGGTTTAGAAAGCAAATACAAGAACAATCAAAAGCAAAAAGGTAAAGCAATGAACATGGAGACAGTGTAAACAGAAGCATACAAGATTTACTTATGGTCAGTTGTGATGCTCCTTCAAAAGCTGGCAGAACAAAAAGCATAATGGTTGGCTGGAACAGGTCAGTTACCTTACATCTGCTATTAGAAAAACCACAAAAACGTACTATAGCCAATTAAACTAAAGGTTGTGTCGTTCTTAAATTTTTAGATAAGGCAGAAATAGCTTTAAAATCATTTTTACTTCACGGTTTAAGAATTATGTTTATTTCAAATACACTATCATTTTGTAAATCCAATAATCCACAGACAGAAGCTTTGTTTTAAAGCTTTTATATCAATTTAAATGAGTCATGGTTCATATAACAACATCAATGAAATGGGATATTCCTATTTACTGATGTCTGCCCCTTGATGCACTATCTGAAGCCACTAAAGGTGCACCATGGGCTCTCAGGTGAAATCTAAAAGGCATAGTAGGAAAATAAGTAAGCACTAGCTTACTCCGATGGTCTCATTTTATTTTAAAATAAAAAATGTCATATAGCTATAATACTGATTCAACTCTTTTGTTTAAATACATGTAGTTCCCCAAAGGGATATTTCTAAAAATTTCTAAAATTTGTCCATAAAACCAGAATATACTACATAGTCTCTCATCAAACTAACCCAAAATTCCCATTGTATTCAATGGCAGTTTTGCATGTAGAATGATGGGAGAATATGGGTCATAATTACATCTCATGTATACTGATCCAACTTTCATTGTGACATCAGTAATGTAAACTTTTAGACAGCAGCCTTATATACAGCTTGCGTGATTCAATTAAAAATCTTGGAAATGCACCATATTTATTTATAGATAGACAAGCAGATGTATGCAATGCACTGTGCTGTAAAGCCATGCAGCAGTATGTAATATGACAGCAGCCAGTGCTACACTTTATGCATTGCTATGACAACCATATCACAACCAAATCACAATGCGGTGTTAGATGTACAAAAATAAACATACCCATACCATATCTAGTCTATGCCTCTCCAACTCCTGGTAGAAAGAGTTGGCACAACATTATGAAACAGAAATCACAGAGTCATGAAACCAATTTTTAACCCCCCAAAAGACACCAATACCAAAGCAAGGAATTTAAGCAGGAATTATACTGGAAACTTTTAAGAAAATATCTTGAAGATTTTTCAAAAAATAAATTTAAGAAAAATTACAAAATGTACATTTCAACAACTTTTATAATTACGTGTATACAGACCTGATGCTTTAGAAGAACAGCTTGTTGTCTTCTCATTTCTTTTTCCTTAAAAATAAGAAACTTTTAATATGTGATTTTTAGGGAAAATTTAGAACATGCTACAAGTATTAAAAGCTCCTTTTCTGAGATTCTATAGCTTTCTATTCAGTTGAAACATTAAATTATGAATATCCAAAAATTTTTACTTATTAAGTGGTAACTTCATATGGCTACCTAATATATAAAAACTGTATGACAGAAGCAAGCATCTTTGTTCCAGTAGCTATTCAAAGCTGAAATTCAATGACCTAACAGCACACTTCAATGACACATTCACTGAACTGACAAGCGAAACAGACAGAGCATATCAGATACAACTGGCATAAAAAAATCATAATGAAGCAAGCTAAAAATCTAGCTGGTTAAAACTCTTTCCACTCTGAATATAAATCTCTCAATACACTCTATGATTAACAGAATCTATGTCATTTCTATACACTGAACAGGAATGAGAGTGACAGGAGACAAAGGGATAAGCTTGAGACTTTTTATGTCCACCTATGAAGGGTGGGGTTTAATGTAACAATTCATGGATCTAATATTATGGGAAGCCATGAAAATAGCATCAGTAATGTAAACTTTTAGACAGCAGCCTTATATACAGCTTGTGATTCAATTAAAAATCTTGGAAATGCACCATATTTATTTATAGATAGACAAGCAGATGTATGCAATGCACTGTGCTGTAAAGCCATGCAGCAGTATGTAATATGACAGCAGCCAGTGCTACACTTTATGCATTGCTATGACAACCATATCACAACCAAATCACAATGCGGTGTTAGATGTACAAAAATAAACATACCCATACCATATCTAGTCTATGCCTCTCCAACTCCTGGTAGAAAGAGTTGGCACAACATTATGAAACAGAAATCACAGAGTCATGAAACCAATTTTTAACCCCCCAAAAGACACCAATACCAAAGCAAGGAATTTAAGCAGGAATTATACTGGAAACTTTTAAGAAAATATCTTGAAGATTTTTCAAAAAATAAATTTAAGAAAAATTACAAAATGTACATTTCAACAATTGTATAATTACGTGTATACAGACCTGATGCTTTAGAAGAACAGCTTGTTGTCTTCTCATTTCTTTTTCCTTAAAAATAAGAAACTTTTAATATGTGATTTTTAGGGAAAATTTAGAACATGCTACAAGTATTAAAAGCTCCTTTTCTGAGATTCTATAGCTTTCTATTCAGTTGAAACATTAAATTATGAATATCCAAAAATTTTTACTTATTAAGTGGTAACTTCATATGGCTACCTAATATATAAAAACTGTATGACAGAAGCAAGCATCTTTGTTCCAGTAGCTATTCAAAGCTGAAATTCAATGACCTAACAGCACACTTCAATGACACATTCACTGAACTGACAAGCGAAACAGACAGAGCATATCAGATACAACTGGCATAAAAAAATCATAATGAAGCAAGCTAAAAATCTAGCTGGTTAAAACTCTTTCCACTCTGAATATAAATCTCTCAATACACTCTATGATTAACAGAATCTATGTCATTTCTATACACTGAACAGGAATGAGAGTGACAGGAGACAAAGGGATAAGCTTGAGACTTTTTATGTCCACCTATGAAGGGGTGGGGTTTAATGTAAACAATTCCATGGATCTCACCAATTTGAGTATTTTATAAAGGTAAAATATGGATGAAACTAATATTATGGGAAGCCATGAAAATAAGCAGAAATCTAAACAATAGAGTAAGAGAGTCTATATGTAAAAGGTAATAATCATTTCCCTAGCTTTATAAGTTGTAGTTTTTTTTTTTTTTTAAGTGACTCAGTTGTATTTGACTCCTTGTGATCCCATGGACTGCACCTGCCAGGCTCCTATGTCCATGGAATTCTCCAAGCAAGAATACTGGAGTAGGTTGCCATTCCCTTCTCCACGGGATCTTCCCAACCTAGGGATCAAACCCAGGTCTCCCACACTGCAGGCAGATTCTTTACCATCTGAGCCACCAGGGAAGTAGATATAGTAGTAATGGCTATTTCTTAAACTGATAGGTGCACCTGGCTGCTCAATTTCAGTAAACAATTATCAGAAGAAGTGTAAGATAAGTGATAGAATGTGTGTGTGAGTGGGGGTGGAAGGGGGATGAGGGTTCAAGTCTCTTACGCTTCATACGGTTAAACTGAAACTAAAGTATACCCAAACAACATATAAAGTTACACAAAAGAGCAGTGGCTAATTTTATTATTGGTAAATAATAGCTGATAAAGTGAAGTTTTTGTTGTTTTGGTAAGGCTTTTCACTTTTAATAGTTAAAAACAGTTGTTAGACATTAACAAAGAGAAAATTATAATCTAAGGAGAGAATTGGATTTGGAACACAATTTAAAACATAAACATAAATGACAAAAATAGCTCTGGAGAGATCTTATCCCTCATAATTATACACAGGTATATATACAGAAATGCAATATTATATATAGAAATTATATACAGAAATGCAATAGTTTGTATTTCTTATCTGATGTCTGTTATTTAAAGAGCACAAAGTATCACACAGAATCTGTATAATGAAATAAAAAAAATATTTACACTATACATACACTAAAAACACATATTATACACATTTGTTTGCTAAACATTTTTGAATGAGAGTGACAGGAGACAAAGGGATAAGCTTGAGACTTTTATGTCCACCTATGAAGGGTGGGGTTTAATGTAAACAATTCCATGGATCTCACCAATTTGAGTATTTTATAAAGGTAAAATATGGATGAAACTAATATTATGGGAAGCCATGAAAATAAGCAGAAATCTAAACAATAGAGTAAGAGAGTCTATATGTAAAAGGTAATAATCATTTCCCTAGCTTTATAAGTTGTAGTTTTTTGTTTTTTAAGTGACTCAGTTGTATTTGACTCCTTGTGATCCCATGGACTGCACCTGCCAGGCTCCTATGTCCATGGAATTCTCCAAGCAAGAATACTGGAGTAGGTTGCCATTCCCTTCTCCACGGGATCTTCCCAACCTAGGGATCAAACCCAGGTCTCCCACACTGCAGGCAGATTCTTTACCATCTGAGCCACCAGGGAAGTAGATATAGTAGTAATGGCTATTTCTTAAACTGATAGGTGCACCTGGCTGCTCAATTTCAGTAAACAATTATCAGAAGAAGTGTAAGATAAGTGATAGAATGTGTGTGTGAGTGGGGGTGGAAGGGGGATGAGGGTTCAAGTCTCTTACGCTTCATACGGTTAAACTGAAACTAAAGTATACCCAAACAACATATAAAGTTACACAAAAGAGCAGTGGCTAATTTTATTATTGGTAAATAATAGCTGATAAAGTGAAGTTTTTGTTGTTTTGGTAAGGCTTTTCACTTTTTAATAGTTAAAAACAGTTGTTAGACATTAACAAAGAGAAAATTATAATCTAAGGAGAGAATTGGATTTGGAACACAATTTAAAACATAAACATAAATGACAAAAATAGCTCTGGAGAGATCTTATCCCTCATAATTATACACAGGTATATATACAGAAATGCAATATTATATATAGAAATTATATACAGAAATGCAATAGTTTGTATTTCTTATCTGATGTCTGTTATTTAAAGAGCACAAAGTATCACACAGAATCTGTATAATGAAATAAAAAAAATATTTACACTATACATACACTAAAAACACATATTATACACATTTGTGCTAAACATTTTTTAAGACAGTCTGAGGAAGGTAATTTTTAACATAATTGATACTGTGTTTTATTCTTGAAAAATGAAAACTGATTCTCATCTAAACTAACCTTTATTCGTTTTTCGGCCTCCAATAATTTGGCATTTGCTGCTTCTTCCTTCTTTTTCTTTTTTGCCTGTGCATGCAAAACAGGTCTCAAAGTCATGCAACAGCACCAATACAACCTGAACATAAGCTATGACTTACAACCTGAACATAAGCTACGACTTGCAAATGGAGCTACAAAAGAACATGTAACATACCTGTAGACAATTACAGCTTTTCTCACAGTTAATATTATATTTAACACACTAATTTCATTTCTAATGTACAGATAGCTTTAAGATATAAAAATTTCTGAAATTCATTAAGAGTATGTCAGCTTTTCTTTCAAATTCTACTAAAAGTCTGAAATAATTATTATTTTACATTAAAACAATCATTGAAAGGTTATTTCATATAATCTTTGCTTTTTTCTGATTTTTAAAAGTAAAACATGATCACCATAAAAAATCTAGAAAATGAGATAGATTTTAATCGATAAATATAAGCTACCTAAAGAATAAATCAGAGAAAATAACATTTTAAAAATGTTAAATGTTTTAAAATAACATTTTAAAAATCACACGTCCACTTATTTAGATTTTTTAATTCTTGAAATCTGTAATTATTATTCAGCTGATATAAATGAAACACATTACATATAATTTTCTCTAGATGTTTATTGTGATTAAATTCAAGGTTTTAAGACAGACAGGATGGAAACTTACATATAATCTAAGGAGAGAATTGGATTTGGAACACAATTTAAAACATAAACATAAATGACAAAAATAGCTCTGGAGAGATCTTATCCCTCATAATTATACACAGGTATATATACAGAAATGCAATATTATATATAGAAATTATATACAGAAATGCAATAGTTTGTATTTCTTATCTGATGTCTGTTATTTAAAGAGCACAAAGTATCACACAGAATCTGTATAATGAAATAAAAAAAATATTTACACTATACATACACTAAAAACACATATTATACACATTTGTGCTAAACATTTTTTAAGACAGTCTGAGGAAGGTAATTTTTAACATAATTGATACTGTGTTTTATTCTTGAAAAATGAAAACTGATTCTCATCTAAACTAACCTTTATTCGTTTTTCGGCCTCCAATAATTTGGCATTTGCTGCTTCTTCCTTCTTTTTCTTTTTTGCCTGTGCATGCAAAACAGGTCTCAAAGTCATGCAACAGCACCAATACAACCTGAACATAAGCTATGACTTGCGAATGGAGCTACCTGCTTCACAAGCTACAAAGAACATGTAACATACCTGTAGACAATTACAGCTTTTCTCACAGTTAATATTATATTTAACACACTAATTTCATTTCTAATGTACAGATAGCTTTAAGATATAAAAATTTCTGAAATTCATTAAGAGTATGTCAGCTTTTCTTTCAAATTCTACTAAAAGTCTGAAATAATTATTATTTTACATTAAAACAATCATTGAAAGGTTATTTCATATAATCTTTGCTTTTTTCTGATTTTTAAAAGTAAAACATGATCACCATAAAAAATCTAGAAAATGAGATAGATTTTAATCGATAAATATAAGCTACCTAAAGAATAAATCAGAGAAAATAACATTTTAAAAATGTTAAATGTTTTAAAATAACATTTTAAAAATCACACGTCCACTTATTTAGATTTTTTAATTCTTGAAATCTGTAATTATTATTCAGCTGATATAAATGAAACACATTACATATAATTTTCTCTAGATGTTTATTGTGATTAAATTCAAGGTTTTAAGACAGACAGGATGGAAACTTACAATATTTCTTGAAGTACATTCTGAATATCAAAATCATGATACCAAATCTGAGCTTCATAATCTTAGTCATTAACTATCTAGTAGTTTTTTTGACTACACAGTAGTTCTTTAAGATAGGGCTATTTTTGACTTGGACTTTTAAACATTAATTCAAAATGGGTAAGGAAATACGTGTATATTTCTAGAAGGAAAAACTGTGTAGCTTAGAAAAATTCAGCTATTTTGATACCCTCAGGGAATAAATTATCTATATAGCAAGGGTTTCCTGAATAGATGGGAGGCTATAGCAATTTTAAACATTTAAAATTTATTTTCACTATTTTGAATGGAAATAATTTTGATATATATACCACTAGACACAGAACACTAAATATAATTTGCTTTGCTCCTGATGACTTGGGGCAATTATTCTGAACATCAGTTATTATACTATACAGTTTGATAGAGCAATGCCTTTTAGCTATTAATAGTAAGATGTTGAAAACTGCTTTCTATTCAGCTAAAAGATTACAGACTCTTGCTATGCTTTTGAATTCCTAAACATGCTTGTTGGAGTTTTCTGTATTTTCCATTGCTATCTTGTGGTTATTACATTACTGATCACAATGTATGTACTCTAGTCCCATTCCATCAGCTTCTGAGAAAGCAGGGTGTATTAGAAATCAGAAAAAAACAGTTGCTTAAACTATTTCTACATTTAAAATTTACTTTCACTTTTGCAATGTTTTATTTCTAAATTAAAAGTAAATATCTGACTATTAGTCTTAATGACTTTTTCTAAAAGTAAAGAACATGACTTTCAACAAATAAACTTTATGACACCTATACTGGTTGTTTAGAAGTTTTCTTTTTGTCTTATTTCCTGGGTGATTAGAATAAGCTGAATTTGCTAAGTAAGGTTCAAATAAGGTCTTACTCTGTGAGGTTAAGCTAGAAGAGAATTTCTGATGGACATATTAATTTGTGTGAGTGAGAGACTACATAAGTAAGATTTTTATTTTTATAGACTTTAAAATACATGACTATATTACTTTAATCAGATCACATTTAAGAATTCTACCTCTAAAATTTGCTGGGCTCGAAGCTCTTTTTCCATTCTGATTTGTTGTATTCTCTTAATTTTTTCCTGTAGAAAAGATCAAAACAATTCACGATAATAAACTAAATATCTAGGTGAAAAGCATTTAAGTGGAATCAAATAATTTAAGATATTAGTACAAAATTATCAGAAATTACTTATAGTGGTTATAAAATTTAATTGTTTAGTTTAACATCATATATATGTTCATGTGAAATTAATATGATTTTATAAAGCTTCACAACACCATTTGTAAAATACAAATGTTAAGTAAGTACACAAAAACCAGGCAAACTAATATGACTAAATCCATATAGCCTATGGACTTTTATAAAGATTTGCAATTATCCTTATTTTGAAGTAAATACAGGACAGAAAAAGAGAGAAACAGCCTATCAGGAATGAGAAAACCTAAGGCTAATCCTGAATTACTGTCATGCATTGGATACTCTTGAGCAAAGAGTAACTATTTTTGCATAAAAAAGGGAGATGTACTTGCCCTTTCTCACTAGATTATGAATAAATTAAGAATGCTTTAAAAAGTGTATGGTGATACACAACTATAATAGATTTTTATTAACAATTTCCATAATATAATTTCTTACTTCCCATGGTAAATGACATGGTAATATTATTGACATGAAGCTTTTAACTACTACAGTAAGACATATTCAGAAATAATCTATAATATTATCTTTAAATGATGAATTACAACACAACATTCTAGAGAATGATTCACATGGCACAATTGGTGCTTGCATTCTCTAAATTTAATGTACTAGTTACTGTTTTAGAATTTAGGATCACGTAAAGTTTGATAAAATTAAACATCATCTCATATGCTGTAAGCACAATATTTTTTTTTTGATTTTTTTTTTGAAGTAAGCACAATATTAACAATTTCATAAACCCCTCTGAAGGTCCCAAACTGGTATTCATGATAATAACACAGTTTCCCCCCAAAACACTTAAATTTTTCTACAAGACAATTGCATTTATTGTAATATGTCCAGAGCCAATACATTTTATACTGCTGAAAATTATACTACCTACTCCAAATTCCAGAGATAAACATTATAAATTATTATAATACAGGTTTACCTTATAATATTGGGTATCCAATTCCTGAAATGGGCTCTTTACATAAAATATCGTACTTATCATAACAAGAGTTGAATTTTTCTTCTTTTTACATAGTAGAAAACTAGGGACTTCCCTGGCAGCCCAATTGTTAAGAGTCTGTGCTCCCAGGGCTGGGGGCATCAACTTCATCCCTGGTTGGGGAACTAAGATCCTGCATGCCCCATGGTGTGGCAAAAAAACATTCAAAAAAATTAAATTAATTTTAAGAACCTAAAGTTCCTAAAGAGTAAATATTTTGCCTTAAATAGAAAATACAGAGCTCCCAGTCATATTCCAATGTTTTGTTCCTTCTGCTTCGTAACAGTGCTTCCACAAGCTTCCAGAATATTCCCCTTGAGGACTCTCTGGTAACACAGGCCTACAGAAGGGCTAATCCTGAATTACTGTCATGCATTGGATACTCTTGAGCAAAGAGTAACTATTTTTGCATAAAAAAGGGAGATGTACTTGCCCTTTCTCACTAGATTATGAATAAATTAAGAATGCTTTAAAAAGTGTATGGTGATACACAACTATAATAGATTTTTATTAACAATTTCCATAATATAATTTCTTACTTCCCATGGTAAATGACATGGTAATATTATTGACATGAAGCTTTTAACTACTACAGTAAGACATATTCAGAAATAATCTATAATATTATCTTTAAATGATGAATTACAACACAACATTCTAGAGAATGATTCACATGGCACAATTGGTGCTTGCATTCTCTAAATTTAATGTACTAGTTACTGTTTTAGAATTTAGGATCACGTAAAGTTTGATAAAATTAAACATCATCTCATATGCTGTAAGCACAATATTTTTTTTTTGATTTTTTTTGAAGTAAGCACAATATTAACAATTTCATAAACCCCTCTGAAGGTCCCAAACTGGTATTCATGATAATAACACAGTTTCCCCCCAAAACACTTAAATTTTTCTACAAGACAATTGCATTTATTGTAATATGTCCAGAGCCAATACATTTTATACTGCTGAAAATTATACTACCTACTCCAAATTCCAGAGATAAACATTATAAATTATTATAATACAGGTTTACCTTATAATATTGGGTATCCAATTCCTGAAATGGGCTCTTTACATAAAATATCGTACTTATCATAACAAGAGTTGAATTTTTCTTCTTTTTACATAGTAGAAAACTAGGGACTTCCCTGGCAGCCCAATTGTTAAGAGTCTGTGCTCCCAGGGCTGGGGGCATCAACTTCATCCCTGGTTGGGGAACTAAGATCCTGCATGCCCCATGGTGTGGCAAAAAAACATTCAAAAAAATTAAATTAATTTTAAGAACCTAAAGTTCCTAAAGAGTAAATATTTTGCCTTAAATAGAAAATACAGAGCTCCCAGTCATATTCCAATGTTTTGTTCCTTCTGCTTCGTAACAGTGCTTCCACAAGCTTCCAGAATATTCCCCTTGAGGACTCTCTGGTAACACAGGCCTACTAGGTGAATAAAAAATCCAGAAGCGCATGCTCGTATTTTATTCTAGAACTAATACTGATTTTAAAATAGGCATTACATAACTGACTATGTGAGTAGACCTAAGCTATACTTTGATTCATTTTGTTGCCAATAAGGAATAAGCTCGATGGAATTCTGAAACTAGTCTCAGGTAAGTATCTTGATGAAAATATACAATCAGCTCATTTGTATTAATGTTGCTGGGTCATTGGGACCTGCTTTTCTGAGGAACAGCAAAAGCTATTTATATTTAGGTTGTAGCCACTTTAAGACTGTAGGATTACAAAGCTGAATTTAAAATGCTGATAAGATTTGACGGATCTCTAGTCATTAGGAAACAGAATAAGCTATAAAAAAGTATAATAGAGAACAACAGTATTTCACTTTGAATGAGATATAAAACTTACTTTTACTTATACGTAATATATAGTAAACATTTTAATAAAGTATTTCATTAAAGTAGATATTTATAAGTCAAGCTTTTCAGTGACAATTAGCAAACTAAGGAAGGAATTCAAATTTACTGCTGACTACATTGTAAATGAGTTTACCTTGCAGTTTAGTGGTCTGTATCATCTTTTACAAACTGAGCATTTGCTTTGTCAGTGCTAGGTACAACTGTAGGCACTTTATATTCATCATCTCACTTAATCTCTAGATAAGGCAGTTATTTTCCATTACAGTGGCGGAAATAGACATTAAGTAATTTATCTAAGGTTACAAACTTCTTTAGTAGCAGAGTTCATATTCAACACTAGGCTGCCTGACTACAAACTAAATTCTGAATCCCATTTCCGATTCAACTCTTTCTAATCACATTGCTTTAGTCAGTACTAGAAATAACCTTAGAGCCACATCAAGTCCAACACAAGCCATTCATTTAGCAGCTATTTATATAATAACACAATTGACTTCATTTAAAGAATAGCAGTTATCCCTATCTCCTTTCTGCTTTAATAAACTATGGTAAATATATGGAGATGGGAGAGTCGTTTACATATCCCCATCTTAAATAAAGCTGAATATCTTATCATGTAATACTTAACCTATAAAGATATTAAAATAACTTCATTTACCTATATCTAATATTGAAAACTACACACAGGAGGGGTATTATAGATATACAATAGAATGCTGCTGAAGCGATGCTTTTTTCATTTTGTTACACCATAGTTGGCTCTGAACCTGCATCCATAAACTCTACCATCCATGGATCAAAGATACTCAGGAAAAAAAAAATTCCAGGAAGTTCTAAAAAAGCAAAACTTGCATTTGCCTCATACTGGCAACTATTTATATAGCCTTTACATCATAACCATTATAAGTAACCAAGAGAGGATTTAAAGTATACGAGAGGGTGTGGATAGGTTATATGCAAATCCTACATAATTTTACATAAGAGACTTGCATCTGTAGATTCTGATACCCATGGGGAATCCTAGAACCTATCCCTTGTGGATACTGAGGGACGACTTCAGGAATCTTTTAGCGACTATGAAAGCAATCACAAGCAACAGAACAAACCTTATTCTATATAATTTGAAGGTAAATATTTTACTAGTATTTCACATGCTTTAGGACAATAAGCTTTTCTTATTAAAATCTGAATACTTAAGTAATAGCCTTCATTTACTGATGTGCATGCATGCTCAATTGCTAGTCGTACCCAACTCTCTGTAATCCCATGGACTGCAGCCTGCCAGGCTCCTCTGCCCATGGGATTATCCAGGCAAAAATACTGGAGTGGGTTGCTATGCTCTTCTCCAGGGGATCTTCCTGACCCACAAATTAAACCTGAGTCTCCTACACTGGCAGGCAGATTCTTTACCACTAAGCTAACTAGAAACCCTTCACTCACTGATATATTAACTGAAAAAGTTAATTCATGATGTCAACTTGTACTCAAAGTCTATCAGGATATTCAAAGAATTTAGACAATTTGTTTGGTAATCAATTCTTTAAAAAAACTTGGAAGTAGAAGACTTAGTTTTAAAATGAGGTGAATTTTAATTCATGAAAGAGAACAACTTTCTAATATGATACATAACATTAATGTGAAATACTTATTTCAGAAATCAAAATGATAACATTTTAAAATTATGGTAAATATATGGAGATGGGAGAGTCGTTTACATATCCCCATCTTAAATAAAGCTGAATATCTTATCATGTAATACTTAACCTATAAAGATATTAAAATAACTTCATTTACCTATATCTAATATTGAAAACTACACACAGGAGGGGTATTATAGATATACAATAGAATGCTGCTGAAGCGATGCTTTTTTCATTTTGTTACACCATAGTTGGCTCTGAACCTGCATCCATAAACTCTACCATCCATGGATCAAAGATACTCAGGAAAAAAAAAATTCCAGGAAGTTCTAAAAAAGCAAAACTTGCATTTGCCTCATACTGGCAACTATTTATATAGCCTTTACATCATAACCATTATAAGTAACCAAGAGAGGATTTAAAGTATACGAGAGGGTGTGGATAGGTTATATGCAAATCCTACATAATTTTACATAAGAGACTTGCATCTGTAGATTCTGATACCCATGGGGAATCCTAGAACCTATCCCTTGTGGATACTGAGGGACGACTTCAGGAATCTTTTAGCGACTATGAAAGCAATCACAAGCAACAGAACAAACCTTATTCTATATAATTTGAAGGTAAATATTTTACTAGTATTTCACATGCTTTAGGACAATAAGCTTTTCTTATTAAAATCTGAATACTTAAGTAATAGCCTTCATTTACTGATGTGCATGCATGCTCAATTGCTAGTCGTACCCAACTCTCTGTAATCCCATGGACTGCAGCCTGCCAGGCTCCTCTGCCCATGGGATTATCCAGGCAAAAATACTGGAGTGGGTTGCTATGCTCTTCTCCAGGGGATCTTCCTGACCCACAAATTAAACCTGAGTCTCCTACACTGGCAGGCAGATTCTTTACCACTAAGCTAACTAGAAACCCTTCACTCACTGATATATTAACTGAAAAAGTTAATTCATGATGTCAACTTGTACTCAAAGTCTATCAGGATATTCAAAGAATTTAGACAATTTGTTTGGTAATCAATTCTTTAAAAAAACTTGGAAGTAGAAGACTTAGTTTTAAAATGAGGTGAATTTTAATTCATGAAAGAGAACAACTTTCTAATATGATACATAACATTAATGTGAAATACTTATTTCAGAAATCAAAATGAAAATAACGTACGTTATTTATTGTTTAAACATTATGCCTGACTCTTCTGTGACCCCATGGACTATAACCCACCAGTCTCCTCTGTTCTTGGGATTCTCCAGGCAAGAATAATGGAGTGGGTTGCCATTTTCTTTTGCACAGGATCTTCCAGACTCATGGATTGAATTCATGTCTCCTGCTTTGGCAGGTGGGTTCTTCACTACTGAGTCCCCTGGGAAGCCCAATGCACATACAGAAATATACTCCGAGACAATGTCTGTATTTTAAAAATCATTTCCAATGAATAAACATACCTGTTGTTTCATAATCTTTATCTGTTCTTTTTGTTTTCGCTTCTCCTCAGCAGCCATTATTGCTATGATGAAAAGTCAAAGCATAGATATCATCAGAAAAGGAACAAAGAAGATATGCCTCTTATGAGTTACCCAATAGTCACTCTTCAGGTTGATAGTATTTAAATCACGCACCTTGTTGTTTTTTAGCTTCTTTGGCAACCCGAGCCTGTTCCTGCTTTTGCAGTTTTCTCAAAAGCTTTATCTGTGCGGCTTGTCTGGCTATTTCTGAAAATCACAAAATTTGAAGGAATGTCATTAACAACTATACAGAACTGCTCACTCTAAAACAGTAACTGTGAAACTGGCATCATCATGAAGGACATGCTTTTTAAGAAAACTGCCAAACATTAGATACTAAGTAGGAAAATGACAAAAAAAAATGTCTTATGCACTTTCCATAAAAACTGCCAAATTTTTCATAAAATATGATCTCACATACAGAATAAGATGATGCCTCTCTTAATCCTCATTACAGAGGCTAATATAAAACCTTTTTTTTTCTCCCACATTTTGTGTAATCTTTACTTAGCAGGAAAGTAACTGCAGGAAAGTAAGAAAAATGATTTACCTTCAGTTTTAAAAGTATACATATAACAAACTCTATAGAAAAAGAATCTAGAATAAAGTTCCCCAAACTAAATATTTTAATCAGCTATATAATAACAAGGTTTCTGAATCTATTGATACTGTGATTTGCGAAGTAAAGAGACTAAAATCTCCTAAATAAAAAGAGAATGTTAATGTTTTTTAGGACAACCTACTTCTCGTACTTTTTAAGGGCAGATGCATGAAACTGGGTTAGAGAAACATAATCAACAGTCCCAATTCCTCATTCTTCCCTCTATCTGTGCCATTTATAATGTGACCTTGTGGTCACTAGCAGTGCGTGGAATACATTTTCTTGTCCCTTGATTTTGAGTTTACCCATGTGATCTTCTTTGGTCAACAGAATGTTAGCAGTGTGACGCAAGCAGAAGTCTGAAAGTATACTTGAACTCTTTCTACTTTTATTCATATGCCTTTCTCTTTACTATGAGGACATATTCAGCCCAGGCTGCTGGGGATAGGGAGCTAGTTGACTCCACAAATGAGAAACAGCCCCGCCATGATGAGCAGAGATGCCTGACTTACCACCAGTTGATTACATCTGCACGGACAATTAATGCTTAATGTTCTATGCCACTGAGGTTTTGTGGATGGTTGTTTCCCAGTGTTATTATTGCAACAGGTAACTGATACAGAAGGCATGTAATGTCATGTTTTCTTCTGGTTGCAAACTTGATTGAAGTGGTGTACCATATTTTCATTCATAAAATCATTTTAGAAAATACCACTTTACATTACACATTGTTTTCAATCTTACAGCAGATAAAGAATTTTAAGAAATCTATATATTAAATTCACCAATAATGAATATGATCAGGCAACCTCTGAATTACCTGAGCTCTACTAATAACTTCTACCATTTGCTGAACCATTAAAATTCCATGATTTTGTTTAATCTTCATAACAACCTTAAGAAATAGTTAGCTTATGTGCCCCACTTATAAAATGAAACTAAGGCTCACAGAGCTAAGATACATACACGGGACTTTCTGACTTCAGTCCATGTTACTACTTCTAAAACTCTTAAAGAAATTTGAATACCTGGAGATTTTAGAAAGAAACCTAACTCTATAACTGTCCATGTAACAGCTGAGATGAAGTTGTTTATTATGGCTGATTTTGTATCATTAAGACTTAAAAAAGGAGGAGAAGCTATAAGAGGGTTTGATTTTATCTAGGAGACAAAATACTAATGAAACATGAAATAGAAGCTGATGATAGTATATACCTCCAACTTTCCCATAATTTTTAATATTAAGAAGTTTTGTGTATCATTGACAATGTCTGAGCCACAAAAAAGGATCCTCATTAAATACTCTGGAAATCAAAATGAATAAGCTGGCCTGCAGAATTAGTAAGTTCTGATAATAATACATTTTAAAGACACTGCTTTCATCTATGATGATCCAAATAAACAATTATTTAACATTTAAAAATTGAAGGCTTTCACTAAACTCTGCGATAAAGACTAAAGTCTGCCATAAAATGTAAAGGTGAGTTAAGTACCTAAAATATATATATATATATATATTTCCTAAAAAATGTAGCATAAGTATAATGCTTTGTTCCCAATTAAACTGATGCTCTCTAATAGAAGTCTACCCTTAAATGAGGAAATCTGATCACATACATAGGTGTATTTTTATACATGACTGTATCAGTCAATTTCAAACTCCATACAAATTCACAGTAATTTTTAAGTTTCAAATCATAGAAAAACCCATAAAGCTCAAATTATATCTTTTCACTTTAGCAAGTAAGATACAATTTGAATTAACTGTATAAAATTTATACAGCTTGACTTCTATGTTATGAACAATTGGAGAAAATATGCAAAAAAGAAATTAACAGAATTATGGAGGAAGAATGAGTTGGAGACTTAGAAAATTCATTCAGGCTCTAAGGGATAAACTGTTCTCAATATTTTTTCTTTTATTTGGTCTATAATTGTTGAATACATTATCTATTATAATGAACATTTGAAATATTAATTTGAAAAATACCTTTCATGGATGAAGGATTTGTAAATTTTAAAGATAAAAATTTATTTTCACTTTGAATTAGAGATATTTTACATAAACCACATTTCTTTGATTTATAAAATACATTTTTAAACATTTGAATGTGTCTAAAAATTGGCAATACTTTGCTTTCTTAGTGGAACATCTGAAATAGCAGGGTTTTGTATATACTAGGGCATCTCAGATTCTATAATGTATGAAATGGACAAGTGCTATTAGATATCGCAGAACATCTGAGAGATGAACGGTATTGACCAACTAAGAAACAGTTTATTTAGACGTGTGGAAAGGTTCTTTTTTTCTTTAATAATCAGACTTTGTCAGATTCTTATCTGTATTCTTTTCACAATGTTTGAAAGTACAAAGTTTGCGTTTACTTTACTGTTCTGAATCTTTCTTCAAATTAAGTCTAGTTGTTTAGCCTAGTTGAGTCCTTGTCAATGATAATATATAACAGAATCTTACAGAATCCCCCTCAGAATAACATGAAAAATATTTAACTAACATACTAGGGCAGATAAAAACGTATACAACATTAAGTTAAATACCAGGCTGTTAACCTACATGCCTACAGGTGGAAGTATGAATTAGTACAATCTTTTTGGAGACAATATTTGTCAAATATTTACCAAAAGTGAAAATGAATATACTCTTTGATTCAGAGATTCTGACTCTAGGATTTCATACTATAGGCACATCTTTAGAAGAATGCAAAGATATATGCAATATGTAATTACTGTAGTATCACTTGTGATAGTAAAGATCAGATATAGCTACAATAGCAATCAAAAGAAGACTAAATAAATGAAGTATGGTAGAATCGTACATAGTTTCACTTACTATTCAGCCATTAAAAGAATATAGTTGATTTTACAATACACAGAAATCACTCGCATTCCTATATACAAACAATGAAAAATCAGAAAAAGAAATCAAAGATGCAATCCCTTTCACCACTGCAACCAAAAGAATAAAATATCTAGGAATAAACCTACCCAAAGAAACAAAAGAACTGTACAAAGAAAATTACAAGACACTCATGAAAGAAATTAAAGAAGACTTAAACAGATGGAGAGATATTCCATGTTCCTGGGTCGGGAGAATCAATATTGTGAAAACGACCATACTACGAAGTATAATTTACAGATTCAGTGTGATCCCTATCAAACTATCAATGACATTCTTCACAGAACTAGACCAAAGAATAACATATGGAAACACAAAAGACCTCAAATAGCCAAAGCAATCCTGAGGAAGAAGCATGGAGCTGGAGGGATCAGCCTCCCTAACTTCAGACTCTACTACAAAGCAACAGTCATCAAGACAGTATGATATTGGCACAAAAACAGAAATGTAGACCAAAGGAACAAGATATAGAACCAAGAGATAAACCCATGCACCTATGGGTACCTTATTTTTGACAAAGGAGGTGAAACTATAAAATGAGACAAAGACAGCCTCTTCAACAAATGGTGCTGGGAAAACTGGACAGCTACATGCAGAAGAATGAAGTTGGAACATTCCCTGACACCATACACAAAGATCAACTCAAAGTGGATTAAAGACCTAAATGTATGGTAGAATCCATACCATCAAACTCTTAGAGGAGAATATAGGCGAAACATTCACGGAAATAAATGAAAGCAAGATCTTCTATGATCCGCCTACTAGAATAGTGGAACTATATGGGACCTAATGAAACTTAAAAGCTTCTGTACAGCAAAAGAAACCACAAAAAAGGTGAACAGACAACCCACAGAGTGGGAGAAAAATAATAGCAAATGAAACAACAAAGAATTAATCTCCAAAATCTACAAGCAACACAGACAACTCAACACCAGAAAAATGAACAACCCAATCAAAAAATGGGAAAAAGACCTAAAGAGACATCTCTCCAAAGACGACATACAGATGGCCCAAAAGCACATGAAATGATGCTTACCCTCGCTTATTATTAGAGAAATGCAAATCAAAACTACAATGAGATATCACCTCACACCCGTCAGAATGGCCATCATCAACAAATCGACAGACAATAAATGCTGGAGAGGCTGCGGAGAAAAGGGAACACTCCTGCATTGCTGGTGGGAATGCAAATTGATACAGCTGCTATGGAAGACAGTATGGAGACTTCTTAAAAAACTAAAAATAGAAGCACCATATGACCTAGCAATCCCACTATTAGGCTTAAACCCTGATGAAATCAAAATTGAAAGAGGCACCTGTACCCCAATGTGCACTGCTCTCTGTACAATAGCTAGGATATGGAAGCAACCTAGATGCCCATCGACAAATGAATGGATAAAAAAAACTCTGGTACATATACACAATGGAGTACTTCTCAGCTGTAAAAAGAAATGCAGAAGAATCAGCCCTAATGAGGTGGATGGATCTAGAACCTATTATAAAAAATGAAGTCAAAAAGAGAAAGACATCCCTCTAAGATCAGGAACAAGACAAGGGTGTCCACTTTCACCACTCTTATTCAACATAGTCCTGGAAGTTCTAGCAACAGCAATAAGAGAAGAGAAAGAAATCAAAGGAATCCAGATTGGAAAAGAAGAAGTCAAACTCTCTCTATTTGCAGATGACATGATATTATACACAGAAAATCCCAAAGACACTATTACAAAACTACTAGAGTTAATCAGCAAATTCAGCAAAGTCGCAGGATACAAAATCAATATACAGAAATCACTGGCATTCCTATACACAAACAATGAAAAATCAGAAAATGAAATCAAAGAGGCAATCCCCTTCACCATCGCAACCAAAAGAATCAAATATCTAGGAATAAACCTACCCAAAGAAACAAAAGAACTGTACACAGAAAATTACAAGACACTCATGAGAGACATTAAAGAAGAGTTACACAGTTGGAGAAATATTCCATGTTCCTGGGTCGGGAGAATCAATATTGTGAAAATGACCATACTACCAAATGTCATCTATAGATTCAATGCGATCCCTATCAAACTTCCAATAACATTCTTCACAGAACTAGACCAACGAATAACACAGTTCATATGGAAACACAAAAGACCTCGAATAGCCAAAGCAATCCTCAGGAAGAAGAATGGAGCTGGGGGGATCAGCCTCCCTAACTTCAGACTCTACTACAAAGCAACAGTCATCAAGACAGTATGGTACTGGCACAAAAACAGAAATATCGACCAATGGAACAAGATCGAGAACCCAGAGATAAAGCCACACACCTATGGGTACCTTATTTTTGACAAAGGAGGCGAACATATAAAATGGGACAAAGACAGCCTCTTCAACAAATGGTGCTGGGAAAATTGGACAGCTACATGCAAGAAAATGAAGTTGGAAAATACCCTGACACCATACACAAAGATCAACTCAAAATGGATTAAAGACTTAAATGTAAGGCCAGAAACCATCAAACTCTTAGAGGAGAATATAGGCAAAACCCTCAAGGACATCAATCAAAGCAAGATCTTCTCTGACCCACCTACTAGAATAGTAGAACTAAAAAGACAAATGAACATGTGGGACCTAATGAAACTTAAAAGCTTTTGTACAGCTAAAGAAATTACAAAAAAGCTGAACAGAGAGCCCACAGAGTGGGAGAAAATCATAGCAAATCAAACAACGGACAAAGAATTAATCTCCAAAACCTACAAGCAACTCAGACAACTCAGCACAGGAAAAACAAACAACCCAATCAAAAAATGGGAAAAGGACCTAAACAGACACCTCTCCAATGATGACATACAGATGGCCCAAAAACACAGGAAACGATGCTCAACTTCACTAATAATTAGAGAAATGCAAATCAAAACTACAATGAGATATCACCTCACACCCGTCAGAATGGCCATCATCCACAAATCGACAGACAATAAATGCTGGAGAGGCTGCGGAGAAAAGGGAACACTCCTGCATTGCTTGTGGGAGTGTAAATTGATACAGCTTCTATGGAAGACAGTCTGGAGATTTCTTAAAAAACTAAAAATAGAAGCACCATATGACCCAGCAATCCCACTCTTAGGCTTATACCCTGACGAAATCAAAACTGAAAGAAGCACCTGTACCCCAATGTTCATTGCAGTTCTCTATACAATAACTAGAACATGGAAGGAACCTAGATGCCCATCGATGAACGAATGGATCCAAAAGCTCTGGTACATATATACAATGGAATACTACACAGCTGTAAAGAGAAATGCAGAAGAATCAACCCTAATGAGGTGGCTGGATCTAGAACGTATCATCAAAAGTGAAGTCAGTCAGAAAGAGAAGGACAAATCTAGTAGGATGGTGATGATGGTACACGCAGTAAAGCGACAGAAAGACAGACATGGACAGTGGACATATGGACATTGTGGGGAAGGAACAGAGGGTGAGAGGCGTAAAGGAAGTAGCATGAAGGCCTGTACTATCATAAGTGAAGAAAATAGCTCTAGTCATTGCTCTGTGAGAAAAGGGGATCCTTCAGGGGTGCTGTGTGATGGTTAGGAGGGGTGGGAAGGGGGGGATATACATATGACTAATCTGGGAACATACATATCTGTAAACAACAAAACTCTGTAAAAGTTAAAAGTAAAATAAAGGTTTAAAAAAAAAAAAAGAGAAAGACAAGTACAGTGTACTAACACATATATGTGGAATCTAGTAAGATGGCAATGATAACACATGCAGTGAAGTGATGGAGAAAACAGTCATAAAGAACAGACATATGAACATTGTGGGGAATGAACAGTGGGTGGGAGGCACAGAGGGAGTAACACGGAAACCTATACTATTATATGTGAAAAAGATAGCTATTGTCATTGTGCGATGGGAATAGGGGATTCTGCAGGGGTGCGGTGTGATGGCCTGGAGGGATGGGATGGGGAGACTGAGAGGGGGATGAAGGGGGGATGGGGCCAGGGATATACATATGACTAATCTGGGATTATACATATCTGTAAACAACAAAACTCTGTAAAAGTTAAAAGTAAAATAAAGGTTTAAAAAAAAAAAAAGAGAAAGACAAGTACAGTGTACTAACACATATATGTGGAATCTAGTAAGATGGCAATGATAACACATGCAGTGAAGTGATGGAGAAAACAGTCATAAAGAACAGACATATGAACATTGTGGGGAATGAACAGTGGGTGGGAGGCACAGAGGGAGTAACACGGAAACCTATACTATTATATGTGAAAAAGATAGCTATTGTCATTGTGCGATGGGAATAGGGGATTCTGCAGGGGTGCGGTGTGATGGCCTGGAGGGATGGGATGGGGAGACTGAGAGGGGGATGAAGGGGGGATGGGGCCAGGGATATACATATGACTAATCTGGGATTATACATATCTGTAAACAACAAAACTCTGTAAAAATAAAAAGTCAAAAAAAAAATAATAATATGGTTGATTTTAATTGCTGATAAAGAAAGATGGTCAATATAAATTAACTGGAAAAAAGAAAAGCTGAATAGTACGTACACTATAAGCCATTTATTCTAGAAATCAAAAGGGATGTACATATAATTTTTGTTTAGTCACTATATCATATCCAACTCTTTGTAACTCCGTGAACTGTAGCCCACCAGGCTCCTCTGTCCATAGAATTTTGGAGTTTGTTGCCATTTCCTTCTCCAGGGCATCTTCCTAACTCAGAGAATGAACCTGCATATTTGCACTGTAGGTGGATTCTTTACCTCAATGCCACTGAGGAAGGCTGATATATATAATACAACACATTTTATATGCATATGTAGATATGCACAGACATGAATACTTCAAAGTGTGTATGTAGGAGTGGATGTACACATCACTGGAGAGATTAACAAAATAATCATGATTCCATTCATTAGTATCTTTTACAGAAACCATTTTGTTCTATGAGCTTTTGTCATAGACATTTGTAATAAAAACAGCTACAAACAAGTCAACATTATGATGTTGTTTACAAATGATTCGGGTTTTTCCCATGGAGAAAACCTATAATAAGTAATATCCTGCATGTCTTTTGAGTCAGTTCTTACTTTCAAACCTTCAGTTTACACTGAAATATGTTTATACAATGCTTGTGAATCTAAAACATCAACATGTATACTGATATATATTCAAATAGCCTTCACAAGAAGAGGTTTCCCAGTTGTAACTAGCAAATCAAACTCATAGCAGAACTATTTTCATTTAGACAGCTTTTCCTGTGTCAGACATAGCCAATGATAACACATGAGTGAAGTGATGGAAAACAGTCATAAAGAACAGACATATGAACATTGTGGGGAATGAACAGTGGGTGGGAGGCACAGAGGAGTAACACGGAAACCTATACTATTATATGTGAAAAGATAGCTATTGTCATTGTGCGATGGGAATAGGGATTCTGCAGGGGTGCGGTGTGATGGCCTGGAGGGATGGGATGGGGAGACTGAGAGGGGGATGAAGGGGGGATGGGGCCAGGGATATACATATGACTAATCTGGGATTATACATATCTGTAAACAACAAAACTCTGTAAAAATAAAAAGTCAAAAAAAAAATAATAATATGGTTGATTTTAATTGCTGATAAAGAAAGATGGTCAATATAAATTAACTGGAAAAAAGAAAAGCTGAATAGTACGTACACTATAAGCCATTTATTCTAGAAATCAAAAGGGATGTACATATAATTTTTGTTTAGTCACTATATCATATCCAACTCTTTGTAACTCCGTGAACTGTAGCCCACCAGGCTCCTCTGTCCATAGAATTTTGGAGTTTGTTGCCATTTCCTTCTCCAGGGCATCTTCCTAACTCAGAGAATGAACCTGCATATTTGCACTGTAGGTGGATTCTTTACCTCAATGCCACTGAGGAAGGCTGATATATATAATACAACACATTTTATATGCATATGTAGATATGCACAGACATGAATACTTCAAAGTGTGTATGTAGGAGTGGATGTACACATCACTGGAGAGATTAACAAAATAATCATGATTCCATTCATTAAGTATCTTTTACAGAAACCATTTTGTTCTATGAGCTTTTGTCATAGACATTTGTAATAAAAACAGCTACAAACAAGTCAACATTATGATGTTGTTTACAAATGATTCGGGTTTTTCCCATGGAGAAAACCTATAATAAGTAATATCCTGCATGTCTTTTGAGTCAGTTCTTACTTTCAAACCTTCAGTTTACACTGAAATATGTTTATACAATGCTTGTGAATCTAAAACATCAACATGTATACTGATATATATTCAAATAGCCTTCACAAGAAGAGGTTTCCCAGTTGTAACTAGCAAATCAAACTCATAGCAGAACTATTTTCATTTAGACAGCTTTTCCTGTGTCAGACATAGCCTGGGAACTTAATGTTATAATTTATGTACAATTTTGACTCATAAGGGCTTCTCTGGTGGCTCTGATGGTAAAGAATCTGCCTGCAATGCCAGAGACCTGGGTTCCATCCCTGGGCTGAGAAGATTCCCTGGAGAAGGGAATGGCAAACCACTCCAGTAGTCTTGCCTAGAGAATTCCATGAACAGAGGATGTTGGTGGGCTATAGCCCATGAGGTTGCAAAGAGTTGGACACAACTGAGCAACTACGCACCCAGAGACTCATAAGTATATTTGAGGTTATTATAAGTACCTTGTGCTTAATAGTGATACTTTCTGCTAGTTTTAAAAATAAATATTTTGAATTAAATCTATTACTTAGGCATTTTGAAAATATATGTGATAGGTGCATACTACTGAGGAACCCAAAGACTAGGGTTACTTATCAGTAGCTACAGTTCTCTGACTGAAAATTAACTCCACAGATTCACATATTTTGGAGTTACTGCCTTGTTCCACCTCAAGGAATCAGAAGCCATTAAAATGAGAATTACCAGAATGTTGGCACAACTTTAAGGCATGTGCAACGTGCTGGTAGATTCTCTTTCAGTGCAAGCCTTAAAAGCTATCACCCACGTGTGCAAGTGTGAACACACACGGTATGTTGTGTTTATGAGCACAGCTCTTTAAAGAAGCTTACCTAATTAAAGAATGCCAGTAACCAGTAGAACTCCTTATTTTCTCATTTTTATTCTAAGCCAAATATCTCCTTTTTAGAAACTGAGGGCAGTGTTAATCATTCACAAGTCAAAAATGTAAGAAATACTTATAACTTTTTTTCTATTGATATTTCATTCATTTATCTTTGTTCCTTGGCCTGTGTGGGCCTCTCATTGCAGTGGCCTCTGTTGTTGCAGAGCACTGGCTCTGGGCGCATGCGCTCCAGAGCTCTGGCTCGGTAGTGGGACACATCGGTCCAGCCGCTCCGCGGCGCGTGCGATCTTCCCAGGCCGGGGATCGAACCAGCGCCCCTTGCACTGCAAGGCAGTGTCCTTACCCACTGGACCACCAGGAAAGCTCATACTTATATCTTTTAATATAATTATAACAATGTCAAATACATTATGTTTCTTACCCTGAGCTTGCAGTTTTCTTAGCAGTTTGGCATCCGTGTTATCTAGGAATTCAGTGCTGCCAATATTTGGAGGCCGACCCTTCCGACGTCTCATCCTGGATTCCTCTCTTGCTCGCTGTCTATCTGGATTTGGTGGTCTTCCTCTACGACCTTCCATTGCCCTGATACGGGGAATGACATCCTCTTCTTTCAAAAGACACCACTGCATTCCCTTTTAATTAATATTTTATAGAAATAATACATTATAAGCAAAATAAATATAAGTGGTCAACATATCAGAAAAAGTTCTAGGCAAATTTGCATATATTTTGAAATTTATAAAGCTGTTACAACCTTCAGCAATTTCACTTTTTAAAATAAATTTATATTTAAAATTATTCATGGGACTGGCATATTCTTAGTAAATTCAACTTTACACAAAAGCTTTATATCTGTATGTATAAACATATAAATAGATACATATTTTAAAATCACAATTACTGAACTATAAAGACCATAAAGTTGGCAGATATTTGAAAATATTAGCTTGTGAGGATACCTCTATGAATCAATTGTTCACATGGACTATCGAGTTAAACCAAACACTAAGTTATCCAATTAAGAGATGAAACTTCTCTTTATAGAAATATTACAGCTAATATATCAAGAAGGAATCTAAGAGTTAGAGTATCAGCATTTTTCAATACTTGGTGAATTAATCTAAGTATTGAACTTGAATGGCTGTCAACAACCAAAAAGAGAGACAACTAGACAGATGTAAGTCTCCTGATGGAGGTTCACTCTATCACCTTTAAATTACTCTTGCCCTCCCACAAAAGGAAATCAAATTAAGTATTAGACTTAATTACTATCACTTCACTGGAAAAACATGGTGAGAAGTATGTTTAACTACACAGCAAATCCAGTCTAGCAAGTTCTACAAACTTCAAGACTTTATTCAACAAATAGATTTCAAAAAGTAAAAAAACTTTGAGAAGATTCAAGGAGCCTTAAGAGACGCACCGAACAATCCCAATGTGTAGCCCTTATCTAGATACAGATTTAAATAGAAAAACTGTTCAGAAAATTATGACAATTAAGGCACAACTGACAATTTGAACAATGACTTACTATTTGGTATCGAGGAATTATTGTTTTAAAGTGTGATAATGGTATCAGAGTGCTCTTGTCGACAACATACCTATGGTTGATTCATGCTGATGTTTGGCAGTAAACAACAAAACTGTAAAGCTATTATCCTTCAATTAAAAAAAACCCACAATCTCAAATTCAGAATTTAGCTTGAACCAGTGTGGGCAATTCTGCAACCGAAAGTAATCAGAAAGTTCTTGAGTTATACTTTATGCCATGATACCTCAACTTCGGGCAAGGAATGTAAGAATATCTCATTCAATGGATACTAAAAATACAACTACCACTCCTGTGACCATAATGGATGATGATTACATCCCATATTCTAACCATTGTGCTTAGTTCCAGGCATTTCAATTACATTATGTTCTTTAATCTTCACAACAGTACTGTCTAATACAGTGGATTTTATTGTATCTACTTTACAACTGAGAGAATTCAAGCCCAGCTGAATAATGTCCTAAGGATACAGAGGCAATGAGGAACAGAACTATGATTTAAACCCAACTCTCTCACTCTAAAACCTGTGGTCTTAATCACCATGTATACTTTTTTAGCTGATGTTACAAGGATGTTCTTAAGCTTGATAAATGAATGAACCCAATATTCAGCCATGAAAGCACAGCCAGTATTATAGCAAGGCAGAATTATGTCAGAAAAAAATTAATGAATATAATCCATAATTAATATAATATCTATATGAAGTCTTTTCAGTAATTTCCAGGTTAAAATAATTTTATCAATTAATTCTAAGGAAAATAAGATTTTATTTTTTTGCTGAGATTTCAGTGAAGTCAACAGAAATAATAGTTGTACTAGCTGCATTTCACACCATAAACCACTAAGAAGGAAGCCATCAAAACATTTTTATGATCACCAGGGTGGGAAGCTTTTGATTAGTTCGGGTTTTCATTTTTCTATTATGCTCTTACGCACCAAGGCAGTAAGCATTGCATAAATTGAAAAATACAAAAGTGACATTTGTGACACTTGAAGTAGAAGAGAAAGACTAATAAAAGAGTGTGTAAAGGAATCTGCATTCAGTTTTTAAAGTAACCTATTAATAATAAAATCAACTTTTAGCCAAGATTTAAAGGATTTGATTCATTTTTCTTTTTTTTTAATCCAGTTACAATTTTACACGCTATGTTTTTTTCATCTAGGAAAATATACCTCGTCAAAAAGGAACAGAATATGCTGGCGCCCAAGCTTACCAGACAAATATAGTGACATTATCATTTACATTTTTGCCTTTGGCATTTATAAAGTAAATGCTTTCTAAGGGAGTTGCATATACTGGGCTACATATAATGTCTTTGACTCTCGGTATTTAGAAAATGAGAAATAGATTGTTAGCAATCTTTTCTTTTTTGGTGGGGGCACTAAAATACAACTACCACTCCTGTGACCATAATGGATGATGATTACATCCCATATTCTAACCATTGTGCTTAGTTCCAGGCATTTCAATTACATTATGTTCTTTAATCTTCACAACAGTACTGTCTAATACAGTGGATTTTATTGTATCTACTTTACAACTGAGAGAATTCAAGCCCAGCTGAATAATGTCCTAAGGATACAGAGGCAATGAGGAACAGAACTATGATTTAAACCCAACTCTCTCACTCTAAAACCTGTGGTCTTAATCACCATGTATACTTTTTTAGCTGATGTTACAAGGATGTTCTTAAGCTTGATAAATGAATGAACCCAATATTCAGCCATGAAAGCACAGCCAGTATTATAGCAAGGCAGAATTATGTCAGAAAAAAATTAATGAATATAATCCATAATTAATATAATATCTATATGAAGTCTTTTCAGTAATTTCCAGGTTAAAATAATTTTATCAATTAATTCTAAGGAAAATAAGATTTTATTTTTTTGCTGAGATTTCAGTGAAGTCAACAGAAATAATAGTTGTACTAGCTGCATTTCACACCATAAACCACTAAGAAGGAAGCCATCAAAACATTTTTATGATCACCAGGGTGGGAAGCTTTTGATTAGTTCGGGTTTTCATTTTTCTATTATGCTCTTACGCACCAAGGCAGTAAGCATTGCATAAATTGAAAAATACAAAAGTGACATTTGTGACACTTGAAGTAGAAGAGAAAGACTAATAAAAGAGTGTGTAAAGGAATCTGCATTCAGTTTTTAAAGTAACCTATTAATAATAAAATCAACTTTTAGCCAAGATTTAAAGGATTTGATTCATTTTTCTTTTTTTTTAATCCAGTTACAATTTTACACGCTATGTTTTATTCAGCTAGGAAAATATACCTGCGTCAAAAAAGGAACAGAATATGCTGGCGCCCAAGCTTACCAGACAAATATAGTGACATTATCATTTACATTTTTGCCTTTGGCATTTATAAAGTAAATGCTTTCTAAGGGAGTTGCATATACTGGGCTACATATAATGTCTTTGACTCTCGGTATTTAGAAAATGAGAAATAGATTGTTAGCAATCTTTTCTTTTTTGGGGGTGGGGGGCACGTTGGAGAGGGAGTGGGGGGGGGGCTGCTTCTATTGGTCTTTCATTTCTCTATTTTCATCCATCTTTTTTCTTTGGCTCTTGTGGGCCTCCCATCGCAGCGGCCTCGGGTGTCGCAGAGCACCGGCTCTGGGAGCATGCGCTCCAGAGCTCCGGCTCGGTAATTGGACACATTGGTCCAGCTGCTCCGCGGCACGTGGGATCTTCCCAGGCCAGGGATCGAACCGGGCGCCCCTCGCACTGCAAGGCAGTGTCTTTACCCACTGGACCACCAGGGGAAGCCCGATTGTTAGGAATCTGAAGCTTATCCTACAGCTTTAATTCACTGAGTTGCCCAAATAACTGTGCAAAGGAAAAAAAAGTTTTTTTTTCCCTTTAACTTTTCCTTGGGAAATGCAAATATAATTCATATCAGCTGATATATATGTTATAAATTTCTTGATATGCATCAAAAGGAAGTTAACTCATTAATTTTTCTTAGTTTAAGAAAAACATTAAAGTTATTTTTATGAGAAAAATCAGAATTTGATTGATTTTCCTTAAAACTAATTCTCAGTTTAGTATTATGTCTATTTTTTGCTAGCTGTTTTAACTTCCTTTTTCGAATTTTAGCTAATTCCTTTAGTTTACTATCATATGCTCTTACGCACCAAGGCAGTAAGCATTGCATAAATTGAAAAATACAAAAGTGACATTTGTGACACTTGAAGTAGAAGAGAAAGACTAATAAAAGAGTGTGTAAAGGAATCTGCATTCAGTTTTTAAAGTAACCTATTAATAATAAAATCAACTTTTAGCCAAGATTTAAAGGATTTGATTCATTTTTCTTTTTTTTTAATCCAGTTACAATTTTACACGCTATGTTTTATTCAGCTAGGAAAATATACCTGCGTCAAAAAAGGAACAGAATATGCTGGCGCCCCAAGCTTACCAGACAAATATAGTGACATTATCATTTACATTTTTGCCTTTGGCATTTATAAAGTAAATGCTTTCTAAGGGAGTTGCATATACTGGGCTACATATAATGTCTTTGACTCTCGGTATTTAGAAAATGAGAAATAGATTGTTAGCAATCTTTTCTTTTTTGGGGGTGGGGGGCACGTTGGAGAGGGAGTGGGGCGGGCGGGCTGCTTCTATTGGTCTTTCATTTATCTATTTTCATCCATCTTTTTTTCTTTGGCTCTTGTGGGCCTCCCATCGCAGCGGCCTCGGGTGTCGCAGAGCACCGGCTCTGGGAGCATGCGCTCCAGAGCTCCGGCTCGGTAATTGGACACATTGGTCCAGCTGCTCCGCGGCACGTGGGATCTTCCCAGGCCAGGGATCGAACCGGGCGCCCCTCGCACTGCAAGGCAGTGTCTTTACCCACTGGACCACCAGGGAAGCCCGATTGTTAGGAATCTGAAGCTTATCCTACAGCTTTAATTCACTGAGTTGCCCAAATAACTGTGCAAAGGAAAAAAAAGTTTTTTTTTCCCTTTAACTTTTCCTTGGGAAATGCAAATATAATTCATATCAGCTGATATATATGTTATAAATTTCTTGATATGCATCAAAAGGAAGTTAACTCATTAATTTTTCTTAGTTTAAGAAAAACATTAAAGTTATTTTTATGAGAAAAATCAGAATTTGATTGATTTTCCTTAAAACTAATTCTCAGTTTAGTATTATGTCTATTTTTTGCTAGCTGTTTTTACTTACCTAGAGGTAAGCAGTGAGAGCTTTATATACGATAACCTTTATAGCATTAGGGATTCTAAACCTTAATGACGAAGCTTACTACTATCATATGCTGAATGGCACTTTAAAGATGTGAAAGAGTAAGAACAGTTATCTGTTCTAGGAAATGGATGTCACTTACTAAAATCAATTCAGAAAGACCTGGTTTGATACAACTGTTTCCACAATGCTCACTACGCTTTCCAGTTACTAGCAGTGGGTTACTCTCAAAGAGTTAGAACTGTCAAATACCTCCTTTGCTCTACACTGGATCCCTACAATTGGGTTCCTAGTACAGGTCCTTGCCTAGCCATCAAAAATTCTACCTGGTAGATTACTGACATAAATTTCCAGAGTTTTAGATTTCTGGTACTAATCTTTCACGTTCTCAGTGTCCATATAGACCCACAGCTATGTTGCACAAGATGTGACAGGTAACAGCAGAGTTGAATTAGAACCCCGGTTGTTGACTCAATCTCTTGTTCTTATTTGAAAAAATTACCAGCACTGCGGTCTTGCCAGGGGCTGTGTGCTGCCTGCTTTATCATAACGTCTTCCTTATTCTTTATCAACAAAATCCTGATTGTAGCTGAAGAACATTAATGCTTAGTGTTTTCTTCCCTAGGCAATATGCTTCTATAAACCAGTGATCATAACTTCTGTTTATTTTGTACCCTTCAGTTTCTTTATGAACATTAACTTTTCCTCAAAGTCAAGCTTTCAAGTGCATTTCTGCATGGAAATGTGTTCATAATTTTCTTTAAGGAAAATGCCTTTAAGTCAAATTTATTTGGGAAAAAATGCCTGGAATGTTAAATATCTACACAAATATTAATTGATTAAATGATAATAGAATAAGGCTTTTTTACGTAATAAAGATAAATATTTTTCTTTTCTCATGGCCAGTATGCCATTAAAAAAAAAAAATCTTAAAAAAGTACATCTCAAACAGAGAAAGCAACATTTTTTTCCTAAGTCACTTTTAGGAAACTTCCTGTTCCTTCTTTTTTTCCATTTAAATTTAATTTTCTACATCATTTTGTTGTTTACTGCCACACATTGACCTTTTGTTCCTTCTTTGCATCTTTTTTTTTTTTTTTTTTGCTTTTATGGCCTGAATACAGTAGACGTTCATTGGCCTTTGTAAGTGAACGTCCTGCTTGAATAAACTTGCTTTATTTATGTTTAAATGTTTTGTTCTCTACAATTCACAAAAATACTTTCCAAAGTAATTATCATATATTTCAAAATAATCTTTGCCATTAACATTTTGAAACCATCATATATTCCTAACAAAAATAAGAATTTTTTTAACTTTTTACTAAGAATCATATTAAGGTAAATTAAAAAAACCCTATTTTAAATTTATAAAAATCTGCCTAGATCAACCTTACTTTCTATTATTCTGACACTAAAAAACAAAATAAAAACAATGATAAACATTAGGTTCAACTAGTCCTTTATAATGTGATGGAGAAGTCTGTAAGAAATGTATTTACCTTATAGCCTTTTCAAAGGGGTTTCACTGGCTAAAACGGTTAAAACAATTTCATAAAGAAGGTAGCTAGCTAGTGTATCACATGACTAAAAGCAGTGTATGGTTCATTTACTACATTTGTAGACTGAAATAAAACTGATTACTGGATAGATTAAAGACCACCCCCACTCCAATGTCTTGTCTCAACCCTATCTTATTTAATTAAGGGCTTCTCTTTTTAATTTTTAGAAAGGTAATTAGATTGTTGTCATTTAGTTAATGATGAACTTACTAAATGTCAGTAAGTATGAACTCTCATGGTGGTATAATAACAGTTTAGTTGGTAATATCCGACTCTTTTGAGACCCCATGAACTATGGCCCTGCAAGGCTGCTCTGTCTATGGGATTCTTCAGGCAAGAATATGGAAGGATGTTGGCCATTTCCTTCTCCAGGGGATCTTCCTGACCGAGGGATCTAACCCAAGTCCTCTGCACTGGCAAGCAAATTCTTTACCTCCAAGCCACCAGGGAAGCCCCATGAACTCTCATACTTCTCATCTTACTGTACTATACACAAAATTAGTCAATACTTTCAGAAATGTTCGCTGTTATAATAAACATGTATATAATCATTGTCTTAAGCTCAGAAACAATTTTGAGTCAAAATTATTAACTTACATAAAATAACACTGGTTCTCTACTACAGATATTATCTTCTAATGAAAGTAAGAATTTCCTAAATTTCATCTGTAAAATATACAGTACCATTGCTGCAATTTTTTGATATGCCTTGAAGAAAAGTAGAACTTATAGAACTACTGTTTGGATTGTTTTTTTGGTTTTGGTAAGTTTTTTTTTTTAATTTTATTTTATTATTTTTTGGGGGGTCAGGGTGGGGCGGGGAGGGAAGGGGGCGGCAGGCCACTTCTATTGGTCTTTCATTTATTCAGTTTCATCCATCTTTGTTCTCTGGCTCGTGTGGGCCTCCCATCGCGGGGGCCTCTGTTGTCGCAGAGCACCGGCTCTAGGCGCATGCGCTCCAGAGCTCCAGCTCGGTAATTGGGCACATCGGTCCAGCCGCTCCGTGGCACATGGGATCTTCCCAGGCCAGGGATCAAACCGACGCCCCTTGTACTGCAAGGCGGTGGCCTTACCCACTGGACCACCAGGGAAGCCCCTTTGGTAAGTTTTAAGAGAAAAAAAATAGCATGGAAAAATATATTTTCCAATGCAAAGATTTTATTAAAAAAGTGATTAAGAATTCTAATAAATCACAAATATAGCATTTCATTTGCAATCAGACACTCAAAATAAATATAAAATAAATATATGAAGCTTGGAAAACTGTGTCAGTAACATTCAAAATCATTATGTAAAACCTCCATATATTTGGAAAACAGAATGCTTAGCTTGATTGGATTATAAGTATAGATATAATTATTTTTTAAATAGGAAATTATTTTCCACATTATAGATGTAATACAAGCAAATATCAGGAATTGTGACAGACACAACAACACAAGAAACAATAAGGTCCACAGCACCACCAGTCACTATATCCATTACTAAAGATTTGGCACTTTTCCTTTCAGTCTTTCAATGTGCATAGTTTTTGTTTTTCAATTTACATTTACATTTACCCTCAAACCACTTCATACAACTGATATAAAGGCAGACCTGTTATAAACATATACAGATCATCACTACTTGAAACAGTGTCTTTGTCCCAAAGTATATATCTTTTACAAAATTTAGGCCAATCAAAATCAATACACATTATAGTTACTCCAACAAAAGTAATCTTTGTTCATTTTCACAGAAAATTACTACATAATTAGATACATTTCTAATGAACTCTGTACTTATATAATACATATAGACCATACAATAAAAAAGTATGTTTCCTCAACTACATGCATCTCTAATTAATTAAACTTTTTTGATAACTTACCTTTAATTGTTGTTCTCTGAAAGTACCCTGAAATAAATTCAACTTACTAAATTTTTTACACTGAGAGAAGAGCTCTCAAAATTGCTAATATTTTCCCTTGGCAGTGCTGAAATGTTGGCAGCTTAATATATTCTGGATCTAGTAATTCATCATATTTCCTTGATTGGAACTGATCTCTCAACAAGATAATATGCTTTGGAAAACACTGATTATGTTTAATAAAAAGTGAATGGATGTCAAAAACATTCTGCTCTGCCTAATGAAGCTTTATAGATTAAGTCTAATTATCATTGTTACAAAACTAAAGTCCTTTATGTATTGGAAAGCAATTAGCTTTCCTCTCAGAATAAAGTTCGATTTAACTTCAAAACATAACGATATGTTTGGCGGATTTAAATTAGACAAGGTTATGATAACATGAACCAAAATATTAAAAAATCGGAATTTTTAAATAAAATAATTATTACCTGTGAATATGTTTGTGACTTAAAATGTGACCTAGTTATAAAATGATATACAATAACACTGTAGTTCACTAAAAATTCTGAGAATTGGGTGAAAATTTTTGGCTAAATTACACAAATTTTTAAGTTTAAAAAAGAAAAACCTTAGAATATATTTCCATAAATAAGTTAATATATTTTGGCATTTAAGAATTATTAGTAAAGAAACAAGTGGATGTGGACATAACTTGTTCCATAAAAAGTCAGAGCCAACAATAGAAAATAGTTTACACAATGAATGTAAACAGAACACTTGCCAGAAATCTTGAGTTATGCTTCTACCCTAATATCTGAGCTTTCTTGCAGAATTAGTAAGACCTTTTATCCTATAACTGTCAAATTAAAGCATAAGATAGTATAGAAAAGTTTGCCTAGTCACAATAGAAAATATTAATTGGCAGAAAAAATCTTTCTGTGCATTAAAATGGGCCTAAAGAGAAAAATCTTCAATGAAGAAGGAAAATATCAACTTTAGTTGGCTGAGCACCTTAACCCTTTAAAACATTTTCATCCATATGATTTCATTTTAGCCTCATAATCCTATGAGGCAAAGTAAACCTATGATTGTCTCTATTCTTCAGATAAAGAAACTGAAGTAAAGGAGGGCATTATTTTGTTATTTGAAATCACAAAATTATTTCATGGATTAACAAGAATCTAGGTTTTCACTCCATAACTAGGACCTCTGTCAATGGAGCTAAAAAAAGAGGAGTAAATTCAATTTCTAAATTTTACACTGAGAGAAGAGCTCTCAAAATTGCTAATATTTTCCCTTGGCAGTGCTGAAATGTTGGCAGCTTAATATATTCTGGATCTAGTAATTCATCATATTTCCTTGATTGGAACTGATCTCTCAACAAGATAATATGCTTTGGAAAACACTGATTATGTTTAATAAAAAGTGAATGGATGTCAAAACATTCTGCTCTGCCTAATGAAGCTTTATAGATTAAGTCTAATTATCATTGTTACAAAACTAAAGTCCTTTATGTATTGGAAAGCAATTAGCTTTCCTCTCAGAATAAAGTTCGATTTAACTTCAAAACATAACGATATGTTTGGCGGATTTAAATTAGACAAGGTTATGATAACATGAACCAAAATATTAAAAAATCGGAATTTTTAAATAAAATAATTATTACCTGTGAATATGTTTGTGACTTAAAATGTGACCTAGTTATAAAATGATATACAATAACACTGTAGTTCACTAAAAATTCTGAGAATTGGGTGAAAATTTTTGGCTAAATTACACAAATTTTTAAGTTTAAAAAAGAAAAACCTTAGAATATATTTCCATAAATAAGTTAATATATTTTGGCATTTAAGAATTATTAGTAAAGAAACAAGTGGATGTGGACATAACTTGTTCCATAAAAAGTCAGAGCCAACAATAGAAAATAGTTTACACAATGAATGTAAACAGAACACTTGCCAGAAATCTTGAGTTATGCTTCTACCCTAATATCTGAGCTTTCTTGCAGAATTAGTAAGACCTTTTATCCTATAACTGTCAAATTAAAGCATAAGATAGTATAGAAAAGTTTGCCTAGTCACAATAGAAAATATTAATTGGCAGAAAAAATCTTTCTGTGCATTAAAATGGGCCTAAAGAGAAAAATCTTCAATGAAGAAGGAAAATATCAACTTTAGTTGGCTGAGCACCTTAACCCTTTAAAACATTTTCATCCATATGATTTCATTTTAGCCTCATAATCCTATGAGGCAAAGTAAACCTATGATTGTCTCTATTCTTCAGATAAAGAAACTGAAGTAAAGGAGGGCATTATTTTGTTATTTGAAATCACAAAATTATTTCATGGATTAACAAGAATCTAGGTCTTCTCACTCCATAACTAGGACCTCTGTCAATGGAGCTAGTAATGTGAATAATAAGCTGAATGGAAGTAAGGAATAAAGGCAAACTATTAAAGGAAATGTACGGGAAATGAGGTTTCAGTGCTAAGTTCTTTGTGCTGACTGGTGAAGTTGTATACTTAACCCTCAAGCTCAAAGGGAACTGTGGTGATATTTTCATAAATATGTATAACTATTTAAAAATTCAATTTCTGCAAAAAGCAGAAATTTCAATCATATACTATTATGGAATTCCTCTAACCCTATCAAATAATTATCAAACTTGTGACAATGGATCGTGTAGTATGGCATAATCAAATGGGCAAGATCCTCCCTAAAACTAAGGGATATTTATCCTCTTTTAGATTGACTTATAACAATGTTTTTTTCCGAATGAAATTAACTTTTGTTAAATATTTAACTTTCAGGGAACTAATGTTTTCCTATATTTCTCATGAACATGCAGATACTTTCATACTTTACAAACTATTAAAATTTACGATAGAATTAACAACCAGGAAAAAGTTTACTTAAGAAATTTGAAAAAAAAAAAAAAAAAAAGCCAAAGCTCCTTCTTACTGAAACACAGCAAATTGAGGCCTTGTGAGTGTTTACCACAAATTTATAGGTATAGCTATAAGAATTAACTAACAAAAGGCAATGCTCCAGAGGGTAGTGAAATTTACTTCATTTAGGTTATGTTACTACTTTTTGGTTCAAAGACTGTACTTTGTAAAAAGTGGATACCTGCGGTCCATCTCTGGCTTCATAGAAGTCACCCACTCTTACTTTTGCACTGAAGCTGAAATTGTCCCTTGAGATATCCATTATTCCATTTCTGCTGAGATACTGAAAAAATCACATATTTTTCCACTTCAGGTTTTAATAATTACAACCCAGCTTTGATGTACAGCTATCTTCAGGACACTATGGTTTTGTATACTCTATTAAAGGGCTATGGATTTAACAGGAGATCAATTTAGGTTAAGCACATTCATTAGTCCCACATGAGAGAATATTTTGTGTTAAAGAATTTTATCTGAGAAAGGAGTGTATTTTTTTTTTTTTTTCCATAAGCATGCTTAACAGACACCAAATGTGTGTTATTTGGTGAAAAGTATGTACCTTTATTACTTCAGGGTACTGCCTAAGTTTCTTTCCACATGGAGCATAATATGCTACTTCTCCTTGAAGGCGCCCTCCAAAGTTTCTTATTCTTGTCTCTCTCTGCCAGCTACACATAATGGAAATGAGGGTTATAACATACTTAATTTTACAAAAATTTCTAAAATATAAAATAAAAAAATTAAGAACACATGCTTAGACAACACAAAAAAAATACGAAGAAAACAAATATAAACAGCCAGTCATACAATACAGACACATTTACTATTAAAACAATTTAGATTTTTGCTAAGTAAATTCAACTAAAAAATTAATCAGACTCAATTTACAAATGTCAAACAAGTATTAAAATTTTAAGAAATCACACTGGCATGACTTTGTATATTTGAATATGTTTAGTACCATGTGTCAGCGTGTACTGATTTTATATCTGAAAAGCTTTAAATGAGAAGAGTCAAGAAAGCCTGGAGAGTCTGTACTCTTTGGGGAGATACTTGCAGTATACAATTTCTCAGCTTATATTCAAGCATTTTAGCCAAATTCTGCTCAAGAACCTCAGTTTTGCCCACAGTGGCTTTCACCACCCTTTAAGTCTACCTTCATAAAACCTCTGACAGTCTTAATTGTGTCCCTGCTCTTTGCCAAATGATTTGCTCTTGTGACTTTTTCAATCATATTCCCATCTGGCTGCATATGGTCCTATCCCAGCTGTACTATACATAAACCCAGAATTTAGGCTTAACTTCAGTTTTCTGATACATCAACTTCAGATACATCAGCTTTGCTCTTCTGCTTTTATAAATGCTATGCACTATACCCATTTCTGTTGGTAATGACAGAGAATGAGTAAATGCACAAATATGTAAAGGAAAAGCATATAGATAAATCTTATCTTGCATACCCATAAAAGTCAAAGCTTTGATGTACAGCTATCTTCAGGACACTATGGTTTTGTATACTCTATTAAAGGGCTATGGATTTAACAGGAGATCAATTTAGGTTAAGCACATTCATTAGTCCCACATGAGAGAATATTTTGTGTTAAAGAATTTTATCTGAGAAAGGAGTGTATTTTTTTTTTTTTTTCCATAAGCATGCTTAACAGACACCAAATGTGTGTTATTTGGTGAAAAGTATGTACCTTTATTACTTCAGGGTACTGCCTAAGTTTCTTTCCACATGGAGCATAATATGCTACTTCTCCTTGAAGGCGCCCTCCAAAGTTTCTTATTCTTGTCTCTCTCTGCCAGCTACACATAATGGAAATGAGGGTTATAACATACTTAATTTTACAAAAATTTCTAAAATATAAAATAAAAAAATTAAGAACACATGCTTAGACAACACAAAAAAAATACGAAGAAAACAAATATAAACAGCCAGTCATACAATACAGACACATTTACTATTAAAACAATTTAGATTTTTGCTAAGTAAATTCAACTAAAAAATTAATCAGACTCAATTTACAAATGTCAAACAAGTATTAAAATTTTAAGAAATCACACTGGCATGACTTTGTATATTTGAATATGTTTAGTACCATGTGTCAGCGTGTACTGATTTTATATCTGAAAAGCTTTAAATGAGAAGAGTCAAGAAAGCCTGGAGAGTCTGTACTCTTTGGGGAGATACTTGCAGTATACAATTTCTCAGCTTATATTCAAGCATTTTAGCCAAATTCTGCTCAAGAACCTCAGTTTTGCCCACAGTGGCTTTCACCACCCTTTAAGTCTACCTTCATAAAACCTCTGACAGTCTTAATTGTGTCCCTGCTCTTTGCCAAATGATTTGCTCTTGTGACTTTTTCAATCATATTCCCATCTGGCTGCATATGGTCCTATCCCAGCTGTACTATACATAAACCCAGAATTTAGGCTTAACTTCAGTTTTCTGATACATCAACTTCAGATACATCAGCTTTGCTCTTCTGCTTTTATAAATGCTATGCACTATACCCATTTCTGTTGGTAATGACAGAGAATGAGAAATCAAACATGCACAAATATGTAAAGGAAAAGCATATAGATAAATCTTATCTTGCATACCCATATTCCAAAGGAATACGCAGTTCATGTTCATCTGTTACTCGTCTTCTTTTGGAAGTGCCTTCAAGAAAATTCAACCAGTTAACATAGAAGATTAGTTTATATACACGACAAATTTTTGATAGTTTTGAAACTTTTCTTTGAATAATGTATCTTAATTACTTAAGTTATTTTAGTGTGTTTCTGCAACTTGTACATTTTTTTAGATCATTTTCAACAAGACAGACTCTATAGGGTTTTTTTTTTTTTTCCTTTGGTCTGCATGACAGTAACTAGTATTCATTTATCTCTAATGAAAAAGACAATGCAAAGTAAAAAACTATAGCTTTCCTCTCAATTTGTTATTAATGAAATGGCTAAAGATGTAGGAGGAAAATAGCAGGTGGAGGTTTCAGGAAACTATGTACAGTTGTTCTCTTTGAAAATATAAGTTCAAAGATGTTGAAAAATTTCAACAGTTAGATGACACTTTTAAAAATAATATAACTTCTATATCTATATAAATTCATACAAACGCATACATCTTAAATTAGTAGGATATCATATTGGTTTGTGGTAAATGAAAACAAAACTAGAGATTTTCAAGAAAAGAGTGAAGTGTGTAAAACAACATTGTACAATACATGTCTAAATTTTCTTATTGAATTGAGAATAGAGATTAATTTGGGAGTATTAATGTAAAACCTTTTAATGATGACTTCTAAAAGTTTATGAAAAGTCAAATAGAAAAAAAAAGATATGGCATGTTAATGGAATACTAATGCTGTTACTATAATGCTACTATTATAATGCTATTCACTAATAAGATGGCATTGGCTATGTGTTGGGCAGACACTTATGAAACCAAGTGAGCTCATTTTTGTAAATTACAAAAAAAACCTCCAACTGTCAGTAAAATTTAAAATTTTAGAACCATAATTTGAATACAAAAACAGGAAAGTATTCACACTCAAGAGCTGCCGTCAATCAGGTTCCTAAATTGGAAGCACAAAGAATAAAAATGATTGTGAGTCATATCCTTTGACAATACACACTGACCTTTCTTAGCCAACCTACAATCTAGCCCTTGATTCCAATGAGATCATCCCCAGAACACTGAATAAAAATTCTTGTTATGGTCTGATTTCTATTTCACAATAATAAAAATAAAGTGTAGGTACCAGAGTGTGGACTTGAAGTAAGTGTGGAAGAAGGTGTGCCAAGAAAAGCAGGTGACTGGGATTCAGAACATAAGGCAGCAGAAGCAGAGCCTGGGGCTTTTGCTATGTGGAGGTTACGAGGTGTTGAGTGAGCTGTGAGACTGATGGAAGGGCTTTTGACAGAGGAAGTTGTTTTATTCAGTTTCATTGAAGTTTTCTCTCCTTCAGTATCACTATCTGATTCATCTTGGTCTTTATCATCATCATCATCTTCTTCTGATCCTTCTGTATCTGATTCTGAATTACTATCTGATTCTGGGAAGTAAAAGAAGCATTTGTATATTATAACTAGATAATCACCAACAGTTTGTAGTTTGTATCTAAATGGAATAGTTCAGGAATCAGCATCTGTGATTGAGAACTCAAATGAGCAACTTTCCTGACGAGTAAATGTAAAAATTACTGTCTAAAAGGCTATTTGAGCACAAGGTATGTAGGCCATAAATTCTTAAAATTCTTCATTACAAGTAACTGTTTTATTCAAATCACAAAACTTGAATCCTAAAACAGTGGTTCTCACATGTCACTATTCACAGAATGAATTTTCAAAATCATTTTTAATTAAAAAAAAAACTAAAGTATATAGGAGGCAGAATTGATTATTTAAATCAATAGATATCAATAATCTAAGAAGTACACAAGGCTCAATATGAAGAGGAGAACTTTGGAACTAGCGTTATCCTTTCTTTGGGGCTTTGTGGCAAAAGAAGGTAATTTTCAGGGTGAGATATTTGGCTTTGGGGTTGCAGTCACTCTATCCGTCAAGCTTCTCAGGCCTCACAAAGGACAGGATTACAGAAATTAACTGTGGGGAATAAGTTAATGAGTTAGTAATTAAAGCTTGTGCTAGTCATATAAATTTGCACATATTCCTATAGGTATGTAAAATCTAATCACAGGACTGATATGTGGCCATATCTTAATGGTTCCCAGAACAACTGCTTCTGTGGAATTGTGTTTTGTGTGGTACTAGTTGCCTACATTGAAGTTCATTATAAAGATTACCTTTGACAGTTATTAATACTGATATTATCTATCATCCAAAGTTGTGTTTATGGGAATCCTGGGAAAATATATTATCAGGAAAAGTTCTTACCCTGAGCAAGTAGGCTGTTATTACCTTATAGACATTTTTTTTTAATTGCATACTTGACTATATTTTCCTATTCATATTGATAGATAGAAAATTTAAATTTGAATTTGTGGGCTGACCAGGTACACATTCAAAAGATTTTATAATATGTATTTCATCTTTGTATTTAAATTTTAAGTTATATTTTATTCTATATTTTCAGTCTTCTGTGGAACAAGAAAGAGAGTTAAAAGGAAATACAACAAGAAATTTAAAAAACAACTAGAAAGTGAGCCAAATTAAAATTAGGGGATAGTCCATATGTTTTTAAATAAATTCTGTGTTGCTAACAAATATTCATAGAGCTTTAGGTTTTTTGATATTTTCTGAATACAATTACAAATACAATCTTGCCTTTCTTCAAAATATCCAGTGAAACAATTTAACAAGTAACAGAAGAGATGAAAAAGAAAGAACAAATGAGTGGCCATGAATTACATGAAAATTAATCAAGCTTCTGAATTTCTTAATTCATGAATTATTTATATTTATTTTAAAGTTATTTGTTTAGTGTTAAATGAGTAAGTTGAGAACTTAAGATTTCCAATCCCAATTAGTCTTTCATTTTACCACTCAGTATAGAAAGGCAAATAGCTGTATGAAACACAGTGAATGACAATGATTTCAAATCTATGGATTAAGAACTTCTTTAAAATGTTCACATAGTATTTAGAGAAATACTTTAAACTTAAGAATAGAAAATAACCTGATTGGCTGTCATCAGATTCATCATCTTCCTCATCTTCCTCGCTTCTTCTTCATCATCTTCCTCTTCATCCTCATTTGAATCTTCAGAATCTTTGCTACTAAGAATGTCTGAATCTGTTCCTCTAAACTGTTCCACTAAAGATTTCGCAGGATGAGAGTGAGGCTGTATTTTTACTGTGTTTCCATTATTGCTAGCTGCTTTTTCCTTCCCGTGACTATGCAGTATGGGAGAGGCAGAGGGCATGACGGTTGTCTGATGGCCAGGGGTTCTTCTTCCACTTGTACTCAGATTTACAGGTGAGGGAAAAGGGGTGCTACTGGCAATAGCAATGTTTTCATTCACCTTACTCTGCATTTTAGTTTTGGTAAGTGCCAGAGGGGCTTCTTGAATGACACTCTGAATAACTCCATTTAGTTGGTGATTACCTAAAAGTGCATTTGTCAAGAATGGATTAGGGTTGTTTTCTAACGTCTGTTTTGGATGTGCTGGTGAACTAGAGGTGGGTTTGGGATTTGACAAAGCTGCAATAACCTTCTTTAGGCTCTTAGATGACTCCTGTTTCTTTAACTGAGCTGGGAATGTCTGTTTATATTGTTCCTGTTGTAAAATTCTTTTTTTGGAACAAGAAAGAGAGTTAAAAGGAAATACAACAAGAAATTTAAAAAACAACTAGAAAGTGAGCCAAATTAAAATTAGGGGATAGTCCATATGTTTTTAAATAAATTCTGTGTTGCTAACAAATATTCATAGAGCTTTAGGTTTTTTGATATTTTCTGAATACAATTACAAATACAATCTTGCCTTTCTTCAAAATATCCAGTGAAACAATTTAACAAGTAACAGAAGAGATGAAAAAGAAAGAACAAATGAGTGGCCATGAATTACATGAAAATTAATCAAGCTTCTGAATTTCTTAATTCATGAATTATTTATATTTATTTTAAAGTTATTTGTTTAGTGTTAAATGAGTAAGTTGAGAACTTAAGATTTCCAATCCCAATTAGTCTTTCATTTTACCACTCAGTATAGAAAGGCAAATAGCTGTATGAAACACAGTGAATGACAATGATTTCAAATCTATGGATTAAGAACTTCTTTAAAATGTTCACATAGTATTTAGAGAAATACTTTAAACTTAAGAATAGAAAATAACCTGATTGGCTGTCATCAGATTCATCATCTTCCTCATCTTCCTCGTCTTCTTCTTCATCATCTTCCTCTTCATCCTCATTTGAATCTTCAGAATCTTTGCTACTAAGAATGTCTGAATCTGTTCCTCTAAACTGTTCCACTAAAGATTTCGCAGGATGAGAGTGAGGCTGTATTTTTACTGTGTTTCCATTATTGCTAGCTGCTTTTTCCTTCCCGTGACTATGCAGTATGGGAGAGGCAGAGGGCATGACGGTTGTCTGATGGCCAGGGGTTCTTCTTCCACTTGTACTCAGATTTACAGGTGAGGGAAAAGGGGTGCTACTGGCAATAGCAATGTTTTCATTCACCTTACTCTGCATTTTAGTTTTGGTAAGTGCCAGAGGGGCTTCTTGAATGACACTCTGAATAACTCCATTTAGTTGGTGATTACCTAAAAGTGCATTTGTCAAGAATGGATTAGGGTTGTTTTCTAACGTCTGTTTTGGATGTGCTGGTGAACTAGAGGTGGGTTTGGGATTTGACAAAGCTGCAATAACCTTCTTTAGGCTCTTAGATGACTCCTGTTTCTTTAACTGAGCTGGGAATGTCTGTTTATATTGTTCCTGTTGAAACATAAAGTAAAATACAACACAATAATGTATCACAAGAATAAAGATGCCTTTTTGCATCTGTCAACAACTAGCAACATTCAAATTTAACTTATGACATTTAAGTGCTATGAAAGTAGTGGAAGTGATGACTAGTTGCTGATTGAACCTTGCTGAAAGTCAATCAGTCCTTCTCAAAATACATGCTTCCTGACTGCTCCCCTCTTATTTCTTCAGCTCCCATTTTTCTCAGTAACCCAAACTTGAAACCCTAAACACATCTTCTACTTTTCTTTTGTCTAAGTCAACCATATTAATACTACATGCTTTGGATTCTTTCACTGAGATACTGCTCAAATTTAAGTCATACTATCACTTTTTCCTACCCAACTTTTGATACATGCGTACGCCAAGGGCAGTTTTCTAATATAAGCTGTATTTTAGTAGCTCTTTGGTCAAAACCTTTAGTGCTTCTTTCACCATTGCCAACTTTATAAACCCTAAACACTTCTATCTGATGCTCAAATTACTTTCCAAGTAGCCACTAACATACCATTGTAGTCCAACGGGACTATTCGTCACGCCCAGCACATGTCATATAGTATTTTCACCATTGCCACATTTTGCTATAATCATTTTCTCTGCATAAAATGTCTTCCACTAATAAATTTCAAGATGAAATCCTGTTTATTATTCAAAATCCAACTCAAGATTTTTTCTTCTCTGCTTTCCATCAAAATTAGTTTTGGTTTTTTACTATGCAGTATGGGAGAGGCAGAGGGCATGACGGTTGTCTGATGGCCAGGGGTTCTTCTTCCACTTGTACTCAGATTTACAGGTGAGGGAAAAGGGGTGCTACTGGCAATAGCAATGTTTTCATTCACCTTACTCTGCATTTTAGTTTTGGTAAGTGCCAGAGGGGCTTCTTGAATGACACTCTGAATAACTCCATTTAGTTGGTGATTACCTAAAAGTGCATTTGTCAAGAATGGATTAGGGTTGTTTTCTAACGTCTGTTTTGGATGTGCTGGTGAACTAGAGGTGGGTTTGGGATTTGACAAAGCTGCAATAACCTTCTTTAGGCTCTTAGATGACTCCTGTTTCTTTAACTGAGCTGGGAATGTCTGTTTATATTGTTCCTGTTGAAACATAAAGTAAAATACAACACAATAATGTATCACAAGAATAAAGATGCCTTTTTGCATCTGTCAACAACTAGCAACATTCAAATTTAACTTATGACATTTAAGTGCTATGAAAGTAGTGGAAGTGATGACTAGTTGCTGATTGAACCTTGCTGAAAGTCAATCAGTCCTTCTCAAAATACATGCTTCCTGACTGCTCCCCTCTTATTTCTTCAGCTCCCATTTTTCTCAGTAACCCAAACTTGAAACCCTAAACACATCTTCTACTTTTCTTTTGTCTAAGTCAACCATATTAATACTACATGCTTTGGATTCTTTCACTGAGATACTGCTCAAATTTAAGTCATACTATCACTTTTTCCTACCCAACTTTTGATACATGCGTACGCCAAGGGCAGTTTTCTAATATAAGCTGTATTTTAGTAGCTCTTTGGTCAAAACCTTTAGTGCTTCTTTCACCATTGCCAACTTTATAAACCCTAAACACTTCTATCTGATGCTCAAATTACTTTCCAAGTAGCCACTAACATACCATTGTAGTCCAACGGGACTATTCGTCACGCCCAGCACATGTCATATAGTATTTTCACCATTGCCACATTTTGCTATAATCATTTTCTCTGCATAAAAATGTCTTCCACTAATAAATTTCAAGATGAAATCCTGTTTATTATTCAAAATCCAACTCAAGATGCTTCCTGTGTTTGTCCCAGTCAAAAGCACTCATTGCCCCTGTCCCTAAGCTCCTCTATACCCCTACTTATATTCTGTCCTGCAATTACCTACAGTAATCATGATTTGAAGTTGGTGGGAAGGCAGGCCCAACATTCTATGGAATCTACTTTTGGAGTGTCTTTACCACATTAGCAATGGAAAGTGTGTAGAAAACTCTTTAGGAAAACTATAAGTTTCTTAGGAAAAATTAATTTGTAAACCATTAAATCAAAACTTTGCATCTGTAAATAACCAAGAAAAACTTATTTGATTATCAGGGTCTTCATGAATAGGAATAAGATCATATGAATTTCATTAAATTTATATAATTAAAATAGAAAAAAGAAAACGGAATTAGAATGATTAAAATACCTTAAGTTAATAGAAATAGAGCTAAATTTTAAAGGTAAAATTCTATAACAAAAAAAGTTGCCTTGAAATTAAAATCAGCAGTACTGCTAGCATTGGACCCGGGCTCTCAATACTCAAATTAGCAAAGGCTTATGGTGAGTTATTTTGTATGAATTATTTTGTAAGTATTTGTGAAGATAGAATGCCACACAGAATGACATACTAAATATTTTTAAGTACCAGTACTAATAAATAGTAAACAATTTCCATATAAACTTCTTTATCTTATTTAACTTATCTGAATGAAATTTGATTAGAAAATTAGGTTAATTATTTCTAAACAAAGATTGAAATATAATATTCATACATAAGGCAATGCCTCACAAAGAAAATGCTTACTTGGTAGTTCTTCAGTGAATAAAATAAGTAATATTATACTACAAATGTGTTTATCTTTTAAAAGAACCTATCACAAAAAAATTTTAATAGCTCTTTGGTCAAAACCTTTAGTGCTTCTTTCACCATTGCCAACTTTATAAACCCTAAACACTTCTATCTGATGCTCAAATTACTTTCCAAGTAGCCACTAACATACCATTGTAGTCCAACGGGACTATTCGTCACGCCCAGCACATGTCATATAGTATTTTCACCATTGCCACATTTTGCTATAATCATTTTCTCTGCATAAAAATGTCTTCCACTAATAAATTTCAAGATGAAATCCTGTTTATTATTCAAAATCCAACTCAAGATGCTTCCTGTGTTTGTCCCAGTCAAAAGCACTCATTGCCCCTGTCCCTAAGCTCCTCTATACCCCTACTTATATTCTGTCCTGCAATTACCTACAGTAATCATGATTTGAAGTTGGTGGGAAGGCAGGCCCAACATTCTATGGAATCTACTTTTGGAGTGTCTTTACCACATTAGCAATGGAAAGTGTGTAGAAAACTCTTTAGGAAAACTATAAGTTTCTTAGGAAAAATTAATTTGTAAACCATTAAATCAAAACTTTGCATCTGTAAATAACCAAGAAAAACTTATTTGATTATCAGGGTCTTCATGAATAGGAATAAGATCATATGAATTTCATTAAATTTATATAATTAAAATAGAAAAAAGAAAACGGAATTAGAATGATTAAAATACCTTAAGTTAATAGAAATAGAGCTAAATTTTAAAGGTAAAATTCTATAACAAAAAAAGTTGCCTTGAAATTAAAATCAGCAGTACTGCTAGCATTGGACCCGGGCTCTCAATACTCAAATTAGCAAAGGCTTATGGTGAGTTATTTTGTATGAATTATTTTGTAAGTATTTGTGAAGATAGAATGCCACACAGAATGACATACTAAATATTTTTAAGTACCAGTACTAATAAATAGTAAACAATTTCCATATAAACTTCTTTATCTTATTTAACTTATCTGAATGAAATTTGATTAGAAAATTAGGTTAATTATTTCTAAACAAAGATTGAAATATAATATTCATACATAAGGCAATGCCTCACAAAGAAAATGCTTACTTGGTAGTTATTCAGTGAATAAAATAAGTAATATTATACTACATAATTGTGTTTATCTTTTTAAAAGAACCTATCACAAAATTTTTAAAGAATATATTTTAATATACTTTATTTTACTTAATATTTATATGATACACAAATATTGTATAGTATATATGTGAATATATACAATTACTCATACTTCATATTTTATATATATACTGATTTAAACTTCCAGTAGGAAAAATTTAGAGTATTATCATTTCTTAGAACAAAATTTTGTCACATGATCATTTTGTATTTTTTCTACAAAAGGTAGCTTAATATTCCTTCCAAATACATGGGATTAAGAGCCATAAAATCAAAAACTTTCCCTTCAGTTTTATGTTTTGTATTTTAATTTTATGAAATTGCTTCTCATTCTATAACTCTTAAGAACCACTTCTCATATATTGACATCTGAAAGTTCTTGAAAATAACCAAAGATCACTGTATTTTATCCAAAGACTATTATAAATTACTTTTACAGCAAACATGCTATCTTTTTGGCATTAAGGGTGGAACATGAAGTAGGAAGGAAGAAAAATGAGATCTGTATAGTAGAAAATGTCTTGCTACTTAAAGATATCCCCTTGGGTGAGCAAAGTATGAGAAGAGATAGGTACAAAGTTTTGTGCTACCTACAAGCTCTTGCTCTCCTAGTACTTACTTGAGTCTATGGAGACCACAAAAAAATCATCTAGGCAAAACTCCTGTTCTTTATTACAATTAATGTACACAGATTTAAACTAAATGTCTACAGTATAAGATAAGAAAGGATCCAGTGATTAAATAACACTGAAGAAAATCATTGACTTGAGAGGAAGATAGATACATAGCAGGAAGCATGAAACAATTGAGACTGCTGTAAGAAATCAAGCAAAAATTTTTTTTTTAATTTACTTTTATTTATCTATTTTTGGCTGTGCTAGGTCTTTGTGGATGTGTGGGTTTAGCTGCTCTGCGGTATGTGGGATCTTCCCAGATCAGGGCTCGAACCTGTATCTCCTGCATTGGCAGACGGGTTCTTATCCACTGAGCCACAAGGGAAGCCCTCAAGCAAAATTTTACTAAATTTTACTAAATATATTAAAACTGCCCCATAAAAAAGGAAAGCTGATGTAAGAGAAATATTTATAAAAGTACCCTTTAACTCCATACTAGATACCAATAAAAAGCAGATAAAATCATTTACAGTTAAGTCCACTCACATAAAATATTTTCCGTTTACTATCGTATCATTTCAGAAACACCAAATTATTTCATCTTTATGATGGGCTTTTAACAGAATGATCTTGATTTAAAACCAATCTTAACTTGATACATGATGTTGAAAAGTGACTTAACCTCTCTGAGCCTTAAGTTTTTTTATCATTCACAATTCTGTAAGGATTGCATGAGATCACATGTGTAGAAAACCTAGCTTGGCACATTTATTAAGCAAATGTTTAATAAATGGCTTTGTAATAGATGTGATATAAAAATCTTTAAATAGGAAGTTAGGAAACTAAAACAATTAAGAAAACTTTCATAATGCAAGTAACTCATGATGTGGCTCTGTAAATATATTTATCTTAAAGCAGAATATATATTAGGGTTTATCCAGTGGCTCAGTGGTAAAGAATCCAACTACAATACAGGAGACACAGGTTCAATCCCTGGGTCGGGAAGATCCCTGGAGGAGGGCATGGCAATCCACTCCATTATTCTTGCCTGGAGAATCTCATGGACAGAGGACCCAGGCTACAGTCCATGAGTTTACAAAGAGTCAGACATGACTGAAGCATCTTAGCATGTGTGCACACACAGAGAATAAATATTACTGAAAAATTAAGGTAACCAAAACAAAGTAATTTTTAATTTGCTTAACTTCTCAAAGAGAGTCGATAATGTGATGCCAATAATGCCTTATAGGGGGGTAAGGGGGACCCCGGGCTTGCTAGACTGCTGTAAGAAATCAAGCAAAAATTTTTTTTTTAATTTACTTTTATTTATCTATTTTTGGCTGTGCTAGGTCTTTGTGGATGTGTGGGTTTAGCTGCTCTGCGGTATGTGGGATCTTCCCAGATCAGGGCTCGAACCTGTATCTCCTGCATTGGCAGACGGGTTCTTATCCACTGAGCCACAAGGGAAGCCCTCAAGCAAAATTTTACTAAATTTTACTAAATATATTAAAACTGCCCCATAAAAAAGGAAAGCTGATGTAAGAGAAATATTTATAAAAGTACCCTTTAACTCCATACTAGATACCAATAAAAAGCAGATAAAATCATTTACAGTTAAGTCCACTCACATAAAATATTTTCCGTTTACTATCGTATCATTTCAGAAACACCAAATTATTTCATCTTTATGATGGGCTTTTAACAGAATGATCTTGATTTAAAACCAATCTTAACTTGATACATGATGTTGAAAAGTGACTTAACCTCTCTGAGCCTTAAGTTTTTTTATCATTCACAATTCTGTAAGGATTGCATGAGATCACATGTGTAGAAAACCTAGCTTGGCACATTTATTAAGCAAATGTTTAATAAATGGCTTTGTAATAGATGTGATATAAAAATCTTTAAATAGGAAGTTAGGAAACTAAAACAATTAAGAAAACTTTCATAATGCAAGTAACTCATGATGTGGCTCTGTAAATATATTTATCTTAAAGCAGAATATATATTAGGGTTTATCCAGTGGCTCAGTGGTAAAGAATCCAACTACAATACAGGAGACACAGGTTCAATCCCTGGGTCGGGAAGATCCCTGGAGGAGGGCATGGCAATCCACTCCATTATTCTTGCCTGGAGAATCTCATGGACAGAGGACCCAGGCTACAGTCCATGAGTTTACAAAGAGTCAGACATGACTGAAGCATCTTAGCATGTGTGCACACACAGAGAATAAATATTACTGAAAAATTAAGGTAACCAAAACAAAGTAATTTTTAATTTGCTTAACTTCTCAAAGAGAGTCGATAATGTGATGCCAATAATGCCTTATAGGGTTTCCCTGGTGGTCCAGTGGGTAAGGACACCGCCTTGCAGTGCAAGGGGTGCCGGTTTGATCCCTGGCCTGGGAAGATCCCATGTGCCGCGGAGCAGCTAGACCGATGTGTCCAGTTACCGAGCCGGAGCTCTGGCGTGCATGCGCCCAGAGCCAATGCTCTGCAACAACAGAGGCCACTGTGATGGGAGGCCCACACGGGCCAAAGAACAAAGATGGATGACAATGGACAAATGAAAGACCAATAGAAGTGGCCCCGCCTGCCCCCCTCCCTCCTCACTCCACCCCCCCAAAATAAATAAATAAATAAATCTTAAAAAAAAAATAATAATGCCTTATGATTGGCCAGTCCATTAGAAGTAGTCATGTGTGTGATATCGCTGGTCATTCCATTTAGATCAGTGGTTCTCAAATTTGGCTGCACATTTGAATCACTTGGGAAACTTTTTAGACATGCAATACCTCAATCTCAAGACAAGAGATTCTGACTTTAAACTATTCTGAGACGATTAGTTCTTTTTTAAAGTTTTCCAGGTGATTTTAATGTATATTTAGGCTTGAGAATTACTCATTTAGATTCTCAAAAGGGCTCTGATTTCTTCATTTTTCTTTGACCTTGTTCTTAAATTCTTCACCTTAAAAACATATGGATACTACGAGTCAGTCCTAATGAGGTGAATGAGCTTAGAACCTATTACACAAAGCAAAGTCAGAAAGAGAAGGATAAATATGATTTACTAACAAGTATGTATGGAATCTAGAAAGATGGTACTGATAAATGTATATGCAGAGCAGCAATAGAGAATCAGACACAGAGAACAGACTTTACTGGGCAAACAATTAAGAAAACTTTCATAATGCAAGTAACTCATGATGTGGCTCTGTAAATATATTTATCTTAAAGCAGAATATATATTAGGGTTTATCCAGTGGCTCAGTGGTAAAGAATCCAACTACAATACAGGAGACACAGGTTCAATCCCTGGGTCGGAAGATCCCTGGAGGAGGGCATGGCAATCCACTCCATTATTCTTGCCTGGAGAATCTCATGGACAGAGGACCCAGGCTACAGTCCATGAGTTTACAAAGAGTCAGACATGACTGAAGCATCTTAGCATGTGTGCACACACAGAGAATAAATATTACTGAAAAATTAAGGTAACCAAAACAAAGTAATTTTTAATTTGCTTAACTTCTCAAAGAGAGTCGATAATGTGATGCCAATAATGCCTTATAGGGTTTCCTGGTGGTCCAGTGGGTAAGGACACCGCCTTGCAGTGCAAGGGTGCCGGTTTGATCCCTGGCCTGGGAAGATCCCATGTGCCGCGGAGCAGCTAGACCGATGTGTCCAGTTACCGAGCCGGAGCTCTGGCGTGCATGCGCCCAGAGCCAATGCTCTGCAACAACAGAGGCCACTGTGATGGGAGGCCCACACGGGCCAAAGAACAAAGATGGATGACAATGGACAAATGAAAGACCAATAGAAGTGGCCCCGCCTGCCCCCCTCCCTCCTCACTCCACCCCCCCAAAATAAATAAATAAATAAATCTTAAAAAAAAAATAATAATGCCTTATGATTGGCCAGTCCATTAGAAGTAGTCATGTGTGTGATATCGCTGGTCATTCCATTTAGATCAGTGGTTCTCAAATTTGGCTGCACATTTGAATCACTTGGGAAACTTTTTAGACATGCAATACCTCAATCTCAAGACAAGAGATTCTGACTTTAAACTATTCTGAGACGATTAGTTCTTTTTTAAAGTTTTCCAGGTGATTTTAATGTATATTTAGGCTTGAGAATTACTCATTTAGATTCTCAAAAGGGCTCTGATTTCTTCATTTTTCTTTGACCTTGTTCTTAAATTCTTCACCTTAAAAACATATGGATACTACGAGTCAGTCCTAATGAGGTGAATGAGCTTAGAACCTATTACACAAAGCAAAGTCAGAAAGAGAAGGATAAATATGATTTACTAACAAGTATGTATGGAATCTAGAAAGATGGTACTGATAAATGTATATGCAGAGCAGCAATAGAGAATCAGACACAGAGAACAGACTTGTGGACACTGTGGGGGGGGGGCAGGGAGGGGGTAGGGGCGAGAGGTATGGAAAGAGTAACATGAAAACTTACATTACCATGTGTAAAAGAGACAACAAATGTAAATGTGCTGTATGATTAAGGGAACTTACACAGGGGCTCTGCAACGACCTGGAGGGGTGGGATAGAGAGGGAGATGGGAGGGAAGTTCAAGTGGGAGGGGTCAGGTGTATACCTATGGGTGAATCAGGTTTAGGTATAGCAGTAAACAACAAAACTCTGTAAAGAGAAAATAAAAATAAATTTAAAAAGAAAATAACAATAAAGTAACAGTGGAGTTCTCCCCAGAGTGAAAAACAAAAACATATGGATACCACAGGGGAAGGTGGGTGGGATCAACCAGGAGACTGGGATTGCCATATATACATTACTATATGTGAAACAGATGACAAATGAGAACCGACTGTATACCACAAGTAACTGTACAAACTCAATGGTGATCTAAATAGGAAGGGAATCCAAAAAAAGGGGATATGTGTATACAAACAGCTGATTCTCTTTGCTGCAAAGTAGAAACTAGCACAGCATTGTAAATCAACTATAATCCAATAAAAATTAATTTAAAAAATAAAGGGCCAATGGACAAGGACATTGTGGATTTTTTTTTTTTTTTTTGAGAAAGTATATCAATAGTGATTAAGAACAAGGACTCTAGTATCCTACAGCCTAAGTTTGAATTTTAGCTCCGTCACCAACTAACATGTGATATTGGGAGAGTTATTTAAGTCATGTGAATCTCAATTTGATCATATGAATATGTACATAATATTTTAAGTGGTACTCACAGATGTTGTTATTCAATAAGTAAATACATATGCAGCACTTAAAATAATGAATGGCTGGCTGGTAAAACAGTAAATGCTCTACAAGTTGTTTTCAATGATTAGGATGCCTAATGATGATTTTTATAAACAAAAAACAGGTGACTGTGTCCAAATAGAGTATTTTTTTCTCTAGTCTGGGTGAGCTCAAGAATAATAAACACTGGTCATCTAACTACTAGAATTCTTCTGAACATGTGAGTATAGAATATATAATAATATAAAATTAGCAGCAAGAAAATAAAGATTAAAAAAACTTTTCTGATGAGTGGTTCTGGTGTTTATATAAGTAAATTTACTCCATTAAGAATGGTAAAAGAAAATATTTCTTTAAAAATATTTTTATGTTTAAAATTGATGAATTATAGGACTATGGAGGTAAATTACTTACGAATTCATTTCCTTAAAAAAAGAACACCATAATATTAGTAAAAAAGGAAACTGATTTTAAACAAAAGTAACTGTAAAGTATGTCCAATGCAAACATATTTATCCTCTTACTGCTATATCATTAAACCTAGGGAAAAATGATAAGATTGTACTGCCAAAACTATATTAAATAGCAAACATAAAATCAGAGAAATTCAGTTTTCTGATGGGCATATTCTATTCCTGGTGACTAAGTAAGTATAAAAATAAGAGTAGAATTCAGTTTAATCATATACATTGCACGACTATATAACAGTTCTTTTTCTAATAATAAAATTACTCTATAAATAATTTTTAACTCACCCGTTTGGAACGCAATTCACTGGTCAAAGAACTAGATTCTTCAGAGGTATTTTTATTCCCTGCTTTAAGTAAGTCAGGAGAAGGAACTATGAGTTTCATGTAAGTTTCCTTTTTGGCTTGATTTACCAAAGATAAAGGTTTCACATTGGACACCAATCCCGTAGACTGTATTACACTTGTGTGTTTGTTCACAGATTCCTCCTTTGCCTGAGAGCTTTGGAAAATAAATGGAAGCTGCTGTGACAAAACCTGAGGCTGTTTCTGCTGGGATTGGAATGATGGGTGAGTCTGGGGTTCAGACACAAGAGGTAATGGCTGGTGAATTCTTTTTTCCTGGGCTTTTTCAGTTGCTTTCTGTCCTTCTGCTTTTGGGTCTGAAATACCATGTAATAGCACCTGAAAATACAAATTAAAAAGCAACATCTTAACATCAATTAAAACAACATTAAGCAGTAAATCATGAAGAAGAAAAAAGGTACCTTAAAAATTGTTGCTAATGATTTATGACAGATATATATAAAGTTCACTAAAAAATACACAAAATGTCCCTTTTAAAATGTTTATCTTCTTTTTTTTCTTCTGCAAAAGGAAGAACTCAAGGCAATGATAAACTTTAAACGTTATAGACATTGACAGTTAAGATAAACCAGTTAATTCCTAAATATAAATAATTTGCAGATACTCCCAATTAAACGATACGTACCTGGTTGTTACTTTTTTGCTGTGCTTCACTCTCTGAATCTGAATCATCATCTTCACTTTCTTCAATGCTTGGATCTTCTTCATCTTCCTCTAGATCATCTGAATCACTACTACTAATGCCTTCGCTTGATGTGTCTGAGGATGTGCCTGAATCACTATCACTGTTGCTAGAACTTTCCAAAGTTTTCTTCCTTTGTTTCTGGGTAAAGACAAAATTTTTTTTTTTTTTAACATTTATTTTTTATTTATTTATGTTTTGGGAGGTGGGGTGGGGAGGGAGGGGGACGGGCGGGCCACTTCCATTGATCTTTCATTTATCTGTTTTCATCCGTCTTTCTTCTTTGGCTCCAGTGGGCCTCCCATCGTGGTGGCCTCTGTCGTCACAGAGCACCGGCTCTGGGCGCATGCGCTCCAGAGTTCCAGCTCGGTAATTGGACACATCAGTCCAGCCGCTCTGCATCACATGGGATCTTCCCAGGCCAGGGATCGAACCGGCGCCCCTTGCACTGCAAGGCAGTGTCCTTACCCACTGGACCACCAGGGGAAGCCCAAGACAAAATTTTTAACAAGACTCTTATTTTGGGAAAAAATTCAAGTGTCAGTAAGAGATAAAATATTTTCAATCTCAAAGTGTCATTTTAGAAAAAAATAAAGTAAAAATTCATGTTTTAAGGGTAATTATTCAAAAAAGCGATCACAACTTATGACAGCTATCACCAGTAAAAAAACCAAAATATCAGTATAAAATATTGAAAACAGTATACAATGTCATGTGTATATAAGTGTAATATGCATACATTATGTGCACCCTCATATGACTGCCAGGCTTCAAAATGTAAAACAGATTAAAAGAGTAATTTACAAAATAATAATTCCAATTCCAATAACAGTTACATATATTCAATTCTACATTTAGCTCTAATCTTTCTTTGCATAGACCTTTTTAGTGCTGGACTACAATGAAGTCTGAGAGAGAGATTGTACCCTCAGGTGATGGTGGTGGTGGTACACTAGACAGATGGTTAATTTAAAAACAATTCCATATAGTAAAAACTACCTTAGAGAAGATAAATAGGTAGAAAAAGGCTTAAAGGGCTATTTAGGTAAGGGGCAAGGAATTTCGATTTTTTTATACTTCCACATCACAGAAGATTAAAAAATATGGTAAAGAGAGAATAATTTCTGGACATTTAAAATCCTATAGTACAATGAAAATCCAAAGCTGAAAAGGGACATGAGATCGTATAACAGGAAACCTTTGTGTTTAAAGAACAGACAATGGTAGTGGATAAAAAGAGGAAAAATAATGAGATGAATTATAGCTAAATAACTATGCAACAATGAAAAGTTAAAAATTCTGCTAATAGGAAGACTTAAAAAGGAGAAATAACAAAACAACAAAGCAAGAAGACTGAGCACAATCCAAAGTTACTTCAGAAACTTTCTATAGTGTTTGCACATAGATAAAATACAAAACAAAACACAGAAAAATCAGCAATAAATTACAAAAGCAATGAATTACAAAAGTTATGGCCTTAGAAGAAATAAAGCCTTTTATAACTATGGGGATACACCTCTACAACAGAAGGCCAGGTTGAAGCCATAGTTTCAGACTGCATATCTATATTCTTTCCTTTGTGTCTTCTGAAATTGTATTTAAATCATATAAAATATGAAAAGAGTCCCTCCTGTTACATTCTGCTTGCCATAGTACTGAGTTAACTGCTTCAAACTAGCAACTAGGAAGCTTCCTCTACAGACACACCCTTCAAGAAGCTAATAGTCCCATCATTCCCTGAGCTCTTTCCCTCACAGTAAAGCAGAAAGTGAACTGAAATAACGGAAATCACAGGATGAGAAAGACCAAAGTAGAGATTAAAGGGAAATAATAGTAATATAGTAATGTTAAGCCATCATCTAGGGAGCAGAGAAACAACTCTTTCTTTGCAACCAAAATCTGTTGTGAGTTTCTAAGCATATAGGTGGGCTTCCTAGGTAGTGCAGTGGTAAAGAATCCTCCTGCTAATGCAGGAGGCTTGGGTTCAATCCCTGTATTAGGAAGATCCTCTGAAGTAGGAAATGCCATGGACAAAAGAGTATGGTGGGCTGCAGTCCACAGGGTTGCAAAGAGTTGGACACTACTGAGCACGCAAGCACGCAGGCATAGCAAGACTATGAAAATCATAAAGAACCTAAACAGAAGTTACTACTTTCAGTTTTAGTAGAAGCTAAGGAAGTTAGAGAATAAGGGAGCTACCACAATTTGGCACAAAAAACCCCTCCTATTTCAATGTTCAAATAATCTGTGTAGTTTTTATTTACAGTTATGATGGATAAGAATGGGTGTAGAGGTGTGGGTTCTAAAGCTTTGGGGAGCATATTATTCACTTTTAGAACCTGCTGTAGATTCATGGGTCCCAATTCTAAACAAGGCACAGGGATCTGCATTAATAAGTACGTAAAAAAAAAAAAGCTTAATATGATTCATACTTAATATGATTCTGATGCAGGTGGTCTTTGCAGAGCACACTCTTGACAGTGTGCAAAGAGTTCACATTTTATGAGATAACAAATTTAGTCTCTGTGTTTAAAAAAATGTAGATGTGAGTAGACGAGTCCAGGTATTAGAAAAAAGAAAAAAATTGAGTTTAATATCACTAGTTTCATCTCTTTAGTCCCCACTTACATCTGTGTGTTGGAGTGGTTCTTTGCATTCTCATAATTAGGTAGTATAAAGAGCTTGAAGCCATAGTTTCAGACTGCATATCTATATTCTTTCCTTTGTGTCTTCTGAAATTGTATTTAAATCATATAAAATATGAAAAGAGTCCCTCCTGTTACATTCTGCTTGCCATAGTACTGAGTTAACTGCTTCAAACTAGCAACTAGGAAGCTTCCTCTACAGACACACCCTTCAAGAAGCTAATAGTCCCATCATTCCCTGAGCTCTTTCCCTCACAGTAAAGCAGAAAGTGAACTGAAATAACGGAAATCACAGGATGAGAAAGACCAAAGTAGAGATTAAAGGGAAATAATAGTAATATAGTAATGTTAAGCCATCATCTAGGGAGCAGAGAAACAACTCTTTCTTTGCAACCAAAATCTGTTGTGAGTTTCTAAGCATATAGGTGGGCTTCCTAGGTAGTGCAGTGGTAAAGAATCCTCCTGCTAATGCAGGAGGCTTGGGTTCAATCCCTGTATTAGGAAGATCCTCTGAAGTAGGAAATGCCATGGACAAAAGAGTATGGTGGGCTGCAGTCCACAGGGTTGCAAAGAGTTGGACACTACTGAGCACGCAAGCACGCAGGCATAGCAAGACTATGAAAATCATAAAGAACCTAAACAGAAGTTACTACTTTCAGTTTTAGTAGAAGCTAAGGAAGTTAGAGAATAAGGGAGCTACCACAATTTGGCACAAAAAACCCCTCCTATTTCAATGTTCAAATAATCTGTGTAGTTTTTATTTACAGTTATGATGGATAAGAATGGGTGTAGAGGTGTGGGTTCTAAAGCTTTGGGGAGCATATTATTCACTTTTAGAACCTGCTGTAGATTCATGGGTCCCAATTCTAAACAAGGCACAGGGATCTGCATTAATAAGTACGTAAAAAAAAAAAAGCTTAATATGATTCATACTTAATATGATTCTGATGCAGGTGGTCTTTGCAGAGCACACTCTTGACAGTGTGCAAAGAGTTCACATTTTATGAGATAACAAATTTAGTCTCTGTGTTTAAAAAAATGTAGATGTGAGTAGACGAGTCCAGGTATTAGAAAAAAGAAAAAAATTGAGTTTAATATCACTAGTTTCATCTCTTTAGTCCCCACTTACATCTGTGTGTTGGGGAGTGGTTCTTTTGCATTCTCATAATTAGGTAGTATGCCTTTTTTCTGTCATTTAAACATTCTATAAATGAGTCTTCTTAGGTTCATAAAAAATGATCAAAGGAGACTTTTATTAACTTTCCTGACTCCAAGCAATCTGGGAAAGTTTTTCAGAACTCTCTCCTTGAACTTTAATTTCCTGTGCATTTATTTCTTTCAATAGCAAAACAAATACATATGCAAGACTATATGCACCAGGCATAGTTGTTCCAGTCTCTGGGGATAGAAGGGTGTGACAAACAGCAACTCTGCTTTCATGGGAATGGGGAGAAGAGAATCAACAAACAATATAAATAAGGATTTTCTGTGATAAAATACCATGACTAAAACAGAATAATTGGATAAACAATATGTGTTGGCGGTGAGATGAAGATTTATATGTAGTTGTCAGGTAAGATTCTTTTGAGCTGAGACCTAAATGCAGAGCAAGAGCCCATCGTAGAAAGATAAAAGAGCCTTTCAAGACAGGGGAAACAGCAAAGGCAAAAGCCATGAATGGGAAACAAGTTTGATGTGTTCAAAGAATGGAAAAGTCAGCCAGACTTGCACAGAAACCTCAGAGAAAACCGTAGGAACGAAGGCTGGATGAATTGGCAGGGGTCAGACCACACAGGGTTTTATGGGCCATGGCAAGGATTTTATTCTGAATAAGATAGAAAACTATTAGAGAGGTAACATATGATATTTGAAATGATAAAAATAAATCACTTATGTTTTTATGAGGCTGTTATGGTTGCTGTGGTTCTAAAGCTTTGGGGAGCATATTATTCACTTTTAGAACCTGCTGTAGATTCATGGGTCCCAATTCTAAACAAGGCACAGGGATCTGCATTAATAAGTACGTAAAAAAAAAGCTTAATATGATTCATACTTAATATGATTCTGATGCAGGTGGTCTTTGCAGAGCACACTCTTGACAGTGTGCAAAGAGTTCACATTTTATGAGATAACAAATTTAGTCTCTGTGTTTAAAAAAATGTAGATGTGAGTAGACGAGTCCAGGTATTAGAAAAAAGAAAAAAATTGAGTTTAATATCACTAGTTTCATCTCTTTAGTCCCCACTTACATCTGTGTGTTGGGGAGTGGTTCTTTTGCATTCTCATAATTAGGTAGTATGCCTTTTTTCTGTCATTTAAACATTCTATAAATGAGTCTTCTTAGGTTCATAAAAAATGATCAAAGGAGACTTTTATTAACTTTCCTGACTCCAAGCAATCTGGGAAAGTTTTTCAGAACTCTCTCCTTGAACTTTAATTTCCCTGTGCATTTATTTCTTTCAATAGCAAAACAAATACATATGCAAGACTATATGCACCAGGCATAGTTGTTCCAGTCTCTGGGGATAGAAGGGTGTGACAAACAGCAACTCTGCTTTCATGGGAATGGGGAGAAGAGAATCAACAAACAATATAAATAAGGATTTTCTGTGATAAAATACCATGACTAAAACAGAATAATTGGATAAACAATATGTGTTGGCGGTGAGATGAAGATTTATATGTAGTTGTCAGGTAAGATTCTTTTGAGCTGAGACCTAAATGCAGAGCAAGAGCCCATCGTAGAAAGATAAAAGAGCCTTTCAAGACAGGGGAAACAGCAAAGGCAAAAGCCATGAATGGGAAACAAGTTTGATGTGTTCAAAGAATGGAAAAGTCAGCCAGACTTGCACAGAAACCTCAGAGAAAACCGTAGGAACGAAGGCTGGATGAATTGGCAGGGGTCAGACCACACAGGGTTTTATGGGCCATGGCAAGGATTTTATTCTGAATAAGATAGAAAACTATTAGAGAGAGTGGTAACATATGATATTTGAAATGATAAAAATAAATCACTTATGTTTTTATGAGGCTGTTATGGTTGCTGTGGTGACAATAACCTGTATGGCAACAGGAATAAAGCTTAACCTTGAATTATCTTTTTATTATCTCAACAGGCTGTATGTTTGCAGATTTTAGTACATGTAGCCTGTGGGAGAGAACTGGATTTAATGATTTTCAGTAAGCACCAGTGATACAAGTAATCCTACTACCTTCTAAGAGGAATTATCAAAATTAGCTGAATAACATTTTTCAAACTTCACTTGAAAAGGGCTGATGACGTTGTTCTTTTCTTTAGGTTTTTAAAATTGAAAAATAATGGTTATAAAAGTATAAGATTTTCCTCTTCAGTTTCAACTCCCCTTATCTTCACTGTACTTAAACAGTCTACTAACACAAATTCATTCCAGACCATGTATTATTATCTAAAGGCAGTCTTCTGAAATCTTCAGTTCTAGTATCTTCACACGGACAGTCAATCTCTCTCTAGCGATGCTTCTATGTAGATACAAATAGACATCCATATACTCAGTCATGTCCAACTCTTTGCAACTCCATGGAAGTAGCCCACAAGTTTCCTCTGTCCATAGAATTCTCTAGGCAAGAATACTGGAGTGGGTTGCCATTTCCTACTCCAAGATTCCCCTTTGGTACCTGGAATTTATTTCTTTATATCATTAAAGAGGTACCTCTCAGTTTTTAATACCTGTTCCTCGTAATACTCTACTTTAACTGCGCTGATTTTGTTTAGGAATGTCAATACAGATTTCTTACTAGGATCAAGGACAGAGTCTGTTTCACATCCATTTCTCCAAAGTCTTGACTTGTACATTTTAGAGACACTAGAGATATTAGATTTTACTAGATTTAGCACTTCTAAGAGGTCTGCTGTTGTTTAGTCACTAAGTCATGTCTGACTCTTTGCAACCCCATGGACTGTAGCCTGCCATGTTCCTCTGTCCATGGGATTTTCTAGGTAAGAATACTGGAGTGGTTCCCTTTTCTTTCTCCAGGGGATCTTCTTGACCCAGGGATTGAACTCACATCTCCTGCACTGGCAGGTGGGTTCTTTACTACTGAGTCAACAGAGAAGTCTTCTGTGAGGTGGGGTGGTATAAGATTTAAAAACATGGATACTTAACTTTTAGAAATACATATAGGTATAGATATCCCATGACGTTAGGTCTAGGGCATGCTTCAAAATACCATGGGAGCAAGGAATAAGTGCTGTTTCAGTCAGTGTCTGGCATGTAGAGAAGCAGGCAGCAGTGCAGAGATAGGCCTTTGGAGCTCACACTAGTGAGAATGCCCTCGAAACCAATCATAAGGGAGAAGAGTAAACAGTAGTTGAAGAAGAACAGGTAGAAAATATGACCCAAAACATGTGTTCCTGAGAGGAAGCAACTAAGAGTGCTTTATCACATATGCTCAAGTACTCAGTGGGCTGACTTGAAGAGGAGTTTGTCTTGGGGCCTAAGAAGAGTCTCGTTGAGTTTTGGGGATGGGTATCATCATGCTTTGTGACTTCAGCAAATGACATTTCCCCAAACCCTCATATGTCTTGTTATATTCTGGAAAACATTTATCTTCTGTTGAGATGGAATTGTAAGGTCTAGAGGAAGTATTTCTACAAAATATGCTCAGCAAAAGGAAAGAAAACTTGGTTTACTGATCCTGGAAAATCTATAGAACTTGATTCTGTCTTGAGAACGGACAAAGAAAAAATTGATAAAATTGTTTCTTTGAATTAAAAGCTGGAGCCTGAGAGGCATGTTATTTAGATTTTTTTTTTTTGTAACTTCATGCCATGAGCTCTTTTTTTTAGTTATTTACTATTTTCATCCATCTTTAGTCTATGGCCTCTGTGGGCCTCCCATTGCAGTGGCCTTTCTCATTGCAGAGCACATGCACTCCATGTGGCTGGAGTGGCTCTGGGCACATGCACTCCAGAGTGCTGGCTCATAATTGGATACACTGGACCAGCTGCTCCATGGCACGTGGGATCTCCCCGGGCCAGGGATCAAACCGGTGCCCCTTGCACTGCAAGGCAGACTCTTTATTCACTGGACCACCAGGGAAACCCATGTTGTTTAAAGTTCAGATCAACACTATCTGCAATCAGTGGCTACTGATATCTTGCTCTTGCTAAGGGGTGTCAGAAGTTTCTCAATCCTCTCATATATAGCTGAGGTGAAGGAGGATGTGATGTTACAGGATCACAAACTTCTGACTCTATTCCCTCAAAAATGTCAGGCCCGGAGACGGTTTCTATAAAATATAAACAAAAAGGCATTGCTCTAGTTATTATCTTTCTTTTGAAAATGTCTGTAATTGATGCCAAGGGTTTGACTCAAAATAAACCAAGACTTCTCTCTCAAGAAATTACAAATGGGAGCAATTCAAATTCAGTGATACGTATGCATTTACTAGAAATTCTGGATACAATGTGTTGGTTCATGTAGCTGGAGGTATCTCAACTTACTTAGTTGGATGAATGAAATCTGGACATAGTGGTGGACTATACTTGATGAAGCTGAAATGTCACAACTTCCCTAGCACAAAGTGGAAGAGGAAATCCAAAGGCTTATAGTGACCAGAATGTTGGAGTGGATTTACCCTGTGCAATCTGCACAATTACCCTACCCCTCATACTGCCTCAATAGCAGAGGATTTCTAGTCAGGAAGTCTAGGCAGGAGTCTCTGTTGGAAAGGACGTGACTGTAGCCCAGTGGAAGGCAGAAAAGCTCACCGAGGTATCACAGATCAAGGCTGGTACACAGGAAATACCACCTGCTGGAGTTACAGAAAACCCTGCTTAGGAATCTGCTAGCAGGGGTGATAGCAAAATGATCTAGGAAACCAACCACTGGCATCCCAGCAAAACTCATTCTGCTTAGAACGGACAAAGAAAAATTGATAAAATTGTTTCTTTGAATTAAAAGCTGGAGCCTGAGAGGCATGTTATTTAGATTTTTTTTGTAACTTCATGCCATCCATTTACTATTTTCATCCATCTTTAGTCTATGGCCTCTGTGGGCCTCCCATTGCAGTGGCCTTTCTCATTGCAGAGCACATGCACTCCATGTGGCTGGAGTGGCTCTGGGCACATGCACTCCAGAGTGCTGGCTCATAATTGGATACACTGGACCAGCTGCTCCATGGCACGTGGGATCTCCCCGGGCCAGGGATCAAACCGGTGCCCCTTGCACTGCAAGGCAGACTCTTTATTCACTGGACCACCAGGGAAACCCATGTTGTTTAAAGTTCAGATCAACACTATCTGCAATCAGTGGCTACTGATATCTTGCTCTTGCTAAGGGGTGTCAGAAGTTTCTCAATCCTCTCATATATAGCTGAGGTGAAGGAGGATGTGATGTTACAGGATCACAAACTTCTGACTCTATTCCCTCAAAAATGTCAGGCCCGGAGACGGTTTCTATAAAATATAAACAAAAAGGCATTGCTCTAGTTATTATCTTTCTTTTGAAAATGTCTGTAATTGATGCCAAGGGTTTGACTCAAAATAAACCAAGACTTCTCTCTCAAGAAATTACAAATGGGAGCAATTCAAATTCAGTGATACGTATGCATTTACTAGAAATTCTGGATACAATGTGTTGGTTCATGTAGCTGGAGGTATCTCAACTTACTTAGTTGGATGAATGAAATCTGGACATAGTGGTGGACTATACTTGATGAAGCTGAAATGTCACAACTTCCCTAGCACAAAGTGGAAGAGGAAATCCAAAGGCTTATAGTGACCAGAATGTTGGAGTGGATTTACCCTGTGCAATCTGCACAATTACCCTACCCCTCATACTGCCTCAATAGCAGAGGATTTCTAGTCAGGAAGTCTAGGCAGGAGTCTCTGTTGGAAAGGACGTGACTGTAGCCCAGTGGAAGGCAGAAAAGCTCACCGAGGTATCACAGATCAAGGCTGGTACACAGGAAATACCACCTGCTGGAGTTACAGAAAACCCTGCTTAGGAATCTGCTAGCAGGGGTGATAGCAAAATTAGCTAGGAAACCAACCACTGGCATCCCAGCAAAACTCACTAAGTGGGTGTGCACTCCTGGGTCTCCTGAACAAAACTGGCAGAACAGCTGCCAGCTGGAGAGGAAGCTACCCACTGGTGGTCACAGCGTAAGATCACAAAGACAATACCTGAGCCAGAGACAGAGGCCCTTTCCTCTGCTGGTATTTCCCCAGGACCCTCTATTGACAAGGTTGAACATCATGCCAACCAGCAAAGGAGGAAGGGAGAATTCCGAGTTGAGTACCGTTAAATTGCTAAGCTGCACAGCTGGTACTATGATGAAATAAAACTGGCTATGAGATAGTAGTAACTGCTGAAACTGAATAATGAGTGCACAGGATTAGTATGCTATTCAGTCTATCATGTATTTTGAAATTTTCTCTAATAAATGGTTTTTTGTTTTGGTTTCTCTAAGCATAGGCTCTGGAGTCAATCTGCCTGACTTCATATCCTAACCACTTAATGGCCAGCCACTTGGGGACTCTTTATTCCAATTTATAATATTAGCACCTACATCATTCGGGGTACAGGGAAGATTGAAACAGATACTATTTGCAAAACAATATGCAGAAGTGGCATGTGTTAAATCAACATTATCTATGATGACCATTTGTGTTATTTATATTGGTGTTGACATTTTCAATTTTTTAGTTGTATAATACTAAAAATGCCCCATAAAAATAAGTATCTGTAAAATAGGAGTTGACAATTCATAAAATCATTCCATAGATTCAGGTGGCTTGACCTTAAGAATACTTGCATAGGTCTGTTACATGTTTGCCCTTGAAGAGTAACTTACCTTATCTTACCTTGGGCAATGCTAAGTCAGAAAAAAAACCCTTAGTGGATTTACCCTGTGCAATCTGCACATTACCCTACCCTCATACTGCCTCAATAGCAGAGGATTTCTAGTCAGGAAGTCTAGGCAGGAGTCTCTGTTGGAAAGGACGTGACTGTAGCCCAGTGGAAGGCAGAAAAGCTCACCGAGGTATCACAGATCAAGGCTGGTACACAGGAAATACCACCTGCTGGAGTTACAGAAAACCCTGCTTAGGAATCTGCTAGCAGGGGTGATAGCAAAATTAGCTAGGAAACCAACCACTGGCATCCCAGCAAAACTCACTAAGTGGGTGTGCACTCCTGGGTCTCCTGAACAAAACTGGCAGAACAGCTGCCAGCTGGAGAGGAAGCTACCCACTGGTGGTCACAGCGTAAGATCACAAAGACAATACCTGAGCCAGAGACAGAGGCCCTTTCCTCTGCTGGTATTTCCCCAGGACCCTCTATTGACAAGGTTGAACATCATGCCAACCAGCAAAGGAGGAAGGGAGAATTCCGAGTTGAGTACCGTTAAATTGCTAAGCTGCACAGCTGGTACTATGATGAAATAAAACTGGCTATGAGATAGTAGTAACTGCTGAAACTGAATAATGAGTGCACAGGATTAGTATGCTATTCAGTCTATCATGTATTTTGAAATTTTCTCTAATAAATGGTTTTTTGTTTTGGTTTCTCTAAGCATAGGCTCTGGAGTCAATCTGCCTGACTTCATATCCTAACCACTTAATGGCCAGCCACTTGGGGACTCTTTATTCCAATTTATAATATTAGCACCTACATCATTCGGGGTACAGGGAAGATTGAAACAGATACTATTTGCAAAACAATATGCAGAAGTGGCATGTGTTAAATCAACATTATCTATGATGACCATTTGTGTTATTTATATTGGTGTTGACATTTTCAATTTTTTAGTTGTATAATACTAAAAATGCCCCATAAAAATAAGTATCTGTAAAAATAGGAGTTGACAATTCATAAAAATCATTCCATAGATTCAGGTGGCTTGACCTTAAGAATACTTGCATAGGTCTGTTACATGTTTGCCCCTTGAAGAGTAACTTACCTTATCTTTGATTTTGTCAGCTCTAGCGTCCAAAGGTTGGGTTTTGCTTTGTTCCTGATTACATTTTCTATTTCCTCCACCTGAGCTTATACTTTTAGTTTGTCCCACAGAACTTGAAGCAGTAGTGGACAGTACAGATGTGTTGATACCAGATACAGATGATGTACTGTTTCCATTTATTGACCCATTTACACCTTGAAAGTAAAAATACATCTGTTTATATAAGAGAATGTTATTCAACATAAAAAGTAATGACAGATGCTACAGTGGGGATGACTTAAAAACATGATGCTAAGTGAAAGAAGCCAGACACAAACTGCATGATTCCATCTATGAGATGGAACAGGTACACCTACAGAGACAGAGGGTAAGTTAGTGGTTGATAGGGACCAGGAGAAGGAATAATAGGGAGTAACTGGTAAGAAATTTCCCTTTGAGGTGATGAAAACATTTTGAAACTATATAGAGGTGGTTGTTGCACAACATGATAAATGCATTAAATGTTACTGAATTGTTCAGTTTAAAATGGTGAATTTTACATTTATGTGGATTTCACTTCAATTAAACAAAGTTCAAAAAGATAATTAAGCACAAGTATTCCATCTTTCAGGGCAAACTCCCCAAACATTTACTTAAGTGAAAATAAAGATAATAATAAACCATCTAAAATGCTATTATAATTTGCAAATGTATTCTAACAATAGTTATCAACTATGAAATATTAATGATAATTTAAAAGTAAAAAGGTGTGCTAACATTTTAGTTTTAAATTAATGCTAATCAAAAGTAATATTAGCACCTTCATTGGTACAGGGAAGATTGAACAGATACTATTTGCAAAACAATATGCAGAAGTGGCATGTGTTAAATCAACATTATCTATGATGACCATTTGTGTTATTTATATTGGTGTTGACATTTTCAATTTTTAGTTGTATAATACTAAAATGCCCCATAAAAATAAGTATCTGTAAAATAGGAGTTGACAATTCATAAAATCATTCCATAGATTCAGGTGGCTTGACCTTAAGAATACTTGCATAGGTCTGTTACATGTTTGCCCCTTGAAGAGTAACTTACCTTATCTTTGATTTTGTCAGCTCTAGCGTCCAAAGGTTGGGTTTTGCTTTGTTCCTGATTACATTTTCTATTTCCTCCACCTGAGCTTATACTTTTAGTTTGTCCCACAGAACTTGAAGCAGTAGTGGACAGTACAGATGTGTTGATACCAGATACAGATGATGTACTGTTTCCATTTATTGACCCATTTACACCTTGAAAGTAAAAATACATCTGTTTATATAAGAGAATGTTATTCAACATAAAAAGTAATGACAGATGCTACAGTGGGGATGACTTAAAAACATGATGCTAAGTGAAAGAAGCCAGACACAAACTGCATGATTCCATCTATGAGATGGAACAGGTACACCTACAGAGACAGAGGGTAAGTTAGTGGTTGATAGGGACCAGGAGAAGGAATAATAGGGAGTAACTGGTAAAAAATTTTCCCCTTTGAGGTGATGAAAACATTTTGAAACTATATAGAGGTGGTTGTTGCACAACATGATAAATGCATTAAATGTTACTGAATTGTTCAGTTTAAAATGGTGAATTTTACATTTATGTGGATTTCACTTCAATTAAACAAAGTTCAAAAAGATAATTAAGCACAAGTATTCCATCTTTCAGGGCAAACTCCCCAAACATTTACTTAAGTGAAAATAAAGATAATAATAAACCATCTAAAATGCTATTATAATTTGCAAATGTATTCTAACAATAGTTATCAACTATGAAATATTAATGATAATTTAAAAGTAAAAAAGGTGTGCTAACATTTTAGTTTTAATTAATTTAATGCTTAATTACAGAAGAAGTAATATGTTTTATTGAGTTACATAAAGGAGGTAATGAGATACAAAAGAAAAAGCAGTGGAGTTGGGAGTTAGAAAACCTGGGTTAAATTCTGTTATGCAATGTCAACATGTAAACAGTACTTCCTTGAATAACTTGGCTGGAAAATAAGAATGCTTCCAGTCTCAAAGAGTTATTATAAAACTTAAGGAAGGAAGTGTGAAAATGTGTATCTAGCACAATGCTCTATAATTGTTACTAAATCTGAACTCTATTGAAATGAAGGATTTGTAGTACTTCACTCAAGTTACCATAGATACCTTTTTCAGGACCATTTCGATTACTTTTCCCAGAAATCCTTGAATGGAATGAAGACGAATCATGATTCTGGGCTGGAGGAGCAAACAGTGGTGGAATTCCCAGCAGTGGTGGAAAGAAGGTTGCCCCTGCACGTGGATGAACATCTGTTGTTCGCCACCATTCTGCACCTCAAAGCCAAACACCAAACAAGCAAAAATATTTGGATCAACTTTCTAGTTAATTTAACAGTGCCTTTTATATTTTATTCCTAAAAAAGACTTTCAGTCATCTTGGAATAGAACTGGTGAATTACACATAGTTTTGATATCTTTCTAATTATAAGACAACCAATTAGAAGTTATACATTCATCATTCTGTTCATTAAAACAGTATCCAAGGACCTTAATTTAGCAGCTTCCTTGAGTTCACGTTTATAAAGAACAAAGGTAATCTTTTTTTAATAGGGAGTAGGTAAGAATAGGGACCAGGAGAAGGAATAATAGGGAGTAACTGGTAAGAAATTTCCCTTTGAGGTGATGAAAACATTTTGAAACTATATAGAGGTGGTTGTTGCACAACATGATAAATGCATTAAATGTTACTGAATTGTTCAGTTTAAAATGGTGAATTTTACATTTATGTGGATTTCACTTCAATTAAACAAAGTTCAAAAAGATAATTAAGCACAAGTATTCCATCTTTCAGGGCAAACTCCCCAAACATTTACTTAAGTGAAAATAAAGATAATAATAAACCATCTAAAATGCTATTATAATTTGCAAATGTATTCTAACAATAGTTATCAACTATGAAATATTAATGATAATTTAAAAGTAAAAAAGGTGTGCTAACATTTTAGTTTTAATTAATTTAATGCTTAATTACAGAAGAAGTAATATGTTTTATTGAGTTACATAAAGGAGGTAATGAGATACAAAAGAAAAAGCAGTGGAGTTGGGAGTTAGAAAACCTGGGTTAAATTCTGTTATGCAATGTCAACATGTAAACAGTACTTCCTTGAATAACTTGGCTGGAAAATAAGAATGCTTCCAGTCTCAAAGAGTTATTATAAAACTTAAGGAAGGAAGTGTGAAAATGTGTATCTAGCACAATGCTCTATAATTGTTACTAAATCTGAACTCTATTGAAATGAAGGATTTGTAGTACTTCACTCAAGTTACCATAGATACCTTTTTCAGGACCATTTCGATTACTTTTCCCAGAAATCCTTGAATGGAATGAAGACGAATCATGATTCTGGGCTGGAGGAGCAAACAGTGGTGGAATTCCCAGCAGTGGTGGAAAGAAGGTTGCCCCTGCACGTGGATGAACATCTGTTGTTCGCCACCATTCTGCACCTCAAAGCCAAACACCAAACAAGCAAAAATATTTGGATCAACTTTCTAGTTAATTTAACAGTGCCTTTTATATTTTATTCCTAAAAAAGACTTTCAGTCATCTTGGAATAGAACTGGTGAATTACACATAGTTTTGATATCTTTCTAATTATAAGACAACCAATTAGAAGTTATACATTCATCATTCTGTTCATTAAAACAGTATCCAAGGACCTTAATTTAGCAGCTTCCTTGAGTTCAAGTTTATAAAGAACAAAGGTAATCTGTGGTTTTAAAAATGGGGAATTTGAAATTAATATTAAAGAACTATTTAACTCTTTGATGACTTACATAATAATTTTTCTATGTTATCAAAGAAACAGTATTTAAGACTACTCTATTTTAAAAGTTTAAAATGTATGGCAACCATCTACAATCTATGGTAAGAATTTCCTTAAATTATATACAATATAAATCTGACTTTGATAAATCAAATGGTTTAAATAATAATACAAAGATGACTGCAATCCAGCATATTGCAGATGCATTTATGGAAGAAAACATCCTATAATCACAAAACAATAGAGACAGAAAAATCAGTAAGTTATTCTTTTGTTCTTTTTGGTCTAAAAAACTGAAGTACTTCAAAAAATTTTCCAAAAATAAGTTGTCACATTTAACTATAAATGACTTATAAAGTTTCTCGCCTTAAAGTTAATGAAGAAAGTCTGAATTTCATTTATACTGTCTCTTACAAATAACACATTACAATATTTTATCAGTGTAAAATGACTAAATAGTAGAAAATCTTCAAATGCAATTTAGATACTGAAACAGTGGCTTTTACTTAAAACTTTTCAAAAATGAAAGAAGCCAAATTTTATAGAATACATAACTTAGGAAAGGGTGATGATTAAAGAAACTGGAAATAAACCAAAAGACACTCTTACATTGTCCCAATATAACTGTTAAAATCTTGCAAAGGTTTTCCAAATGGCTAACCAACTAGATTGCCAAGTCAGTTATTACTTTTCAGGCTAATCTTCCAAGAGATACGGTATATTTTTCATAGACTTGACAATAAAAATAATTAGAGGAAAAAATTCCAATAATATAGTATGGGCAAATTCAATATTGTCAATGTATTGTACTATATGATCTTTAAAGTTTTTCTAAGAACAACTCTTCATTAAGCACAGGATGTGAAGAGATGTGCACCTTCATTATCTAAAGACGAAAGTCTAGCTTAAAAAAAAGTGCAATGTTCATGGCGACTGACATTCTGAAAAGTTTAAAATACTGCATAAACAGAAAATTGCAAAAGCTATTCTTCTGCACTGCACAAAGTCACTACTAAGGAAATGACACCAATGTATATTTAGCAGTGCCTGAATGATGGGAACTGAACCAAGAATAACTATACAAAACCATAAATCACTTATCTACTATTTAGATGAAAGGACTGTATTTGGATAGGAAGAAAAACTATGTATTTGGGGCTTGTATCAGCACAGCTGGAATCCATTGCTATTTATAGGTTTGAAAACCTGATTCTATTTAGCTGGTAAATAAGAAAATTTCAGTTTCCTGAAATATATATAGTATTTCAAAGAGTCTACAATTAAAGCATTACAGTTGAATGTTCAAACTTTGAAAACAATCAACATATTGGTAAGATAATCAAAGTATAATAAAACTCAAATACTGTACACATAAACTCAGAAAAAAATGTATTTTGACCTTAATTTTCAAAAGTAAGGTTAAAAAATTCTTTTGAATCTTTATGGAAAAATGACTTATAAAAACTGAAGTACTTCAAAAATTTTCCAAAAATAAGTTGTCACATTTAACTATAAATGACTTATAAAGTTTCTCCTTAAAGTTAATGAAGAAAGTCTGAATTTCATTTATACTGTCTCTTACAAATAACACATTACAATATTTTATCAGTGTAAAATGACTAAATAGTAGAAAATCTTCAAATGCAATTTAGATACTGAAACAGTGGCTTTTACTTAAAACTTTTAAAAAATAAAAGAGGCCAAATTTTATAGAATACATAACTTAGGAAAGGGTGATGATTAAAGAAACTGGAAATAAACCAAAAGACACTCTTACATTGTCCCAATATAACTGTTAAAATCTTGCAAAGGTTTTCCAAATGGCTAACCAACTAGATTGCCAAGTCAGTTATTACTTTTCAGGCTAATCTTCCAAGAGATACGGTATATTTTTCATAGACTTGACAATAAAAATAATTAGAGGAAAAAATTCCAATAATATAGTATGGGCAAATTCAATATTGTCAATGTATTGTACTATATGATCTTTAAAGTTTTTCTAAGAACAACTCTTCATTAAGCACAGGATGTGAAGAGATGTGCACCTTCATTATCTAAAGACGAAAGTCTAGCTTAAAAAAAAGTGCAATGTTCATGGCGACTGACATTCTGAAAAGTTTAAAATACTGCATAAACAGAAAATTGCAAAAGCTATTCTTCTGCACTGCACAAAGTCACTACTAAGGAAATGACACCAATGTATATTTAGCAGTGCCTGAATGATGGGAACTGAACCAAGAATAACTATACAAAACCATAAATCACTTATCTACTATTTAGATGAAAGGACTGTATTTGGATAGGAAGAAAAACTATGTATTTGGGGCTTGTATCAGCACAGCTGGAATCCATTGCTATTTATAGGTTTGAAAACCTGATTCTATTTAGCTGGTAAATAAGAAAATTTCAGTTTCCTGAAATATATATAGTATTTCAAAGAGTCTACAATTAAAGCATTACAGTTGAATGTTCAAACTTTGAAAACAATCAACATATTGGTAAGATAATCAAAGTATAATAAAACTCAAATACTGTACACATAAACTCAGAAAAAAATGTACTTCAGAATGTCAGTGGTAAATAAGCACATAAGAGATTAGAGAAAAAACAACTGGAAAATGTGTCTGTTATAAATACAAGTAAATAAGATCAAATAAAAAGACAAAAATGGTTCACAAATGTCTAATATCTCATGGGGAATAACAATTTTTATTAAGCAATGAGCTTATTTCTTTTCCATATTAAAAAAATATGAAAAAATAAAAACTTGGTATGTCACAAACTATGTTGTTGATAAAAGTGAAATTTACCAAATAAGAACTACATAAACCAGAACATGATGAATTTCTAAATGTATCCAAAGGCAGTAACTGCATAGTAACAGCGTTAATCATATTCAAGTGAAAGATTCAGATATTTCAGAGGACATACTAAATCCCAATTTGAAGCTAGAAGACAGAACTTAAAAATCCTTCATACTTGATAGAGACAAATACTTCATAAAAATTCACAGTAATATCACATAAACATATAATGATTAAAAATTATAAGTATTTTAGAACTTACCATAAAATACTATTTCAATATATAATGTTAATAATTTTATTATACTAATATTCATTAAGTAATTTGATGTAGTGATTTAATCACCTGAAATGCAAACTAATCTAGAAGTGGATAATGTTTAAAAATAAACCAGTTCTCATTTAAAATTCCTAATAATATTCCTTTTGCATCTTTATTTACTAGGTGATATGAAATGTTTTAGCATTTTGGTTACCCTTTTAAGTAAAGTATCCAGTTAATAGAAAATTTAAGTTATACACATTTATAAATTTAAGTTATAAAAAGTTCTACAACTTAAACAAATTAGTCCTCTAAAACAAGGCATACTCCCTGTTTATTTGGCAAAAATGTATGCTTATATAGCCATACTTTTATTTACCACTAAAGACTGTGTCTTTTAATTTTCTATTTATTAATTCCCTAAAAACTATAAGCAAGGTACCATATACTATGTCAGTATAGAAGAAACTATGTATTTGGGGCTTGTATCAGCACAGCTGGAATCCATTGCTATTTATAGGTTTGAAAACCTGATTCTATTTAGCTGGTAAAAAACAGTTTCCTGAAATATATATAGTATTTCAAAGAGTCTACAATTAAAGCATTACAGTTGAATGTTCAAACTTTGAAAACAATCAACATATTGGTAAGATAATCAAAGTATAATAAAACTCAAATACTGTACACATAAACTCAGAAAAAAATGTACTTCAGAATGTCAGTGGTAAATAAGCACATAAGAGATTAGAGAAAAAACAACTGGAAAATGTGTCTGTTATAAATACAAGTAAATAAGATCAAATAAAAAGACAAAAATGGTTCACAAATGTCTAATATCTCATGGGGAATAACAATTTTTATTAAGCAATGAGCTTATTTCTTTTCCATATTAAAAAAATATGAAAAAATAAAAACTTGGTATGTCACAAACTATGTTGTTGATAAAAGTGAAATTTACCAAATAAGAACTACATAAACCAGAACATGATGAATTTCTAAATGTATCCAAAGGCAGTAACTGCATAGTAACAGCGTTAATCATATTCAAGTGAAAGATTCAGATATTTCAGAGGACATACTAAATCCCAATTTGAAGCTAGAAGACAGAACTTAAAAATCCTTCATACTTGATAGAGACAAATACTTCATAAAAATTCACAGTAATATCACATAAACATATAATGATTAAAAATTATAAGTATTTTAGAACTTACCATAAAATACTATTTCAATATATAATGTTAATAATTTTATTATACTAATATTCATTAAGTAATTTGATGTAGTGATTTAATCACCTGAAATGCAAACTAATCTAGAAGTGGATAATGTTTAAAAATAAACCAGTTCTCATTTAAAATTCCTAATAATATTCCTTTTGCATCTTTATTTACTAGGTGATATGAAATGTTTTAGCATTTTGGTTACCCTTTTAAGTAAAGTATCCAGTTAATAGAAAATTTAAGTTATACACATTTATAAATTTAAGTTATAAAAAGTTCTACAACTTAAACAAATTAGTCCTCTAAAACAAGGCATACTCCCTGTTTATTTGGCAAAAATGTATGCTTATATAGCCATACTTTTATTTACCACTAAAGACTGTGTCTTTTAATTTTCTATTTATTAATTCCCTAAAAACTATAAGCAAGGTACCATATACTATGTCAGTATACTCCTCAGTGCTTAGCCTAGTGCAGACAATGTAGCAGACACTCAAAGAACTTTGTATAATAAATCGATGAGGGCTTCCCAGGTGGTTCAGTGGGTAAAGAGTCCGCCTGGCAGTGCAAGGGGCACCTGTTTGATCCCTGGTTGGGGAAGACCCCACACACGCCGGAGCAGCTGGGCCGGTGTGTCCCATTACAAGCCGGTGCTCTGGAGCGCACGTGCCCAGAGCCGGTGCACTGTGGCGACAGAGGCCACTGTAATGGGAGGCCACACATTCCAACGAATAAATATGGATGAAAGTAAATAAATTTAAAAAAACATGGATGAATGAACAGTTTATACAGATTAGGGAAGTTATCAATTTTTTTTTTTCTATATAGTGGAGGTACCAATATTACTGAAATTGAGATGAGTAATTCTTTACCTGTTAACCACGTTTTCAGTGAAGAAGGTATTTTATTTTAATAATTCAATAATTATACTTTAGTTTAGAAATGCTCAAAAGTAATTAATTTATATAACTATGAGAAAACAATTTTCAAAATTTAAGATACTACTAACTACATTGCTATTACCTATTTTAATTTTTTTATATAGCAACCTATATTTCAGCAAGTATCTATGAATATCTGGCTAAGCAACCATGCTCAAAACTGTCTGTAATAAATTCCTATAATTTTTTAAGTAAATGTCAAGACTTCGTTTAACTTTAATTTTCAAGACACATTGCTTGTCCTCACCATCCCCTATCTGAATTAAAGAAATAATACAGCTCAAGACATAGTACTTGAAATATACATTTAACCACCCTTCCATTCTACATATATAGTTAAAATAAGATACTTGTTTCCTTTTTTTTTTTTTTTTTTTTAATTTGGCCTGCTTTATTGGTTTTTTATTTATTTTCATCCACCTTTATTCTTTGGCCTGTGTGGGCCTCCCATTGCAGTGGCCTCTCTCCTTGCAGAGCACCAGATCTAGGCACATGCGCTCCAGAGAGCCGGCTTGTAATTGGACACACTGGCCCAGCTGTTCCCGGGGACGTGGGTCTTCCCCAACCTGGGATCAAACAGGTGCCCCTTGCATTGTAAGGCGGACTCTTTACTCACTAGACCACCCGGGAAGCCCGATACTTGTTTCCTTTTAAAGAAACTCTAGATAAGAAAAAGAATAATGATGGCTACCAATTATATACTATTTATGTATGCTGAACACTACGTTCAGCTCTTTATCTTCTAATCTTCACAAGAACCCTAAGAGGCAGATACTATGATTATTATTAGAATCATCCTCATCCGTCACATGAGAAAACTGAGGCTGAGAGGTCAGATTACAGGTTAGCTGAGAGGTCACAGCTAACAGGTAAAAACTCAATTTAAATTCTGAGTTATCTGTCTATGAATTATGTTCTAATTTTAAAACTGTTTTTCATAAAACAAAATCATGTATCCTTAACTAAAATTTATTAGATAAAATAAATTACTAGAAAAACAGTGATTTATATTATTTTGAAAATCTGAAGTTTAGACTTTCAAAATAATATAATGAGAGAAATTATAGCATGTTTGTCTAAATTAAGCTTTAATTGGTGTCTTAACTGAACTCCTGAATCCTCTCAATCTGGGATAATTCTGGTCTTCCAGTCATATAACATGGTGCAGATTTATGGCTGTTTTAATGAAATATGAAAACAATAGAGATTTAAGAGCCAAGCTCATCTTACAAATGTAGAGAAATGAGAACTCCAAAGGAACTGGACTTTAGTTTTCCACTGTGAGTTAAATAATTTTTTTAAAAACCAAATAAAGCTGAGAAAAATTCATCAAATTCTATACTTTCAATACAAACACTTTTATACTTCAATAAAAAGCATGAGAAAAACACTTTAATTATTCACTTCTGCAGCAGATGCCTTTTTCCTAGCTTAACATTTGAATATCTAATTAATTGCACTGCCACTGAACACACAGTGTTTTACTATTTTAAACATGATAAAAAGGATTGAACTCATTCTTGCACATGAGCTTTAATACACCAGACATGAGACTATTCTTTTAGTCCAATTTAATAAACAAATTACTGCTTGAACATTTTCAAGATTTCTTCCTTTCCTTGACCACTGTTTGCAACAGATGTTTACCTGGAAAAGACGCTAGTTGGGGATGGGCGGCTAAGGCTGTGGGTGTACCAAGTGTCCCCAAACCACCAAATTCTGAATGCCCTGAGCTGGCTGAATGTAGACCAAAGACTGGGTGGCTGACCATTGGGAAGGCACTCGACACTGTGGACAGGTTAAACGGTTGATCCCCAGCTGCTCTGAATAAATGTCCTGGGAGGAAAAACACACTTAAAGTTGTATTATAAAACAGATGAGATTTATCTGATTGCAGCATTCATAGTGTGTTAAAATTTGTAATAGTTTATTAAATTTTTATTATACATTTTTCTTTTGCATCTCTGTTCTTCAGACCCTAGAGAATAAGATGTTTCTAGAAACATGAACATACTCTAAAAATACTTAAAACGAATGATATAATCTTATTTATAATTTTGAGATTTTGAGATTGAGAATGATACTTTAAACAACTTGCACTAATTACAGAGTTTAACCTGAAGAAGTGAGGCAAACTTTCTGCTAATACATGTACCTTAATATTTTATCAAAAATTTTCACTCATAAGAAGGAAGATAAAAACATCTTATCAATACAAAGTTGAAAATCAATAAAATAAATCCAGAATCTGTCACAAAGTCTTTACTCAAACTGTCATACCCTCTAGGCAAAGAGTTCCTAGTTTCCATCTGCCAAAATTAAAGCCATGTTCTCTATCCAACATCTTTTAGGTGAAGAGAGTTGATACCAAAAAGGGATTAGATTCTAGCCCAATAAAGCATATGTCCAAGAGTATAAATATTTAATAAATATACCTACTAATTTATCTCTAAATGCATGGGAAGGTAGTTTTCAATATAAAAATTATTTTTAAACAATGTGATAGAAAGATCATATTCAATTCAAAAGTGTGATTTTTTAATCTCTACATTTACTCTAAAGAGAATCCAGTACTAAGCGTCATAACCCCAAGCTGCAGTGTTAAACAGTCAAACACAACGTATTTTAATGCAGCAGATGCCTTTTTCCTAGCTTAACATTTGAATATCTAATTAATTGCACTGCCACTGAACACACAGTGTTTTACTATTTTAAACATGATAAAAAGGATTGAACTCATTCTTGCACATGAGCTTTAATACACCAGACATGAGACTATTCTTTTAGTCCAATTTAATAAACAAATTACTGCTTGAACATTTTCAAGATTTCTTCCTTTCCTTGACCACTGTTTGCAACAGATGTTTACCTGGAAAAGACGCTAGTTGGGGATGGGCGGCTAAGGCTGTGGGTGTACCAAGTGTCCCCAAACCACCAAATTCTGAATGCCCTGAGCTGGCTGAATGTAGACCAAAGACTGGGTGGCTGACCATTGGGAAGGCACTCGACACTGTGGACAGGTTAAACGGTTGATCCCCAGCTGCTCTGAATAAATGTCCTGGGAGGGAAAAAAACACACTTAAAGTTGTATTATAAAAACAGATGAGATTTATCTGATTGCAGCATTCATAGTGTGTTAAAATTTGTAATAGTTTATTAAATTTTTATTATACATTTTTCTTTTGCATCTCTGTTCTTCAGACCCTAGAGAATAAGATGTTTCTAGAAACATGAACATACTCTAAAAATACTTAAAACGAATGATATAATCTTATTTATAATTTTGAGATTTTGAGATTGAGAATGATACTTTAAACAACTTGCACTAATTACAGAGTTTAACCTGAAGAAGTGAGGCAAACTTTCTGCTAATACATGTACCTTAATATTTTATCAAAAATTTTCACTCATAAGAAGGAAGATAAAAACATCTTATCAATACAAAGTTGAAAATCAATAAAATAAATCCAGAATCTGTCACAAAGTCTTTACTCAAACTGTCATACCCTCTAGGCAAAGAGTTCCTAGTTTCCATCTGCCAAAATTAAAGCCATGTTCTCTATCCAACATCTTTTAGGTGAAGAGAGTTGATACCAAAAAGGGATTAGATTCTAGCCCAATAAAGCATATGTCCAAGAGTATAAATATTTAATAAATATACCTACTAATTTATCTCTAAATGCATGGGAAGGTAGTTTTCAATATAAAAATTATTTTTAAACAATGTGATAGAAAGATCATATTCAATTCAAAAGTGTGATTTTTTAATCTCTACATTTACTCTAAAGAGAATCCAGTACTAAGCGTCATAACCCCAAGCTGCAGTGTTAAACAGTCAAAAACACAACGTATCTTTCATACTTTGTAGAGATTTGGCAGAAGATCTGTTAATTCTTGGAAATCTTCCTTTTAATTCCAGGAAATAATTAACTTTCCTGATTTGATAGCATGAAAACGGAATATCAAAACTCACACTCCAGGTTATCTTAATTTACTGTGTGAAAGCTATTGTGCTCGGTGTTAAAATAAATATAAGGCTTCCTTATTATCCTGTTCATATCAGACCTGAGTATGCATTCTAATATAGTTTCAATATAATATGTTTGGAGTAAATTTTAAAAATACAACTTAAAATAAGTATACCTTTCTTTGTAATTTAGTTATCAACAAAATCTCTCCTCTTTGCTTTTTTATTCCCTGAAAACCAACAGGAAGTCTTCAAAGAGGTCAGAGCGTACTCTCGTTGACTGATATAAGCCCTACATTCTCTTCTGAAATAACACTATTTTTCATTGAAGTAGTTTTTAAATAGATTGTATCAAGTATATTTTACATCAGCCTACAATGTAAAAATATCTGATTGAGGGTTGAGGTTCCACTATATCAAAGCGGTAAGTAGATCTCACAAGGAAAATCCTCAAAGTGTCTTTACAAGTAAGGCCCATAAAGAAACTGAGGGAGGAAAGCAGGGGAGGACACATACTTGGGTATATTTTCTATGTCAGCCAAACTTAGTTTTTGTCTGTCAAAGCTTCAACAGAAAATCTGTGAATTTGGCACGTCTGTGTAATCAGAGTTCTAGACTGCAATTAGCAGTGAAGCTAAGTCAAAACAAAATAGGGCCAGATACTAGGAAAGAGAGATTATTCAAAGTATCATCATTTTTAACAGTAGTGCTATGGCACCAGATAGATTATGTAAATTTTGGAGGGGGGAACAACACAATTCTCAAATACCTGTGAGTTTTTCTTTATTTTTTTTTAATTTTTATTTTTTTACTTTTATTTATTTATTTATTTTTGGCTGTACTGGGTCTTTGTTGATGTGTGGGTTTAGCTGCTCTGCGGTATATGGGATCTTCGCGGTATATGGGATCTTCCCGGTTCAGGGATGGAACCTGTGTCTCCTGCATTGGCAGACAGGTTCTTATCCACTGAGCCACAAGGGAAGCCCCAGTGAGTTTTTCTTAACAACAACAAAAAAGTAGTCTGTAACATAAGAATCATTATTTATTTTCACATGTGACTGCCTATGAAATTCCCGATTCTCACTAATGAACTCAACTTCCTAAATCACAAGCCCTTAGTCAAATGCTTTAAACATACTGTGGTCAGTTACATTTCCTTCGATTATATCAGTTTTCTTGATAAACAAGATGAACTAAACATTCAGCTTCTGAATTTTAGAATCATTTTAACTTATATTTTATAAAACAATAATTCTTAAATTACATTTATCAATTATATATGTGTATTAATAGCAGTGACTTAATACAAAAAATTTTGTGAGGTAAATTCAAAACTATAAAATGCATTATAAAAATTCAAAACAGATTGACATTATAAAAGATCAGAAACAGATAGGAATACTTCTACAATACTAGTTAATTGCTAGTAAGCAGATTCTCAGATACATAGTTAAACATTAATTTTCTTACTGTGAAGAAATAAATGAGCGTGAATCTTGGGAGTCTTAGGAACCAAAAACACAAATAATATCTAAACGAAGCTGCCAATCTTGCAACAACAATTAAGAATCAGTCTTACATAATTTGATAATAAAAAGGTTCTTTCTTAACTCTAGAAAGAGTGTTATCTGGAAAGAGCTGAACATAAAATTTCAACAAAGTATGACTTTTATTCACTGCAGATTCAAAGTAAAAAAAAAAAAAGTATAGTCTTGTACACAGAGCTATAGCTATGCCTGGCAAAATTGCAAAGAAGCTACTGTACTCTATTTGCTTTGCTCTTTTTAAAAATTCTTGATGAACATAATTAAAGCATAGAAGGTACTCACGTGACAATGGAATCTATAGGACCTATTTATCCCTTGTTAGTAAGAAAAGGTTCACGTTTGTATTTAGTGAAGACAATCAGGCTCACATTATGATGATTATAGTGATACTGTGCTATGTACTGTGCAAAGTCACTTTAGTGGTGTCCAACTCTTTGTGACCAGCAAGACTGTAGCCCACCAGGCTCCTCTGTCCATGATGGGATTCTCCAGGCAAGAATACTGGAGTGGGTTGCCATGCCCTCCTTCTGGGTATCTTCCCAACCCAGGGATCAAACCCAAGTCTCTCTCTTTTTTTTTTTTTTTCTTTTGAACCCAAGTCTCTTGAATCTCCTATTCAGGCAGTCAGGTTCTTTACCACTAGCGCCATTTGGGAAGCCCCATAATGATCTATGCATTACTAAAAACACACATTAAAGACTTACTTTGCAATACATGGATAAAGTGATACCACTAAATGGAAATAATTTCACAATAACTTAATAATCTTTACTAAATTTTGCCTATATAGCAAAATATAGAAGTCAGTGACATGAAAAAGTATATCTTTCTCATTAAATGGCTTTGTAATTCTATATATATTAATAATTTAAATGCTCTTTTTTCCACCACCTTTAAAAAAACAGCTACTAGTTCTATGTAAAAACCTTCCAAAATTAGTTTGTTCCTTACTCAAAAGTTACAGTAATTCAGACATTTCATGAACATATTTAAGCTCATGAACATACTTAAGTTCATATTAAGTATCAGGTGCTATGTTTAGTAATTACTATAGTCCCTTAAGGAACACAATGGCTTGAACACAATTTAAATAGTGTAAGACTTTTTCACACACAATGTATAAAGTGAGTTAGCTAACATATCAGTATTATAAACTCGTACTGTTACATACAGAACTCAGTAACAGCTTCCAAATACCTAAAGCAGCGCCTTGTACAGAGTAGATATATAATAAGTAGCTGTTGAATGACTCAATTTATTACTCATTAAGAGCAGAAGAGGTATATGCATGGGACTAATTTCAAGGCCTTCAACAGACTGGGAAGTTGTCCTGAATTTTCATTTAAACGTGCAAGAATGCTTCTTGCTAGCTTTATTTTGCCTTACACTTCACCAACCACAAGTCTTATTTATTATTATTTTTTAAATTACCACTTGGCCTTTTATTTCTCCTTGATTCCATTTAGTCCACATGCTGGATTCAAACACACAAAATTCTACCATTCTAAGATCTAAACTCTTTAATTTTACTCTAACGAAAGTTTTTCCTAGGTGTCAAAAAGTCACTTTAGTGGTGTCCAACTCTTTGGGGACCAGCAAGACTGTAGCCCACCAGGCTCCTCTGTCCATGATGGGATTCTCCAGGCAAGAATACTGGAGTGGGTTGCCATGCCCTCCTTCTGGGTATCTTCCCAACCCAGGGATCAAACCCAAGTCTCTCTCTTTTTTTTTTTTTTTCTTTTGAACCCAAGTCTCTTGAATCTCCTATTCAGGCAGTCAGGTTCTTTACCACTAGCGCCATTTGGGAAGCCCCATAATGATCTATGCATTACTAAAAACACACATTAAAGACTTACTTTGCAATACATGGATAAAGTGATACCACTAAATGGAAATAATTTCACAATAACTTAATAATCTTTACTAAATTTTGCCTATATAGCAAAATATAGAAGTCAGTGACATGAAAAAGTATATCTTTCTCATTAAATGGCTTTGTAATTCTATATATATTAATAATTTAAATGCTCTTTTTTCCACCACCTTTAAAAAAACAGCTACTAGTTCTATGTAAAAACCTTCCAAAATTAGTTTGTTCCTTACTCAAAAGTTACAGTAATTCAGACATTTCATGAACATATTTAAGCTCATGAACATACTTAAGTTCATATTAAGTATCAGGTGCTATGTTTAGTAATTACTATAGTCCCTTAAGGAACACAATGGCTTGAACACAATTTAAATAGTGTAAGACTTTTTCACACACAATGTATAAAGTGAGTTAGCTAACATATCAGTATTATAAACTCGTACTGTTACATACAGAACTCAGTAACAGCTTCCAAATACCTAAAGCAGCGCCTTGTACAGAGTAGATATATAATAAGTAGCTGTTGAATGACTCAATTTATTACTCATTAAGAGCAGAAGAGGTATATGCATGGGACTAATTTCAAGGCCTTCAACAGACTGGGAAGTTGTCCTGAATTTTCATTTAAACGTGCAAGAATGCTTCTTGCTAGCTTTATTTTGCCTTACACTTCACCAACCACAAGTCTTATTTATTATTATTTTTTAAATTACCACTTGGCCTTTTATTTCTCCTTGATTCCATTTAGTCCACATGCTGGATTCAAACACACAAAATTCTACCATTCTAAGATCTTAAACTCTTTAATTTTACTCTAACGAAAGTTTCCACATTTCCATCTCCTTATTTCTCAGCATGCCCTTTGGTCTCTCTCAGTCTGCTACCTCTCCCTTGACCCAATCTAGCTCCTTCCCTCTCAATCCCATCTCACCATTGCTCCTGGTTAATTATGAAAGAAAATTCTTACACTTGCATGTCCTACTTCCTCCTCAATTCTCAGAATCTTTAGTATCTGTGCCAAGTCTAAGTCTCCCTTCCATCTTGTCTATAAACGAACTTAAGTTTTCGTAACCACTAGATTGCATTAATCTTTGCTCCTCTCATTCTTAACCAGTCTCAATAAATCTGGCATTTCTGACTGTCTCTTCCTTAATAAAAACCATGTTTACCTTAAGTTCTGGGTCATTGAACTATTTTTTTTTCTTTTTTGGCCTCTTATATTGGTTTTTTATTTATTGATTTTCATCCATGTTTATTCTTTGGCCTGTGTGGGCCTCCCATTGCAGTGACCTCTGTTGTCACAGAGCACCAGTTTCTAGGCGTATGCGCCCCAGAGCACCAGCTTGTAATTGGACACACTGGTCCAGCTGCTCCTTGGCAAGTGGAATCTTCCTGGGCCAGGGATTGAACTGGTGCCCCTTGCACTGCAAGGCGGACTCTTTGCCCACTGGACCACCAGGGAAGCCCCATGTAACTATTTTGATGTTCTTCTTAGCTATATTTTTCAATAGTTCTACTGTCTGCCTTATTGGAATTTCTTTTCTAAATATAAGTAAGATCCCTAAAGATTTTTGTCCAACTAACTCCTTTTTCATTTTTATGGTTTCTTCCTCAGTCATTTCATGTGCTTCCACTGTTTTAAGTATCATTTCTATGCACATGAAATTGACACTACGATTTTAGCCCCTTGAGAGCTCAAACTGAATCTCATTCATCTCAGTAATCCCCAATACATGGCATAATCTGAAATACAACAAGTGCTTAATAAATGTTTCCCACTATTATATTTTTGGTCACATTATTTCTTCTTCTACAGACCCTCCATGCTTATATCACATGCTCTTCGACTTCTTTTGTCTTTTATAATCCTAACTATGCTTTCATAATCATGTCAAAAGAATATATTGCCTAAGAAGTATCCCTGAATCTCCCAGATATGCTTTGGACCTCCTTTGAACATTCAAGTTTATTCACAATGTTTCATCATACCCTCACTAGGGTATAAGGTTATAAAGGAAAGTGCCATTTCTCAATAATTTTTACTGTCTATAAAACACTGCAGAAAGCAAACTGTTAACAGTTGCATAATACCTGCTGTGGATAACTCTAAAATGGTAGTTTTCAGTTCTCTGGTTCTCTCTTCTTTGAAAAAACTAGAATGACCAGGAGTCATTCTTCAAGTGGTTAAAAACATATCTCACTTTTTTTTCCTGTTTCAATTATAAAAATCATTCACAATGTTATTAAAAACCTCTTTGGGTACTCAGAAGCTGATTCAATGACATCTATGTTGTGGCTTTAATCTTCTTATACAGCAGGGGGTGCTGTTTAGATAACACCCTTAGTTTCATTGTCAAGATAATGCCCTTAGCCTTCAGCTGTCTTGAAACTTCAAGCTACTGTTCACAAGGAGATTTCTGATCAGACTGAAGACGGCTAAGTGAATCTACAACTACACTTAAAACAAAGTATATTCTGTATTTAAAAAGCATAATATCTTCTTATGCAACTTTTTTGGTTTCCGTTTTAACTGATAGGTAACAGTGTGTACATACTGCATAATGAAAATCAATATGCATCTCTAATGCCTAAACTCTCAAGTTACATTATAATAAGCTGACTATTTTTTTGCAGAATTTCTCAGATTTTACTAGCCAACCTATTTATAAGTGATTACAGCAGTTAGACATAATGCCAGTGTCTCAGTAACAATACATGGTAACTGCAAGTGCCTTTATTAATATCAATGAAATTCACATAACAACACAGTAAGGGTTTTCCTGCACAGACAAAAAAAATAATTTTCCAGGTGTTCACAATATATCTTGTGCTTAATAAATGTTTCCCACTATTATATTTTTGGTCACATTATTTCTTCTTCTACAGACCCTCCATGCTTATATCACATGCTCTTCGACTTCTTTTGTCTTTTATAATCCTAACTATGCTTTCATAATCATGTCAAAAGAATATATTGCCTAAGAAGTATCCCTGAATCTCCCAGATATGCTTTGGACCTCCTTTGAACATTCAAGTTTATTCACAATGTTTCATCATACCCTCACTAGGGTATAAGGTTATAAAGGAAAGTGCCATTTCTCAATAATTTTTACTGTCTATAAAACACTGCAGAAAGCAAACTGTTAACAGTTGCATAATACCTGCTGTGGATAACTCTAAAATGGTAGTTTTCAGTTCTCTGGTTCTCTCTTCTTTGAAAAAACTAGAATGACCAGGAGTCATTCTTCAAGTGGTTAAAAACATATCTCACTTTTTTTTCCTGTTTCAATTATAAAAATCATTCACAATGTTATTAAAAACCTCTTTGGGTACTCAGAAGCTGATTCAATGACATCTATGTTGTGGCTTTAATCTTCTTATACAGCAGGGGGTGCTGTTTAGATAACACCCTTAGTTTCATTGTCAAGATAATGCCCTTAGCCTTCAGCTGTCTTGAAACTTCAAGCTACTGTTCACAAGGAGATTTCTGATCAGACTGAAGACGGCTAAGTGAATCTACAACTACACTTAAAACAAAGTATATTCTGTATTTAAAAAGCATAATATCTTCTTATGCAACTTTTTTGGTTTCCGTTTTAACTGATAGGTAACAGTGTGTACATACTGCATAATGAAAATCAATATGCATCTCTAATGCCTAAACTCTCAAGTTACATTATAATAAGCTGACTATTTTTTTGCAGAATTTCTCAGATTTTACTAGCCAACCTATTTATAAGTGATTACAGCAGTTAGACATAATGCCAGTGTCTCAGTAACAATACATGGTAACTGCAAGTGCCTTTATTAATATCAATGAAATTCACATAACAACACAGTAAGGGTTTTCCCTGCACAGAACAAAATTACATAAATAGTGTATTAATGTCTTGAACCTATTCTATCAGCGGACACAATCTCCCATCAATCAGGAAAAATCTAGACAGCAAATTAAAACAAAATGATTATAAGGAATAAGTATACTTAAAGCATCTAGTCTTTTTAAAAAAAATCAAGAAGATTACTTATTATTGATAGAATTCCACAAATGTTGCTTTTTGTGTGCTAAAAATGTCTTTGTCATCGCTACATAAACTTGTTGCAACATGTCCTGTCTCTAGTTCTTTAAACTGTTCACACATTTTACAGCATTGCAAAATCAGCTTCTAGTGTGCAACCTGCGGAGTATGTTTAATCATCAAAACTGGTGACACATTCAAACAAAGGTTACGAGAGGAATACTAGTAATAACTAAATGTAATAGATAAGGTGAATTACTGTAAATTAAAGAAATGCTCAAATTATTGGCTCATATATTAACATATTAAACATATTAATGTTTAAACATTCTGAAACTCACAATGTACAAATTCTGCAAACATTACCTTTGACTAAAGAACAAGCAGAAAGCATTCTATAGTAAAAGGTGAGAAATATTCCCCCCAACAATCTTCATTTCATTCCTTTATTCTTATAACTTTCTCAGTACGTAACCTTTATATTTTAACATTAAAAAAGCACAGTATGGGAATAATGCCTTTCTTCTTATTCTTAAATATTTGTTTCAAGATTGTATTAGATTCACAAGAGTTGCAAAACATAGTACAGAGTTCCAACCTCCCACTATGTGAACATTTCATGATAAAAAATAATTTTCAAAGAAAGAATTTATTCAGATCTCATTAGCTTTTCCACTAGTGTCCCTCTTCTGTGCTAAGATCCAATTTAGGATCTCACAATGCATTTAGTTGCTGGGTCTCCTTAATTTTCTCTAATTTGTGACAGTTCTTCAGTCTTGTCTTTCATGACCTTGATACATTAAAGAGTACTAGTCAGGTACTTTGTAAAATGTATCTCAACTTAGGTTTGTCTGATGTTTTTTCATGATTAGAAGAGGTTAAACATGATTAGAAAGAATAAGCAAAGTGTTCTTTTCAACAGAACATATCTGGGGTCCACGATGCTGCTATGTGGTACTGGTGATTGATCACTTGGTTAAGTTGGTATCTGCCAGGATTCAATTTAAGTTACTAATTTCCTTTCAAGCAGTATTTTTATTAGGAAAAAATCATTAAAAATCTAGGTAGCCTTGGGAATGAAAGCTACTATTCTACACAACTCTGAACATGGTGAATAAGTTTTTGATTCAGTTCACTCAATGCTGTATCAATCCTCAGGCAAATGATTATTCTTAAAAGATAGGAGCAGTTGCTCTTCTGTAAAAAATCATTTTTTGTTAGATCTAATAAAAGCATTTAGAGTTCACAGATTAACACAGTAAATTATACTATATTATATCTATATTCAAATAGTTATACTTATTTTTATAATGAACTATAAAAATATCCATGAAAACAATCTAATTCTAAACTCTTATTTTACTTATGTTTCAATAAATGTCGTAGTTTTCCCATAATAAAGAAAAATTGCTAAAATCAACTTTGAAAAACATGTATCTTGCATTATTACATAAATTTGTTGCAACATGTCTTGAAACTCATTTCTAATCTTTTAAACCAGAAGTATATTTTACAGCATTGCAAAATCAGCTTCTAGTATGCAAACTGCAAAGTATAGCTAATCATCAAAAACAGTAGTGCTTTCAAATAAAGGTCATATATTAATTTTGTGGGACAGCCATAACAAAGTGCCACAAACTGGGTGACACAGAACAACAGAAATTTATTGTCTCAGTTCTGGAGGCAATAATAAAGTCTAAAAGCAAGGTGTGGGCAAGGCCATACCCCTGAAGGTGCTAAGGAAGTATCTGTTTCATTATTCTCTCCTAACTTTTGATAACCTCAGGCATTTTTCCTATGTCTTCACGTGGCTTTGTTCTGTACACATTTGTGTCTAAATTTCCCCCTTTAATAAAGACACCAATCGTTTTGGTTTAGAACCCACTCTAACTCATTTAACTTGAATAGATCATATTCTGAGGAACAGGAGAATAAAAGTCCAATATATGTTTTTGGGGGAGGAAAGAAACAATTTTATCCATAATCTTGGGTTCATTTTTAAGATTACTTAATTGATTGGTATATATTGCCTTGCTTTAGTAATTTACTGCTAAAATTCTAATTAACTCTGAAGTTCTACACAAAAAAGTTAGATAAAATATATTTCAAAAATATGTGGTAGGGGCTCCCCTGGTTGTCCAGTGGGTAAGGACACTGCCTTGCAGTACAAGGGGTGCCAGTTCCATCCCTGGCCCGGGAAGATCCCATGTGCTTCGGAGTGGCAGGACCCATGTGTCCAACTACCAAGCCCGAGCTCTGGAGCACATGCACCCAGAGCCAGTGCTCTGCGACAAGAGAGGCCACTGAGATGGGAGGCCCACACAGGTCAAAGAACAAAGATGGATGAAAATAGATAAATGAAAGACCAATAAAAGCGGCCCCCCTGCAAAATTTTAAAAAAAAAGCTTAAAAAAATATGTGGTAACTTGTAATGAAACTTTTGATTAAATAAATCTACTGAAAGGGAGGAATAGTTTTCCCTTTTTAATTTTTAAAGAAAAAAAATTGCTAAAATCAACTTTGAAAACATGTACCCATAAATTTGTTGCAACATGTCTTGAAACTCATTTCTAATCTTTTAAACCAGAAGTATATTTTACAGCATTGCAAAATCAGCTTCTAGTATGCAAACTGCAAAGTATAGCTAATCATCAAAAACAGTAGTGCTTTCAAATAAAGGTCATATATTAATTTTGTGGGACAGCCATAACAAAGTGCCACAAACTGGGTGACACAGAACAACAGAAATTTATTGTCTCAGTTCTGGAGGCAATAATAAAGTCTAAAAGCAAGGTGTGGGCAAGGCCATACCCCTGAAGGTGCTAAGGAAGTATCTGTTTCATTATTCTCTCCTAACTTTTGATAACCTCAGGCATTTTTCCTATGTCTTCACGTGGCTTTGTTCTGTACACATTTGTGTCTAAATTTCCCCCTTTAATAAAGACACCAATCGTTTTGGTTTAGAACCCACTCTAACTCATTTAACTTGAATAGATCATATTCTGAGGAACAGGAGAATAAAAGTCCAATATATGTTTTTGGGGGAGGAAAGAAACAATTTTATCCATAATCTTGGGTTCATTTTTAAGATTACTTAATTGATTGGTATATATTGCCTTGCTTTAGTAATTTACTGCTAAAATTCTAATTAACTCTGAAGTTCTACACAAAAAAGTTAGATAAAATATATTTCAAAAATATGTGGTAGGGGCTCCCCTGGTTGTCCAGTGGGTAAGGACACTGCCTTGCAGTACAAGGGGTGCCAGTTCCATCCCTGGCCCGGGAAGATCCCATGTGCTTCGGAGTGGCAGGACCCATGTGTCCAACTACCAAGCCCGAGCTCTGGAGCACATGCACCCAGAGCCAGTGCTCTGCGACAAGAGAGGCCACTGAGATGGGAGGCCCACACAGGTCAAAGAACAAAGATGGATGAAAATAGATAAATGAAAGACCAATAAAAGCGGCCCCCCTGCAAAATTTTAAAAAAAAAGCTTAAAAAAAAAATATGTGGTAACTTGTAATGAAACTTTTGATTAAATAAATCTACTGAAAGGGAGGAAAAGCTATATAGGTGGATCATTTCAGGGTCTTTATGACTTAGAGATGTCCAGAATATAGACAATTCAAAAAACTGTTATAATAGTTCATGTTAAGTACCCAAAGAGACTGAAATGAAACTTTGGTTTTATCCCCAAACCCTTTAAGAATAGGCCTGTCTCATTCTCTCAATGATTTTTTACTGACTGTAAACATAAGTTCCATCTTAAATAAGAAGTTTGAATTAGCAACTTTGGACTTTCAGGGCTTTATTTATTCAATGCCTCAGTAAGATCAGTAAAGTTGACTGATCTTTTAGGATTCTTTACCCTGTGGCTTATAATGCCCATCTCCAAATAAAATCTGCATAGTTATTAATTAGAGCAAACATATCACCTAATTTATAAATTCTATTCCTGCAAGTTCATCTCTCCTTCCCTCTCTGTCTTCAACAACTGTTTCTTGAGCACATATTTTGTGCCAGGTACTGAACGGATGTTGTGGTTCAGCTGCCCAGTCACGTTGACTCTGCAACCCCACGGACTGCAGCACGCCAGGCCTTCCTGTCCCACACCGTCTCCTGGAGCCTGCCCAACTTTATGTCCACTGCATCAGTGATGGCATCCAACCATATCATCCTCTGATGCCCTCTCCTCCTTCTGCCCTCAGTCTTTCCCAGCATCAGGGACTTTCCAAAGAGTCAAATGTTCACATCAAAAAGACCAAATACTTTAGCTTCAGCTTCAGCATCAGTCCTTCCAACGAGTACTCAGGGTTGATTTCTCTTAAGATTGACTGGTTTTATTTCCTTGCTGTCCAAAGGACTCTCAGGACGTCTCCTCCAGCACCAGTGTTCGAAGGCATCAATTCTTTGGTGCTCTGAATTCTTCACAGTACATGACTACTGGGAAGAGCATAGCCTTGACCACAGGGACCTTTGTTGGCAGAGTAACGTCTCTGCTTTTTAATATACTCTCCAGGTTTGTCATAGCTTTCCTGACAAGAAGTAATCACCATCCATGGTGATTTTGGGGCCCAAGAAAAAGAAATCTGTTACTACTTCCACTTTTTCCCCTTCTATTTGCCATGAACTAATAGGGCCAGATGCTATAATCTTAGTGAAATTTTAAGCCAGCTTTTTCACTTCCCTCCTTTACTTCTCCCTTCTCATCAAGAGATTCTTTAGGTTCTCTTCACTTTCTGCCATAACAGTGATATCATCTGTATATCTGAGGTTGTTCATGTTTTTCCCACCTATCTTTTTTTTCTTTCGCTTTTTGGCCACTTCTATTGGTCTTTCATTTCCATCTTTGTTCCTTGGCTTGTGTATGCCTCCCATCACAGTGGTTTCTCTCGCTGCTGAGCACTGGCTCTGGGCACACGAGCTCCAGAGATCCAACTCCGTAGTTGGACACATCAGTCCAGCTGCTCCACAGCACGTGGGATCTTCCTGGGCCAGGGATTGAACTGGTGCCTCTTGCACTGCAAGGCAGTGTCCTTACCCACTGGACCACCAGGGAAGCCTTCCCACCTATCTTGATTCTACTTTCTAACTCATCCAGCCCGGGGCATTTCCCATAATGTGCTCAGAGTATAGGCTAAACAGAGGGTGACGGCAGACTGTTGTACTCCTTTCTCAACCTTAAACCAGTCAGTTGTTCCATACAGGGTTCTGACTGTTGCTTCTTGACCCGCATACAGGTTTCTCAGGAGACAGGTAAGATGAGCTGGTACTCCCATCTCTTTAAGACCAGTTTATTGCATGCATGTTGATAAAAGAAAACTACATGGTCTCAGTCTTTTAAATGTAGAAGGAACAAACAAGTAAGACACCAACTCTATGATTATAAATTGTGAAAAGTACTATGGAGGAAATTACCAGGTGCAAAAATAGATAATAGTAATTACCCAGGTGCTATGAACTAATTATTGTCTCAGGACATTTAACCTGAGACAAAGCATGAGAATCAGCCTTATGCAGTTCCTCTAAGACAAAGATAGAATATGTCTGAGACCCTGAGCTGGGATTACATCATGGAGGATATATCAATTATTAATAAACTAAAAAGTACAAAGCTCAAAATGTCTAAGTGAAAGGTAAGTGTTTTGATTCACATAACACAAAAGTAGTTGGGAGATGCTTTAGATAAAGAAGATTTGTTGAAAGTTTACTGGGACTTAATTTCTCTTTCCTGTCTTGGCTCTATTTCCTCAGATAGGCTCTTCTTTTTAGGTGTATTGGACAAGGGTTATACTTCCTCACAAGTCCCAATAAAAATCCCACAATGGAATCTCTTTGCCTTTGATTAGTCTCAAGTGCCTTCCTTAACCAATCACTTAACCATCATTATGTGGGAAATATGATGTTTGGATTAGCTAGACAGTATCACATGCCAACCCAGGAGTAGCGGAATTAAAAGGAAAAAAAAAGCAAGTGACTCATTTGGGTGGAGGCATGGTAACTTCAGGTAATGGGGGAGTTGTGAAGTCGTCACACAAATCATCCACAGAAAATAATTATAAAATTTAAATTGAAAAACAACAAAATTAAAGACATCAGAAAGCATCTAAAAGCAGAAGAAAGCCAGGAGAAATTTTACTCTGGAAAAAATGGTAACAAGAAGAAGTAAGAAACATGACTTTACGGCTTTCTGGTCCCATAATGCTGTCTAAACCTCACAGCTGTAACTACAGAAAACAGTGGAAAATGAAACAACTAGCTTATCAACTAAAGATGCCAGAGGTCAGACTCCAGGGCTACGAACACATCAGGAAATCAGGAAACTTAAAGTGGTTATCTTGGCAGTGATCAAACCACAGAGACAATGAGACTGAAATTCAGAGCTTAAACTTTCCAAATGCCTAGCTACAAGTACACTGTGTATGGGGCACCACAAAATAACAAGGAGAGAACGTACAGAAAGACAAGGCTACACACAGCAGGTATGTTCAGTTTGCTGTATTTCTTAATTGAGTGCATACCTTCACCATGATTAGCTTAGACAGCAGAAAGCCTGAAGCGTCAGAGAAGAGAGTCCAAAGCTGGCAGAGCAGCTGGAGACCAGGGGCTAATCTTAGAAGCAAGGCAACCACAAAGAGAAAGAGATGTATCTCTGCCAAGTACTTGGCTGACCCAGCAATGCTCACTGGCACAGAGGAGACCTACTGGGGGCCAGTCTGAAAAAGTCACAGTGGGAAGCCAAAACACAGAGCACAAATTATCATTAGTATGTTTTTTAACCACAATAAAACTAAACTGGACACCACTTTAAATTTTTAAATGTCAAATTACTCACTTTTGAATAACCCATCAGTGAAAGAATTCACAAAGGAAAACAGAAAATATTTTCACTAGGATAATAATGAAATGAAAACATATCAAAATTTGTGGGATACAGCTATAGTTGGAAAGGAAAATTTTTAGCATTAAGTGAATATATGAGAAAAGGGGAAAAGTCTAACATAAATGATCTAAGTTTTCTCTTTAAGAAATTAGGAGAAATAAAGGAAATCATGCTCATTTGAAAAACAAGGAAATAATAAAGAGTAAAATCAATGAAACAGAAAACAGAATATTGAAAAAAATCAACAAAACCAAAGTCTAGTGTCAAAAAGGATGATAAAATATATAAAAGAAAAAAAGGCACAAATTATTAATATCAATAATAAAAGAGAAGGTATCACTACAAGTCCTACAGAGAGTTAAGGACAAGGTACTATTTGGAACAACTCTGCACCTGTTAGACAACTTAGATTATATGGGCAAAACTTTTAAGACATCAACTATCAAAGGTCACTCACAAAGAAAAATATAATCTGAATAGTTTTATACTTCTATTTATTTTTAATTTTAATTTTTACTTATTGATTATTTATTTGGCTGTGCTGGGTCTTAGTTGTGAGACTCAGGATCTTTAGTTGCAGTATGTGCACCCTTAGCTGAGGTATGTGGTATCTAGTTCTCTGACCAGGGATCGAACTCAAGCCCCCTGCATTGGGAACGCTGAGTCTTAGCCACTGAACCACCAGGGAAGTCCCTACACTTCTATTTTAACAGTTGAACCCCTAGGAACTCCCTGGTGATTTGCGAGTTAGGACTCCATGTTCTCACTGCTGAGGGGCCAGATTCAACCCGTGGTTGGAGAACCAAAAAAATCCTACAAGCTATTCAGCTCAGCCAACAAACAATTTGAACCCCTGATTTAATATCTTCTGACAAAAACACTGGACTTCCCAGGTGACTCAGTGGTAAAGAATCCATCTGCCAATGCAGGAGATGCAGAAGACACAGGTTTAATCTTAGGGTCAGGAAGATCCCCTGGAAGAGGACTTGGCAACCCACTCCAATATTCTTGCCTGAAAAAAATCACAAGGACAGAGACGGCTGATGGGCTTCAGTCCATGTGATCACAAAGAGTCCTACATGATTGAACAACTGAGCACACACACACACACACACACGCCACCACCACCACCAACAACACTAAAAACAAACAAAAAATAAGAAAAATCTTCCAAGCCTAGATGACTTCAGAATGGGTCCTACCAAACTTTGAGGGAAGAAATAATATCAACGTGATACAAATTCTTCCCTAAAAGAAACGTTTTTAAGAAGGAAGGACTGGTCAATTGTGTCAGTTCTTCCCAACAGTTGAATGACAAAAAAATGGCACTGCTGTGGCTACACATAAAAGATGAGGAAAAGAGGAAAGCACATACAGCTATGAGAAGTTTGGTTATAAAGTGAGGCACAAAACAGAGCCATAGCCAGAAGAGTGTTTGAGGTGAGAGAAAGAAGCGTTTTTGATACGTATTACGTTCTAAGATGGGAGATACTAAGTGCAGGCTTCTATACTAATGGACATGATCCAATACATAGAGAAAAATTAATGATACCATATAGGAGAAATGGAGTCCTTAAAAAGTCTTTCTGCAATCTTTAAAAAGGAATTGGTAGGTATCTGCTACTGTGACAGTTAAGAGCAAATGTATAGGTACCAAGAGTGAAGTGGGGGTGGGATGAATTGTGAGATTGGAATAGATACATATACTCTACTAAGTATAAGACAGGTAACTAACGACAACATACTGTGTAGCACAGGAAATTTCACTCTTCTCCCAGTTATCCAAGTCATGTTAGGCCTTCTCTCTCCCCGACCCAAATACTACTTTGCCCAAATCCAGGCATTATATCCCATAAAACTGTTCTCACTATATGACTGGAACGTTGTTTCTTTCTCCATCTCCAATAATTCCAAATTCTGGTCTTTATCATTTCTCAGTCAGATAAATATAAGTACTTTCTAATGGTCTTTGCCTCTAGTCCCATCCGCACTGGAAACTGATACTCTATATGCCACTAGAGCTATCATTTTCAAAGCATTAAAATCCTTTCACTTATACTACTCAGCTGTTAAAAGAAATGCAGAAGACTCAGTCCTAATGAAGTGGCTGGCTCTAGAACCTATCATCAAAAGTGAAGTAAGTCAAAAAGAGAAAGACAAATACAGTATACTAACAGACATATATGGAATCTAGTAGGACGGTCTTGATATCACACACAGGGAACTCATGGAAAAAAAGACAGAGCATAGACATAGGGACATTGTGGCGAAGAAATAGGGAGGGAAGCGGGGAGTAAAAAATAGTGTTATGTGTGGAAAAGATAGCTAGTGTCATAGTGCTAAAATTAAGGGGGAAGCTATAGGGGGGGAAAATGATGACTGATCTAGAAGGAAGGACTGGTCAATTGTGTCAGTTCTTCCCAACAGTTGAATGACAAAAAAATGGCACTGCTGTGGCTACACATAAAAGATGAGGAAAAGAGGAAAGCACATACAGCTATGAGAAGTTTGGTTATAAAGTGAGGCACAAAACAGAGCCATAGCCAGAAGAGTGTTTGAGGTGAGAGAAAGAAGCGTTTTTGATACGTATTACGTTCTAAGATGGGAGATACTAAGTGCAGGCTTCTATACTAATGGACATGATCCAATACATAGAGAAAAATTAATGATACCATATAGGAGAAATGGAGTCCTTAAAAAGTCTTTCTGCAATCTTTAAAAAGGAATTGGTAGGTATCTGCTACTGTGACAGTTAAGAGCAAATGTATAGGTACCAAGAGTGAAGTGGGGGTGGGATGAATTGTGAGATTGGAATAGATACATATACTCTACTAAGTATAAGACAGGTAACTAACGACAACATACTGTGTAGCACAGGAAATTTCACTCTTCTCCCAGTTATCCAAGTCATGTTAGGCCTTCTCTCCCCGACCCAAATACTACTTTGCCCAAATCCAGGCATTATATCCCATAAAACTGTTCTCACTATATGACTGGAACGTTGTTTCTTTCTCCATCTCCAATAATTCCAAATTCTGGTCTTTATCATTTCTCAGTCAGATAAATATAAGTACTTTCTAATGGTCTTTGCCTCTAGTCCCATCCGCACTGGAAACTGATACTCTATATGCCACTAGAGCTATCATTTTCAAAGCATTAAAATCCTTTCACTTATACTACTCAGCTGTTAAAAGAAATGCAGAAGACTCAGTCCTAATGAAGTGGCTGGCTCTAGAACCTATCATCAAAAGTGAAGTAAGTCAAAAAGAGAAAGACAAATACAGTATACTAACAGACATATATGGAATCTAGTAGGACGGTCTTGATATCACACACAGGGAACTCATGGAAAAAAAGACAGAGCATAGACATAGGGACATTGTGGCGAAGAAATAGGGAGGGGGAAGCATGGAGGAAGTAACAAGGAAACCTATAGTGTTATGTGTGGAAAAGATAGCTAGTGTCATAGTGCTAAGGGAATAGGAGTGCTTACAATGGCTTGGGGCGAAGGTCTGGAGGGGTGGGATGGGGGAATCTGGGCGGGTGGGGACCATGGATATGCATATGACTGATCTGGGAACATACATGTCTGTGAACAACAAAACTCTGTAAAACCTTTAAAATAAAGAATAAAAAAAAAAAAATCCTTTCACTTAATCAACTATGAAGAAAATTAAAGGTTACAATTTAATAGGCACCTACTCTATGTCAGGCATTACTTCATTTATCCTTATAAAATGGGTATCATATTTATTTTATAGATGAGGTAACCAAAGTTTAGAAACGGGTGAGTAATTTACCCAAATTCACATAGCTAATAAGTGGATAAGTCAAGATTCAGTATCAGGGCCTTTCAATTGCAAAGTCCTTGGTTTTAATCAACTTATCATTCTGTCTAAACTGCTAAGCATGGCACATGAAGGTATAAATGATCTGACCTTAACTTACTTCCCAGCTTGAGCTCCTGTCCCTCTGTCCCACTTAGCCATGGCAGATACTGGCTATCCATTTTCTTCTTTTTCCTTACTGATAACCTCTATTTTCTTCAGGATAGCAATATGCTCAGCTATAAAACAATTTTCCTGGCCTTAATCTCAGGATGGGGTTTCTGGGAAAGCTCTTTAAAAGGAGTCAAAGTAAGCTGGCACACCACTTTTGCCCTCTTCTACTCCACCTTCTTCCTTCCTGGAAAATAGTTCTGTCAGTGGATCGGCCTTCTAACAGCCATGAGACAGACAGGTGAGCATAAAACTCCCATACCTCAGAAGACAGGATGTACTTAATAAAATTAGGAGCCCAGATCTGTGATGGTATTATCCATCCCAGAACTGCTACCCATGGACAGGTCTGTTTATTTGTCATGTGCCTCTATTCATAGTTAATTTTTTGTTAACTATGTTAATCATTATTAACATTGCTAAATCACTGACACATACCCAATATCGAGGCCTTACTGATCAACATGCAATTTTGTCAATATATCATGATTTGGCCCACTTCTACAAAGATAGGCCATCAATTGAGATATATCTGGGAGATGGAGCTAAGATGGCGGCGTAGAAGGACGTGCACTCATCTCTCTTGCAAAATCGCCTGAACTGCAACAAGTTCCTGGGAAACCATCAACAAAAGGAGGTTGGATCTGATCACAGAGAGGATACCCCACATCGAAGAACAAAGGAGAAGCCGCATCAAGACGGTAGGAGGGGCGCAACCGCACTTTTAAAAGTCAAGCCTCATACCCGCCAGAGAGGCTGAGCGGGCCAAAGGTGCAAAGCCTGTTGCAGATCAAAACCTGGGAGAGGAGCAGTGACACCCACAAGGGACTGAGCCAGACCTGCTTTGGAGGGTCCAGGTGCCCCCCTGAGCTATAAGTGCCCTTGAACAGACCTCGGAAGGACGGCACTCAGTTCCCTTTGGAGGAGGTTACCATTAACCCGATCACAGAGTCGCCGAGGAGGACTGGAAACTGTGCTCACTGTGATCCGGGAGAGGGGAATAGCGATCCTGCATGAGACTGAGCCAGACTCACCTCTGAGTAACCTGACGTCTCCCGCAGTGGCAGGGGTCGACGGTGACCTGCAGCAGGGTCGGGGTCACTGCGAAAGTGCTTCCCATAGAGCGTGTGGGAATAAATCCTTTGTGAGAGCAACGCCATTTTCCCTACTGTAGTTTGGCTGCTGGTCAAACTGCAGGGCTGCTGGTCAAGCTACAGGGAGGGAATTTAGCTCCACCCAGCAAGAAAAGGGATTTGGATTAAGAAACTCCCAGGGCCAGCCTGGGCGGGCCTTTTAATTCTGGAATAGGCCGAAACAAACAAGCAGTCAAAGAGGTCTTCAGATCCAACCACTGCCAGAGGCAAGAAAAAGACTGATAATTCCTGAATAGTCAGCAGAGACAGAAAAACATAAACACTATTTGCACGTTTTGTCTGAAGTTGGAGTTACTGCTGGACTTTAAAATTTCATTTTTTGTATTGTATCACTTTGTTTCAATTTGTTAACTATGTTAATCAAACATTGCTAAATCACTGACACATACCCAATATCGAGGCCTTACTGATCAACATGCAATTTTGTCAATATATCATGATTTGGCCCACTTCTACAAAGATAGGCCATCAATTGAGATATATCTGGGAGATGGAGCTAAGATGGCGGCGTAGAAGGACGTGCACTCATCTCTCTTGCAAAATCGCCTGAACTGCAACAAGTTCCTGGGAAACCATCAACAAAAGGAGGTTGGATCTGATCACAGAGAGGATACCCACATCGAAGAACAAAGGAGAAGCCGCATAAAGGGACGGTAGGAGGGCGCAACCGCACTTTTAAAAGTCAAGCCTCATACCCGCCAGAGAGGCTGAGCGGGCCAAAGGTGCAAAGCCTGTTGCAGATCAAAACCTGGGAGAGGAGCAGTGACACCCACAAGGGACTGAGCCAGACCTGCTTTGGAGGGTCCAGGTGCCCCCCTGAGCTATAAGTGCCCTTGAACAGACCTCGGAAGGACGGCACTCAGTTCCCTTTGGAGGAGGTTACCATTAACCCGATCACAGAGTCGCCGAGGAGGACTGGAAACTGTGCTCACTGTGATCCGGGAGAGGGGAATAGCGATCCTGCATGAGACTGAGCCAGACTCACCTCTGAGTAACCTGACGTCTCCCGCAGTGGCAGGGGTCGACGGTGACCTGCAGCAGGGTCGGGGTCACTGCGAAAGTGCTTCCCATAGAGCGTGTGGGAATAAATCCTTTGTGAGAGCAACGCCATTTTCCCTACTGTAGTTTGGCTGCTGGTCAAACTGCAGGGCTGCTGGTCAAGCTACAGGGAGGGAATTTAGCTCCACCCAGCAAGAAAAGGGATTTGGATTAAGAAACTCCCAGGGCCAGCCTGGGCGGGCCTTTTAATTCTGGAATAGGCCGAAACAAACAAGCAGTCAAAGAGGTCTTCAGATCCAACCACTGCCAGAGGCAAGAAAAAGACTGATAATTCCTGAATAGTCAGCAGAGACAGAAAAACATAAACACTATTTGCACGTTTTGTCTGAAGTTGGAGTTACTGCTGGACTTTAAAATTTCATTTTTTGTATTGTATCACTTTGTTTCAATTTTTCTTTTCTCTTTTTTCCAAACCCACTTGGTGCACCCCCTGCTTTTTTTTTGGGTGTGTGTGTGAGAGAGAGAGAGAGAGAGAGTGGGTGTGTTCATTTCCTTCACTGAATTCTATTGAAGCTACTAATCTTATCAGTAAGATTGAATATATTCAAGTTTACATAATTTTATTTTTCTTTTTCCTTTTAAACCACACATTTTATTTTGGTATAAACTTCTGGTTCCCCATTGGCCTTTTAAGGTCTGTGGGGGTTTTGTTTGTTTTTATTATTTTTGCTTTGTTTTTCTATGTTTTTCTATACAATTAGCTCTTTTAATTTTAAAAAATTTTTCATTTGTACTACTACTTCCTCTATAATTCTTTGCTTTCTCTGAAGCTCCCTTCCTATAGCACTAAATTCTAATACATACAAATCTTTATCTCCCTATATTTAACTTTGCAATATTATTCTATATTTCTCTTCTATCCTCCCTTTTTCTTTTTCCCTTTCCCCACCATATTTCTTAGTCTGTTCTGTCCTCATTGCCTTATCCCCAACGGGGACCCAGCTCTAGCATTATTCTCCAATTGGTGCTCCACTTAGTTTGGTTATTAACTGGTGGATATCATTCTTGGTTTTCTCTAGTCGCCGTGCTAAGGTATTGTACTGTATTTTTGGTTGGAATGCTTGGGTTATGTTACAGCTGTATATGTTTATGTGTATAATTCAATACGCTAGATAGTACTTGTATAATTTTTTAATTGCCATTTGTCAAAGGTATACCTTCTATTTTTCATTTGCATATATATGTTTTAATATCATTTAATGCCATAACAAACCAGCCATGAAATCTTCATTCCCTGGTCAGGCAACAAGTCCGGGGTTTTAAGGAGGGAACACTGACTCCAAAACTCTACAATACTAGAGAACGCCTAACACTAAAGAGCAGTATACAAGTGAGAACGCCAGCAAAGGTAATCACTTGTATGCAAGTGCTGACATCACCGAGTCACCAGCATCACCCAGAATAAGAAGCCCCATCCAAACAACAAACACCACAGACGTAACTCAGTCTGGGAAAAGGAAATCCCAAACAGACTCAGTTAAAAAATTAATAATAACAATGAAACGGCAGAGAAATACCACACAAGTGAAGGAACAATCCACAAACACACAAGATTAAATTAATGAAGAGAATTTGAACAAACTTTCTGAAAGTGATTTCAGAAGAATGATAGTAAAGATGATCAAAGACACTGAAAACAGAATTTCAGAGAAATTGCAAGATACAACTAACACACAGAATAAAGAAATACAAGAACTTACCAAAAAAGTAACAGAGACAAACAACTCAATTGCTGAACTGAAAAACACTGTAGAAGGAATCAAGAGCAGAGTATCTGAGACAGAAGACCATATAAGTGAGCTGGAAGATAAAATGGTGGAAGTAACTGCTGAAAAACAGACCCTAGCTCAAAGAATGAAAAGAGCAGAGGATAGCCTCAGAGACCTCTGGGATAATATCAAACGCACCAATATTCGAATTATAGGGGTTCCAGAAGAAGAAGAAAATAAGAACGGCTAGGAGAGAATTTTTGAAGAGATTATAGTTGAAAATTTCCCCAACATGGGAAAAGAAATAGTCAATCAAGTCCAAGAAGCACAAAGAGTACCATACAGAATCAACCCGAGAAGAAACACACCAAGACACATATTAATTAAGTTAACACAAATTAAACACAAAGACAGAATTCTCAAAGCAGCAAGGGAAAAGCAACTAGTGACATACAAGGGAAAGCACATACATTTAACAGCTGATCTTTCAACAGAAACTCTGCAGGCCAGAAGGGAATGGCAGGACACATTTAAACAGCTAAAAGAGAATAATCTGCAACCAAGAATCCTCTACCCTGCAAGGATTTCATTCAAAATTGATGGAAAAATCAAAAGCTTTACAGACAAGCAAAAATTAAAAGAATTTAGTCACACCAAACCAGCCTTACAACAAGTGTTAAAGGGACTTATATAGACAACAAGTATAAAAGAAGATCCACGAAACAAACCCATCATAACATCTAAGAAGATGACAATAGGATCATTTGTATCAATAATTACTTTGAATGTCAATGGACTAAATGCCCCAACCAAAAGACACAGACTGGCTGAATGGATTAAAAAAACACGACCCATACATATGCTGCCTCCAGGAAGCTCACTTCAGACCTAGAGACACTCATAGACTGAAAGTGAGAGGCTGGAAAAAGATATTCCATGCAAATGGAAATCAGAAGAAAGCTGGAGTAGCAATCCTCATATCAGACAAAATAGATTTTAAAGTAAAGAAGATTCTAAGAGACAAGGCAGGTCACTACATCATGATTAAGGGATCCATCCAAGAAGAAGACATAACAATCATAAATATCTATGCACCCAACGCAGGAGCACCCCAATACATAAGACAAACACTTTCAGACCTTAAAGAAGGCATTGACAGTAACACAATCATAGTAGGAGACTTTAACACTCCTCTCACACCAATGGACAGTTCATCCAAACAGAAAATTAATAAAGAAACACAAGCCTTAAATGCCACACTAGAAGAAATGAACCTCATTGATGTCTTTAGGACGTTCCATCCAAAAGCAGAATATACTTTCTTCCCAAGTGCTCACAGAACATTCTCCAGGATAGACCACATCTTGGGCCACAAATCAAACCTCAGTCAATTCAAGAAAACTGAAATTTAGACCACATCTTGGGCCACAAATCAAACCTCAGTCAATTCAAGAAAACTGAAATTCTATCAACCATCTTCTCGGACCACAATGCAGTGAGACTAGAGATCAACTACAGGAAAAAAACCGCTAAAAACACAAATACATGGAGATTAAACAACATGTGCCTAAAAAACCAAATGATCATTGAGGAAATCAAAGCAGAAATAAAAAAATTCATAGAAGAAAACGACAATGAACACACGACAGTGCAAAACCTATGGGATACTGCAAAAGCAGTTCTAAGAGGGAAGTTTATAGCAATTCAATCCCACCTCAAGAAACTAGGAAAATCTCAAACAGACGACCTTACCTTATGCTTAAAACAACTGGAAAAACAAAAATTAAAAGAATTTAGTCACACCAAACCAGCCTTACAACAAGTGTTAAAGGGACTTATATAGACAACAAGTATAAAAGAAGATCCACGAAACAAACCCATCATAACATCTAAGAAGATGACAATAGGATCATTTGTATCAATAATTACTTTGAATGTCAATGGACTAAATGCCCCAACCAAAAGACACAGACTGGCTGAATGGATTAAAAAAACACGACCCATACATATGCTGCCTCCAGGAAGCTCACTTCAGACCTAGAGACACTCATAGACTGAAAGTGAGAGGCTGGAAAAAGATATTCCATGCAAATGGAAATCAGAAGAAAGCTGGAGTAGCAATCCTCATATCAGACAAAATAGATTTTAAAGTAAAGAAGATTCTAAGAGACAAGGCAGGTCACTACATCATGATTAAGGGATCCATCCAAGAAGAAGACATAACAATCATAAATATCTATGCACCCAACGCAGGAGCACCCCAATACATAAGACAAACACTTTCAGACCTTAAAGAAGGCATTGACAGTAACACAATCATAGTAGGAGACTTTAACACTCCTCTCACACCAATGGACAGTTCATCCAAACAGAAAATTAATAAAGAAACACAAGCCTTAAATGCCACACTAGAAGAAATGAACCTCATTGATGTCTTTAGGACGTTCCATCCAAAAGCAGAATATACTTTCTTCCCAAGTGCTCACAGAACATTCTCCAGGATAGACCACATCTTGGGCCACAAATCAAACCTCAGTCAATTCAAGAAAACTGAAATTTAGACCACATCTTGGGCCACAAATCAAACCTCAGTCAATTCAAGAAAACTGAAATTCTATCAACCATCTTCTCGGACCACAATGCAGTGAGACTAGAGATCAACTACAGGAAAAAAACCGCTAAAAACACAAATACATGGAGATTAAACAACATGTGCCTAAAAAACCAAATGATCATTGAGGAAATCAAAGCAGAAATAAAAAAATTCATAGAAGAAAACGACAATGAACACACGACAGTGCAAAACCTATGGGATACTGCAAAAGCAGTTCTAAGAGGGAAGTTTATAGCAATTCAATCCCACCTCAAGAAACTAGGAAAATCTCAAACAGACGACCTTACCTTATGCTTAAAACAACTGGAGAAAGAAGAACAAAAACACCCCAAAGCCAGCAGAAGAAGGGAAATCCTAAAGATCAGAGCAGAAATAAATGAAAAAGAAACGAAACAATAGTAAAGATAAATAAAACAAAAAGCTGGTTCTTCGAAAAGGTCAATAAAATCGACACACCACTGGTCAGACTCATCAAGAAAGAGAGAGAAGAACCAGATCACCAAAATCAAAAATGAAAAAGGAGAGATTACAACAGATAATGCAGAAATCCAAAGGATTCTAAGAGACTATTATGAGCAACTCTATGGCAACAAACTGGACAACCTGGAAGAAATGGACAGTTTCTTAGAGAAGATTAATCTCCCAAGACTCAACCAGGAAGAAATAGAAACTATGAACAAGCCAATAACAAGCTCAGAAATCGACCTTGTGATCAAAAATCTACCCCAAAATAAAAGCCCAGGGCCAGATGGTTTCACAAGTGAATTCTACCAAACATTTAAAGAAGAGCTAATGCCTGTCCTTCTAAAACTCTTCCAAAAAATTGCACAGGAAGGAACACTTCCAAACACATTCTATGAGGCCACCATCACCCTGATACCAAAGCCAGGCAAAGACAACACAAAAAAAAAGAAAATTATAGACCAATTTCACTGATGAATCTAGACGCCAAAATCCTGAACAAAATCCTAGCAAACAGAATTCAACAACACATCAAAAAGCTCATTCATCACGATCAAATTGGGTTCATCCCAGGCATGCAAGGATTCTTCAATATCTGCAAATCAATCAATGTGATACACCAAATCAACAAATTGAGAGACAAAAATCACATGATCATCTCAATAGATGCAGAAAAAGCCTTTGACAAAGTACAGCATCCATTTATGATAAAAACTCTTCAAAAAATGGGCATAGAAGGTACTTATCTTAACATAGTGAAAGCCATATATGAGAAGCCCACAGAGAACATTATCCTCAATGGTGAAAAACTGAAAGCATTTCCTCTAAGATCAGGAACAAGACAAGGGTGTCCACTTTCACCACTCTTATTCAACATAGTCCTGGAAGTTCTAGCAACAGCAATAAGAGAAGAGAAAGAAATCAAAGGAATCCAGATTGGAAAGGAAGAAGTCAAACTCTCTCTATTTGCAGATGACATGATATTATACATAGAAAATCCCAAACACACTATTACAAAACTACTAGAGTTAATCAGCGAAATCAGCAAAGTCGCAGGATACAAAATCAATATACAGAAATCATTGGCATTCCTATACACAAACAATGAAAAATCAGAAAATGAAATCAAAGAGGCAATCCTCTTCACCACTGCAACCAAAAGAATCAAATATCTAGAAATAAACCTACCCAAAGAAACAAAAGAACTGTACACAGACAATTACAAGACACTCATGAGAGACATTAAAGAAGACTTAAACAGATGGAGAAATATTTCATGTTCCTGGGTCGGAAGAATCAATATTGTGAAAATGACCATACTACCAAATGTCATCTATAGATTCAATGCGATCCCTATGAAACTTCCAATGACATTCTTCACAGAACTAGATCAAAGAATAACACAGTTCATATGGAAACACAAAAGACCTCGAATAGCCAAAGCAATCCTGAGGAGGAAGAATGGACTCCAAATAGAGGCCACCATCACCCTGATACCAAAGCCAGGCAAAGACAACACAAAAAAAAAGAAAATTATAGACCAATTTCACTGATGAATCTAGACGCCAAAATCCTGAACAAAATCCTAGCAAACAGAATTCAACAACACATCAAAAAGCTCATTCATCACGATCAAATTGGGTTCATCCCAGGCATGCAAGGATTCTTCAATATCTGCAAATCAATCAATGTGATACACCAAATCAACAAATTGAGAGACAAAAATCACATGATCATCTCAATAGATGCAGAAAAAGCCTTTGACAAAGTACAGCATCCATTTATGATAAAAACTCTTCAAAAAATGGGCATAGAAGGTACTTATCTTAACATAGTGAAAGCCATATATGAGAAGCCCACAGAGAACATTATCCTCAATGGTGAAAAACTGAAAGCATTTCCTCTAAGATCAGGAACAAGACAAGGGTGTCCACTTTCACCACTCTTATTCAACATAGTCCTGGAAGTTCTAGCAACAGCAATAAGAGAAGAGAAAGAAATCAAAGGAATCCAGATTGGAAAGGAAGAAGTCAAACTCTATTTGCAGATGACATGATATTATACATAGAAAATCCCAAACACACTATTACAAAACTACTAGAGTTAATCAGCGAAATCAGCAAAGTCGCAGGATACAAAATCAATATACAGAAATCATTGGCATTCCTATACACAAACAATGAAAAATCAGAAAATGAAATCAAAGAGGCAATCCTCTTCACCACTGCAACCAAAAGAATCAAATATCTAGAAATAAACCTACCCAAAGAAACAAAAGAACTGTACACAGACAATTACAAGACACTCATGAGAGACATTAAAGAAGACTTAAACAGATGGAGAAATATTTCATGTTCCTGGGTCGGAAGAATCAATATTGTGAAAATGACCATACTACCAAATGTCATCTATAGATTCAATGCGATCCCTATGAAACTTCCAATGACATTCTTCACAGAACTAGATCAAAGAATAACACAGTTCATATGGAAACACAAAAGACCTCGAATAGCCAAAGCAATCCTGAGGAGGAAGAATGGAGCTGGAGGGATCAGCCTCCCTAACTTCAGACTCTACTACAAAGCAACAGTCCTCAAGACAGTATGGTACTCGCACAAAAAACAGAAATATCGACCAATGGAACAAGATTGAGAACCCAGAGATAAACCCATGCACCTATGGGTACCTTATTTTTGACAAAGGAGGCAAACATATAAAATGGGACAAAGACAGCCTCTTCAACAAATGGTGCTGGGAAAATTGGACAGCTACATGCAAAAAAATGAAGTTGGAATATACCCTGACACCATGCATAAAAATCAACTCAAAATGGATTATTAAACTTAAATGTAAGACCAGAAACCATCAAACTCTTAGAGGAGAATATAGGCAAAACCCTCAAGGACATCAATCAAAGCAAGATCTTCTCTGACCCACCTACTAGAATAGCAGAACTCAAAAGACAAATGAACATGTGGGACCTCATGAAACTTAAAAGCTTTTGTACAGCAAAAGAAATCACAAAAAAAGCTGAACAGACAGCCCACAGAATGGGAGAAAATCATAGCAAATGAAACAACAGACAAAGAATTAATCTCCAAAATCTACAAGCAACTCAGACAGCTCAGCACTGGAAAAACGAACAACCCAATCAAAAAATGGGAAAAGGACCTAAACAGACACCTCTCCAATGAGGACATACAAATGGCCCAAAAGCACATGAAACGATGCCCTTTTTAACCTCGAGATATCACCTCACACCCGTTATTAAGAGAATGCAAATTCCTATACACAAACAATGAAAAATCAGAAAATGTCAAACTTTGCAACCAAAAGAATCAAATATCTAGAAATAAACCTACCCAAAGAAACAAAAGAACTGTACACAGACAATTACAAGACACTCATGAGAGACATTAAAGAAGACTTAAACAGATGGAGAAATATTTCATGTTCCTGGGTCGGAAGAATCAATATTGTGAAAATGACCATACTACCAAATGTCATCTATAGATTCAATGCGATCCCTATGAAACTTCCAATGACATTCTTCACAGAACTAGATCAAAGAATAACACAGTTCATATGGAAACACAAAAGACCTCGAATAGCCAAAGCAATCCTGAGGAGGAAGAATGGAGCTGGAGGGATCAGCCTCCCTAACTTCAGACTCTACTACAAAGCAACAGTCCTCAAGACAGTATGGTACTCGCACAAAAAACAGAAATATCGACCAATGGAACAAGATTGAGAACCCAGAGATAAACCCATGCACCTATGGGTACCTTATTTTTGACAAAGGAGGCAAACATATAAAATGGGACAAAGACAGCCTCTTCAACAAATGGTGCTGGGAAAATTGGACAGCTACATGCAAAAAAATGAAGTTGGAATATACCCTGACACCATGCATAAAAATCAACTCAAAATGGATTATTAAACTTAAATGTAAGACCAGAAACCATCAAACTCTTAGAGGAGAATATAGGCAAAACCCTCAAGGACATCAATCAAAGCAAGATCTTCTCTGACCCACCTACTAGAATAGCAGAACTCAAAAGACAAATGAACATGTGGGACCTCATGAAACTTAAAAGCTTTTGTACAGCAAAAGAAATCACAAAAAAAGCTGAACAGACAGCCCACAGAATGGGAGAAAATCATAGCAAATGAAACAACAGACAAAGAATTAATCTCCAAAATCTACAAGCAACTCAGACAGCTCAGCACTGGAAAAACGAACAACCCAATCAAAAAATGGGAAAAGGACCTAAACAGACACCTCTCCAATGAGGACATACAAATGGCCCAAAAGCACATGAAACGATGCTCAACCTCATTTATTATTAGAGAAATGCAAATCAAAACTACAATGAGATATCACCTCACACCCGTCAGAATGGCCATCATCCACAAATTGACAGACAATAAATGCTGGAGAGAGTGCAGAGAAAAGGGAACACTCCTGCACTGCTGGTGGGAATGTAAATTGATACAGCCTCTATGGAAGACAGTCTGGAGATTTCTTAAAAAACTAAAAATAGAAGCACCATATGACCCAGCAATCCCACTCTTAGGCTTATACCCTGACGAAATCAAAACTGAAAGAAGCACCTGTACCCCAATGTTCATTGCAGCTCTCGATACAATAACTAGAACATGGAAGGAACCTAGATGCCCATCGACGAACGAATGGATCCAGAAGCTCTGATACATATATACAATGGAATACTACACAGCTGTAAAGAGAAATGCAGAAGAATCAACCCTAATGAGGTGGCTGGATCTAGAACGTATCATAAAAAGTGAAGTCAGTCAGAAAGAGAAGGACAAATACAGTATATTAACACATATATATGGAATCTAGTAGGATGGTAATGATGGCACATGCAGTGAAGCGACAGAAAGACAGACATGGACAGTGGACATATGGACATTGTGGGGAAGGAACAGAGGGTGGGAAGCGTAAAGGAAGTAGCATGAAGGCCTGTACTATCATAAGTGAAGAAAATAGCTCTAGTCATTGCTCTGTGAGAAAAGGGGATCCTTCAGGGGTGCTGTGTGATGGTTAGGAGGGGTGGGAAGGGGGGGATATACATATGACTAATCTGGGAACATGCATATCTGAGGAGAATATAGGCAAAACCCTCAAGGACATCAATCAAAGCAAGATCTTCTCTGACCCACCTACTAGAATAGCAGAACTCAAAAGACAAATGAACATGTGGGACCTCATGAAACTTAAAAGCTTTTGTACAGCAAAAGAAATCACAAAAAAAGCTGAACAGACAGCCCACAGAATGGGAGAAAATCATAGCAAATGAAACAACAGACAAAGAATTAATCTCCAAAATCTACAAGCAACTCAGACAGCTCAGCACTGGAAAAACGAACAACCCAATCAAAAAATGGGAAAAGGACCTAAACAGACACCTCTCCAATGAGGACATACAAATGGCCCAAAAGCACATGAAACGATGCTCAACCTCATTTATTATTAGAGAAATGCAAATCAAAACTACAATGAGATATCACCTCACACCCGTCAGAATGGCCATCATCCACAAATTGACAGACAATAAATGCTGGAGAGAGTGCAGAGAAAAGGGAACACTCCTGCACTGCTGGTGGGAATGTAAATTGATACAGCCTCTATGGAAGACAGTCTGGAGATTTCTTAAAAAACTAAAAATAGAAGCACCATATGACCCAGCAATCCCACTCTTAGGCTTATACCCTGACGAAATCAAAACTGAAAGAAGCACCTGTACCCCAATGTTCATTGCAGCTCTCGATACAATAACTAGAACATGGAAGGAACCTAGATGCCCATCGACGAACGAATGGATCCAGAAGCTCTGATACATATATACAATGGAATACTACACAGCTGTAAAGAGAAATGCAGAAGAATCAACCCTAATGAGGTGGCTGGATCTAGAACGTATCATAAAAAGTGAAGTCAGTCAGAAAGAGAAGGACAAATACAGTATATTAACACATATATATGGAATCTAGTAGGATGGTGATGATGGCACACGCAGTGAAGCGACAGAAAGACAGACATGGACAGTGGACATATGGACATTGTGGGGAAGGAACAGAGGGTGGGAAGCGTAAAGGAAGTAGCATGAAGGCCTGTACTATCATAAGTGAAGAAAATAGCTCTAGTCATTGCTCTGTGAGAAAAGGGGATCCTTCAGGGGTGCTGTGTGATGGTTAGGAGGGGTGGGAAGGGGGGGATATACATATGACTAATCTGGGAACATGCATATCTGTAAACAACAAAACTCTGTAAAAGTTAAAAGCAAAATAAAGGTTAAAAAAAAAAAAAAAGATATATCTGTAAACCAGTCTCTAACTTTAAAAGTAGGTATACTCCAGATTAATGAGTACTGTCTTAACAGTTTCTCTGTTTTATATAGTTGGCATTTTAAAATATATTTTTGAAGGATTCTACCTCAGAAAATGGACTGAAGTCCACTGGGCTATAGCACAGTTTATCACTGAAGTTTCTAAGCTCTATCCTTTCTTTGCATTAGGTCAAATGACCACCAATCATTTAACCACTCATCGAACAAATCCACTCTGTAAAGTTTAATTTAGGAACTATGCTTAAATACTATTTCAGCTTTCACTGAGAGGTAATATGGGAAATACAATTTGCATACCTATGAAACTGGCATATAGGATATTGTGCATCCAATGGCCTTTTATATAAAGGTTCTGGTGGTATATGCCCGAAACCACTTAGATGAGGAAAAGTTTGCTTCTTTCTCAGGAATTGACAAATTCACTAGCACTAGTATGTGAGCCATGTAACACACAATGTTTTCTTTTTATTCTTTCCAGCTAATTAGTATTTTGTTCAATGTCTGGCTTCCTTCAGCAAACATTTTTATACTTTTTTGAGCCCATCTTTTGATATTTTTAGTAAACTGTTTTCTTTATTGTACCAGTGTATTTATTGAAAGTTATCCCAAATTACTGTTTAGAATTAGCCAAGTTATTTTTTTAAAAATTATACTTTAAAGGGATAAGAAATATAACTCTTCTGATACAACCAACAAGATCCACTATACACAGATAGCCTTAGATTAATCAATCTTTACTAGAGTGTTATATTCTATCCAAGTTACTGAAATAAGTTTAAAGGTGTATTGTCTCTTCTGTGGTCTCTGCAATTTTTTTTCTTTTTAAATTTGGCCTCTTTTATTTATTTTCATCCATCTCTGTTCTTTGGTCTGTGTGGACCTCCCATTGCAGTGGCCTCTCCTGTAGCACAGCACTGGTTCTGAGCGCATGCACTCCAGAGTGCTGGCTCCTAATTAGACACACTGGTCCAGCTGTTCCGTGGCATGTGGGATCTTCCTAGGCCAGGGATCGGACTGGCGTCCCTTGCACTGCAAGGCGGACCCTTTACCCACTGGACCACCAGGGAAGCCCCTATATTTTTTCTTTTTAGCAGTCTTTATTTATTTATTTATTTGGCTATTCTGGGTCTTCAGTGCTACTGCAGGCTCTTCTCTAGTTGCAGGGAGTAGGGGCTACTACTCTCTTGTTGAGGTGAGCATGCCTCTCATTGCAGTGACTTCTCTGTTGTGGAACTTGGGTTCCAGGGCACGTGGGTTTCAGTAGTTGCAGCACATGGGCTCAATAGTTGCAGCTCTGAGGCTCTAGAGCACAGGCTCAATAGTTGTGGCTCACAGGCTTAGTTGCTCTGCAGCATGTAGGATCTTCCCGGATTAGGGACTGAACTTGTGTCTCCTGCACTGGCAGGTAAACTCTTTACCACTGAGCTACCCTGGAAGCCCAGTCCCTGCATGATTATGCTGGGCATGCCTAGAATGCAAGGTCCTGACCAATGGGCCATTTCTCAGGACTGCAGTGAGCAACCTAGATGGATGAGGTGACATTTACTTTCAGACAAGCAGTGGGCTTGCTTTCATTTACTGTAAAAGCAGCAGGCTGCCTCAGTTGTGACACAAACACACTATATATATAAAATTCAACTTGGCCCCTCCATGTTGCCCCTGTGGGATTTGGGAGACCTGAAGAACCAATGCCAACAGGACTGTTTGCTACACCATAGTCCTAAGATCTCTGGCCAAGGAGTCTCATGTCTTCTTCCAGCATCTTAATAGTATCAGGCCAATTTTAGGTATGTATAATCCCAGACCCTGGCAAGGTGTCGATTCAAAGAAATTAGCTCATTGAAATTCAAGGTTTGAAAGCAGGTTTGAATTAAATCCTTTGTAACTCACAAGAATTCTTATACACATATCATTAATGAAGATGACAGAGAAAGGCCAATTAAAATAACCATCTATGACAATAGAATGTCCTCAAAGGGGCCATTAAAGAACTAGTTAAGTTTTGACATTTTAAAGACGAAAATTCCATTTTGTTGTCCCTATACATCAAAAACATGGAAGAGATTCAAATTGTTTAACATAAAGAGAGAAGGCCTAATATCAGTCTATAATTATACTTTCAAAAGGAGAGAAATACCAGACAATAAATAGGCCAAATAGGAGAACACAGGAAAACTTGATAAAGTGAGTTATTCATGACAACTGAGCATGCTCCATACATTATAAAGCTCTACTTCAAAAATAAACCACAATGCTGTGAAAGTTAAAAACAGAAAAAAAAAAAGAAAACACTTTCTCAGTGAAAAAACTCATGCTGTAGGTACTAAAAGTGTTAGTTAAGTGATATATTCCTGAATAAATATATAATTTCATTCAATACAAGCATCTGCAAATAAAAACTCTACAAGTTATTTTACTGGCAAATAAATGACAAAAACCAATATCTTTCTAGATGAGAAAATTCCTGATGTTATTCAACAACTAAGCATACTGTACCTTTCTGTAACTCCCAACTACCATTAACAAAAAAACAGCATCCAATGTGTGACTACTCAGAATTGTAAGCAATTCAAATGCCACTAATTCAGAAAACTAAGTAAGAAATAGAAGACAGCAAGGTGTTCAGAAAACTGAAGGCTCCGTATTCAAGGAATGAAATCTTCAACATGAAAAAAGGACATTTCCTTAGAAACATTATACATTTTAAATATGAATTTACAAGTAAATACAAAGTAAGGCAGCAGATTGGAAAAAACACAATGAAAGGAGTTGACAATAAAGGAAAGGAGAAAAGTTATAAATATCATGAAAGAATAATTATAAAAGTACAGCTGTATGTAATCACTTAAGACAAACTTAAAGCAAAAATGTCAATTGTGACATCGCTATTTTTGACTGCAGCATATCAAAGGCATTCATTATTTTATATATTGCTATCATTTTATACACAAGGAAATGTGGAAATTGTTAAGGGACCTAGATTGTATAGGGTGTAGGAGAACAGAAATGTTATTCATTTATTTTCTAAATGTAATGGTATATTATTTCAGTTACTTTATAACTGCTAACAATTAAAGTATGTTTAACATAAAAAAGAGAAATTCCATTTTGTTGTCCCTATACATCAAAAACATGGAAGAGATTCAAATTGTTTAACATAAGAGAGAAGGCCTAATATCAGTCTATAATTATACTTTCAAAAGGAGAGAAATACCAGACAATAAATAGGCCAAATAGGAGAACACAGGAAAACTTGATAAAGTGAGTTATTCATGACAACTGAGCATGCTCCATACATTATAAAGCTCTACTTCAAAAATAAACCACAATGCTGTGAAAGTTAAAAACAGAAAAAAAAAAAGAAAACACTTTCTCAGTGAAAAAACTCATGCTGTAGGTACTAAAAGTGTTAGTTAAGTGATATATTCCTGAATAAATATATAATTTCATTCAATACAAGCATCTGCAAATAAAAACTCTACAAGTTATTTTACTGGCAAATAAATGACAAAAACCAATATCTTTCTAGATGAGAAAATTCCTGATGTTATTCAACAACTAAGCATACTGTACCTTTCTGTAACTCCCAACTACCATTAACAAAAAAACAGCATCCAATGTGTGACTACTCAGAATTGTAAGCAATTCAAATGCCACTAATTCAGAAAACTAAGTAAGAAATAGAAGACAGCAAGGTGTTCAGAAAACTGAAGGCTCCGTATTCAAGGAATGAAATCTTCAACATGAAAAAAGGACATTTCCTTAGAAACATTATACATTTTAAATATGAATTTACAAGTAAATACAAAGTAAGGCAGCAGATTGGAAAAAACACAATGAAAGGAGTTGACAATAAAGGAAAGGAGAAAAGTTATAAATATCATGAAAGAATAATTATAAAAGTACAGCTGTATGTAATCACTTAAGACAAACTTAAAGCAAAAATGTCAATTGTGACATCGCTATTTTTGACTGCAGCATATCAAAGGCATTCATTATTTTATATATTGCTATCATTTTATACACAAGGAAATGTGGAAATTGTTAAGGGACCTAGATTGTATAGGGTGTAGGAGAACAGAAATGTTATTCATTTATTTTCTAAATGTAATGGTATATTATTTCAGTTACTTTATAACTGCTAACAAGATGTTGGAAAATTGTTCTGACACAATGACAAAATGAAATCCTTGTCATTGCACCAATTGGAAAATATCAAAATAATTCAACAAATACATATTTGACCATTTGCTAAGGTATTCTGTCAGCAAACATTCCACATTGATGCATTTTATTTATCTAAAATTATAAACTAATTTTGAAAAATATCATTTAGTTCTAATGCTTATACACATGAAAAAAATTTATAAGATAAAATACACTTAAGGTTAAAAATCATCCTAGTGATAAAGGAATGAGTTGATCAAGTTAAAAAAGAATGAAGAAAAGGTATTCAACCAAATATCCAAACTTGTGTTTGGGCAAAAAAGTGATTTTGAAGGGTAAAAAATACCTTCTACATAAAACTAAACTTTAGGTTATTTTCATTTCTGAAATAAAGTTCTTTTAGCAATATGAACTTTGTTCATTTTTTAAGAAAAACTTGTCAAATATCTTTCAATATTTTTCAAAATATTTATAACTTTAAAAATATTTTCTATTAAGTAGATGGTATGCCTTAGTATGTGTCTTGTGAATGAACTACAGTAGTTAAGGTTTGGTGAAGGTCATTTGAAACGCTGGAAGCAAATTTAGAGTAAAGGCATCCACAGCACTGGGGCCTCATCTTACCATCCAGGCTTCCTTTGTGTTTCTTCACTCTTTCACAGGCCTATCCTTTTAAAAGATTTCACATGTATCATTTTATTAATTCAAATGGTTAAAGTAAGACATTAAGATGAAAGTCTCAAAGAGAGCTTCTAAAAATCACAGAAAACATCGAATAAGCAGTGCTACTCCAGCGTGCTAATAAAATCCAGAAAAGGCAGAGACCAGAAGTTGAACCTAGCCATTGTCCAATAAGTCAACGGAGATAGAACATTTAATTCAAAGTTCAGTAAAACTCTATGAATGCAAACTAGCAGAAGGATGGCATTCTAAAACTGAGTTAAGAAAGGGTATTCACCACATGGGTTGATTGTAGAGCTAAGTGAAGCAGCTTATTTTTATATATAAATATTTTTTGCTATCATTTTATACACAAGGAAATGTGGAAATTGTTAAGGGACCTAGATTGTATAGGGTGTAGGAGAACAGAAATGTTATTCATTTATTTTCTAAATGTAATGGTATATTATTTCAGTTACTTTATAACTGCTAACAAGATGTTGGAAAATTGTTCTGACACAATGACAAAATGAAATCCTTGTCATTGCACCAATTGGAAAATATCAAAATAATTCAACAAATACATATTTGACCATTTGCTAAGGTATTCTGTCAGCAAACATTCCACATTGATGCATTTTATTTATCTAAAATTATAAACTAATTTTGAAAAATATCATTTAGTTCTAATGCTTATACACATGAAAAAAATTTATAAGATAAAATACACTTAAGGTTAAAAATCATCCTAGTGATAAAGGAATGAGTTGATCAAGTTAAAAAAGAATGAAGAAAAGGTATTCAACCAAATATCCAAACTTGTGTTTGGGCAAAAAAGTGATTTTGAAGGGTAAAAAATACCTTCTACATAAAACTAAACTTTAGGTTATTTTCATTTCTGAAATAAAGTTCTTTTAGCAATATGAACTTTGTTCATTTTTTAAGAAAAACTTGTCAAATATCTTTCAATATTTTTCAAAATATTTATAACTTTAAAAATATTTTCTATTAAGTAGATGGTATGCCTTAGTATGTGTCTTGTGAATGAACTACAGTAGTTAAGGTTTGGTGAAGGTCATTTGAAACGCTGGAAGCAAATTTAGAGTAAAGGCATCCACAGCACTGGGGCCTCATCTTACCATCCAGGCTTCCTTTGTGTTTCTTCACTCTTTCACAGGCCTATCCTTTTAAAAGATTTCACATGTATCATTTTATTAATTCAAATGGTTAAAGTAAGACATTAAGATGAAAGTCTCAAAGAGAGCTTCTAAAAATCACAGAAAACATCGAATAAGCAGTGCTACTCCAGCGTGCTAATAAAATCCAGAAAAGGCAGAGACCAGAAGTTGAACCTAGCCATTGTCCAATAAGTCAACGGAGATAGAACATTTAATTCAAAGTTCAGTAAAACTCTATGAATGCAAACTAGCAGAAGGATGGCATTCTAAAACTGAGTTAAGAAAGGGTATTCACCACATGGGTTGATTGTAGAGCTAAGTGAAGCAGCTCCAGAGGAAAGGCCGCCTTTGGAAACGGATGAAGTCACAGAAGGCAGAGAGGATGAAGCTGGTGCCGTCGAGGAGGCTGTCGAGGATGGTAACCGTTCTCCAGACTCCATATCTACAGGAGGGAAGCAAAGGGTAATTTTAAATATTAAACAGTGAAATTATGCAAAAGAATTAAATATATTTAAAATATGTGAAACTTGTAGGGATACTTTTTAAAATATGAAAATAAGTTTAGAAATACATGTCCTTCAGAAAGACAAAATATAAATACATAAAAACAATATAATTTAAAATACCAGTTTATGTTTAAGTATATGTTAAGTATATCAAATCTTCTAATAGACTTGTAGAGTACTCTTATATAGAAAATAGGAAGTAATTTGAATACAGTAACTTCATACAACTCTATGTTGCCATAACCTTAGGAAAATTAGCATATTAACTTCTTAAATCACCTCATCATTTATTCACTTACATCATTATACCCATATTATTTTAATGAATCGAGAAAATACTACAACATTTGGGTGAACTGTAACCCTGTTTTCTAAATCCAGATAGCAAGATACTTCCAGGTTTTAAGCGTCTATGAATCTGACCTGGTAATCCTCAATTCAGTGAGTCCCCGCAAAAAAATAAATACATTTTAATGAGTTTATCATAGAGTCTAGTTTCTCTTTTCCCCCCTCATGCCTCTTTATTATTAATATTTATTTTCATTGATTTTTTTATTCTTTGGCCTCCCATTGCAGTGGCCTCTTTCACTGCAGAGCACCGGCTCTGAGCACATGCGCTCCAGAGTACTGGCTCGTAATTGGACACATAGGCCCAGCCACTCTGCAGCTTGTGGGATCTTCCCGGACCAGGGATTGAACTTGTGTCCCTTGCACTACAAGGTGGACTCTTTACCCACTGGACCACCAGGGAAGCCCTAGAGTCTAGTTTTAACTATGGTCTCAAAAATGATACATGGCTTTCGTATGATACATTTATAATGACTTTACTTCTAAGCATCTTTATTAATTTACTTAGTTATTTTGAGTACTGTTTACATTGGTCTTATTACAATAGTTTATGCTACTATTAAAATCTAGAATGGAAATGGATGAAGGAATCAAAAGGTATGAACTTCCAATTATAAAACAAGTAAGTGATAGGATGTAACAGTTACAGCATGGTGACTATTGTTCATAATACTTCATTGCACATTTGAAAGTTGCTAAAAGAATAGACCTTAAAAGTTCTCATCACGGGAAAAGGGAGGGAGGGCTCAGGTGAGAGGGGTCAGAGATATACCTATGACTGTTTGGAGATTATGTATACCTGTAAACAAGAAAACTCTGTAAAAACATTTAACAATAACTTTGCTGTACACCTGAAGTTAATGCAACAGTGCAAAACAAATATACCCCAATTAAAAAAAAAAGTTCTCATCACAAACAAAAAAATTTGAAACTGTGTAGTAAGGATATTAACTGAACTTACTGTGGTATTCATTTCACATTAATACAAATACTGAATCATCATACTGTATACCTGAAACTAATACAATGCTATATTTCACCTATATCTCAAAAATTTCTTAACCCTAGAATAGGTTATTTTAATACTCTGCATACACTAATATCACAATTAAGAAAACTGTGAAGTCATAGTTGCTTAAAATGAGTACACATATTCAGGAAGAGACAAAAAATATACCATTCACACATAATGAACTTATGATCAACTATAAGTAAACATTCATTACTTAAATAATCTAACCATAGAAAGATTTTTGTATGGAATTCTACAGTCAATTCACTTAATTACTACAAATTTTCTAAGAAAAATGATTTGACTTCATTTAAAACTATTGGCCAATTAACACATGAAAAGATGCTCATCATTGTTAATTATTAAAGAAATGCATACGAAAACCACAATAAGGTACTACCTCACACCAGTCAGAATGGCCATTATTAGAAAGTCTATAAATGAAAAATACTGGAGAGGATGTGTATTAACAGGGAAATTTCCTACACTGTTGGTGGGAATGTAAATTAGTGCAGCCACTATGGAAACTAGTATGGAGGTTATACTGAAAACATAGCTACCATATGATTCCAGCAATCCCACCTGTGGATATGTATCCAGACAAAAGTATAATTTGAAAAGACACAAGCACCACAATGTTCATACTAGCACTAAGCCAACAGTCAAGATATGGAAACAATCTAAATGTTTATCGATAGGTGATTGGATAAAGTATTCCATGCAGTGGAATACTACTCAGCCATAAGAAGAATGAAATAATGCCATTTGTAGCAACATAGATGGACCTAGAAATTATCATACTAAGTGAAGTAAGACAGAAGGGGAAAGACAAATATCAGGTGGTATCACTTATATGTAGAATCTAAAATTCTTATATAGATAAGTTCATATATGACATTCATGAACTTATCTACAAAACATAGACTCATAGACATAAAGAACAGATTTGTTGTTGCCAGGGCTTGGGGAAGAGAGGATGATTTGGGAGCTTGTGATAGGAGATGGAAGTTACACACATATGTGTGTGTAGTTCCCTAGAACTTTCATAGACCCTAAAGAACAGATTTGTTGTTGCATATTAACTGAACTTACTTTCACATTAATACAAATACTGAATCATCATACTGTATACCTGAAACTAATACAATGCTATATTTCACCTATATCTCAAAAATTTCTTAACCCTAGAATAGGTTATTTTAATACTCTGCATACACTAATATCACAATTAAGAAAACTGTGAAGTCATAGTTGCTTAAAATGAGTACACATATTCAGGAAGAGACAAAAAATATACCATTCACACATAATGAACTTATGATCAACTATAAGTAAACATTCATTACTTAAATAATCTAACCATAGAAAGATTTTTGTATGGAATTCTACAGTCAATTCACTTAATTACTACAAATTTTCTAAGAAAAATGATTTGACTTCATTTAAAACTATTGGCCAATTAACACATGAAAAGATGCTCATCATTGTTAATTATTAAAGAAATGCATACGAAAACCACAATAAGGTACTACCTCACACCAGTCAGAATGGCCATTATTAGAAAGTCTATAAATGAAAAATACTGGAGAGGATGTGTATTAACAGGGAAATTTCCTACACTGTTGGTGGGAATGTAAATTAGTGCAGCCACTATGGAAACTAGTATGGAGGTTATACTGAAAACATAGCTACCATATGATTCCAGCAATCCCACCTGTGGATATGTATCCAGACAAAAGTATAATTTGAAAAGACACAAGCACCACAATGTTCATACTAGCACTAAGCCAACAGTCAAGATATGGAAACAATCTAAATGTTTATCGATAGGTGATTGGATAAAGTATTCCATGCAGTGGAATACTACTCAGCCATAAGAAGAATGAAATAATGCCATTTGTAGCAACATAGATGGACCTAGAAATTATCATACTAAGTGAAGTAAGACAGAAGGGGAAAGACAAATATCAGGTGGTATCACTTATATGTAGAATCTAAAATTCTTATATAGATAAGTTCATATATATGACATTCATGAACTTATCTACAAAACATAGACTCATAGACATAAAGAACAGATTTGTTGTTGCCAGGGCTTCGGGGGAAGAGAGGGATGATTTGGGAGCTTGTGATAGGAGATGGAAGTTACACACATATGTGTGTGTGTCAGTTGCTCAGTCATGTCCAACTCTTTGAGTCCCCACGGACTGTAGCTCGCCAAGTTTCTCTGTCCATGGAATTTTCTTTTCTTTTTTTTTTTAGCACTAATTAAATACTTTATTGAATAAATATAATACAAAACAAAATGCTTTCTAAAAAAAAGAAATCGTTTAAAGGTCTTTCTATTCAGGCTAATGACAAACACAATAAAGGCAGATATGCTAGTTTAACATAATTGGCTGATTTTATACAGCACTTACACCTTTTAGTCCACAAGCATATTACTAAATGATAGAGAACATCTAATACAACCATTTCTACATAACTAGGAAATAAATTTCTAAGAAAGAAAGATTTTACAGACCTTATCTTTTATATCCACCCCAACAGTCTACCTCTAAAGACAATAAAGCCAATGTGAGCTCTTTCTTCACAAGAGCTCACAGCTAACGTCAATTTGCTACCAAAATCTATATTTCTGATCTGTTAAGAACATCAAGACAAGATTCAAATATTCCCAAAGAAAGAAGCACAATGCACGTTGTGATCACCTATTCAGCAACAGCGAGTACTGCATTCAAAACCATCTCATCCCAGGAATTATATAAGGTCAGCCACATTCACTGTCATTTCCTCCACTGTAGTACTGTAGAAAGTCTCAATGTCACAAAGAATCCTCTTGTCTTCCGTAACAAAGTTTATAGTCACACCTTTCCTAGCAAATCGACACCCTCTGCCAATTCTGTGAATATAATTTTCACGATTGGTAGGTAGATCATAGTTTATAACCAATGACACTTGTTGTACATCAATACCACGAGCCAACAAGTCAGTAGTGATCAGAACACAGCTTGACCCTGATCGAAATTCCCTCATAATAACATCTCTTTCTTTCTGGCTGTCCGTGGAATTTTCCAGGCAATAATACTAGAGTGGGTTTCCATTCCCTTCACCAATACACATATATGCATATATATACATATATAATGCAAACTATTATCTGTATGTATACACATATATACCCGTGCATGTATATATAGTGTGTATATATATATATGCAGTGGATAAACAAGGTCCTACTATTTTCTCACAGGGAACTATATTCAATATTCTATAACAAACCATAAATGAAAAAAATATGAAAAAAAATATACATGTACAACTAAGTCACTTTGCTGGATAGGAGATACTAACCCACATTACAAGTCAACTTTACTTAAGTTTAGAAAAACAAAATAAAATTTTGGCTATTTAAAATACTTCAAGGGTAATGTTTCACTTATTGAATCTATAAAGTATGTAGATGATTTTTCTAAGGCAGATACATAGGGTAAAAGTAATCACAGGTTGACACAACAGCGTCATAAATAGGGGAATTTTAGTAAGTTTTCCAATCATACACAGCTCAAAACTTCTCTTCATATTCTGACACTGCTGTCAATCACCTCCATAGAAAGTAGTACTGTTATAACTAGTATGCTCATAATCTTAAACAATTTTTCTTTCTCTTTATCAGCATTCAATATGGAAAGGCATAGGTGGTACTGGTGGCTACATGGAACCAATGCTTAAAAAGCAGGTTGGAGGGCATCAGTTACAAATAAGCTTTGAGACACATGACTGTCTGACAGCAAGGCCCATGGCTTCTTCACCAAGAAGTCTAATTTTCCTAAGTGTAAAAAAAGTTTATTAAAAAATACAGAAACATAGAGTTTACCGGAAAAAGCTGTTTTTAAAAGTTTATAGTTGGCAATCTACTGTCTCAAAGAAATCTAAAATGTACTCTTTGAATGTGTTATAGGGCTTCTCAATGATTTTATTTTTCCATTTTTAACTGATATATAATTGGCCTGCAACACTGCGTGAATTCTAGGTACATGACATAGTGATTCAGTATTTCTACACAGTACAAAATGATCACCATGGTAAGTCTAATTACCATCTGTCACCATACAAAGTAGTGATCAGAACACAGCTTGACCCTGATCGAAATTCCCTCATAATAACATCTCTTTCTTTCTGGCTGTCCGTGGAATTTTCCAGGCAATAATACTAGAGTGGGTTTCCATTCCTTCACTAATACACATATATGCATATATATACATATATAATGCAAACTATTATCTGTATGTATACACATATATACCCGTGCATGTATATATAGTGTGTATATATATATATGCAGTGGATAAACAAGGTCCTACTATTTTCTCACAGGGAACTATATTCAATATTCTATAACAAACCATAAATGAAAAAAATATGAAAAAAAATATACATGTACAACTAAGTCACTTTGCTGGATAGGAGATACTAACCCACATTACAAGTCAACTTTACTTAAGTTTAGAAAAACAAAATAAAATTTTGGCTATTTAAAATACTTCAAGGGTAATGTTTCACTTATTGAATCTATAAAGTATGTAGATGATTTTTCTAAGGCAGATACATAGGGTAAAAGTAATCACAGGTTGACACAACAGCGTCATAAATAGGGGAATTTTAGTAAGTTTTCCAATCATACACAGCTCAAAAACTTCTCTTCATATTCTGACACTGCTGTCAATCACCTCCATAGAAAGTAGTACTGTTATAACTAGTATGCTCATAATCTTAAACAATTTTTCTTTCTCTTTATCAGCATTCAATATGGAAAGGCATAGGTGGTACTGGTGGCTACATGGAACCAATGCTTAAAAAGCAGGTTGGAGGGCATCAGTTACAAATAAGCTTTGAGACACATGACTGTCTGACAGCAAGGCCCATGGCTTCTTCACCAAGAAGTCTAATTTTCCTAAGTGTAAAAAAAGTTTATTAAAAAATACAGAAACATAGAGTTTACCGGAAAAAGCTGTTTTTAAAAGTTTATAGTTGGCAATCTACTGTCTCAAAGAAATCTAAAATGTACTCTTTGAATGTGTTATAGGGCTTCTCAATGATTTTATTTTTCCATTTTTAACTGATATATAATTGGCCTGCAACACTGCGTGAATTCTAGGTACATGACATAGTGATTCAGTATTTCTACACAGTACAAAATGATCACCATGGTAAGTCTAATTACCATCTGTCACCATACAAAGATATTATAATATTATTGACTATATTCCTCATGAGGTACATTTCATTCTTGTGACTCATTTTGTATCTAGAAGTTTGTAAATGCATTATTTTTTAAAAATAATGAAAGTTTTTTTTTAAATTGTCTTTGTACTCCAGGAAGTAATTTGGGATATAAAATAGATAAGCACTTTAGCTGTGTACCTGGCAGGTAGGAGTTCAATGAATGAAAGTCATTACGTTGTTTTTTTGTTTGTTTGTTTTTTAATTTTGGCCTCTTTTATTGGTCCTTCATTTATTTATTTTCATCCATCTTAATTCTTTGGCCTGTGTGGGCCTCCCATTGCAGTGGCCTCTCTCAGTCACAGAGCACTGACTCTGGGCAGATGCTCTCAAGAGTGTTGGCTCATAATTGGACACACTGGTCCAGCCACTCCGCGGCACGTGGGATCTTCCCGGGCCAGGGATCGAACCGGTGCCCCTGGCACTGCAAGGTGAACTCTTTACCCACCGGACCACCAGGGAAGCCCAAGTCATTACTTTTTATAGAATACTAGGTTATTAGCTCTAGATACGTATCTTTCTGTTGATATAACTTCACTCAAGATTAAAGCAAGGAATACCCAGAAGACATAATCAGCAATCTCTTCCATATTGCTCATTGGAGGTCACTCCTGGAAATACTTATTAAAATAGAAAATATACACATATTAATATTTCAATCTACCAATCTACTTTTGTGACTCCTTCTATAGAAATAATGCACCAGTAGTTTCTTTTTTATAACACTATTTAAAAATAAAATTGAAACCTGGCAGTACAAAAAAAAGAACTAGACTAGCCTGGAAATATTTTTTCAAGTAAAATCCCCCCAGAAACATAGAAAAGTTTACCGGAAAAAGCTGTTTTTAAAAGTTTATAGTTGGCAATCTACTGTCTCAAAGAAATCTAAAATGTACTCTTTGAATGTGTTATAGGGCTTCTCAATGATTTTATTTTTCCATTTTTAACTGATATATAATTGGCCTGCAACACTGCGTGAATTCTAGGTACATGACATAGTGATTCAGTATTTCTACACAGTACAAAATGATCACCATGGTAAGTCTAATTACCATCTGTCACCATACAAAGATATTATAATATTATTGACTATATTCCTCATGAGGTACATTTCATTCTTGTGACTCATTTTGTATCTAGAAGTTTGTAAATGCATTATTTTTTAAAAATAATGAAAGTTTTTTTTTAAATTGTCTTTGTACTCCAGGAAGTAATTTGGGATATAAAATAGATAAGCACTTTAGCTGTGTACCTGGCAGGTAGGAGTTCAATGAATGAAAGTCATTACGTTGTTTTTTTGTTTGTTTGTTTTTTAATTTTGGCCTCTTTTATTGGTCCTTCATTTATTTATTTTCATCCATCTTAATTCTTTGGCCTGTGTGGGCCTCCCATTGCAGTGGCCTCTCTCAGTCACAGAGCACTGACTCTGGGCAGATGCTCTCAAGAGTGTTGGCTCATAATTGGACACACTGGTCCAGCCACTCCGCGGCACGTGGGATCTTCCCGGGCCAGGGATCGAACCGGTGCCCCTGGCACTGCAAGGTGAACTCTTTACCCACCGGACCACCAGGGAAGCCCAAGTCATTACTTTTTATAGAATACTAGGTTATTAGCTCTAGATACGTATCTTTCTGTTGATATAACTTCACTCAAGATTAAAGCAAGGAATACCCAGAAGACATAATCAGCAATCTCTTCCATATTGCTCATTGGAGGTCACTCCTGGAAATACTTATTAAAATAGAAAATATACACATATTAATATTTCAATCTACCAATCTACTTTTGTGACTCCCTTCTATAGAAATAATGCACCAGTAGTTTCTTTTTTATAACACTATTTAAAAATAAAATTGAAACCTGGCAGTACAAAAAAACAAAGAACTAGAGCTAGCAGTATGAGTTTGGTTGTCTTGTTTCAGTAAAAGGGCAATTTTCTCTTTTATTCTTATTCATTCAAGTGGGAAAAGTACATGCGCTCAATTACTCAGTCGTGTCTTTCTGACCGCATGGACTGTAATCTGCAAGGGTCTCCTGTCCATGGCATTTTCCAGGTAAGAACACTGGAGTGGGTTGCTTATGCCCTCCACCATCTTATACTCAAGGGGTCAAATCAGCATTCTCTTGCCTTGGCAGGTGGATTCTTTTACTACTGAGTCACCTGGAAAGCCCAGGAAAAGTTTCTTTTTCTTTTTTAAAAAAAATTATTTATTTATTTATTTTGGTGGGGGGGGTGGGGTGGGGAGGGAGTGGGGCCAGCGGGCCACTTCTATTGGTCCTTCACTTATCTATTTTCATCCATTTTTGTTCTTCAGCCCGTGTGGGCCTCCCATCGCAGTGGCCTCTGTTGTCACAGAGCACCGGCTCTGGGCGCATGCGCTCCAGAGCTCCGGCTCGGGGATTGGACACATCGGTCCAGCCGCTCCGCGGCACGTGGGATCTTCCCAGGCCAGGGATCGAACCGGCGCCCCTTGCACTGCAAGGCGGTGTCCTTACCCACTGGACCACCAGGGAAGCCCAGTTTCTTTTTTAAAAAACATGCTATGCAGCCATTTGCCTTAGAAGTTCTATTATATACATTATCATATTTTATTTTATTTCAACTATTTTAGTTTACAAATATATTGCTAGCCAGTATGACCTCCCAGTTGGCTGAGGATTTGTGTAATATGTTATTTTTCAACTTTTTTGAATACTAGGTTATTAGCTCTAGATACGTATCTTTCTGTTGATATAACTTCACTCAAGATTAAAGCAAGGAATACCCAGAAGACATAATCAGCAATCTCTTCCATATTGCTCATTGGAGGTCACTCCTGGAAATACTTATTAAAATAGAAAATATACACATATTAATATTTCAATCTACCAATCTACTTTTGTGACTCCCTTCTATAGAAATAATGCACCAGTAGTTTCTTTTTTATAACACTATTTAAAAATAAAATTGAAACCTGGCAGTACAAAAAAACAAAGAACTAGAGCTAGCAGTATGAGTTTGGTTGTCTTGTTTCAGTAAAAGGGCAATTTTCTCTTTTATTCTTATTCATTCAAGTGGGAAAAGTACATGCGCTCAATTACTCAGTCGTGTCTTTCTGACCGCATGGACTGTAATCTGCAAGGGTCTCCTGTCCATGGCATTTTCCAGGTAAGAACACTGGAGTGGGTTGCTTATGCCCTCCACCATCTTATACTCAAGGGGTCAAATCAGCATTCTCTTGCCTTGGCAGGTGGATTCTTTTACTACTGAGTCACCTGGAAAGCCCAGGAAAAGTTTCTTTTTTTCTTTTTTTTAAAAAAAAGATTATTTATTTATTTATTTTGGTGGGGGGGTGGGGTGGGGAGGGAGTGGGGCCAGCGGGCCACTTCTATTGGTCCTTCACTTATCTATTTTCATCCATTTTTGTTCTTCAGCCCGTGTGGGCCTCCCATCGCAGTGGCCTCTGTTGTCACAGAGCACCGGCTCTGGGCGCATGCGCTCCAGAGCTCTGGCTCGGTGATTGGACACATCGGTCCAGCCGCTCCACGGCACGTGGGATCTTCCCAGGCCAGGGCTCGAACTGGCGCCCCTTGCACTGCAAGGCGGTGTCCTTACCCACGGGACCACCAGGGAAGCCCAGTTTCTTTTTTAAAAAACATGCTATGCAGCCATTTGCCTTAGAAGTTCTATTATATACATTATCATATTTTATTTTATTTCAACTATTTTAGTTTACAAATATATTGCTAGCCAGTATGACCTCCCAGTTGGCTGAGGATTTGTCTCATATGTAAAGTACTCTTCTTTTATACTGGCTTAGGTTAAAACCCCTTTTTTATTTTTTTAAATTTTGGCCTCTTTTATTGTTTATTTATTTATTTATTTTTATCCATCTTTATTCTTTAGCATGTGTGGGCCTCCCATTGCAGTGGCCTTTCTTACTGCAGGGCATCGGCTCTGAGTGCATGCGCTCCAGAGTGCTGGCTCGTAATTGAACACACTGATCCAGCTATGGGATCTTCCTGGGCCAGGGATCGAACCTGTGACCCCTGCATTACAAGGTGGACTCTTTACCCCACTGGGCCACCAGGGAAGCCCTAGGTTAAAACTTTTATCTCATGTTTTAATAGGTATTTTTTTAGTTTCAGTAACCCAGAATTTGGTCAGTTATTCCATGTTTATCTCATAGATATCTATCTTTTTATTTTAAAAAAAATGTAATAAATCCACTCTAGCCTTTGCTAATCTAGAGATATGACATGTTATATACTTGAATTAACAAGGATTGGACTTTCAAGTTTTTCAAGTTAATATTATTAAATTCAGATTTTATTCACTACTGTCCCCTGCTAGAAGCATAAGCAAAACTGGAAAGTATTCTAGATCAACCTCAAAGTTAAAAAGGAGTAAGTAATACCTTTGTAATAGTGAATATTCCACAATACAATCATTGGCTTGCCAAATTGTTAGAAATGCTCAAAGAAGAAAGTTTAAAATACATGTGCACCGGACTTCCCTGGTGGTCCAGTTGGTAAGGACACCACCTTGCAGTGCAAGGGGCGCTGGTTTGATCCCTGGCCTGGGAAGGTCCCATGTGCCGCGGAGCGACTGGAACGATGTGTCCAATTACCGAGCCGGAGCTCTGGAGCGCATGCGCCCAGAGCCGGTGCTCTGCGACAACAGAGGCCCACACAGGCCAAAGAAGAAAGATGGATGAAAAATAGATAAATGAAAGACCAACAGAAATGGCCCACCAGTCCCCTTCCCTCCCCAACCCGCCCCCCAACAACAACAAAAAAAAAATTTAAAAATATAATAAAATAAAATACATGTGCACCGAAGGATGCTAAAAGCAGTAGATACGTCTGGGGAGAAACAAGGTATTTGCATAATCTCAAAATATCTCCTCTGAGATATTTACTAGTTAAAAAGGGCAAAAGAGTTACTTCACAGTGGAGAAACTATATCGACAATAATAAGCCACACTGATATCACTATCCTCTGATACCCTGAGAAGAGCTATCATCTCTGTGGTATTCTTCCCAGTAACATACAGCCTCTATTGAACCACGGCAAAACATCAGACAAACCCAGATTAAGACACCAGATATATAGTAATTGACTAGTATTTATCAAGTATCAAGGTAATGAAAAAAGAGCAAGGACTGAGGAACTGCTCTAAGTTAAAGGCTAAGGAGATAAAACAACTAGATATAATGTGGGAACAGATTGGAATTTTTTTTTCAGATTGCATTTTGAAACAAAATGGACTTTAGTAGAAAAACTGGTAAAATTCATTTATTATAGTTTATGATTAATAATATTGCACCAATGCAAATTTTTCTAATTTTCATAATTTTAATAATTGTATTATGGTTATATAAATTAGTAAGATGAGGGAAACCAGGGCATATTATGTAGATGATGAGTACTCTGTATTTGTTTTTTAACTATTTTTTAAGTCTAAAATAGTTTCAAAATAAAAAGTAGAGAACGCAAAAGCCAAAGGCTGGATAGTTAACTATTTAAATATACAAAGAATTATCTATGAGTATGCGTGGCAGTAAAAGGAATTTTTAGATTATTCATATGAAATAAATATTTCCAAGTCACATATATTTACGGTTTATATATAAATGCATGGCATGTTTTACATTTGTCAGTCGGATAAATTATGATAAAAAATTTTAAAAAAAATGCCTCACAATTGTATAAGTACAAATGGTAAGGTATTTTAAACTTTCAAAATAAGCTGAAATACAAATACAGTTAAAAACGAACATTTTCAGTTGAAAAAAGTCGCCCTATGCTTTCAGGATTTATTATTCATTATTCAAGCTACTACATAAAACTTAATAGAAATAGATTTATTCAAATCATCTTAGAAAAATATATTCATTAAAATAAAAATGGTATCCAAGAACCATCTATTTCTTGATTTCAGTTATAGCCAGGGCATCCAGATCTGATACTTGTACGCCTATAATGGCCTCATTCTGACTCTGTATGTTAAGAAAACCACCCTCATCTAAAGTTCTAAACACCATCCAGCCAATCCTTTGTGGCCAATAACAGCCCAGACACAAGGTAAAAATGAACAGATTCTAATAACATGATCCCTGGCACAACCTACTCACCTATAGGAGAATATCAATTAATACGTATGTCTTTTAGCTTAAGACCATTTATGAGAGGATATTTTCTAATGTATAACAAAGTAAAAAGATTACTACAACTGGAAATTAACACATAACACTATAGTTAAAAAAATATTGTTGATGTGAATGGAAAAAAGTACACAGAAGATGATGAAACTATTCTAAATTATTAGATCCATTAGAGATCTTCCACATGGTCTAATGCAACAGTTCCCAATCAGAGGTGATACTGTAACAGTCCATATCTATTAGGAAACCTTTGACAATGCCTACAGACATCTGTGGTTCTCATATCAAGAGGGTGCTACTGAGATCACATAGATGGAGACCAGGCACGGACTATATAGTTTATGATTAATAATATTGCAAAATTTTCTAATTTTCATAATTTTAATAATTGTATTATGGTTATATAAATTAGTAAGATGAGGGAAACCAGGGCATATTATGTAGATGATGAGTACTCTGTATTTGTTTTTTAACTATTTTTAAGTCTAAAATAGTTTCAAAATAAAAAGTAGAGAACGAAAAGCCAAAGGCTGGATAGTTAACTATTTAAATATACAAAGAATTATCTATGAGTATGCGTGGCAGTAAAAGGAATTTTTAGATTATTCATATGAAATAAATATTTCCAAGTCACATATATTTACGGTTTATATATAAATGCATGGCATGTTTTACATTTGTCAGTCGGATAAATTATGATAAAAATTTAAAATAAATGCCTCACAATTGTATAAGTACAAATGGTAAGGTATTTTAAACTTTCAAAATAAGCTGAAATACAAATACAGTTAAAAACGAACATTTTCAGTTGAAAAAAGTCGCCCTATGCTTTCAGGATTTATTATTCATTATTCAAGCTACTACATAAAACTTAATAGAAATAGATTTATTCAAATCATCTTAGAAAAATATATTCATTAAAATAAAAATGGTATCCAAGAACCATCTATTTCTTGATTTCAGTTATAGCCAGGGCATCCAGATCTGATACTTGTACGCCTATAATGGCCTCATTCTGACTCTGTATGTTAAGAAAACCACCCTCATCTAAAGTTCTAAACACCATCCAGCCAATCCTTTGTGGCCAATAACAGCCCAGACACAAGGTAAAAATGAACAGATTCTAATAACATGATCCCTGGCACAACCTACTCACCTATAGGAGAATATCAATTAATACGTATGTCTTTTAGCTTAAGACCATTTATGAGAGGATATTTTCTAATGTATAACAAAGTAAAAAGATTACTACAACTGGAAATTAACACATAACACTATAGTTAAAAAAATATTGTTGATGTGAATGGAAAAAAGTACACAGAAGATGATGAAACTATTCTAAATTATTAGATCCATTAGAGATCTTCCACATGGTCTAATGCAACAGTTCCCAATCAGAGGTGATACTGTAACAGTCCATATCTATTAGGAAACCTTTGACAATGCCTACAGACATCTGTGGTTCTCATATCAAGAGGGTGCTACTGAGATCACATAGATGGAGTCCAGGCACGGATGCTGTAAACATCTGACAATTCACAGGACATCCCCACACCTAGCCCAAAATGTTAGTAGCGCTAAGGTCAAGAAATTCTGATCTAAAACATCAAAAACTGTATTACTTGGAATTCAACCAATCAAAACTTTCTGTTGAATAGTCATTTTTTTATAATTATTATAATAAGATATTTCAAGCTAATTTATCACCACTACAATAAATGATAAAATTTATTCAACCTTTAACTTCATCAGTATACCTCCAGAGTTTATTATTCTACATTTTGTCCAAATTGTTTAACACTGAGTATGTATAATATACAATTAACACATCTCATAATGTTCACTCACACTGGATAACTGAATTTACTATATTCTATACTAAAATCAAAATTACTACAATTTATTCCCTGCCTGATGATTTTATATATGCCAAAAGAATTCAATGATTAGCTGTTAATGATAATACTTATCAAATTCATACATATCAAATGTTCCTTTTTGTTTAGTCACAGAGCTTATGAACACCTGACAGCTGCAAGGTATAAGCCTGAACAGGTGCAGATAGGGAAGGGCAAGACAACTTGGCTACGAAATGTAAACATGACCAGCTGCCCTGCATCTCACCTATAGGAGAATATCAATTAATACTAGCTAGCAAACTTATGAACAGATTCTAATAACATGATCCCTGGCACAACCTACTCACCTATAGGAGAATATCAATTAATACGTATGTCTTAAGCTTAAGACCATTTATGAGAGGATATTTTCTAATGTATAACAAAGTAAAAGATTACTAAACTATTAACACATAAATATGTTAAAAAATATTGTTGATGTGAATGGAAAAAAGTACACAGAAGATGATGAAACTATTCTAAATTATTAGATCCATTAGAGATCTTCCACATGGTCTAATGCAACAGTTCCCAATCAGAGGTGATACTGTAACAGTCCATATCTATTAGGAAACCTTTGACAATGCCTACAGACATCTGTGGTTCTCATATCAAGAGGGTGCTACTGAGATCACATAGATGGAGTCCAGGCACGGATGCTGTAAACATCTGACAATTCACAGGACATCCCCACACCTAGCCCAAAATGTTAGTAGCGCTAAGGTCAAGAAATTCTGATCTAAAACATCAAAAACTGTATTACTTGGAATTCAACCAATCAAAACTTTCTGTTGAATAGTCATTTTTTTATAATTATTATAATAAGATATTTCAAGCTAATTTATCACCACTACAATAAATGATAAAATTTATTCAACCTTTAACTTCATCAGTATACCTCCAGAGTTTATTATTCTACATTTTGTCCAAATTGTTTAACACTGAGTATGTATAATATACAATTAACACATCTCATAATGTTCACTCACACTGGATAACTGAATTTACTATATTCTATACTAAAATCAAAATTACTACAATTTATTCCCTGCCTGATGATTTTATATATGCCAAAAGAATTCAATGATTAGCTGTTAATGATAATACTTATCAAATTCATACATATCAAATGTTCCTTTTTGTTTAGTCACAGAGCTTATGAACACCTGACAGCTGCAAGGTATAAGCCTGAACAGGTGCAGATAGGGAAGGGCAAGACAACTTGGCTACGAAATGTAAACATGACCAGCTGCCCTGCATCTCACCTGCATGAATCCTTTACAAGTATGATTATAGAATAGACTGAAGGGTCAGAAAGTAGTCACATAAATAGACAGATATTTCTCCTGCAAGGCGTTTTCCTAGAGTGTCTTTTATCTTTGCCAACAGTACCAAAAGTTCTCCGTGGGAGTTCAAAGCACAAAGCTAGATTTGGGGAACCCACACTTTTCATTACAATATAACCTCACGCGAACAACAGTTAGGAAGAGTATCAGTAGACAGTCGCAATGCTGCTTCTTTTGCTTTAGCAGGATCACTCACAGCAGCACTTTATAAATCAATTCTTTTCTCAAAGTTCTGACAAAGGCTTTTGTATAACAATTTAAAAAATAACTTCCAGGAAACTGAACATTTGGATAAACAATACTTCAAAATTGTAAGCAGTAAAACAAAAAACAAGCAACAAAAATTTTTCTATTAAAAAATGTAGAGAAATAGGAGATGAGGCAGAAAATACCTTATTAGATAACAAACAAAATTATTTTATAAATACATTTGATGGAAAATGATTTCTATTTATAAAAAATTTTATTTACATACAATTTCAGAAATAGTTATTTCAAGTCACTGAGTATAGTATTTTGTGCTTTAAAATATGAATATGTGAAAGGGATCAATTTCCTTTGCTGGAAAGAGAGGAAGTACTGTATATTAACGCAAATATATGGAATCCAGAAAAATGGTACTGATGAATCTAGTAGAGAATGGACTTGTAAACACAACAGGGGAAGGTGAGAGTGGGATTAAACTAAGAAAGGAACACTGACTTATATACATTATCGTGTATAAAATAGATAGTGGGAAAACAGATAGTGGGAAGTTGCTATTTAACACAGGGAGCTCAGCCTGGCATTCTGTGAGGATCTACAGGGGTGGGATAAGGTGGTGGGAGAGAGACACAAGAAGGAGGGAATATGTATATATATACATACATATATATATATATATAATTATGATTAATATGTGCTGTTTTATGGCAAAAAGAAGCACAACACAGTAAAGCAATTTTTCACCAATTAAAAAACTTCTTAAAAGGCTACAACTGGAAAACATTTCCTTAGCTGCCTGACACATTTTAACTGCTACTGAATGTAAAGAGTTAAGCAGTTACACCCCCAAACAAAAGTAGGCGGGTGATCAGGTGCTCTGGTTGCAGCCTATGAGCTGGAACAAGCCTCTGACACCACCTCTAAATGAGAGTTTCCTTATGGGAAAAATGATGGCAATGAATTAAACTGATCCTCAAGTCTGTATCAGAGTTTTATCAACTTCACATTGCATTGAAATATTTAGCAATTTAATTCCTCATTTTCCTTATCCTCCCTACCACTTGCCTTAATTCTGTCTTCAAATATGTGACATTCTGAATTACAGATTCTTGTTAAGTCTTTAAAGATTTACTCTTGTCTTATTTATACCTCAAGAGAATTAATGATGAGAAAATCACCCAAGAGTAAAGCACTGATTTTCATACTGCTCAGTAAATATCTACTCAGGGAGCACTCCTTTCCATCCAAAGTATTCCTTTGCAATGAACTATCTGAAAGAAAGAGGTTAACCTAAGATATTAGATTTAAGAACATAAAAAGATATCTAGAGTTGGTGCAAATAAATTTCAGAAATAGTTATTTCAAGTCACTGAGTATAGTATTTTGTGCTTTAAAATATGAATATGTGAAAGGGATCAATTTCCTTTGCTGGAAAGAGAGGAAGTACTGTATATTAACGCAAATATATGGAATCCAGAAAAATGGTACTGATGAATCTAGTAGAGAATGGACTTGTAAACACAACAGGGGAAGGTGAGAGTGGGATTAAACTAAGAAAGGAACACTGACTTATATACATTATCGTGTATAAAATAGATAGTGGGAAAACAGATAGTGGGAAGTTGCTATTTAACACAGGGAGCTCAGCCTGGCATTCTGTGAGGATCTACAGGGGTGGGATAAGGTGGTGGGAGAGAGACACAAGAAGGAGGGAATATGTATATATATACATACATATATATATATATATAATTATGATTAATATGTGCTGTTTTATGGCAAAAAGAAGCACAACACAGTAAAGCAATTTTTCACCAATTAAAAAACTTCTTAAAAGGCTACAACTGGAAAACATTTCCTTAGCTGCCTGACACATTTTAACTGCTACTGAATGTAAAGAGTTAAGCAGTTACACCCCCAAACAAAAGTAGGCGGGTGATCAGGTGCTCTGGTTGCAGCCTATGAGCTGGAACAAGCCTCTGACACCACCTCTAAATGAGAGTTTCCTTATGGGAAAAATGATGGCAATGAATTAAACTGATCCTCAAGTCTGTATCAGAGTTTTATCAACTTCACATTGCATTGAAATATTTAGCAATTTAATTCCTCATTTTCCTTATCCTCCCTACCACTTGCCTTAATTCTGTCTTCAAATATGTGACATTCTGAATTACAGATTCTTGTTAAGTCTTTAAAGATTTACTCTTGTCTTATTTATACCTCAAGAGAATTAATGATGAGAAAATCACCCAAGAGTAAAGCACTGATTTTCATACTGCTCAGTAAATATCTACTCAGGGAGCACTCCTTTCCATCCAAAGTATTCCTTTGCAATGAACTATCTGAAAGAAAGAGGTTAACCTAAGATATTAGATTTAAGAACATATTAAAGAGATATCTGAGCAAGATTTAACATATACAGATCAACTAAACTTTAGGTAGAGTTGGTGAATTCAAATATTGATGAGAATTGGAGATTTCTAAAAAGAATAAAAATATTAGAAGAATAAAATAGAATCAATATCTGATTAATTGATCCTTTCACCTACAATTGCAAGGGGTCCCAAAGAACAAGCAAAAAGACCTAAATTATGACTTAACTAAGAAACACAATCACCTGAAATTTCTAAGACATTTCTGTATAGTAACCGAGGCAGATGAATATTAAATTGAAAAAATTAAAAAGGGTAAGGAACTGAAATCAAGTTAACTCAATGTAAAATATTTACACATACTCAGAAGTCAAGGAAAGAAAGATCCCAAGTACTGCATCACTGATAAACTAGAATAAAAATTCCTTTCCACGGGGAAGAAGCACAATTAACCTAACAGGAAAAGCAACCCTGCTTACAGAACAAAAAGATGGTAAAAGTTTATGAATACCATGCAGAAGTGTTTTTGCCTTGGTCACCTTAATTCAATCTAATATTATCATTCTCCTGTTCAAAAGTCTTCAGTTTATCTATATCGCACATGTAGGTGAAGATACATGTAAAGAATATTAAACATATTAACTGCAGAGACATTTTAAAACAAAAAATTCCATCAGTAAGAAATTGTTACATTATGATACATCCCTCTAACAGAAGAAAATACAGCTATTACAAAAGAATGAAGTAGATTTACACTAGCTAATCTGCTAAATAAAAAAGCAAAGTGAGGCAGGATAGAAATATCAAGATGTCATGTGTGATAAATAAATAAGAACTAAGCCATTTCACGTTCTTGTACAGCAGAAGCTAGCACAACAGTATAAATCAATTATCCTCCAATTAATAATAAAGACAAAACAAAACCAAGAGAAGCAAAAAATGAAAATAAATGAAACTTTCAAATATGTGACATTCTGAATTACAGTTTCAGTCAAAGTTATTTTCAACTCAGGAAAAGGCCCCTCCTTTTCCCATTCCAAAAAGTATTCCTTTGCAATGAACTATCTGAAAGAAAGAGGTTAACCTAAGATATTAGATTTAAGAACATATTAAAGAGATATCTGAGCAAGATTTAACATATACAGATCAACTAAACTTTAGGTAGAGTTGGTGAATTCAAATATTGATGAGAATTGGAGATTTCTAAAAAGAATAAAAATATTAGAAGAATAAAATAGAATCAATATCTGATTAATTGATCCTTTCACCTACAATTGCAAGGGGTCCCAAAGAACAAGCAAAAAGACCTAAATTATGACTTAACTAAGAAACACAATCACCTGAAATTTCTAAGACATTTCTGTATAGTAACCGAGGCAGATGAATATTAAATTGAAAAAATTAAAAAGGGTAAGGAACTGAAATCAAGTTAACTCAATGTAAAATATTTACACATACTCAGAAGTCAAGGAAAGAAAGATCCCAAGTACTGCATCACTGATAAACTAGAATAAAAATTCCTTTCCACGGGGAAGAAGCACAATTAACCTAACAGGAAAAGCAACCCTGCTTACAGAACAAAAAGATGGTAAAAGTTTATGAATACCATGCAGAAGTGTTTTTGCCTTGGTCACCTTAATTCAATCTAATATTATCATTCTCCTGTTCAAAAGTCTTCAGTTTATCTATATCGCACATGTAGGTGAAGATACATGTAAAGAATATTAAACATATTAACTGCAGAGACATTTTAAAACAAAAAATTCCATCAGTAAGAAATTGTTACATTATGATACATCCCTCTAACAGAAGAAAATACAGCTATTACAAAAGAATGAAGTAGATTTACACTAGCTAATCTGCTAAATAAAAAAGCAAAGTGAGGCAGGATAGAAATATCAAGATGTCATGTGTGATAAATAAATAAGAACTAAGCCATTTCACGTTCTTGTACAGCAGAAGCTAGCACAACAGTATAAATCAATTATCCTCCAATTAATAATAAAGACAAAACAAAACCAAGAGAAGCAAAAAATGAAAATAAATGAAACTTTCTGAAGGAAGGAAGGTCAATAAAATACACACAAATCAATAGAAATACAACTCTGGAAGCTTGTAATCTTTGGCTTATTGGCCCAGATAAGACCCTGGGGATCCACATCTTCAGGCTTTGGAGGAGAAGATTTAGAATATAAAGTGCATTCATAATTTCCTCAAATATTTAATTTCAATTTTAAAAAGTAAACTTCCTTCCCCCTAAAAAAGGAGGAGGGCTATATTTTTATGAATGCATGATCAGAATATTTCTGGAAAAATATATAAGCAACTGGTAACTGTGTTTCCTTCTAGGTAGAGGGACTATGGAATTGGAATCTAGAATGGGAGAAGTCCTTTTCTCTATGCACTTTGTACCACTTGAATGATTTACAATGTGCTGGAACTAATGACAGCCATTTTTTTCAATTTCTATATGTTCATTACTGTAAGAGCTTATAATATCTTTCAAAACATTACAAAGAAGTATCAGTTCAGAACAGTGACCTAAGAAAATTACAAACTCACCCCTCCCACAGAGATAGTAAGTCTACAGCTGTATGTAGAATAATTTCATGCCAAAGCCTGGGTAAGTAATGACTACACAATGGACAAACAAGAAGAAATGCAATGAGAAACCCATGCACCACAACAAAGAGTAGCCCCTGGTGGCCACAATCAGAGAAAGCCGGTGCACAGCAACAAAGGCACAGTGCAACCAAAAATAAATAGATAAATAAGTAAATAAAAATAATAACTCAGTCTGAGGGGCAGGCATCCAATTTAACACACACATTTAGGAGAGTGCTGGAACACTCAGAAAGGATGAGTATTCCATCTTCGGACTTTCCCTTTGCTGTGCTCCAGAACACCAGTATCTTCAGAAAGGTGTCCTAATCTAAGGGACTTTAATATCACTTACATCAATGATCATCCAGACAGAAAAGCAATAAGGGAACTCTGCCCCTACATAACACATTAATCCATAAGGATTAACAAACATTTGTAGAAAATTCATTCAAAAGCAAGGACACACATTCTCGTTAAATGTACACGAAATGTTCTCCAAGATAGACCATATGTTAGTGCACAAAATAAGTCTTAATAAATTTAAGAAGATTGAACTTCTTAACTTTGAACTGAACTTTGAATTGAACTTATTCAAAAACAATGGTATGAAACTAGACAACACAAAGAAAACTTGGAAATTCACAAATATAAGGAGATTAAAAAATATATTACTGACCAATCAATGGGTCAAAAGAAGAATCAAAAAATATTTTGAGACAAAGGAAAATAGAAATGTAACATACCAAAATTTATGGAATACAGCAAAACTGGTTCTAAGAGGGAAATTCACAGTGGTAAATACCTGCTTCAATAATCAATAAAAGTCTCAAATAAATAACCTAATTTTATACCTGATGGAACCAGAGTAAGAACAAATAAAGTCCAAAGTTAGTAAAAGGAAGGTAATAAGAAAAAAGATTAGAGCAAAAATAAATGACATAGAGAGTAAATAGACAAGGGGAAAGATCAATGAAGAGTTGGTTCTTCAAAAAAAGCCAAACAAAATAGGAAATTTTTGATCGTCCAGTGCTCAACACTCTGTACTTTCACTGCAAGTGGTCTGGGTTCGATTCCTGGTCAAGGAACTAAGATCTTGGAAGCTGCACATGTGGTCCAAAAAAAAAAAGATAAACAAAATGATCAACCCTTTAGCTAGACAGATTCAAGAAAAAAAAAAATGATTCAAATAAATAAAACAGAAATGAAAGACAAGACACTGTAACAACACCACAGAAATGAGGACCATAAGAGATTACAAAGAATGAAATGCTAATAAATAGAACAACCAACCTAGAAGAAATGAGTAAGTTCCTATGAACATGCAACTCCACCAAGACTGAATCATGATGAAATAGAAAATCTGAACTAATTACTAGCAAGGAGATCAAATGAGTAATCAATCAAAACCCTTCCAAAAAGCAAAAAAGTTCAGTACCAGACAGCTTGACTGATGAATTCTACAAAACAATCAAAGAAGAATTAACACTAATTCTCTTCAAACTCTTCCAAACAATAGAAGAGGAGGGAACTTTTACAAAGTTACTTTCCAAGGCCAGCATTACCTTGACAACAAAATCAAACAAGCATCACAACAAGGAAAACAAATTATAAACCAGTAACTCTGATGAACACAGATGTGAAAATCCTGAACAAAATATTAGCAAATTGAATTTAAAATACATTGAAAGCATTGTATACTATGATTAAATGTCATTTATTCCAGGAATGCAAGGCTGGTTCAACATCAGGAAATCAGTCAATATGATACAGCACAGTAACAGAATGAAAGATAAAAATCATATGACCATATCAGTTGATACAGAAAAAGCACTTGACAAAATTGAACACGCATTTATGATTTAAAAAAACTTTAGCAAATACATGTAGAAAGAACATAACAAAGCATGACAAGCCTATAGTTAACATTATACTCAGCGGTGTAAAGCCAAAACCTTCTCCTCTAAGATGCCTACTTTTACCACTTTCATTTAACATTAGCATACTGACAGTCCTAGCCACAGCAATGAGGTAAGGAAAAAAAAAAAAAGGAATCCAAACTGGAAAGAAAGATGTTAAACTGTTGTTTAACAATAACAATGTTATTGGCCATTGATGCCATTGAGAAGAAATATTATCAGCAACCAATATTAATGGAGAACAACAAAACAAATTGAATACATTACTGATAAGGTATTTGGGACTCTGGCAAGAATGGGAAAATCAAGTGGAGAATAGGAAAATAACTCTACATAAAACAGCAACTGGCACTGAGCATCCCTGGCCTCAAAAACAATATTGTTAGACAGTGTTGCCACAAAGATTTCTTAACAGCCCTGCCTTATTTACAGGGGATAGAAGATCTACTTAAAGAAATTAATAATAAGGGCTTCCCCTGGTGGTCCAGTGGGTAAGGACACCGCCTTGCACTGCAAGGGGCGCCGGTTCGATCCCTGGCCTGGGAAGATCCCACGTGCCGCGGAGCGGCTGGACTGATGTGTCCAATTACCGAGCCAGAGCTCTGGAGCGCATGCGCCCAGAGCCGGCGCTCTACAACGACAGACGCCACCGCGATGGGAGGCCCACAGGAGCCAAAGAACAAAGACGGATGAACATAGAGAAATGAAAGACCAATAGAAGTGGCCCGCCTGCTCCCTTCCCTCCCCAACCCGACCCCCGCCCAAAAATAAAATAAATAAATAAATCTTCAAAAAAAAAAAAAAAGAAATTAATAATAAGATGCAATGCCTCTCCTATAACTGGTTACATTAGATTTTACAATGATAGAGAAAATTCTCCAATACAATATATGTAAATAATTTTTACTAAAACTGAATCTAAGTTTATACCACTAGAGAAACTTTTTTGTTTTTTTTTTGTTATCATTTGGAGAGTGGGGTGGGGAGGGAGGGGGATGGGCCGACCACTTCCACTGGTCTTTCATTTCTCCATTTTCATCCGTCTTTGTTCTTTGGCTCCTGTGGGCCTCCCATCGCGGTGGCCACTGTCGTCGCAGAACACCAGCTCTGGGCGCACGCGCGCCAGAGCTCCGGCTCGGTAATTGGACACATCAGTGCAGCTGTTCCGCGACATGGGATCTTCCCAGGCCAGGGATCGAACCGGCGCCCCTTGCACTGCAAGGCAGTGTCTTTACCCATTGGACCACCAGGGGAAGCCCAAGAAACTTTTTAACTGTAACTTGTTATTCCTTGTTGTAACTCGTAACCTGTAACTTGTTGTTACTTATATCTTGTAACTTGTAACTTGTTGCTACTGATAGTGAAAGCTATTGGATTTCAAATGGGTTTCTAAATAATAGAAAGAAGCCTCTCGTTTATATTAAGAAAATGAAAATATATTGCTGATGCCTTAAGATTAAGCCAGACATTTCAGTGGCTCATGAGCCAAGCCACCAAACAAATACTTTTCTCACACAATGGGTAATCAGTGGTCATAGAAAAATATTAATGGAGAACAACAAAACAAATTGAATACATTACTGATAAGGTATTTGGGACTCTGGCAAGAATGGGAAAATCAAGTGGAGAATAGGAAAATAACTCTACATAAAACAGCAACTGGCACTGAGCATCCCTGGCCTCAAAAACAATATTGTTAGACAGTGTTGCCACAAAGATTTCTTAACAGCCCTGCCTTATTTACAGGGGATAGAAGATCTACTTAAAGAAATTAATAATAAGGGCTTCCCCTGGTGGTCCAGTGGGTAAGGACACCGCCTTGCACTGCAAGGGGCGCCGGTTCGATCCCTGGCCTGGGAAGATCCCACGTGCCGCGGAGCGGCTGGACTGATGTGTCCAATTACCGAGCCAGAGCTCTGGAGCGCATGCGCCCAGAGCCGGCGCTCTACAACGACAGACGCCACCGCGATGGGAGGCCCACAGGAGCCAAAGAACAAAGACGGATGAACATAGAGAAATGAAAGACCAATAGAAGTGGCCCGCCTGCTCCCTTCCCTCCCCAACCCGACCCCCGCCCAAAAATAAAATAAATAAATAAATCTTCAAAAAAAAAAAAAAAGAAATTAATAATAAGATGCAATGCCTCTCCTATAACTGGTTACATTAGATTTTACAATGATAGAGAAAATTCTCCAATACAATATATGTAAATAATTTTTACTAAAACTGAATCTAAGTTTATACCACTAGAGAAACTTTTTTGTTTTTTTTTTGTTATCATTTGGAGAGTGGGGTGGGGAGGGAGGGGGATGGGCCGACCACTTCCACTGGTCTTTCATTTCTCCATTTTCATCCGTCTTTGTTCTTTGGCTCCTGTGGGCCTCCCATCGCGGTGGCCACTGTCGTCGCAGAACACCAGCTCTGGGCGCACGCGCGCCAGAGCTCCGGCTCGGTAATTGGACACATCAGTGCAGCTGTTCCGCGACATGGGATCTTCCCAGGCCAGGGATCGAACCGGCGCCCCTTGCACTGCAAGGCAGTGTCTTTACCCATTGGACCACCAGGGGAAGCCCAAGAAACTTTTTAACTGTAACTTGTTATTCCTTGTTGTAACTCGTAACCTGTAACTTGTTGTTACTTATATCTTGTAACTTGTAACTTGTTGCTACTGATAGTGAAAGCTATTGGATTTCAAATGGGTTTCTAAATAATAGAAAGAAGCCTCTCGTTTATATTAAGAAAATGAAAATACATTGCTGATGCCTTAAGATTAAGCCAGACATTTCAGTGGCTCATGAGCCAAGCCACCAAACAAATACTTTTTCTCACACAATGGGTAACAGTCTGGTAGATAAGTTAACAATGCAAACCTCATATAAAGTTGATGTTACTAAAAATCCCCAGAGCTGGATTCAGAGCTCAATCAAATGCTATTCGGAGCTTTCCCAAAATGCTATCCATCTAAATAGGCGCCACAAATGCAGATCTCACAAAGATGGCCGGATAAGTCTTTTGAAAAGTTCCAAATGGACTATATAGGTCCATTACCACCATCAGAAGGATATTGGTCATTGTGGATATAGCAACTGGATGCTGGTGGTTATACCCCACCTAGGCCCAAACAGCCAAGGCACCGATCAAAGCTCTAAACCCATTAACTGGTACTGTGATTCCTGGGGTGCTGCACTCTGGTCAAGCATCAGCATTTATCTCTTCCACCTTAGCCCCTGAGCTAAGGACAAGGGAATACAATTGGAGTTCAGTACTCCTTGCCACTCCCTAAGCAGTGGGAAAGTGGAAAGGAAAAACAGTGAGCGTAAAGAGTTTTTGACCAAACTTTTGGTTGGAAAGCCTATAAAGCGGTATAATTATATTCCGGATATCCAGTTTACCTTAAATAATACCCTCTCCACACTGACCAAATATACTCCGCACCAACTCATGTATGGTGTCGATTGTAACCAACTTTTTGCTAATTAAGATACTTTTAATTGGACTCGGGAAGAACAACTGGCCATCCTCAAAGAAATTTGTGAATCTTTAACCTCTGATTCTTCTAGCCCTCATTCTCCCAGCTAGATTCCAGAGGTTAGCCTGCTGATTCAGGAGAGGGTGTATAAGTCAACTGCAAACAGTAAGCGTTGATAACCTCAAAGAACTGCTCATCAACAGGTAAATGACACCACACATGACTCTTTAAGAATGGCTACTGTGGAGACAAAAGCCAGCGATAAATCCTTTTCAGAGAAGGACTGAAACTCTTAAGATCCCTTTTAAAATGAAAATGAGGAATTACTTTTATCTGGCCTGTGTAACTGCTACAGAGTCCTTTGTTAGATACTATTATTCATCCTTCTGATAGCTATTATATTAGCTGCTTTAATAATTTCACTTTTTAAGCTCCAATGGAGAACTCTGGTTAAAAACCCCAGTCCTATCGTAACTTAAAATGTGGGACTGACTAACCAGACCTTGTTAATATTATCAGTGCCTTTAAGAACAAAAGGCATGAGCATTTTGCTTTTAAGCCTGTAAATATACAGGTGTATCCACTTCCACAAGGCATATATTATGAGCTCCATCCAAGACCAATTATGGCCAAGGAGAGGGTACAAGCTGCATCCCAGGTTGTGATGATAGACACCGCTATTATGTTATAATCACCAGCCTTTGTGGAAATGGTATGTTCCCTTTTTCATAACCCGACCCAAAAGTTGGAAACGTAAAGATCATTATGGGAAGACATGGGTTAACAGTTTCTATATATCTTCAGACAAAAGGGAATGTGACAATCAAAGTTGAACTGGAGACCTTGGATGGAAATGACCTGGATGGAAATCTGTATTGGTAACACAGGGAGGGAGTTTAATGATATGCTTTGCAATAAGTAGCGAAGAGTTTTTGACCAAACTTTTGGTTGGAAAGCCTATAAAGCGGTATAATTATATTCCGGATATCCAGTTTACCTTAAATAATACCCTCTCCACACTGACCAAATATACTCCGCACCAACTCATGTATGGTGTCGATTGTAACCAACTTTTTGCTAATTAAGATACTTTTAATTGGACTCGGGAAGAACAACTGGCCATCCTCAAAGAAATTTGTGAATCTTTAACCTCTGATTCTTCTAGCCCTCATTCTCCCAGCTAGATTCCAGAGGTTAGCCTGCTGATTCAGGAGAGGGTGTATAAGTCAACTGCAAACAGTAAGCGTTGATAACCTCAAAGAACTGCTCATCAACAGGTAAATGACACCACACATGACTCTTTAAGAATGGCTACTGTGGAGACAAAAGCCAGCGATAAATCCTTTTCAGAGAAGGACTGAAACTCTTAAGATCCCTTTTAAAATGAAAATGAGGAATTACTTTTATCTGGCCTGTGTAACTGCTACAGAGTCCTTTGTTAGATACTATTATTCATCCTTCTGATAGCTATTATATTAGCTGCTTTAATAATTTCACTTTTTAAGCTCCAATGGAGAACTCTGGTTAAAAACCCCAGTCCTATCGTAACTTAAAATGTGGGACTGACTAACCAGACCTTGTTAATATTATCAGTGCCTTTAAGAACAAAAGGCATGAGCATTTTGCTTTTAAGCCTGTAAATATACAGGTGTATCCACTTCCACAAGGCATATATTATGAGCTCCATCCAAGACCAATTATGGCCAAGGAGAGGGTACAAGCTGCATCCCAGGTTGTGATGATAGACACCGCTATTATGTTATAATCACCAGCCTTTGTGGAAATGGTATGTTCCCTTTTTCATAACCCGACCCAAAAGTTGGAAACGTAAAGATCATTATGGGAAGACATGGGTTAACAGTTTCTATATATCTTCAGACAAAAGGGAATGTGACAATCAAAGTTGAACTGGAGACCTTGGATGGAAATGACCTGGATGGAAATCTGTATTGGTAACACAGGGAGGGAGTTTAATGATATGCTTTGCAATAAAAGTGCATATTGGTCCTTGATTAAGACTGGACCATTAGCTATTGGTGAAGGTATCTTGACCTTCCTAACTCGTCTGAGTTCTAGACATAATCCAAGAATAATTTGGGGGGAACCACCTGCTATTTATGACATGCCAGTATGTAATTCAGCTACTCTCAGGTGGAAAGCACTACTTTATCAAATGACACATACACCCCTCAGTGATGAGGCTATTACATACAAGAGCCTCCAGTTTATTAAAGCTCAACAACAGAGCACAAACTTCAGTATTAAATAATACCCTATTTCAAGATTTGTCCTGATGCTGTTTCCATCGGCTCTTCAAACATGTAGGACATTGCTTCGAGACCCGAAGGAGAGGCTGTCATGGACAGGTAAAGGCATGCTCATTTCTCACAAGAAAGGTTAAAAAAAGATATCTGGGCTGAACAGACAATTGTCTCCTTACTCTAAGGATAAGTGCTGCCTGCAAGCCTCGCTTCTCTGAAACCTCCTCAGAGGAAGAATAGGTAGCTAGTTACCGATAAAAGCCTGGGCTGGAATAGCGCCACTCATAAGATTAGCAGTTTCAAATTATTACCTTTAGCAAACATCGATAGAAGTGCTAATGCAGAGTGCAAAAACCTCTTCCTCTTACCCCTTTTCAATGCTAATGAAACATGATTTTTACAACTCTGGTTCCCTTGGTAACTAAGAACTGTAAGAATGCTTTTCTATAAACAAATGTTTCCTATCCAGAAAAAGGTGTTGGTGAAGGAGCAAAGAGTGATATATTATGAGCTCCATCCAAGACCAATTATGGCCAAGGAGAGGGTACAAGCTGCATCCCAGGTTGTGATGATAGACACCGCTATTATGTTATAATCACCAGCCTTTGTGGAAATGGTATGTTCCCTTTTTCATAACCCGACCCAAAAGTTGGAAACGTAAAGATCATTATGGGAAGACATGGGTTAACAGTTTCTATATATCTTCAGACAAAAGGGAATGTGACAATCAAAGTTGAACTGGAGACCTTGGATGGAAATGACCTGGATGGAAATCTGTATTGGTAACACAGGGAGGGAGTTTAATGATATGCTTTGCAATAAAAGTGCATATTGGTCCTTGATTAAGACTGGACCATTAGCTATTGGTGAAGGTATCTTGACCTTCCTAACTCGTCTGAGTTCTAGACATAATCCAAGAATAATTTGGGGGGAACCACCTGCTATTTATGACATGCCAGTATGTAATTCAGCTACTCTCAGGTGGAAAGCACTACTTTATCAAATGACACATACACCCCTCAGTGATGAGGCTATTACATACAAGAGCCTCCAGTTTATTAAAGCTCAACAACAGAGCACAAACTTCAGTATTAAATAATACCCTATTTCAAGATTTGTCCTGATGCTGTTTCCATCGGCTCTTCAAACATGTAGGACATTGCTTCGAGACCCGAAGGAGAGGCTGTCATGGACAGGTAAAGGCATGCTCATTTCTCACAAGAAAGGTTAAAAAAAGATATCTGGGCTGAACAGACAATTGTCTCCTTACTCTAAGGATAAGTGCTGCCTGCAAGCCTCGCTTCTCTGAAACCTCCTCAGAGGAAGAATAGGTAGCTAGTTACCGATAAAAGCCTGGGCTGGAATAGCGCCACTCATAAGATTAGCAGTTTCAAATTATTACCTTTAGCAAACATCGATAGAAGTGCTAATGCAGAGTGCAAAAACCTCTTCCTCTTACCCCTTTTCAATGCTAATGAAACATGATTTTTACAACTCTGGTTCCCTTGGTAACTAAGAACTGTAAGAATGCTTTTTCTATAAACAAATGTTTCCTATCCAGAAAAAAGGTGTTGGTGAAGGAGCAAAGGGCTCCGGTGATGACCTCTTTTACATTTCTAGAGAGACAAAAAGCTTCTTCATGATTATTAATTAGCCTGAGATTTCTAGTTGGAAAAAATATAAAAAGGGTGAAGGAAGATTGTAAGGAAGCTTGCTCATGCAACTCAGCTGCGTCTGAGATGGGAGGCACTCCAGCTCTGGGGTAAGAACATCTGCTTGCATTTGATTAAGTTCTGATTATTTCTGATTATTTGTGCTTGCTTTTATTTGATGATTAATAAACCCACTCTTAGTTTGACAATACTAGAGACCACGATACTTTATCGTTGAGGTCTGAGGCTCACACCCTGAGGGAACCACGCCGTGTTCACGGAAAGGTCTCTGAGCTATTCAATATAGTTTCTCTTAGTGAGAACTAGTGAGAATAGTAATCAGAGTAAGCTCCAACACGGTGCCCGCGACAACTGAATCACAAAAGACCCCGAATAGCAATGGCAATCTTGAGAAAGAATAAAAAAGCTGGAGGCATCAAGCTACTTGATTTCAAACTATATTACAAAGCTCTAGTAATTAAAACAACATGATATTGCAAAAAACAATAGATACATGACCAATGGAACAGAAGTGACCCAATCATAAACTCATATACACTGTAGTCACTTAATTTATGACAATGGAGTCAAGAATATACAATGAGAAAAAGACAGTCTCTTCAATGAATGATGTTGGGAAAACTAGACAGCCACATGCAAAAGAATGAAACAGGACGACCATATTATATCATGCACAAAAATTTACACAAAATGGATTGAAGACTTGAATGTAATATATGAAACCATAAAACTCCTAGAGGAAAATAGAGGCAGTAAGCTCCTTAACATTGATCTTGATAAATTTTTGAATCTGACACCAAAAGTGAAAGGAATAAAAGCCAAAAAAAAAAAAAAAAAAAAGTTGGATTACATCAAACTAACTACTCTACTGCACAATGGAAGCCTTCAAAAAATAAAATATCACAAAACTAAATGAGAGAAAATATTTGCAAATCATGTATCCAATAAGGAGCTAACTAAAATTCACATTATATAAAGAACTCATAGAATTCAATAGGAAAAAAAAATCCAACAAGTGGGCAGAAGATCTCAACATTTTTCCAAAGACATACAGATGGCCAACAGTTAGATGAAAAGATGTTCAACATCATTAATCAGGAAAATGCAAATCAAAACCACAATGAGATATTACATTATATCTATCAGAGTGGTTATTATCGAAAAGGCAAGAAATAACAAGTGTTGGCAAGGATATGCACTGTTGGTTGTAATGTAAATTGCAGCAATCACTATGGAAAATGGTATGGATGTTCCTCACAAAATTAAAAATAGAACTTTTGATCCAGTAATCCTATTTCAATGTACTTATCCTAAGACAATGGAAACACTAATTTGAAAAGACATATGAACCCCCACATTCATTATAGCTATTTACTATATTATTTAAAACAGCCAAGATAAGGGAAAATCCTGTGCCTATCAACAGATGAATGCATAAAGAAATATCATTATAAATAAATATAACAGAATGCTATTCACCCATAAGAAAAATGAAATCTTGCCATTTGTAACACCATGCATGAACCTTGAGGGCATTATGTTAAGCAAAATCAGAGAAAGACAAATACCGTAATGGTCTCTCTTATTTGTGAGATCTCTAAAACAAAATAAAACAAAATTCAGAGATACAGAAAACATATTGCTGGTTTCCAGAGGTAGAGGTTTTGGAGGGGTAGGAAAAATGGGAAAAAAGAGTAAAGAGATTAAAAGAAGTAAGGGATCCCATATGGGATCAAGAACATGTACATAAATGTGGGGACTGAAAATGGAAGAATGTACCCTCACGAGTGCAAACCTCAGCAAAGATTTCAGTTCTTTTGAATATATGGAATTAGGTTACAGGCCTGGAACATAGAAAAAATTTTAGTTGTATTTCATTCTTTTACAACAAAGGTCCTGGTAACATTTTCAATTTAAACTTAAGACTATAAAATTATTATTCTAGTTTATTAATTTTTACATCGGTATTTCTTGCTTTTAATTTACTGAAAATCTCAGTTCTTGCGTCAAAAACCTCAGTTCTTGACATATTCAGCATGCAAAGCAGAATTACTCATTTGATTTATGACATAATATACAAGCAATAGCCTCAGAATAACAATTTAAAAAGCAATACAAAAATATGGTCACTAAAAACAGTAATTCTGGTTCACTAGCAATATATATAGTCCATGGGGTCACAAAGAGTCGGACACAACTGAGTGACTGAGTTGAGAGATATATGCTCAAAGTATAATCTTTACAAGTTCTCTTAAATAGTTTTTCTTTGTGAGGCAAAGTTTATTTTTTATATTTCAAAAGGCAAGAAATAACAAGTGTTGGCAAGGATATGCACTGTTGGTTGTAATGTAAATTGCAGCAATCACTATGGAAAATGGTATGGATGTTCCTCACAAAATTAAAAATAGAACTTTTGATCCAGTAATCCTATTTCAATGTACTTATCCTAAGACAATGGAAACACTAATTTGAAAAGACATATGAACCCCCACATTCATTATAGCTATTTACTATATTATTTAAAACAGCCAAGATAAGGGAAAATCCTGTGCCTATCAACAGATGAATGCATAAAGAAATATCATTATAAATAAATATAACAGAATGCTATTCACCCATAAGAAAAATGAAATCTTGCCATTTGTAACACCATGCATGAACCTTGAGGGCATTATGTTAAGCAAAATCAGAGAAAGACAAATACCGTAATGGTCTCTCTTATTTGTGAGATCTCTAAAACAAAATAAAACAAAAATTCAGAGATACAGAAAACATATTGCTGGTTTCCAGAGGTAGAGGTTTTGGAGGGGTAGGAAAAATGGGAAAAAAGAGTAAAGAGATTAAAAGAAGTAAGGGATCCCATATGGGATCAAGAACATGTACATAAATGTGGGGACTGAAAATGGAAGAATGTACCCTCACGAGTGCAAACCTCAGCAAAGATTTCAGTTCTTTTGAATATATGGAATTAGGTTACAGGCCTGGAACATAGAAAAAAAATTTTAGTTGTATTTCATTCTTTTACAACAAAGGTCCTGGTAACATTTTCAATTTAAACTTAAGACTATAAAATTATTATTCTAGTTTATTAATTTTTACATCGGTATTTCTTGCTTTTAATTTACTGAAAATCTCAGTTCTTGCGTCAAAAACCTCAGTTCTTGACATATTCAGCATGCAAAGCAGAATTACTCATTTGATTTATGACATAATATACAAGCAATAGCCTCAGAATAACAATTTAAAAAGCAATACAAAAATATGGTCACTAAAAACAGTAATTCTGGTTCACTAGCAATATATATAGTCCATGGGGTCACAAAGAGTCGGACACAACTGAGTGACTGAGTTGAGAGATATATGCTCAAAGTATAATATTTACAAGTTATCTTAAATAGTTTTTCTTTGTGAGGCTATATCTTTAACTTGATTTAAAAAATCAAGTCTTTTCGTTATGTTTCATTTCAATTTTTATGGACATCATTTAACTAGACAAGCAATTCTGATAAACCAAAGATCAATGCATCACAAAAGCAACATCTAAATCTACACAGTTCAATATAGTAGCCGTTAGCAAACCACAAGCAGATAATTAATCTTAAAATAATTAAAACTAAATAAAATTTAAGTCACACCAGCTATATTTCAAGATGCCACATTTTCAATGCAGAATCTTCTGTTGTATAGCAATTGTCTAAATGATACTCTTCCCTCAGACACTGAAATCCTGCTTAGTAAGGCAGCCTGCTTCATCTCAAATAACTACAGCTGTTAAAATTTTTAGAGCATAAGTAGGCAGCTTTAGAGCAGATACTACCTTAATAAGTTTTCTAGAGGAAGGTAGGTGGGCAAGAAGTCATCTGGGTTAGCAGTTATCTCCTTGAAGATAAAATAACTATTATCATGCTATCGTGGTTTCTTTACAGAGTACATTACCAAAGTGTTGGAAATATCATTAAAATCACTTGGAGATTATTTAAAATGGAGCTGAGTTATTCATAAACTATTCACTTAAAAACTTGAACTACTGGGCTTCCCTGGTGGTCCAGTAAAGAGTTCACCTTGCAGTGCAAGGGGCACCGGTTCAATCCCTGGCCTGGAAAGATCCTACATGCCATGGAGCAGCTGGACTGGTGTGTCCAATTACAAGCCAGCCTCTGGAATGCATGCACCCAGAGCCGGTGCTCTGCAACAAGAGAGGACACTGCGATGGGAGGCCCACACAAGTCAAAGAATAAAGATGGATGAAAATAAATAAATAAATAAAACAGTAAAGGAGATCAAAATTTGAAAACAAAAAAACAAAAAACAACTTGAACTACTGACTTAGAAGTTAAATTCAAATAACTCTCTTGTTACATCTTGTATGACTTCCTTTTTTTTTTTAAACAGTATTTTTATTTTTATTTATTTATCTTTTGGAGGGTGGGTTGGGGAGGGAGGGGGGATGGGCGGACCACTTCCACTGGTCTTTCATTTATCTATTTTCATCCGTCTTTGTTCTTTGGCTCCTGTGGGCCTCCCATCGCGGTGGCCACTGTCGTCGCAGAGCACCGGCTCCGGGCACATGCGCTCCAGAGCTCCGGCTCGGCAATTGGACACATCGGTCCAGCCGCTCCGCAGCACCTGGGATCTTCCCAGGCCAGGGCTCAAATTGGCGCCCCTTGCACTGCAAGGCGGTGCCCTTACCCACTGGACCACCAGGGGAAGCCCCCCTTGTATAACTTCTTAAATGTCTCCATTAAAATATCCCTAACACAATTCACAAGAGTATTGTTCTATCTTCAACACTGTAGGTCCTGTTATCATTAGCAGAAGAGGACATAAACATATACCTACTCAAAGCTCTCAATGAGTTTAGCTGGAAAGACAGAATTTAACAGGAAAAAAAAAAAAAGTGTCTTCATAGAACAGGCGCAGAGAAAGATTTTTTGTCTAGGTTTTCCCTTGCCACTCCACGGATGTTGATGACACCCTGTACAGGTAGCGTCTTTCAAGAGTTGGAAAAGATGCTAAAAACTTGGTGAACCACTACTCTTGAACTTATATCAGAATTTCAGAAGAACCCACTACTCTAGTGAGAGAATGAAAGGTAAATAATACACAGAAAACATTGGCTACCAATCCTAAAACTCAAGTCACTTCTATTTACTGAATTCTTTAGTCCCAGCTGCAGGCATATTTTTTAAAACTGTGGGTCATAACCCATCTAGAGGGTTGTGAAATCCACATAAAGGGTTATAAAAAAATGAAACACTCTTGGGCCATTGTCAAAGAAGCTTGAAAAACTCATTTGTTGGGCTTCCCAGTAAAGTATGGTTTTTACAGGCAAGCACAGAAGATTTCACAATCCTTAATCATACTAGTTGCTTAGTTCCCCTATGGAAATGATTATCATTATGTGTGTGTGTGTGTGTGTGTGTGTGTGTGTACACACATATATACATACACACAACCTGGTGTATTTCTGTGTATGATATTACACGAGCAGAATCCATGCTTTTTGTAAACAGCCCATTAAAACCCATGAGAGTGGTTATACAATATTCTTAGAATTCCTTTAGGACCTAAGGACCTATGTTCTTACTTTTCTAGTCGATGACAAAGAAATATGGGACATTATGTTAGCTGGGCCCCTAGGATGCCACCTAAATATTAGTCTTCTGCTCTGCATACTCAGCTAATTAAGGATAGATCAAAGTTCTTTTACCTAGATGCTATAACTGACATCAGTTATATAAAGTTCAAACATTTATGAAACCATCCTATGTTCAAACTTTCAGACAGCACTTATTAAACCAGGAAGGATGTCAGGTGTTTGGTATATAACAAAGAAGTCAATTAGGTTAGGTAGTCTGTCTCAAGGTTTTATATTCTTGATAGGTTGAAGTAATGGCAGAAATCTAATCAAAGCTAAGTTAAAAGATTCTTACTTGCAAGAAATTGGGCTATGTGACTGTCACGGTAATATAGAGTATTCAAAGATGGTATAGACTTAGGAACTGGAGTGGTCTTTTGAGGGGCCACACATGTAGATGAGCAAACAGTCAAGTGGGAAAATAAGCTAAATGTGCAGTGGAAAGATATCCCATGTGTTCTTTTTTTTTTTTAATATCTTTTGTTTTATTTATATATTTTGCTGAATTGGGTCATAGTTGCAGCATGTGAACTGTTAGTTGTGGCATGTGGGATCTAGTTCCCTGACCAGGGATTGAACCCAGGCCCCTTGCCTTGGGAGACAGAGTCTTAGCCACTGGACCACCAGGGAAGCCCCCCTTGTATTCTTTTTTTGGGAGGGGAGGGGGGTGGGGGGCGGGTGGGCCACATCTATTGGTCTTTCATTTATTCATTTTCATCCATCTTTGTTCTTTGGCCCATGTGGGCCTCCCATCACAGTGGTTTCTATTGTCTCAGAGCACCAGCTCTGGGTGCACGCGCTCCAGAGCTCCGGCTTGTTAATTGGACACATCGGTCCAGCTGCTCCATGGCACGTGGGATCTTCCCAGGCCAGGGATCGAACCGGCGCCCCTTGCACTGCAAGGTGGTGTCCTTACCCACTGGACCACCAGGGGAGCCCCCCCTCCCCACCACCATGTATTCTTTATTAATGATTAGGTAAATCTATATTAAAAGCTACAGATTTTCTCATATTCAGGGAAATATAAAAACACTTAGTATGAAAAAGTAAAATGCTTCTCAAAATAAATTGCCATCCTAGAACCCATTTCTAACTACAGGTTTACAGTTGTTTTACTATATTTAGGATGTGCCATGTGCTCAGTCAAGTCTGACTCCTTGTGACACCATGAACTGTAGCCTGCCAGGCTCCTCTGTTCATGAGATTTCCCAGGCAAGAATACTGCAGTGGCTTGCCATTTCTTTCTTCAAGAATCTTCCCAACCCAGGGATCAAACCCACATCTCCTGTGTCTCCTGCACTGAGGGTGGATTCTTTACCCACTGAGTCATCGGCGAAGCCCATATACAGGATATTTATATACTGTTAATTATTCTTTAGGGGTTACATTTATGCTTCGTATATAATTGTAAATTTCAGTATCTAGAGACCACATGGTAGTATCTCAAATTGCAGTAAAGTAGGAGAAAGAGACGAGTATCCAAAAGTATATGCAAATTTTAATCAAATAATAAAAATTAATATTATTGAAGTTAAAAACAATGAAAAATTCGAGAATTCTAGCAGAATTTCGAGGCAAAATTATTTTAAGTGAAGAATTCATTCTCTGTCTCTTTTAGCTGGTCTACTGCTAATTCATGTAACAACTACTACTGATCATCTACCACAGAATTATATTATGGTAGAGTTGCCAGAATATGAAAATGAGTGAGTCATAATCTTTCCCTTCTAAAAGTTCATCATCTAATAATTTTCATTTTAAGATTTTCATTTAACACTATTCTCACCATAATTTATTCCAAATCTAAATGACTACAAATTTTTAAAAATCTAGTAAGTAGGAATATAGGTGCTAACTTCACTAAATTCAGATAATACGTTAAAAATACAGAAGAAAAAATTTAAATCTACCACACACCATATAAAATGTCTAAGTCTTCATGGCACGTGGGATCTTCCCAGGCCAGGGATCGAACCGGCGCCCCTTGCACTGCAAGGTGGTGTCCTTACCCACTGGACCACCAGGGGAGCCCCCCCTCCCCACCACCATGTATTCTTTATTAATGATTAGGTAAATCTATATTAAAAGCTACAGATTTTCTCATATTCAGGGAAATATAAAAACACTTAGTATGAAAAAGTAAAATGCTTCTCAAAATAAATTGCCATCCTAGAACCCATTTCTAACTACAGGTTTACAGTTGTTTTACTATATTTAGGATGTGCCATGTGCTCAGTCAAGTCTGACTCCTTGTGACACCATGAACTGTAGCCTGCCAGGCTCCTCTGTTCATGAGATTTCCCAGGCAAGAATACTGCAGTGGCTTGCCATTTCTTTCTTCAAGAATCTTCCCAACCCAGGGATCAAACCCACATCTCCTGTGTCTCCTGCACTGAGGGTGGATTCTTTACCCACTGAGTCATCGGCGAAGCCCATATACAGGATATTTATATACTGTTAATTATTCTTTAGGGGTTACATTTATGCTTCGTATATAATTGTAAATTTCAGTATCTAGAGACCACATGGTAGTATCTCAAATTGCAGTAAAGTAGGAGAAAGAGAGTATCCAAAAGTATATGCAAATTTTAATCAAATAATAAAAATTAATATTATTGAAGTTAAAAACAATGAAAAATTCGAGAATTCTAGCAGAATTTCGAGGCAAAATTATTTTAAGTGAAGAATTCATTCTCTGTCTCTTTTAGCTGGTCTACTGCTAATTCATGTAACAACTACTACTGATCATCTACCACAGAATTATATTATGGTAGAGTTGCCAGAATATGAAAATGAGTGAGTCATAATCTTTCCCTTCTAAAAGTTCATCATCTAATAATTTTCATTTTAAGATTTTCATTTAACACTATTCTCACCATAATTTATTCCAAATCTAAATGACTACAAATTTTTAAAAATCTAGTAAGTAGGAATATAGGTGCTAACTTCACTAAATTCAGATAATACGTTAAAAATACAGAAGAAAAAATTTAAATCTACCACACACCATATAAAATGTCTAAGTCTTCAAAATTCATTAGACACTAGGGCATGTGTTGTTGTTGCTGTTTTCTCCTAACCTTAAGCTAGCAAAAGACTTTTGTCTAATTCCTCTTTATCTTTATGATCAGATGAACAAATAAGTAGTAAGAAAGAGCCAGGGTGTTATGAGTGCTGGGCAGGAAGGGAGTGGGGAGTTTACAATTTTGGAGATATGACATCACTGATAGACTAGATAATCAGGAAGAAATAATAAAGACAATTGTCTTTAAGTAGTTCTTATATGATGAAAGTTCTCCTGAAAGAAAAATGATACCCTTCATCTACATACAGGAAGTAGGAGATCCATACCCCATTCAGAGTTCCCTGTGCTTCACTCATGCTTACTCTACACAGACTGCATAATGTTCCACCAGACAGGATTTCTTGTTATTTGAGGTCATCCTGGTACTCAACAGTGTATGACTCCACTCCTGTGGTCAAGTCTGTCTGAACCAGACATGATCCAAACAGATAATGGCTGACTGGAAATCTATGTGTTAGATGCCTCCGAAAGATGTTATGATATAATCAGACTCTCCCTGGCACGTGTCTAAACTAACAGAAGGAAGGGAAATGTTGAGTGGGAGATCATAAAGGCTGTGAGCCTGAAGATATACAAGCTCAACAAACATGCACTGGAAACAATGTTGAAAGAACAGATGTACAGATAGTCCCGGAAAGAAAGGAGAGAAGAGTATGGCCAATCTCAAGTACTTTCCCTTAGACTGTCTTTTTGATTTTTCTATATTCCTTGAGATTTCTCTGTAGTCTTCTAAACACTTATCCTTTAAATTGAGTTTTAGTGGGCTACTGTTATATGCAACTGAGACAGGTAAAAAACTTCCTCACAAATGTTGTGCTGTCTTCTTTGCCCATCATTACTCACATTATTTATATGTTCTGTCTTCTCTTCCAACAATTTGAATACTACCATTCCTTCAAAGCACACCATTTTAAGATTTTCATTTAACACTATTCTCACCATAATTTATTCCAAATCTAAATGACTACAAATTTTTAAAAATCTAGTAAGTAGGAATATAGGTGCTAACTTCACTAAATTCAGATAATACGTTAAAAATACAGAAGAAAAAATTTAAATCTACCACACACCATATAAAATGTCTAAGTCTTCAAAATTCATTAGACACTAGGGCATGTGTTGTTGTTGCTGTTTTCTCCTAACCTTAAGCTAGCAAAAGACTTTTGTCTAATTCCTCTTTATCTTTATGATCAGATGAACAAATAAGTAGTAAGAAAGAGCCAGGGTGTTATGAGTGCTGGGCAGGAAGGGAGTGGGGAGTTTACAATTTTGGAGATATGACATCACTGATAGACTAGATAATCAGGAAGAAATAATAAAGACAATTGTCTTTAAGTAGTTCTTATATGATGAAAGTTCTCCTGAAAGAAAAATGATACCCTTCATCTACATACAGGAAGTAGGAGATCCATACCCCATTCAGAGTTCCCTGTGCTTCACTCATGCTTACTCTACACAGACTGCATAATGTTCCACCAGACAGGATTTCTTGTTATTTGAGGTCATCCTGGTACTCAACAGTGTATGACTCCACTCCTGTGGTCAAGTCTGTCTGAACCAGACATGATCCAAACAGATAATGGCTGACTGGAAATCTATGTGTTAGATGCCTCCGAAAGATGTTATGATATAATCAGACTCTCCCTGGCACGTGTCTAAACTAACAGAAGGAAGGGAAATGTTGAGTGGGAGATCATAAAGGCTGTGAGCCTGAAGATATACAAGCTCAACAAACATGCACTGGAAACAATGTTGAAAGAACAGATGTACAGATAGTCCCGGAAAGAAAGGAGAGAAGAGTATGGCCAATCTCAAGTACTTTCCCTTAGACTGTCTTTTTGATTTTTCTATATTCCTTGAGATTTCTCTGTAGTCTTCTAAACACTTATCCTTTAAATTGAGTTTTAGTGGGCTACTGTTATATGCAACTGAGACAGGTAAAAAACTTCCTCACAAATGTTGTGCTGTCTTCTTTGCTCATCATTACTCACATTATTTATATGTTCTGTCTTCTCTTCCAACAATTTGAATACTACCATTCCTTCAAATATAGGTCCAAGAATCACTTTATCCATAAAGCTGTATAAAGCTGTATCTGACTAATCTTAGGCTATAACTTCTCATCTTTGAACTGTAGAGCACTTTAGCTTCTACCCAAGGAAACTGCTAATTACACAGACTTTTTACTGCTCTCTATTTGCTTTATGAATTCACTATATTAATCAACACATAGTCAGTATGTCTGCTGAGTCTTGGTTTCTGAATCAGTAAAACAGATTAATTACACTTACTTCAAAGAGCTACTGTAAAGAGAATGCAGAGCACACTTCCTGCTAGGTATCTTGTTCTTAAGTGTTTGGCTAAAATTCAGAAGCAAATATCTTTATTTTCTTCAAACTAAATATACAGGAATGGGAGAACAGCTCATTCAAAGTCAATACTATTTCTTAAATTCAATGTGAGCAAAAATAAGTTTCAAATGTCAAGAGCATTTTCATTTTCAAGCAGATTTCTTTCACAGGTAAATCTGAATAGATGGTCAAGAAGTATATTAGAGTATTCCCTGTCAATCAGCCTCTCAAAAGAATGTTATCATTACTTTAGCTTTAGATAATACTATAAAGATTTTTTAGATAACAGTGACATTTCCAGTTTAGTTTCTGGATAAGCAAAATAATAAAACTGCTTTTTCCTAAGAAAATATATAATTAAAAATTTTTTTCAATAATGAGAAAATTTTGTAGACTGTTTTCTCCTTTATGATTCTGAAGATCTCTTAAAATTCACAAATCATTTCAATAATTCCTACACCATTCTCTTAGCAATAAAACTTAGCCAAGTTAGGCACTAACATCATTCCAAATATGCCTCTTTCTTTTTCCTCTAATTTTTATCATTTTCTTAACTGCATACAATTTGTCCACTTCTTACTACACTGACGGGCCAAGATATTAATATAATAATACCCCTAACTTGTCATTCAGAAGATTCAAACTCTTTACAACACTGTTCAGAGAGAATTTAACTGCTTACTTTCATAATATAAGGCTCTAAGTATACCTCCTTGGCTTCCTAGGTGCCTCAGTGGTAAAGAATCCACCTGCCAAGCAGGAGATGTGGGATTGAGCCCTGGGTCGGGAAGATCCCCTGGAAAAGAAAATGGCAACCCACCCAAGTATTCCTGCCTGGGAAATCCCGTCGAGAGAAGAGCCTAGCAGGTTCCAGGCCATGGGGTCTCAAAGAATCAGACAAGACTGAGTAACTAACACACATACACACACACACACCTCATTGATTACTAAAATAAATGTAGTACAATGATAGAACCATACATACCTATTGAAACTACAAAACTGTCTGCACTTTAAATGCTCATCTGAATATTCCACTTCAAACGTTCAGAAGTCAAGAATATTTACAAGTTACCAGATGACCAAGCAATTCTTCTCCTAGTCATATATACCAGAGAAATTAAAACATTATGTCCACACAAAAAACCTGTACACAAATGTGGAAATAATCCAAATGACTATAAAATGATAAATAAAATATGGTATATATACACAATGAAATATTAGTCAGCAACAAAAAGAATGAAGTTATCGGTAAGTGCTAAAACATGGAAGCAGCTTAAAAGTGTTATACTACGAGAGAGAAGCCAATCATAAAGGACCACATATTTTGTGATTTCATTGATATGGAATATCTCAAAAGGTTAAGTCCATAAAGACAGAAAGATTAGTAGTTGCCTTGGGCCATGAGAATGTTGAGGAAAAATGGGAGGTGACTGTTACTGGGGTACTGGGTTTCTTTTGGGGGATGACGAAAATGACTTATTATATGCAACCATTACCATGGTTGATAACCTTGTGAATACACTAAAACCAGAATTACATATTTTAAATAGGTGAATTCTATGATACGAGAATTATATGGTCATAAAGTTGCCACATTAAAAAATTTGCATCTCATGTTGATAAAAATACTCTTTGACTTGATACATTCTTTACTGAAATTTTAAAATTAGTCTTCTCAATTCTGGCCTTTGTATTCAAGACTAATTGTAGAATGTCCCTAGTATAACCTTTTGTTTCACAATCAAACTCAGGCACTCATACATTTAGTCAACTTTGCATCTCTCCCTCTTTTCGCTCTAGTTCACTTCTTGGCCTCCTTCCCTCCCTCCCCTTCTCTATAGATGTATAGCTATAGATACAGAAATAATTTTTTAACTAGCTAAGGTTACACTCATTCAGTTTGGGAACCAACAGGCCTATTCAACATGTAAATTCCTAAGAACTTACTAGACTTGTTCTACAACTTCATTCCAAGAGTCACATGATAAAGATTTTTATAAGAGAGGGATTTAACAGAGATAACTAAGCCTGAGATTCTAAACCACAAATTATATTTACTCTCTTCTGCTGATTGATTCCTAAATATTTTCTCTCTATTCCCATCATCACTTTAGTATAATCCTAAATCAGTTCTTACTGGAAATACTGCAAAAGTCTTCCAAGAGGTTCCCCTGCTTTTCCAATTCTCCACACAGACACAGTAATCCTATTTATTTTAATCATAATAATCTTTTTAATATAAAAATCTGATCCTGCCACTCTCCTGCTTACACATCTTTCATTATCTCTATCACAAATATATGATGAAATCCCAGATCCTCTGTTTGGCATATAAAGCTGTTCTTAATAAGGCCTGTGATTTTACCTTTGATCTCACTCTCTTCTCACACACCAAGTATTAATACTTAATACTTCTAAATACTAAACTTCTCCCACCATTTCCCCAAATACTCTCTGGTTTCCCATGTATCCATGCCATGTATTTGGTACACGGTGTTCACTTCCCTCAAATGATCTTCCTTTATTCCCTATTACACTCCTACACATATTCTAGGCTTTATCTTCTATATTACCTATTCTAGGGAACCATTTTAATTCACTGAGTAAGTCTTAGGCACTCCTTATGGTAGCTCTCATATATTCCCTAATCCAAGCACTTGTAACACTATTGTACAGCAATATTCTATTTTGATATATGACTTCCTACTGCACTGTCATCTTTACAGCCTTAAATGGCTATTTCATGCTGATGTTTAGCAGTAAACAACAAAACTCTGTAAGGTTTTTACCCTTGGATTAAAAATTAAAAAAAAACCTAGAATGTAAGATCTTAATAAAAGGATTTGAATGAAAATGTATAATAATCATTAAAATTTATATGTTAACCTATCAAAATCTTAAGAAACTCGCTCTAGTTCACTTCTTGGCCTCCTTCCTCCCTCCCCTTCTCTATAGATGTATAGCTATAGATACAGAAATAATTTTTTAACTAGCTAAGGTTACACTCATTCAGTTTGGGAACCAACAGGCCTATTCAACATGTAAATTCCTAAGAACTTACTAGACTTGTTCTACAACTTCATTCCAAGAGTCACATGATAAAGATTTTTATAAGAGAGGGATTTAACAGAGATAACTAAGCCTGAGATTCTAAACCACAAATTATATTTACTCTCTTCTGCTGATTGATTCCTAAATATTTTCTCTCTATTCCCATCATCACTTTAGTATAATCCTAAATCAGTTCTTACTGGAAATACTGCAAAAGTCTTCCAAGAGGTTCCCCTGCTTTTCCAATTCTCCACACAGACACAGTAATCCTATTTATTTTAATCATAATAATCTTTTTAATATAAAAATCTGATCCTGCCACTCTCCTGCTTACACATCTTTCATTATCTCTATCACAAATATATGATGAAATCCCAGATCCTCTGTTTGGCATATAAAGCTGTTCTTAATAAGGCCTGTGATTTTACCTTTGATCTCACTCTCTTCTCACACACCAAGTATTAATACTTAATACTTCTAAATACTAAACTTCTCCCACCATTTCCCCAAATACTCTCTGGTTTCCCATGTATCCATGCCATGTATTTGGTACACGGTGTTCACTTCCCTCAAATGATCTTCCTTTATTCCCTATTACACTCCTACACATATTCTAGGCTTTATCTTCTATATTACCTATTCTAGGGAACCATTTTAATTCACTGAGTAAGTCTTAGGCACTCCTTATGGTAGCTCTCATATATTCCCTAATCCAAGCACTTGTAACACTATTGTACAGCAATATTCTATTTTGATATATGACTTCCTACTGCACTGTCATCTTTACAGCCTTAAATGGCTATTTCATGCTGATGTTTAGCAGTAAACAACAAAACTCTGTAAGGTTTTTACCCTTGGATTAAAAAAATTAAAAAAAAAAAAAACCTAGAATGTAAGATCTTAATAAAAGGATTTGAATGAAAATGTATAATAATCATTAAAATTTATATGTAACTTCAAAATTTACCCAGAAAGTATGCACACATATTCTTATTTTTACCTTAAGGAAAAATCTTGAAATAGGGAGATCTGGCATTATTATTTCAATTTTACAAATGAGGAATTCTCTGTTAAAATCTAATGTCAATTGCCAGTCAGTTCAAAAAACTGAGAAACTTAAGATTTAGAAAAGTCTTCCCTTACTACTTATAAACTATTTATGTAAGAATAACTTTAAAATAAGTTTTCTTCAATATGCTTGTCAATAACTACATAAACTGTTTATTTCAGTTTCTGAAATATAAAAATGTTAACCAACAAACTCAGTACATTTCCTTTAATCTATCACTCCAAAATCAACAATATTACAGACCTGTAAAAGGAACAGAAGTATAATTGTTAATCATGACCTCAATTTTGGACCCATTTTCCTGTTTTTATATGATAATATTCTAACAAATCAACTTTTCATACTTCCTCATTTCTCTGATTTGATGGTTATGTCTTCTAATCTTTAAATTCTCTATTCCCTTAGTTTTTGATCCCTTTAAATTCTTTACTCTTGGTAGCTCAATAATGCCACAATAAAAACAATAAAATATTTTACCCAATTAATTTTCAGTAGGTTATTCAAAGTTTTTAAGCCTACCATAACTCTGTACCAATAGACTGTTGTGATTGAGTTTTAACCAAGTGGAAAATTACTTCCTAAAACTATTTCCCTAAATTTAACCTTTGTTCCTAATTTAGACATCCTATAATCTTGTTCTGAATTCCTACTTAGATAAGAAAAGACTCACTAAAGTCAAATCAATATTAAGGAATTTGCCCCAGAGTTTTTTTTTTGTTTTTTTTTAAAGATTTATTTATTTATTTATTTTGGGCTGGGGTTCGGTTGGGGAGGGAGGGGAAGCGGGCGGGCCACTTCTATTGGTCTTTCATTTCTCTATTTTCATCCGTCTTTGTTCTTTGAAGCAGTAAACAACAAAACTCTGTAAGGTTTTTACCCTTGGATTAAAAATTAAAAAAGAAAACCTAGAATGTAAGATCTTAATAAAAGGATTTGAATGAAAATGTATAATAATCATTAAAATTTATATGTAACTTCAAAATTTACCCAGAAAGTATGCACACATATTCTTATTTTTACCTTAAGGAAAAATCTTGAAATAGGGAGATCTGGCATTATTATTTCAATTTTACAAATGAGGAATTCTCTGTTAAAATCTAATGTCAATTGCCAGTCAGTTCAAAAAACTGAGAAACTTAAGATTTAGAAAAGTCTTCCCTTACTACTTATAAACTATTTATGTAAGAATAACTTTAAAATAAGTTTTCTTCAATATGCTTGTCAATAACTACATAAACTGTTTATTTCAGTTTCTGAAATATAAAAATGTTAACCAACAAACTCAGTACATTTCCTTTAATCTATCACTCCAAAATCAACAATATTACAGACCTGTAAAAGGAACAGAAGTATAATTGTTAATCATGACCTCAATTTTGGACCCATTTTCCTGTTTTTATATGATAATATTCTAACAAATCAACTTTTCATACTTCCTCATTTCTCTGATTTGATGGTTATGTCTTCTAATCTTTAAATTCTCTATTCCCTTAGTTTTTGATCCCTTTAAATTCTTTACTCTTGGTAGCTCAATAATGCCACAATAAAAACAATAAAATATTTTACCCAATTAATTTTCAGTAGGTTATTCAAAGTTTTTAAGCCTACCATAACTCTGTACCAATAGACTGTTGTGATTGAGTTTTAACCAAGTGGAAAATTACTTCCTAAAACTATTTCCCTAAATTTAACCTTTGTTCCTAATTTAGACATCCTATAATCTTGTTCTGAATTCCTACTTAGATAAGAAAAGACTCACTAAAGTCAAATCAATATTAAGGAATTTGCCCCAGAGTTTTTTTTTTGTTTTTTTTTGTTTTTTTTTAAAGATTTATTTATTTATTTATTTTGGGCTGGGGTTCGGTTGGGGAGGGAGGGGAAGCGGGCGGGCCACTTCTATTGGTCTTTCATTTCTCTATTTTCATCCGTCTTTGTTCTTTGGCTCCTGTGGGCCTCCTATCGCGGTGGAGTCTGCCGTTGCAGAGCACCGGCTCTGGGCGCATGCGCTCCAGAGCTCCAGCTCGGTAATTGGACACATCGGTCCAGCCGCTCCGCGGCACGTGGGATCTTCCCAGGCCAGGGATGGAACCGGCGCCCCTTGCACTGCAAGGCGGTGTCCTTACCCACTGGACCACCAGGGGAAGCCCTGCCCCAGAGTTTTTAACAAAGAAAATAAAATTATTTCATGAGCCATCTTGTGTCAATTGTCTCAAAATTGCTGGCTATTTCAAACTCCCTATGCAACAAATACTCATATGTACACTTTATGATGAGAATTTACCTCTTTTATATATTAACCAATATTCTTATCAGGATGACCAATTACATTTGCTATTACTATTTCCATATTGAGTCCAGAAATGTAACTCATTATTATATATGCCCTTGTGATGTTACATATCTCTCTTAGGGAAATTTATAATTAGGTTAAAAGTTTCCCTATCTCAACAATATTTCTCATTCCCTAGGTCATATGATTTTATCAAGTCTGTGAAATAGTATCTTTTGGCTTACTGGTTTCTTATGGATCTATGAAAACAATATGTAGATATTCTCCTAACTCACACTGAATTCTAGAATTTATACTTTGAAGAGTCATTTTTTAAAAGGTCCACTAAAGGGCTTCCCCTGGTGGTCCAGTGGGTAAGGACACCACCTTGCAGTGCAAGGGGCGCCGGTTCGATCCCTGGCCTGGGAAGATCCCATGTGCCGCGGAGCGGCTGGACCGATGTGTCCAATTACCGAGCCGGAGCTCTGGAGTGCATGCGCCTAGAGCCGGTGCTCTGTGACAACAGACGCCACCGCGATGGGAGGCCCACAGGAGCCAAGAACAAAGACGGATGAAAATAGACAAATGAAAGACCAACAGAAGTGGCCCACCCGATCCCCTCCCTCCCCAAAATAAATAAATAAATAAATCTCAAAAAAAAAAAAAAAAAAAAAAACCTACACAGATGGAAAGATATACCATCTGCATGGACTGCAAAAAAAAAAAAAAAAAAAAAAAAGTCCACTAAAATACCTCTAGTCTTTTGCTTCAGACTTATTAAATATAAAATGATAGCCTATATGAAGTAAATAAATAAAAATGACTAAACAGCATACACTGGGAATATTTTCCAGTTAGATACAATTAAGGATGGCTTTACCTTATAATGCAAAAAAGAAAAGGCAACTTGGGCAGAAATAAACTATATTAATTACTCATAGAAATATCTGTACCTATTTATAACAGATGCCTAGGGTTTGAAAAATAGAAATTTGGTGACCATGTTTTATAAAATATTGTAATAATATTGGGATAACATACAACTGGAAGGTTTAATCAACTTATTAAAATTTACTTTAAGAGGTAGCTCTTTATATAATATATACACATTTTCTCATGCATAATACATGACTTTCTATTTCTCTTCTCTCCTTGTTCTGTTTAAGAAAAGTATACGGTATTTGCTGAAGCCACTATTCATTCAGCCTTATATTTTATATAACACATGTCTATAGTATAATAAAAATTAGTGCTTGATATGACTGATCTGGGAACATACATGTCTGTGAACAACAAAACTCTGTAAAAATACTAAAAAAAAATTTTTTTTAAATTAATGCTTGAGGGCTTCCCTAGTGGTCCAGTGGGTAGAGTCCGCCTTGCAGTGCAAGTGGCACCAGTTCAATCCCTGGCCCAGTAAGATCCCACGTGCCACAGAGCAGCTGGACTGGTGTGTCCAATTGTGAACCAATGCTCTGGAGCACATGCACTCAGAGCTGGTGCTCTTCAACGAGAGAGGCCAACGCAATGGTAGGCCCACACAGGCCAAAGAATAAAGATGGATGAAAATGAATAAAAAAAAAATTAACCATAAAAGAGGCCAAAATTAAAAAAAAAAAAATTAATGCTTGATAATAAGGCACTTGCTATGGAAAGCAGTTTGACAGTTCCTCAAAAAGATAATCAAAATATTACCACATGACCTAGCAATTCTTCTCCAAGCACATATATACCAAAAAAAAAAAAAAAAAAAAATTAGAGACTTAAGCATCAAAAGATAAACAAACAACACAAATATGTATATTATCTATATATTTTTTACATGTATAATGAGACTGAGTCCTAAAGAGCAATGGAATCATGACATATGCTATAACATGGATGAACCTTGAAAACACTATAGTGAGTGAAAAAACCCTGACATAAAAGGACAAATATTGGGCTTCCCTGGTGGTCCAGTGGGTAAAGAGGCCACCTTTCAGTGCAAGGGGCACCGGTTCGATCCCCGGCCCAGGAAGATCCCACGTGCCGCGAAGCGGCTGAGCTGTTGTGTCCAATTACTACCCAGCACTCTGGAATGCATGCGCCCAGAGCTGGTGCTCTGTAACAAGGGAGGCCACTGCGATGGGAGGCCCACACAGGCTGAAGAATAAAGGTGGATGAAAATAAATAAAAACAATAAAAGAGGCCAAAATTAAAAAAAAAAAAATTAATGCTTGATAATAAGGCACTTGCTATGGAAAGCAGTTTGACAGTTCCTCAAAAAGATAATCAAAATATTACCACATGACCTAGCAATTCTTCTCCAAGCACATATATACCAAAAAAAAAAAAAAAAAAAAATTAGAGACTTAAGCATCAAAAGATAAACAAACAACACAAATATGTATATTATCTATATATTTTTTACATGTATAATGAGACTGAGTCCTAAAGAGCAATGGAATCATGACATATGCTATAACATGGATGAACCTTGAAAACACTATAGTGAGTGAAAAAACCCTGACATAAAAGGACAAATATTGGGCTTCCCTGGTGGTCCAGTGGGTAAAGAGGCCACCTTTCAGTGCAAGGGGCACCGGTTCGATCCCCGGCCCAGGAAGATCCCACGTGCCGCGAAGCGGCTGAGCTGTTGTGTCCAATTACTACCCAGCACTCTGGAATGCATGCGCCCAGAGCTGGTGCTCTGTAACAAGGGAGGCCACTGCGATGGGAGGCCCACACAGGCTGAAGAATAAAGGTGGATGAAAATAAATACAAAACCAATTTAAAAAAAAAATAAAAAGGACAAATATTATATGACTTCACTTACAGGAAATGTCTATAATAGGCAAATCATCTAAACAGAAAGTAGATTCAAGTTTCCCACAGGGAGCAAGTCGGGAGAAATGGAGTTAGTGCTTAACAGCTACAGTTTCTATTTACTGTGATGTAAAAGTGTTAGAATAGACAGTGGTGATGTTTGCACAATGTTTTGAATGTAATTAATAACAATGAGTTATATACATAAAAAGTATTAAAATGGCATCTCTTATGATATATATTTTTGTTACCACTTAAAAAATGTAATAATGTAACTTACCAAAAGCCACTGGATTGTACACTATACATGGGTGAACTTCCTGGTGTATAAATGATATCTCAATAAAAATGTTTTAATAATGAATATTTCAAGCCCTTCTTCTATGTCTGAAGCTCGGGACCCTTTTCCTTAAAGGAACCTTCCCTGCTCATTCTGTTACCTTCTCTGATTACCAACTCATAGTATATTTTATTTGTTTATATCACTCACTTAGCAATTAATTTCACCCTCCTTTTGAAATCTCTAGTGTTTTAAATTACTACAGATTTAATATTTGATTATGCTTTGCTTACAAAAAAAGATTAGTTACTCAAGTTATTAAGACTCATATTTAATGTTTGTACTTTATTTTACCAAATGAGATTAGTCAAATCAGTACATGATAGTCCTCTATCATCTTTAAATCCTCAAGAAATAACTCAATTTTACACCTGCACATATAGACGATGCAAGAATTTCAATAGCAACTGATAAGAGGAAAGCATTCTGGGAAAAATAATCAGAATACTCATTCTCTGGACCTTACAATTAATCAAGGATATAACAGTCTTAGTTTTATAACTATGAAAAATAGGGAGCAGGATAGCCTTAACAGAATATTCTAATTTGACCAATCATTTTTCCTTTTCCCCAAATGAATTAAAAGACACCATCCAAAAAAAAAAAATAAGCCATCCAAAAAAAATTAAGATAAATACAGTGAGGAATATACATTTAACACATATACAAATACTTTTATGCCTACATAGAGATGTACAGGATATATACATTTAATCCTGAATAGGATTAAATAAAATGAAATTTTCAGGTAATTTAATAAATATAAAAGGTGTTTGGGGGTCAACCAAGAGTTTACTTAAAAATCTCCTTTAATGAATACAGTGACCTTAAAATACATTATACATAAGAATTTGAGGTATAATGATGAAAGAAAAGGAAGACTATAGAGAAAGGAATAATAAGAATATATATGATATTCCTTTGGAAAATAGCATAAAAACTTGAGAAATACATAGTACACTTAGAATAAAATTACATAGTTATACAACATAAATACAAAGGCTAGGTAAATTTTTTACCTATGTCCTTTGTATATGCTTGAAATGACCTTTGAAGTTTACAGGCTATTTTAACCAACAGCAGGGTTTTCTTTTTTGATATACTAACTCTTTAATTAAAAATGAGACAATCCTTGTTTGGGTACGTTTTAAAACAAAAAAATGTTTTAATAATGAATATTTCAAGCCCTTCTTCTATGTCTGAAGCTCGGGACCCTTTTCCTTAAAGGAACCTTCTGCTCATTCTGTTACCTTCTCTGATTACCAACTCATAGTATATTTTATTTGTTTATATCACTCACTTAGCAATTAATTTCACCCTCCTTTTGAAATCTCTAGTGTTTTAAATTACTACAGATTTAATATTTGATTATGCTTTGCTTACAAAAAAAGATTAGTTACTCAAGTTATTAAGACTCATATTTAATGTTTGTACTTTATTTTACCAAATGAGATTAGTCAAATCAGTACATGATAGTCCTCTATCATCTTTAAATCCTCAAGAAATAACTCAATTTTACACCTGCACATATAGACGATGCAAGAATTTCAATAGCAACTGATAAGAGGAAAGCATTCTGGGAAAAAATAATCAGAATACTCATTCTCTGGACCTTACAATTAATCAAGGATATAACAGTCTTAGTTTTATAACTATGAAAAATAGGGAGCAGGATAGCCTTAACAGAATATTCTAATTTGACCAATCATTTTTCCTTTTCCCCAAATGAATTAAAAGACACCATCCAAAAAAAAAAAATAAGCCATCCAAAAAAAATTAAGATAAATACAGTGAGGAATATACATTTAACACATATACAAATACTTTTATGCCTACATAGAGATGTACAGGATATATACATTTAATCCTGAATAGGATTAAATAAAATGAAATTTTCAGGTAATTTAATAAATATAAAAGGTGTTTGGGGGTCAACCAAGAGTTTACTTAAAAATCTCCTTTAATGAATACAGTGACCTTAAAATACATTATACATAAGAATTTGAGGTATAATGATGAAAGAAAAGGAAGACTATAGAGAAAGGAATAATAAGAATATATATGATATTCCTTTGGAAAATAGCATAAAAACTTGAGAAATACATAGTACACTTAGAATAAAATTACATAGTTATACAACATAAATACAAAGGCTAGGTAAATTTTTTACCTATGTCCTTTGTATATGCTTGAAATGACCTTTGAAGTTTACAGGCTATTTTAACCAACAGCAGGGTTTTCTTTTTTGATATACTAACTCTTTAATTAAAAATGAGACAATCCTTGTGTACGTTTTGAGGGTTTTTTTTTTAAGTCGCATGCCTCTCTCATCGATTAAAAGCATTACTTTAAGGAAAACTGTATAAATAGGGACAGGTTATAAGGTTGCACCAAGGATCCCCAAGGGAGGCACATTCTTTGTTCTTAGTGTTTTCTTTCTTTTTTTTTTTTTAAAGATTTATTTATTTATTTATTTTGGGGAGGGAGGGGAGTGGGTGGGCCACTTCTATTGGTTTTTCATTTCTCTATTTTCATTCGTCTTTGTTCTTTGGCTCCTGTGGGCCTCCTATCGCGGTGGAGTCTGCCGTTGCAGAGCACCGGCTCTGGGCGCATGCGCTCCAGAGCTCCGGCTGGGTAATTGGACACATCGGTCCAGCTGCTCCGCGGCACGTGGGATCTTCCCAGGCCAGGGATGGAACCGGCGCCCCTTGCACTGCAAGGCGGTGTCCTTACCCACTGGACCACCAGGGGAAGCCCTTCTTTTTTTTTTTTTTTTTTTTTTAATTGGTACTTTAAACAAAAATGTAACATGTGCTTCCTAAAATGTTTCTTTCCTACAGAATGTCTGATGCGCTCTTAAGTATGTCTTTAAAAATGTATCATAAAGTTAAACATAAAATTTAAAAAACAGCTTATACTTCGACCTAAAGGCAAAAGGTTTACACTTTTAAAGCATGGCATCATTACCTCAACAGTGGATCTGTTTCAAGGAACAACTATATCTCTATTCCCTACCAAAGTAGAATAACTTACGTTCACATTTACAGTGAAAATACTCACTGGCATCTCAGAAAACATTGCTTTTCCAGTCAGAAATGCAGCTATTTATCAATTTCAGTTCCCCAGAAAACAGCCAATCAAGAGAAGGAAACAAAAATGGTTTCCGTCAGACAAATACATGCGTTAAAACTCAATCTTCATTAATTGAGTAGTCCTTATACCCTTAATCTCTAAGGTTTTCTAATTTACACGTGATCCTACAAGCTTGTGTTGAGATTCCCAATGTCACAGAATGTTAGAAAGATGGATAAAGATGATGATGTTAGGAGCTGTAAATTCTTTTTTTTAATATATTTTATTTATATTTATTTGGCTGCATTGGGTCTCAGTTGTAGCATGTGGGCTCTAGTTTCCTGACCAGGGATCGAACCCAGGACCCCTGCATTGGGAGCACAGAGTCCCAGCCACTGGACCACCAGGGAATTCCCAGCTGTAAATTCTTAAGCACATATGAAGCACTGTACACAGGAATGAGGGTTAGGAATGGACAGAGTATCTGTAATAGGTAACTATATTGAAAGCTGTGTGAGAAGTCACAAAAGACCAAAAAACGATTTGACTCTATGACCAAGAATCTATAAATCTTATGTCTCATGGGTATCATTATGCTACAACACAGAACAGCTCATGCTCAAAAAGACAACTCCTTGAGACTTTAAGCAAATGCTTAAAAATTTGCAAAGTTGGGCTTCCCTGGTGGTCCAGTGGGTAGAGCCTGCCTAGCAGTGCCAGGGGCACTGGTTCAATCCCTGGCATGGGAAGATTTCATGTGCCGCAGAGCAGCTGGACCGGAGTGTCCAGTTAGGAGCCAACACTCTGGAGCACATATGCCCAGAGCCGGCGCTCTGCAATGAGAGAGTCCACTGCAATGGGAGACCCACACGGGCCAAAGAATAAAGATGGATGAAAATTAAAAAAAAAAAAAAAAGAGGAAAAAAACCCCTTGCAACTTAAAAAAAAACAAAACACCATTTTAACTTAACAGGCAACATAAAGACCCTAGATTTTATTATTTATTTATTTATTTTTCAAAGATTTATCTATTTTGGGGGTGGGGTGAGGCGGGGGTGGGGTGGAGAGGGAGTGGGTAGGTGGGCCACTTCTATTGGTCTTTATCTATTTTCATCTGTCTTTGTTCTTTGGCCCATGTGGGCCTCCCATCACGGTGGCCTCTGCTGTCGCAGAGCACCGGCTCTGGGCGTATGTGCTCCAGAGCTGCAGCTCGGTAATTGGACACATCGGTCCAGCTGCTCCGCGGCACGTGGGATCTTCCCAGGCCAGGGATGGAACTGGCGCCCCTTGCACTGCAAGGTGGTGTCCTTACCCACTGGACCACCAGGGAAGCCCCAAGACTTACATTTTAATACAGATGCATCACCTAATATTAATACACCAATAAACTTAGGCCATTGCTATCTCCTTCAGACTCAGTTTATCCAAATGTAAAATGGAAATAAAATTCACTTTACAACACAATGGTGAGAATCAATATATGTTATAGCACCCAGTGTAACTTCTGGAAGAAAAGTTATTACAAACCTAAAGAGCATGTTCAAAAGCAGAGACATCACTTTGCGGACAAAGTCTGTATAAGGAGCACAGAGTCCCAGCCACTGGACCACCAGGGAATTCCCAGCTGTAAATTCTTAAGCACATATGAAGCACTGTACACAGGAATGAGGGTTAGGAATGGACAGAGTATCTGTAATAGGTAACTATATTGAAAGCTGTGTGAGAAGTCACAAAAGACCAAAAAACGATTTGACTCTATGACCAAGAATCTATAAATCTTATGTCTCATGGGTATCATTATGCTACAACACAGAACAGCTCATGCTCAAAAAGACAACTCCTTGAGACTTTAAGCAAATGCTTAAAAATTTGCAAAGTTGGGCTTCCCTGGTGGTCCAGTGGGTAGAGCCTGCCTAGCAGTGCCAGGGGCACTGGTTCAATCCCTGGCATGGGAAGATTTCATGTGCCGCAGAGCAGCTGGACCGGAGTGTCCAGTTAGGAGCCAACACTCTGGAGCACATATGCCCAGAGCCGGCGCTCTGCAATGAGAGAGTCCACTGCAATGGGAGACCCACACGGGCCAAAGAATAAAGATGGATGAAAATTAAAAAAAAAAAAAAAAGAGGAAAAAAACCCCTTGCAACTTAAAAAAAAACAAAACACCATTTTAACTTAACAGGCAACATAAAGACCCTAGATTTTATTATTTATTTATTTATTTTTCAAAGATTTATCTATTTTGGGGGTGGGGTGAGGCGGGGGTGGGGTGGGGAGGGAGTGGGTAGGTGGGCCACTTCTATTGGTCTTTATCTATTTTCATCTGTCTTTGTTCTTTGGCCCATGTGGGCCTCCCATCACGGTGGCCTCTGCTGTCGCAGAGCACCGGCTCTGGGCGTATGTGCTCCAGAGCTGCAGCTCGGTAATTGGACACATCGGTCCAGCTGCTCCGCGGCACGTGGGATCTTCCCAGGCCAGGGATGGAACTGGCGCCCCTTGCACTGCAAGGTGGTGTCCTTACCCACTGGACCACCAGGGAAGCCCCAAGACTTAGATTTTAATTCAGATGCATCACCTAATATTAATACACCAATAAACTTAGGCCATTGCTATCTCCTTCAGACTCAGTTTATCCAAATGTAAAATGGAAATAAAATTCACTTTACAACACAATGGTGAGAATCAATATATGTTATAGCACCCAGTGTAACTTCTGGAAGAAAAGTTATTACAAACCTAGACAGCATGTTCAAAAGCAGAGACATCACTTTGCTGACAAAGTCTGTATAATCAAAACTATGTTTTTCCAGTAGACATGTATGGATATGAGAGTTAGACTATAAAGAAGGCTGAGCGCCAAAGAACTGATGCTTTCGAACTGTGATGCTAGAGAAGACTCTTGAGAGTTCCTTGGACTGCAAGGAGATCAAACCAGTCAATTCTAAAGGAAATCAACCGTGAATATTCATTGGAAGGACTGACACTGAAGCTAAAGCTCCAATATTTGGTCACCTTATGTGAAGAGACGACTCATAGAAAAGACCCTGATGCTAGGAAAAATAGAAGGCAGAAGGAGAAAAGGATGATAAAGGACAAGGTGGTTGGATGACATCACTGAGTCAATGGATATGAGTTTGGGCAAGCTCTGGGAGATGGTAAAGGACAGGGAAGCCTGGTGTGCTGCAGTCCATGGAGGTGCAAAAAGTCGGACATGACTGAGTGACTGAACAAAACTAAACAACTCCCGAATATAGTAGCTACTGAAATACTCTGAAAACTTGACTACTTAGAATAATTTGTGGAGATAAACAATCTTGTTACTATTAAATGTTACTACTTTTTAGATGTTACTCCAGTTAGTCAACATGTAAAGTAGAAAAACCAAGATTCATTTATGTGTATAAAAAATGCTTTCAAAATTTATCATAAATCACCATTAATTCATTCTTCTGCCACAATTTAGATGGTAACTCCTCAGGAAAATCTTCCTATAATCTCCAGTTGCATTTATCTATTAAATACACAAAAATCTACCATATCTAAAACCAAACTCCTGGTCTTAGTACACCCCTATTACAAACTTGCTCCCCTATGAAAACCATCTCCATGTCACAGTATGACCATTCCTTCTGGAAGCCCCAAGACTTAGATTTTAATTCAGATTTTTTTCACCAATAAACTTAGGCCATTGCTATCTCCTTCAGACTCAGTTTATCCAAATGTAAAATGGAAATAAAATTCACTTTACAACACAATGGTGAGAATCAATATATGTTATAGCACCCAGTGTAACTTCTGGAAGAAAAGTTATTACAAACCTAGACAGCATGTTCAAAAGCAGAGACATCACTTTGCTGACAAAGTCTGTATAATCAAAACTATGTTTTTCCAGTAGACATGTATGGATATGAGAGTTAGACTATAAAGAAGGCTGAGCGCCAAAGAACTGATGTTTTCGAACTGTGGTGCTAGAGAAGACTCTTGAGAGTTCCTTGGACTGCAAGGAGATCAAACCAGTCAATTCTAAAGGAAATCAACCGTGAATATTCATTGGAAGGACTGACACTGAAGCTAAAGCTCCAATATTTGGTCACCTTATGTGAAGAGACGACTCATAGAAAAGACCCTGATGCTAGGAAAAATAGAAGGCAGAAGGAGAAAAGGATGATAAAGGACAAGGTGGTTGGATGACATCACTGAGTCAATGGATATGAGTTTGGGCAAGCTCTGGGAGATGGTAAAGGACAGGGAAGCCTGGTGTGCTGCAGTCCATGGAGGTGCAAAAAGTCGGACATGACTGAGTGACTGAACAAAACTAAACAACTCCCGAATATAGTAGCTACTGAAATACTCTGAAAACTTGACTACTTAGAATAATTTGTGGAGATAAACAATCTTGTTACTATTAAATGTTACTACTTTTTAGATGTTACTCCAGTTAGTCAACATGTAAAGTAGAAAAAAACCAAGATTCATTTATGTGTATAAAAAATGCTTTCAAAATTTATCATAAATCACCATTAATTCATTCTTCTGCCACAATTTAGATGGTAACTCCTCAGGAAAATCTTCCTATAATCTCCAGTTGCATTTATCTATTAAATACACAAAAATCTACCATATCTAAAACCAAACTCCTGGTCTTAGTACACCCCTATTACAAACTTGCTCCCCTATGAAAACCATCTCCATGTCACAGTTGATGGCAATACCATCCTCCTAGTTGCTCAGCAAAAAACCTTGGGAGTCATCTTGCCTTCTCTTTTTCTCATATCCCATATACAATCCATCAGAAAAACTTCCTGCAGTACCTTAAAAACATCCAGAATTTAACTACTACCACCCTTACCTAAGCCACTACTTTCAATCAGATTAAGAGCCTTCTAATTGGTGTTCAGTGCTGCCCTATAGTCTATTCTCAACATAGCAACTGGAGTGATCCTTTAGAAATATAAGCCAGAATTACTGAAAGCCCTGCAATGGTTCTTTAAAGTCCCTATGGCAGTCTTGTAAAGCCCCGATTATCTGTCATAACCTCCTAATCTGGCTCCTACCTCACTCTACTTGAGTCACAGTGGGCTTTGCTGATTAGTTGGAACACATCCATGCTTTTGCCTTGAGCTCTCCACTTGGAAGGCTCTTTCCAAAAATATCTGCATAATTAACTACCTTGATCTTTGGTCAAATATCACCCAGCCCATCACTTGACCTTCTCTATTTTTCCTCCATAGAATTTGTCACCTTCCAACATGCCATGTACTTGTTTATTATGCTTACTATTCACTACTCCTCCAATACACGTTACACAAGAGCACCGACCTTTCAAGTTTTATTTACGTATATATCCTAGAACAATATCCCAAAACATAAGTTAAATGCATAAATAAAAGGAAACATTATATACTTCTTTCTGTCACCTGTGCTGCAGGAAAACATGACTGAGTGACTGAACAAAACTAAACAACTCCGAATATAGTAGCTACTGAAATACTCTGAAAACTTGACTACTTAGAATAATTTGTGGAGATAAACAATCTTGTTACTATTAAATGTTACTACTTTTTAGATGTTACTCCAGTTAGTCAACATGTAAAGTAGAAAAACCAAGATTCATTTATGTGTATAAAAAATGCTTTCAAAATTTATCATAAATCACCATTAATTCATTCTTCTGCCACAATTTAGATGGTAACTCCTCAGGAAAATCTTCCTATAATCTCCAGTTGCATTTATCTATTAAATACACAAAAATCTACCATATCTAAAACCAAACTCCTGGTCTTAGTACACCCCTATTACAAACTTGCTCCCCTATGAAAACCATCTCCATGTCACAGTTGATGGCAATACCATCCTCCTAGTTGCTCAGCAAAAAACCTTGGGAGTCATCTTGCCTTCTCTTTTTCTCATATCCCATATACAATCCATCAGAAAAACTTCCTGCAGTACCTTAAAACATCCAGAATTTAACTACTACCACCCTTACCTAAGCCACTACTTTCAATCAGATTAAGAGCCTTCTAATTGGTGTTCAGTGCTGCCCTATAGTCTATTCTCAACATAGCAACTGGAGTGATCCTTTAGAAATATAAGCCAGAATTACTGAAAGCCCTGCAATGGTTCTTTAAAGTCCCTATGGCAGTCTTGTAAAGCCCCGATTATCTGTCATAACCTCCTAATCTGGCTCCTACCTCACTCTACTTGAGTCACAGTGGGCTTTGCTGATTAGTTGGAACACATCCATGCTTTTGCCTTGAGCTCTCCACTTGGAAGGCTCTTTCCAAAAATATCTGCATAATTAACTACCTTGATCTTTGGTCAAATATCACCCAGCCCATCACTTGACCTTCTCTATTTTTCCTCCATAGAATTTGTCACCTTCCAACATGCCATGTACTTGTTTATTATGCTTACTATTCACTACTCCTCCAATACACGTTACACAAGAGCACCGACCTTTCAAGTTTTATTTACGTATATATCCCTAGAACAATATCCCAAAACATAAGTTAAATGCATAAATAAAAGGAAACATTATATACTTCTTTCTGTCACCTTTAGTATCTTGAAGTTAATCCCTCTTGTATGAGTTATCACATTGTATTGTAATATCCTGTTATATTTTTGCCTCTTCTATTAAACTGTAAGTTTCTTGAAACAAGGGATTTATTTTGATTTCCACTAGTATTGCAGCATTTCCTTATAATGCCTGACAGTAAAGATGCTAATATTTGATAAATTGATGAAAAAAACTTGCCTAAATCAAACTCATTAGCACTTTTATTATCTGCAATATAAAAACCCAATGCTTAAAGCCATGACACTGAAGTTGTTTATGAATTCTATTTGATTTTCTGGTCTGGCTCTGGCACTTACTGGCCAAAAGACATTGATGGAATCATTTAAATTCTCTACAACTGTTTCCTTATCAGTAAACATGGATAATGATAGTACCTATACCTCATATAATTATCTTCAATGTGAAATAAGTTGATAATGAAGGAATTTAGAACATACATATCTAAAATATGCTGCTCTGGCATTTTGACTGTTTTAAGGCACTTGAAAAATTAGCAAATACAAGAAAAACGCTCTGATCTGCTTTCTTTTTCTTAAAAGCACGAAATGAAATTACTATATGAAAGATGTCTTTCCTATACCAGAAGGAAAGTAATTAAAGTATACTTATCATCAAGGTCAAAAAGTTGACTGAGAATTCTCAACAAACAGACCTTGTTAAAATAATTCTTATCTTCCTTTAGTCTCCCCACATAATTGAGTCACTTTTCCACAATTGCCTCTCCTTGTTCAGCCTAACATAAAAGTAGAAGATTCCACCATTTCTTTGGTCTTCATTCCTTTTGCAAACTCTTGGTTACATAAAATTTGTATTAAATAAAAGTGTATGCTTTTCTCCTGTTGATCTATCTTACGCCAATTTAATTCTCGGGCCCAGCCAAATAGAAGCCTAAGATGGTAAAGGTAAAACCTTGCCTCTTCTACAATAAGTTAGGCCAGTAGTTTGTGACATCTATTATTTGTTAGTACAAATTACATAGATGCACTACTGTAAGTCCAACTTCAATAACGTGTCTAAACTAGAATATTCATTAAATATAACCTTTAGAATCTCCTTAGAATGCACTAGTAACATATTATAAAATACCAAGTTACATAAAACACAAGTATTTTGCAAAAGAAGTTACCTTAACCCTCTCAACAAAAGTGATTACATTATCTCGGAATATTTTAAAAGTCATTTTGAATGTTAGGTTCTATGACAAATTTTAGTCGCTGCCTTCAATGTTCAACAATTTCCTAGTATTTTCTTATATAACCAGAATACTTAATAGTAGAGTTTAAAAATTAAACATCTTACTATTTAGATGAACTATATGCTCACAGACCTATAATATATACACACTTTCTTTCCTCTACTCTTGACTAATCTCATTTCCAGAAATAAGACTAAAGAGAAAGGTAAACAATTTAAGTGCATTTGTAACCCTTGAGTAAATCACCTCCAAGCTTTCCACTTCTCATTTTAATCCTGGATACAACAATATGTAGAATCCTCTGGTAATGTTAAACTATGGATCTAGCAAAACTAACAATTTTGTTGAAATTAAAAGGACAATTACATGGTGTTTATTTTAAATTTTATTTTCACTATTTTATAATAGAAATATTTTTTCTATTATTTCCTTGTGTACTGTTTTCCTATCTAATGCTCTTTCATTTATCCATGTTATAAAATACTTAGGATTAATCATTTTCTTTACAATTTGTCCTACCATAAAGAAAAAAAAATACATGTTTTACTTAGCACATATATAAACGGTAGACAAGAAAATTAAGGTAAGCAGTTTTTATATTTTTTTATTTATTTATTTTTTGTTTGTTTGTCTTGAGGTAAGCAGTTTAAATGGTTGTCCCAAGACCACAGATGGAGTGACTGCCAGCTTTAGGATTAAAACTAAGAAGCTCATTATTCTCCTTCTTATACTCTGAGTGCTTAATGTTGTTTTTACATCACAAGGCTCTCATAATTAATTTAAGAATAATTTAACTTAATAATTAAAATAACAATTCTAACAATGGATTTAAATACATTTATGAAATATATTAAATAAAAATAAAATCAGTATACCCAATTATTCTCTGAAAAAATGAATCTGATTTACTACACAAGTTATTTTTAAAATTTTGCTTAGAGTGCCAAAAAGTGAGTTTAATATAATTTATCACTTCAATGTCTTTTTTAAAAGCTGATTTATTTAACCAAAACCTACAGTAAGTATATGAGACAGTTGGTTTTAGTACCAAACAAAAATACTCTTTTATTTAAAAAACAAAATCCTCCAAACTTAAAACTGTAGTTTCTACTCTAATTGTAAACTTCAACTTCAGGATATTAATAGTAGAGTTTAAAAATTAAACATCTTACTATTTAGATGAACTATATGCTCACAGACCTATAATATATACACACTTTCTTTCCTCTACTCTTGACTAATCTCATTTCCAGAAATAAGACTAAAGAGAAAGGTAAACAATTTAAGTGCATTTGTAACCCTTGAGTAAATCACCTCCAAGCTTTCCACTTCTCATTTTAATCCTGGATACAACAATATGTAGAATCCTCTGGTAATGTTAAACTATGGATCTAGCAAAACTAACAATTTTGTTGAAATTAAAAGGACAATTACATGGTGTTTATTTTAAATTTTATTTTCACTATTTTATAATAGAAATATTTTTTCTATTATTTCCTTGTGTACTGTTTTCCTATCTAATGCTCTTTCATTTATCCATGTTATAAAATACTTAGGATTAATCATTTTCTTTACAATTTGTCCTACCATAAAGAAAAAAAAATACATGTTTTACTTAGCACATATATAAACGGTAGACAAGAAAATTAAGGTAAGCAGTTTTTATATTTTTTTATTTATTTATTTTTTGTTTGTTTGTCTTGAGGTAAGCAGTTTAAATGGTTGTCCCAAGACCACAGATGGAGTGACTGCCAGCTTTAGGATTAAAACTAAGAAGCTCATTATTCTCCTTCTTATACTCTGAGTGCTTAATGTTGTTTTTACATCACAAGGCTCTCATAATTAATTTAAGAATAATTTAACTTAATAATTAAAATAACAATTCTAACAATGGATTTAAATACATTTATGAAATATATTAAATAAAAATAAAATCAGTATACCCAATTATTCTCTGAAAAAATGAATCTGATTTACTACACAAGTTATTTTTAAAATTTTGCTTAGAGTGCCAAAAAAAGTGAGTTTAATATAATTTATCACTTCAATGTCTTTTTTAAAAGCTGATTTATTTAACCAAAACCTACAGTAAGTATATGAGACAGTTGGTTTTAGTACCAAACAAAAATACTCTTTTATTTAAAAAACAAAATCCTCCAAACTTAAAACTGTAGTTTCTACTCTAATTGTAAACTTCAACTTCAGGATAAATTTACAACAGATACATCTACTGAGAAACAATGATAAAAAGTACAGAAAACACCAAATACTACTGCATTCACAGGAGAAAAAGACATACAGTATAACATTAACAGCTTACTGTGGAGAGTGGGTTTTATCAGGAAGTAGCCATTATCCTTTCGATTCAGAGCAGTGACAGCACTCCAAAACAACAAGCCGTGATATTTTTCAGTTAAAAGGCATGAAAGAATACCTACTATTGTGTCCTAGCTTTGCTGACCTCAAAGGTCACCATATGTCTTTTATCAGAAGCTATCATGAAAACATAATCCAAGCAAGCATTTACAATGCTTAATTTGTTGAAACACCTAAAATCTACCTAACACAACCTCTCTCTCTGTTACTCACAAAACATGGCTGTCTTATTCAGAGATTAGCAATTATTGTAATGAGATACTGTCGGAGAGGGTCAAATAGTACTTCCTGCAGTTTACACATCTTGATTTCCTGGTAAACAAACTGAAAGGCAGGTGGAGCACTTAGATCACCAGTAAACGTGAAAGCTCACGTGACCAAACTAAGCCAGGTGAGTTTGATGTCTCAAACAATCTTTCTTAATTTTAATTAATGTCAGAACAGACAATAAAGAGTTCTATCTTTCTTTTTTTTTTTCTAAGGGGGGTTTACCCCTGACATGCAAAGGCACACAGTTTGTAATAAGGAATGCTTGAGAAACGAACCTGTTTAAGCAGGTTTTAAAAATTACTGCTTGGCAGGTAAATTGTAAAACAAGGCAACGCTAGCTAACAAGGATTTCTTAAAAAGAAAACTAAGGCTAACTGTTCAAAAACCTGCTAAATACAGGAATAAGTTTTTAAATTTGAACTCCTTCAAGAAAAAAAGATAAAGTTTCTGAGTTATAAAGACAAGCACTTATAAAAGAAGATATGTAGCATATCAATGCTATATGAATTATCTGAAAACACATCAATCATATGAATCAAAAAGTTTACATAATTTGAAGCTATTCCCTGCGTCATTTAAAATTCATATTTCAAAAAGTAAACAAAACCTAAAATATTTACCTGTAAGCATTTTAAAATATATCTTTTGAGCTTGAAAATCAAGTTTCTTTGTCCTTAGTTTCCCCCCACATTGCTTTTTTCAGTCTGAAATTTAAATAAAGGCTGTTTTAAATTAACTAAGGGTATAAAACAAATACACATTCCATCAAAATGATAAATCAACTGACTAAGAATACAGTGGAGGTTTTTTTAACTTACAACATTTCATTTGTTTTTAAAATTCTGTGTTTTATATCTGTATCTGTGTCCTATTAACACAGCATGGTTTAATACTAATGAAAAGAGCTCCTAACAACCATTTTACAGCAATATAATCAAGATATTAAATTACATGACTTAAATCACATGTATATTTACTATATTTGCAAAATACAACTCTAATTTGAAATAGAAAACAAAGTGACAACAAAATCAGTAACAACAAAAAGAACACACACCTAGATAAGAATGCACCAAGAATACAAAATATCAGAACAGGTCACATTACAAATATTTAATATATATCATTTTAAAGGAGTACATAATTAACACTGAACAACATTAATGCAAGTTGCTAACCACCATCCTTACTATGCTGAAACATGAAACAGCACATTTTCAGAAAATTAGAAAAGAAGTTTCAGCTGAATTTCTTGGTCCTATTAAATAAATGTTCTGTTAATTACCTGGAATGCAACACACAGCCCTTATTTCCTTTATAGATAATTTGAGATATACATATATATTTTAATTTTGGCCTCTTTTTATTTATTTATTTTTCATCTATGGTTATTCTTTGGCCTGTGTGGGCCTCCCATTTCAGTGGCCTCTCTTGTTGCAGAGCACCGGCTCTGGGCGCATGTGCTCCAGAGCGCGGGCTCCTAATCGGACACACCAGTCCAGCCACTGCACGGCACGTGGGATCTTCCTGGGCCAGGGATCAAACGGTGCCCCTTGCATTGCAAGGTGGACTCTTTACCCACTGGACCACCAGGGAAGTCCTATTTGACATATATTAATAATTTCTACTAAACAGATAACTTTAATATGTAATTCATATGTGGAAAGAAAATAAAATTTACATTAGAAACCTATTGTTTCAATTACTTCAAAGATCCCTGACTATTTTAGTTTACCATAATGGGTCAAATTTAAATGATAAGGAAATTAAAATTTAAAAGTAAATAAAATAAGTTTGAAATTTTGTTTCATCCCAAGGTAGATTTAAATAAAGGCTGTTTTAAATTAACTAAGGGTATAAAACAAATACACATTCCATCAAAATGATAAATCAACTGACTAAGAATACAGTGGAGGTTTTTAACTTACAACATTTCATTTGTTTTTAAAATTCTGTGTTTTATATCTGTATCTGTGTCCTATTAACACAGCATGGTTTAATACTAATGAAAAGAGCTCCTAACAACCATTTTACAGCAATATAATCAAGATATTAAATTACATGACTTAAATCACATGTATATTTACTATATTTGCAAAATACAACTCTAATTTGAAATAGAAAACAAAGTGACAACAAAATCAGTAACAACAAAAAGAACACACACCTAGATAAGAATGCACCAAGAATACAAAATATCAGAACAGGTCACATTACAAATATTTAATATATATCATTTTAAAGGAGTACATAATTAACACTGAACAACATTAATGCAAGTTGCTAACCACCATCCTTACTATGCTGAAACATGAAACAGCACATTTTCAGAAAATTAGAAAAGAAGTTTCAGCTGAATTTCTTGGTCCTATTAAATAAATGTTCTGTTAATTACCTGGAATGCAACACACAGCCCTTATTTCCTTTATAGATAATTTGAGATATACATATATATTTTAATTTTGGCCTCTTTTATTTATTTATTTTTCATCTATGGTTATTCTTTGGCCTGTGTGGGCCTCCCATTTCAGTGGCCTCTCTTGTTGCAGAGCACCGGCTCTGGGCGCATGTGCTCCAGAGCGCGGGCTCCTAATCGGACACACCAGTCCAGCCACTGCACGGCACGTGGGATCTTCCTGGGCCAGGGATCAAACGGTGCCCCTTGCATTGCAAGGTGGACTCTTTACCCACTGGACCACCAGGGAAGTCCTATTTGACATATATTAATAATTTCTACTAAACAGATAACTTTAATATGTAATTCATATGTGGAAAGAAAATAAAATTTACATTAGAAACCTATTGTTTCAATTACTTCAAAGATCCCTGACTATTTTAGTTTACCATAATGGGTCAAATTTAAATGATAAGGAAATTAAAATTTAAAAGTAAATAAAATAAGTTTGAAATTTTGTTTCATCCCAAGGTAGATTTTCAAATGTCAGCAAATTTGGGGGTTAAGAGCTTACAATTCAGTTGAAAGGGCAAGGACAAAAACCAGGTTAAACATGGTACCCTTTGGGTTAGAAAAAGACCCCCTCTGAGCTAACAAGTGAGAAAAACAAACTTCTTTCTCCTAAATATATTTCAGTCTTACTTGCTCCTTCAGTCAGGCAGACTGCACTTAGCATAAACAAATACACCTGGTAGCTCTGCATGGGGAAAAATCTTTAGGAAGAATTCCATTGCCCCTGGCAGGTCTAAGACACCAAAGAGATTAGTCCTCCATGATTTAAAAAATCCATGCAAAATGAAAATGAAAGAAAGGAAAGGGGACAGGAAAAAGAAGAAAGGCTCCTGTTTTTATTTGCTTACATTATAGAAGCTTTCTATAATTATTTATATCCTAGCTATTCCAAAATAACTTAAGGTAACTCATGGAGACATGAGTAAAACAGAATGCTTTCAAAATACAAATTAATATGAATAAAGGGAAGCAAGAAAGATGAAACACAAAGTAAAGCTGGAACAGAGTAACGCCTGTCATAAGGTCTTACACAACCCTAAGATGTGGGTGGTTCAACTCTAAGCTTCCTAGCAATCAAAGCAAAGCAGGAAATAAGATCAAATTATAAAATTCTCATTGTATATAAACTTCATTTACAAATAAGCACCAAGGTTTTTCCCAGTACTTAGAATTGAGAGAAATGTCTTCATACTTTTAAAGGATGCAACACCAGACAAAAATAATTTTCTAAAGAGCATCTTTACAGACATAATTAACATGAAATGCCTTTCAATCTTTCTTCAGGGCAAGCTGAAATCATAATGTAATGAAACGTTAACCAGAAAATAAGCCACCTTACTAGGAAGCCTTCTGCTATTAAAAACACACACACACACACACAAAATTTCCTAGATCTTTTGCTAAATTCACAGTCCATTTTCATATTCCAAACTCATATTTCATTTTCTAAATTCAGATTCTTCTGCTGGATTAGTAAATAAAATGGACATGCAAGGGATAATGGTGGTTCCAGATTAAGGAGAAGACACTGGTAGAAAGGTCTAGACACTTAGGGATCTCTCTTTTTAATTTAAAACAGTTTCTCTCTTCCTCTTTGGTGACCTTCTATGATCCTGCTCAATAGCCTGGGAACCCAGCCTCTGATGCTTTTCATTCCTTCTCAGTTCGGTGTTTGTAAATATGGTAGAGAAATCTGACTTACGAGTTTCCAGAGTCCCACTTTCTCAGTCAGTTTGCGGAAATTTCGATTTATTGTAGAACATGAATCTTTGCATAATTTCACAGTATACACTTTTCTCATTATTGGTGGGGGAAGATGGTAAAATTAATATAAAAGCAATTTCTTATTTCCCATTGTATTATACAAGATGAAACAAGGTCCACAACAGTAGCACCTCAGTACATCATTTATCTGGACTGAATACTATTAAAATTTAACCATGGTACAAAAAGCATTGGGGTAAACAAGTAGGAGCAAATATATTCCAGTACAGTTGGGTTTATCTCTTCTCTGTCTCCCAAAGATGCAAAGGGTATGTTCTCTTACCTACCAGTTTGTTTATGCTGTTTCCCATTGCTTCCTTACCACACTATAAAGCTTAGATCCTATTGCTTTCAGGAGGTCCTCTCTCAGAGCTTAACTATTTGAGCTCAGAAAACCTTTCTCCACAAGATTTACCTCTGTACTACTTTTAAATTATTTTAGGGATTTCCCTTACTAGATTTTGAAATTTCTTATTTTATAGTACCCATTGGGAACAATAAATGCAAAACTCCTAAGTAAAATTAACTAAAGGTGACAATCCTTTTAACAGTCATACAAGATATTTATTAGGAGAGCAATAACATTTGAAATTGCCTTTCAATCTTTCTTCAGGGCAAGCTGAAATCATAATGTAATGAAACGTTAACCAGAAAATAAGCCACCTTACTAGGAAGCCTTCTGCTATTAAAAACACACACACACACACACACAAAATTTCCTAGATCTTTTGCTAAATTCACAGTCCATTTTCATATTCCAAACTCATATTTCATTTTCTAAATTCAGATTCTTCTGCTGGATTAGTAAATAAAATGGACATGCAAGGGATAATGGTGGTTCCAGATTAAGGAGAAGACACTGGTAGAAAGGTCTAGACACTTAGGGATCTCTCTTTTTAATTTAAAACAGTTTCTCTCTTCCTCTTTGGTGACCTTCTATGATCCTGCTCAATAGCCTGGGAACCCAGCCTCTGATGCTTTTCATTCCTTCTCAGTTCGGTGTTTGTAAATATGGTAGAGAAATCTGACTTACGAGTTTCCAGAGTCCCACTTTCTCAGTCAGTTTGCGGAAATTTCGATTTATTGTAGAACATGAATCTTTGCATAATTTCACAGTATACACTTTTCTCATTATTGGTGGGGGAAGATGGTAAAATTAATATAAAAGCAATTTCTTATTTCCCATTGTATTATACAAGATGAAACAAGGTCCACAACAGTAGCACCTCAGTACATCATTTATCTGGACTGAATACTATTAAAATTTAACCATGGTACAAAAAGCATTGGGGTAAACAAGTAGGAGCAAATATATTCCAGTACAGTTGGGTTTATCTCTTCTCTGTCTCCCAAAGATGCAAAGGGTATGTTCTCTTACCTACCAGTTTGTTTATGCTGTTTCCCATTGCTTCCTTACCACACTATAAAGCTTAGATCCTATTGCTTTCAGGAGGTCCTCTCTCAGAGCTTAACTATTTGAGCTCAGAAAACCTTTCTCCACAAGATTTACCTCTGTACTACTTTTAAATTATTTTAGGGATTTCCCTTACTAGATTTTGAAATTTCTTATTTTATAGTACCCATTGGGAACAATAAATGCAAAACTCCTAAGTAAAAATTAACTAAAGGTGATGCATTAATAAACCACTGTACATATTTTTAACAGCTCATGTTTGATCAACATAACCAAGATATTTATTAGGAGAGCATTAAGTGAGCTAGAGGGCTGATTTTTGCTACATAGAAAATTTCTAAGTGATATGTAATCAACCCAGATTAAAACATTGGCAATTCTATTTTCAATCTTGACAAAAGATTCTTTTAAGAAAAAAAAAATTTTTGGCAGGGGGTAGGCAGGCTGGGGAGGGAGGGGCTGGTGGGTCATTTCTATTGGTCTTTCATTTCTCTATTTTTCATCCATCTTTCTTTTTTGGCCTGTGTGGGCCTCTGTTGTCACAGAGCACTGGCTCTGGGTGCATGCGCCCCAGAGCTCCAGCTCGGTAATTGGACACATGGGTCCAGCCACTCCCCGGCACGTGGGATCTTCCCAGGCCAGGGATGGAACCAGCGCCCCTTGCACTGCAAGGCAGTGTCCTTACCCACTGGACCACCAGGGAAGCCCCAATCTTGACAAAAGATTCTTAATTGTGACAACTTTTGAAAACACTACCAAAAACCAAATAGACTTTGTAAATCATTGTCAGGCCTCAAAATAGTCAAAATTAAATGAAAATTGTGTCCAGTACAGTTTGATCCATATTTGAACTCATACATACAACCCAAGAGTCATGAAGTCTTTTCCCCGATTAAATGAACTCCTCCAATGTGAAGCCACTGAAACCTGTTATTTCTGACTTTCCTATTTTATGAAAATTCAATATATTAATCTCAGCATATAATTTTTGCTTTTGGAAAAGATAGCAGTATGTACATTTGGCACAATATGTACATTTCCTTAATATTTTTTTCAATAAGAAAACCTATCCTAACATTAAAAATATGTTAGAAAGCACATAGTTAACGTTAGATCCTATTGCTTTCAGGAGGTCCTCTCTCAGAGCTTAACTATTTGAGCTCAGAAAACCTTTCTCCACAAGATTTACCTCTGTACTACTTTTAAATTATTTTAGGGATTTCCCTTACTAGATTTTGAAATTTCTTATTTTATAGTACCCATTGGGAACAATAAATGCAAAACTCCTAAGTAAAAATTAACTAAAGGTGATGCATTAATAAACCACTGTACATATTTTTAACAGCTCATGTTTGATCAACATAACCAAGATATTTATTAGGAGAGCATTAAGTGAGCTGGAGGGCTGATTTTTGCTACATAGAAAATTTCTAAGTGATATGTAATCAACCCAGATTAAAACATTGGCAATTCTATTTTCAATCTTGACAAAAGATTCTTTTAAGAAAAAAAAAATTTTTGGCAGGGGGTAGGCAGGCTGGGGAGGGAGGGGGGCTGGTGGGTCATTTCTATTGGTCTTTCATTTCTCTATTTTTCATCCATCTTTCTTTTTTGGCCTGTGTGGGCCTCTGTTGTCACAGAGCACTGGCTCTGGGTGCATGCGCCCCAGAGCTCCAGCTCGGTAATTGGACACATGGGTCCAGCCACTCCCCGGCACGTGGGATCTTCCCAGGCCAGGGATGGAACCAGCGCCCCTTGCACTGCAAGGCAGTGTCCTTACCCACTGGACCACCAGGGAAGCCCCAATCTTGACAAAAGATTCTTAATTGTGACAACTTTTGAAAACACTACCAAAAACCAAATAGACTTTGTAAATCATTGTCAGGCCTCAAAATAGTCAAAATTAAATGAAAATTGTGTCCAGTACAGTTTGATCCATATTTGAACTCATACATACAACCCAAGAGTCATGAAGTCTTTTCCCTGATTAAATGAACTCCTCCAATGTGAAGCCACTGAAACCTGTTATTTCTGACTTTCCTATTTTATGAAAATTCAATATATTAATCTCAGCATATAATTTTTGCTTTTGGAAAAGATAGCAGTATGTACATTTGGCACAATATGTACATTTCCTTAATATTTTTTTCAATAAGAAAACCTATCCTAACATTAAAAATATGTTAGAAAGCACATAGTTAACGTCATATTAATTATCAGCTTAAATCAATCATGATTATATTCTATTCATTTAAAAAGGTTATAGGGTGATTTAAGTGGTTACATTATTAACTGCCTTACAATTGTTTATTTCAAGAAACAAAAGTAGGAAATATATCTATAATATAAATTAAAAAGCTTTGAATAAATTTAACAATAAAACAAAGAATATAATTCTATTTTCTTTTTCCCTAAAAGACAAACCGAAAAGAGTAAACTGGAAAGGGTAAAGAAAGCTATACACATGTATTTTTTCATTTACTGTAACATAATAGATACACACAGAATCTGTGAAAATACAATATTCATTTTGCTGCAGAAGAACAGACATTGCATAACAATGAGATTTGCTAATGAAATCAACCATCAACCTGGAATACATATGTATTAAACCAAGACCTCAGTGTCATTTTCTTTTTGCATCGTTTGTTCTTTCTTTCATTTTTTCTTGACCTTGTCAGTATTTCTGTCCTTTTAGATTTTGGAACTTAAGTAAAGGAAAATCAAAGACTATAACATTCTAGTGCATTGCTTTTTATTCATCAAATTTGTTTTTAATGTAAATTCCAATTGTTCTATTTCTATCAGCAATGTTAAGAGTATCTTTGGGGAAAAAAAATCAATGGATGCTACCAGAAGAAACAAAGGAGGTTTATTTCTGTACAAAATTGTTGAATCAGTTCTGAAGAAAACTTTTATTATTTGACCTACATTCCATATAAAAACTTTTATAGCAAAATTAGTGCTTATTTAAAGAAAATAATGATATATTTTAAAGTCACTTTTGTAATAATGCAGTTCTTCCAGCAGTTCCTACTACTGACACTAAGTGAAATAATGTAATATTGATACAATAACCACGTATTTACACAAAAATTTTAACTCTCTCCTAAAATGTGCTGCTGTTCTGGTCTACAAAGTTAAATACCAATCTTCATTTATCAAAAACAAGTAATTCTGATAATTTTCTCAATGATTTATAATTTAAATTTATGATTTAGTTATTACAACTTTCTATAAAAAGCCCCAAAAAACTATGAAAGTATTTTGATATATATGCCTAAAAGAAAAGCATAAATGTCCCTTTATTGATTCATATCTTTTTGAGTATAAGCTGTTTTAACTAAATGACTATCCGTCTATTGGTTGTCCATTTACAGAAATTAGGTTTTCCATTTATGTTTACTACAAATAAAATGAACAGCTTAACCTGCTGTGGTATAAATAATTGCTACTAATTCATGATAATAATAGTTTTTATTTTAAAACTATTTATAGCAGCCCAAACATATTTCAGTCAAACAAAATTAGTTCCATTTTTATTTTTATAATAACTTAATATCTAACCTCAAACAATATCCTGCAAAATAAGTCAGTATGTACTACAGTACTATTAGAAAAGTAAACCAACTACATATTCCTTATTAAAATTGCTGAAAGTTGCCAGTGACAGTCTAATAGTTCTCAAGGCCAAATGACCATCTTAAAAAAATACTGAAGGATAATTTGAAACAAAGAGCTACATAATCATAGAGCAATCATTAATCCACAAAGTATTTTCAAAAAAAAAAAAAAAAACACAAATTTCTATTAAAAAGGCAAAATATAATTCAGAATGTAGGGACAGAGTTAAACAAATGTCTATAACAATACTGAAAATCTACTTTCACTAAGGCAAAGGATGCAATCCTAATAAAATATGATAATAGGCTTTGGAAAGTTATCAAGCTCATTGCTACTCAAATTGTGGTTCACAGACCAGCAACACAGAAACTACTTGTTAGAAATTATCTCAAGCACTAGCACAGACCTACTGAATCAGAGTCTTACGCATATTAAAATTTAAGAGGCCATCATCTAGAAAATTATTTAGCCTACCTAACAATTTGTATATGAACTCCAATAACTTCTGATAGTCTATTAATTCTATAAAAATCCATATTAAAATTCAGAATATTCAGAATACACTGTTTTTCATATTCAAAGCTCATTTCCTATTATTCGCTTAATTATTTGAAGTTTCGTATTCACATGGACTACAGATTTTAAATTTGCAGTAATACCAAAAAATCAGTGGGTAGGAATCATATATTTTTGCAAGATCTTGGAAAACATAAATGGATAAAACTGAAGTATTACAGTAGTATAGTCTTAGCAATTATTTCAAACTACTTAAGCCAAAGAATCCCTTCTTCAGTGAGATCCTGTGAAGAATCCCTGTATAATAAAAAATAATCAGCTGTTCCTTGGGACAGAGAAAGCATCCAGCAGCAGTCAAGACATCTCAACAGAACCGACTTATAAGATTCCTCTACATACAGTTTGAAAAGCTGATTTAAGGGAACTACTTAAGAGTCCAAAAGTGAACTGAACAACTATTATGTTAATCACAAATAAACTTTACTATTCATCAAAGCAAGTTATAAAGAGCAAAATATAGAAACCCACTGTTCATTTTATATTATTCTAAAGAACATTAGATAAAATTACATAGTTCAGCATTTTTTCTAATTCAAATTAATCTTTCCCCAAAATGTCTAAATGGTGAACTTGGATTTACCTAATATGATACATATTTTTTTTAAACTTCTTTTTTTTTTCTTTTTTCCCCATCATGCATCTTTTATTTGTATTTATTTTCATCCATATTTTTATTCTTTGGCCTGTGTGGGCCTGCCATTGCAGTTTCCTCTCTCATTGCAGAGCACTGGCACTGGGTATATGCGCTCCAGAGCACTGGCTCCTAATTGGACACAGCGGTCGAGCTGCTGCGCGGCACATGAAATCTTATCGGGCCAGGTATCGAACTGGTGTCCCTTGCACTGCAAAGATGGACTCTTTAACCACTGGACCACCAGGAAAGTCCATATTTAAGTAATATGTTATATTTAATTAAATTAATTTAGTTAACAGTTTGCCTACCTTATATAAGACATTATGTTAAATGGTATAGGACAATACAGATGAATGGACAACATACTTACTCACTATGGAAAGTTAAGACAAATATATGGAATATAGTATATGCCATAAAAGCAACATAGTACTATATGAACAAAATTAAGTGAGGATATCAAAAAAAGACTTCATGGAAAGCTAACATCACAAGTAGGCCTTGAAAAGCATGGAGGATTTCTGAAAGGCAAAGACGGCAAGGTAGAGGAATTAGGTAAAATGTCATCCTGAGCGGAGGGAAGGCCTTCCCTGGTGGCTCAGTGGTAAAGAATCTGCTTGCCAGTGCAGGAGATGGGGGTTCGATTCCTGATCTGGGATCCCTGGAGAAGCGAACAGCAACCCAGTCCAGTATTCCTGCCTGGGAAATCCTATGCACAGAGAAGCCTAGTGGACTATACTCCACAGGGTTGCAAAAGAGTTGAGCATAACTTAGAAACTACGCAACAACAAAACATAGCAAAAATTAAAAGCTTTCAAAAAAATCTAGCTAAAATTTGGGGTTACTTATAAGATTCCTCTACATACAGTTTGAAAAGCTGATTTAAGGGAACTACTTAAGAGTCCAAAAGTGAACTGAACAACTATTATGTTAATCACAAATAAACTTTACTATTCATCAAAGCAAGTTATAAAGAGCAAAATATAGAAACCCACTGTTCATTTTATATTATTCTAAAGAACATTAGATAAAATTACATAGTTCAGCATTTTTTCTAATTCAAATTAATCTTTCCCCAAAATGTCTAAATGGTGAACTTGGATTTACCTAATATGATACATATTTTTTTTAAACTTCTTTTTTTTTTCTTTTTTCCCCATCATGCATCTTTTATTTGTATTTATTTTCATCCATATTTTTATTCTTTGGCCTGTGTGGGCCTGCCATTGCAGTTTCCTCTCTCATTGCAGAGCACTGGCACTGGGTATATGCGCTCCAGAGCACTGGCTCCTAATTGGACACAGCGGTCGAGCTGCTGCGCGCACATGAAATCTTATCGGGCCAGGTATCGAACTGGTGTCCCTTGCACTGCAAAGATGGACTCTTTAACCACTGGACCACCAGGAAAGTCCATATTTAAGTAATATGTTATATTTAATTAAATTAATTTAGTTAACAGTTTGCCTACCTTATATAAGACATTATGTTAAATGGTATAGGACAATACAGATGAATGGACAACATACTTACTCACTATGGAAAGTTAAGACAAATATATGGAATATAGTATATGCCATAAAAGCAACATAGTACTATATGAACAAAATTAAGTGAGGATATCAAAAAAAGACTTCATGGAAAGCTAACATCACAAGTAGGCCTTGAAAAGCATGGAGGATTTCTGAAAGGCAAAGACGGCAAGGTAGAGGAATTAGGTAAAATGTCATCCTGAGCGGAGGGAAGGCCTTCCCTGGTGGCTCAGTGGTAAAGAATCTGCTTGCCAGTGCAGGAGATGGGGGTTCGATTCCTGATCTGGGATCCCCTGGAGAAGCGAACAGCAACCCAGTCCAGTATTCCTGCCTGGGAAATCCTATGCACAGAGAAGCCTAGTGGACTATACTCCACAGGGTTGCAAAAGAGTTGAGCATAACTTAGAAACTACGCAACAACAAAACATAGCATAATAAAAGCTTTCAATATCTACTGTTCAAATGGATTAATAACAAATTAATGTAATCCAGTCTCGCTAGTATATAAGGCATATATAGAAAATAGTGGGAGGTGTGGCTGAAAAGGTACTTTATGACCTTATTAAAAACAACCATGAATGTCACCTTAAGTGTTACATTTATTTAACACTGCAAACAGTGGCAAATTACTTGCATTAGATATTGATTTAGCAGGGTTATTTTCCATCATACCTCTTTTATATTTATTTTCATCCATCTTTTATTCTCTGGCATGTGCGGGCCTCCCTTTGCAGTGGCCTCTCATTGCAGAGCACTGGCTCCTAATTGGAGACACAGGTCCAGCGGCTCCATGGCACTTCCCTTCCCTTCCTGGCCAGGGAAGATCTCACGTGCACTGCAAGGCGGGCTCTACCCATTGTACCACCAGGGAAGCCTGATCTAGCAGTTTTAAGTAGGATGAATTGGAGCAGAAAAAGATTTGTAAGAGGGATAGTACAATATTCAGTCTGTTGAAACAGTTTAGGCAAGAGTAAGGGTCTGAACTTAAGACTCATGGCAGTAGAGTGATAAATATGGATACACAATATGGAATATGAATATGAAAGATAAAATGAACCAATTCTTTTTTCACTCCTTGACTTATCAAAGAGCAAGAAGCAAAAAATTATATTAGAGATGAAAAATCTATTGGACTTTGTTGCAGATTCTACATAGATAGAATGTATATAGATGGGAGTCAGAATGCAAAAATTAAGGAAAATTCAAAGGCTGGGAAAAACATAGACCAGGAAATCTCTCATCCACTTAATATGCACTTACAGTGTTAACTCATATAACCACTGTAGAAAGAAATTAAGCAATATTTAGTAAAATCAAAAGTTGTATGTAGTACCTACCATAGCAATTTCACTTCTGGGTATGTAACCCAGAAAAAATCTCATACATATGCATAGTCATATACAAAAATAAAAACTACAGTATCATTTGTGTAGTGAAATACTAGGAAAGAGAAGATGTGTGGTGTGCTTTTATAATGAAATATATAATGAAGAGCTGACTCACTGGAAAAGAATCGGATGCTGAGAAAGACTGAGGGCAGGAGAAGAGGGTAACAGAGGATGAGATGGTTGGATGGCATTACCAACTCAACGAACAAGCGTTGAGCCAACTCCAGAAGACAGTGAAGAACAGGAAGACTGGTGTGCTGCAGTCCATAGGGTTGCAAAGAGCTGAACATGACTGACTGACTGAACAAAATAGCAAAAAATTACGCAACTTCAACGAACAAGCGTTGAGCCAACTCCAGAAGACAGTTAGATATTGATTTAGCAGGGTTATTTTCCATCATACCTCTTTTATATTTATTTTCATCCATCTTTTATTCTCTGGCATGTGCGGGCCTCCCTTTGCAGTGGCCTCTCATTGCAGAGCACTGGCTCCTAATTGGAGACACAGGTCCAGCGGCTCCATGGCACTTCCCTTCCCTTCCTGGCCAGGGAAGATCTCACGTGCACTGCAAGGCGGGCTCTACCCATTGTACCACCAGGGAAGCCTGATCTAGCAGTTTTAAGTAGGATGAATTGGAGCAGAAAAAGATTTGTAAGAGGGATAGTACAATATTCAGTCTGTTGAAACAGTTTAGGCAAGAGTAAGGGTCTGAACTTAAGACTCATGGCAGTAGAGTGATAAATATGGATACACAATATGGAATATGAATATGAAAGATAAAATGAACCAATTCTTTTTTCACTCCTTGACTTATCAAAGAGCAAGAAGCAAAAAATTATATTAGAGATGAAAAATCTATTGGACTTTGTTGCAGATTCTACATAGATAGAATGTATATAGATGGGAGTCAGAATGCAAAAATTAAGGAAAATTCAAAGGCTGGGAAAAACATAGACCAGGAAATCTCTCATCCACTTAATATGCACTTACAGTGTTAACTCATATAACCACTGTAGAAAGAAATTAAGCAATATTTAGTAAAATCAAAAGTTGTATGTAGTACCTACCATAGCAATTTCACTTCTGGGTATGTAACCCAGAAAAAATCTCATACATATGCATAGTCATATACAAAAATAAAAACTACAGTATCATTTGTGTAGTGAAATACTAGGAAAGAGAAGATGTGTGGTGTGCTTTTATAATGAAATATATAATGAAGAGCTGACTCACTGGAAAAGAATCGGATGCTGAGAAAGACTGAGGGCAGGAGAAGAGGGTAACAGAGGATGAGATGGTTGGATGGCATTACCAACTCAACGAACAAGCGTTGAGCCAACTCCAGAAGACAGTGAAGAACAGGGAAGACTGGTGTGCTGCAGTCCATAGGGTTGCAAAGAGCTGAACATGACTGACTGACTGAACAAAAAATAGCAGTTAAAGTAAATATACTAGAGCTACACATGTTAACATGTGTATGTATCTTTAATGTAAAACCATTTGAGGGAAGTAAAGGTGTTCTTGATTTCCTTAGTTCTATTTGTCATTTTATTTGAGATAAGATGATCTGAAATAAATCAATCAAGAAAACAGAAGATGAATATGTCTTAGGGATCATTAGTACAACAAGTCTCTGGAAGACACAGAAGAGAATAAAACACAAAAAGTATGAATAGGGTTTCCCTGGCGGGTCAGTGGGTAAAGAGTTCACCTTGCAGTGCCAAGGGCACTGGTTCAATTCCTGGCCCAGGAAGATCCCACATGCCATGGAATGGCTGGACCAGTGTTTCCAATTATGAGCCAGCCTCTGGAGCATATGCATGCCAGTGCTCTGAAACAAGAGAGGCCACTGTAATGGGAGGCCCACCGAGACCAAAGAATAAAGAAAATAAATAAATAAAAAACCAATAAAAGAGGTCAAAATTTTAAAAAAGTATGAACAAAAGATTTAGGTGTAGTAAGGAAGCAAAACATTTTTCCTATGTTTATTTTTAACCAGGACTGACTTATTTCACAACGGAAGTCTGTACTTTTTGACAACCCTCAGCAATTTTACCCGTGTCCCACCTCTGTTAACCACTAATCTGTTCTCAGTATCTATGAGTTGGGGTTTTTTGTTTTTGTTTGTACTTGTTTTTTAGATTCCATATATATGGGAGATCATACAGTATGTCTTTCTCTTCTCTTATTTCACCTAGCATCATACCCTTAAAGTCCATCCATTTGCTGAAAAGGATAGCCCTTTTTTTGTCAATATACCTACCATAGCAATTTCACTTCTGGGTATGTAACCCAGAAAAAATCTCATACATATGCATAGTCATATACAAAAATAAAAACTACAGTATCATTTGTGTAGTGAAATACTAGGAAAGAGAAGATGTGTGGTGTGCTTTTATAATGAAATATATAATGAAGAGCTGACTCACTGGAAAAGAATCGGATGCTGAGAAAGACTGAGGGCAGGAGAAGAGGGTAACAGAGGATGAGATGGTTGGATGGCATTACCAACTCAACGAACAAGCGTTGAGCCAACTCCAGAAGACAGTGAAGAACAGGGAAGACTGGTGTGCTGCAGTCCATAGGGTTGCAAAGAGCTGAACATGACTGACTGACTGAACAAAAAATAGCAGTTAAAGTAAATATACTAGAGCTACACATGTTAACATGTGTATGTATCTTTAATGTAAAACCATTTGAGGGAAGTAAAGGTGTTCTTGATTTCCTTAGTTCTATTTGTCATTTTATTTGAGATAAGATGATCTGAAATAAATCAATCAAGAAAACAGAAGATGAATATGTCTTAGGGATCATTAGTACAACAAGTCTCTGGAAGACACAGAAGAGAATAAAACACAAAAAGTATGAATAGGGTTTCCCTGGCGGGTCAGTGGGTAAAGAGTTCACCTTGCAGTGCCAAGGGCACTGGTTCAATTCCTGGCCCAGGAAGATCCCACATGCCATGGAATGGCTGGACCAGTGTTTCCAATTATGAGCCAGCCTCTGGAGCATATGCATGCCAGTGCTCTGAAACAAGAGAGGCCACTGTAATGGGAGGCCCACCGAGACCAAAGAATAAAGAAAATAAATAAATAAAAAACCAATAAAAGAGGTCAAAATTTTAAAAAAGTATGAACAAAAGATTTAGGTGTAGTAAGGAAGCAAAACATTTTTCCTATGTTTATTTTTAACCAGGACTGACTTATTTCACAACGGAAGTCTGTACTTTTTGACAACCCTCAGCAATTTTACCCGTGTCCCACCTCTGTTAACCACTAATCTGTTCTCAGTATCTATGAGTTGGGGTTTTTTGTTTTTGTTTGTACTTGTTTTTTAGATTCCATATATATGGGAGATCATACAGTATGTCTTTCTCTTCTCTTATTTCACCTAGCATCATACCCTTAAAGTCCATCCATTTGCTGAAAAGGATAGCAACAATTTCCTTCTTTTATGTCTGAAAAATATTCCATTGTATAAATATATAACACATTTTCGTATCCATTCATCTGTCAATAGACATTTAGGTTGTTTCTATATCTTGGTTATTGTAAGTAATGCTACAATGAACACGGTGGTGCAAGGTAAAACCTTTTCTTTTCTCAGAGATGGGTAGAAGAGTAGAAGAAAAAAGACAATTTTTTAACTTTTTAAACTGAAATAACTATGTATATTTACAGAAAGTTCCAAAATAGTACAGTGAGATCCCATACACTCATCACTCACGTCCCACTAATGGACATACGTTACAGAACTACAGTACAATATCAAAACCAGGAAACTAACAACAATGCATATGTATAGTTCTAAACCACCACAAGTGTAAACTAAAGTAACAGGTACTGCAATCAAGACAAAAATCTACACCATCACTACAAAGATCTTTCTCATGCTACTCCTTTCCCCTAGCCCCTCTCTCCTCTACCATCCATAACCCTGGGTACCACAAATACCACAAATTTTTTCTCCATCTCTATAACTTTGTCTTTACATAAATGGAATTATTGAGTGGCCTTTTGACACTGCCTTTTTTCACTGAGTCTAATGTCCTTGAGATTTGTGTATCAACACTTGATGCTTTTTTACTGCTGAGTAATATTCCACCGTATGTCCTCACCATACTGAATAAGACATTTTGATAGTTTCCACTTTGGCCTGTTACAAATAAAGCTTCTATGATCAAACAGGTACAGTTATTTTGCTGAAATAAGTGCCCAGAAGTACAGCTGCTGGGCCATGTATTAAATATAAGTTTATGACTCTAAATTTGCTTTATAGCATTTTTTCATAGTGTTGGTTGTTATTTAACATAGTAAACATTACTTTATTAACTATTAATCTCTTTCACTCATACACAGTAAATCTCATGTGTTCAGAGACTGTTGTGTTCATTGCATTAACCTTAGCACCCGCATGTACTAGGCACTCATAATTAGTTATTGAATGCTTTAGTAATCATCATGTAACCTCTATCTGAGTGTATTTACTTGATATTAGAGTAGATAATAGGTGAAATGTTTACCTATCAACATATCCATTAATAGGAATAGTATTTCCTTTGTGAAATTATGGTTAATATCTTTTCTTCTGTTAATTTTTTTGCTTAATATTTTTATGCCTCCTATCTGTCTGGTAATAAATGGTCTAACTAGTTTTATCCTTAAAAAAAGTAAAGAAAAAAAAATTACTTTCAGATTTTGAAGGTTTTCAGCTTAATCCTCCAAACTTTTCTCCCAATTGAAAACAACTGGAAAATTGTATAATTTTATCTTTAAAAATTCATGGATATTATTTTGAATAATTGTTGTTAAATTTCTCTTTAACTGTACTTTTTTTAGGCATTGGATTGCTAAAGACTACAAACAGAAGTGCTAAATACAGCAACCTTGACCATCTAGAACAAAGGATAGTCGTCTTCTATGATGTACAGAAATTCCTTTCTATAACTTTAGCAACAGTCAAATACTTTAGTAAGTTTTAGTTGTATAATGCTTCCACTTTTAATTTTAGCCCTGACTTATTAGTCTTTGGTGTAAGTAAGCTGTCCAATTGAATATATTTCACATTGTAGTATATACTCATGGGGATCTATATTTCTCTAAAAACTGGATTTCTCACTGATGCATGCAACAACACTTCAAAACGTTGCAGGATAAAATATACAAAACATTCACATATTTTAATATGAAATGCTGTTTCTAAATAAAGGACCTTTAAAAATATATGAATTTAAAAAAAGAATAAAAAAGAAATATGAACAAGTCAACACAAGATATATATCTGACCCTGGTAAAATCTCCTCATTCAACAAAAATTTTTCTGTCCATCAGTCTGATGGTGATTAAAATGAAAAACTTCAATTCTTTCTGATATAAATATATGCAATTGAATAGTAAATAAAAGTCTCTAAAATTATATATGCCCATTATGCAGCTGTCATGAGTAAGTAGGTGTATTCTGTGGTATTCTTAGTTTTATTCAAAGAGACTAATTTCTTTTACCTTCATAACTAAAGCTCCTATATATATAGTCATAATTATAGAGTTACCTAACATTTTTCATGAATTAATTTAGTGACCTTGGTTGAATCACAGTCTATGAGATATGAGACTCAGTTCCTTTAAAATGAGAAAATCTGTCTAGGACTTTTAACATATTTACTAATTATAATATTCTGTAATTCTAAAAATATACTTTTTCAATTAAACACTATTGTTTTGACTCTTGAAAACTAACTGAGAAATATTTCCAATTCCAAGAAATGCATGTTCCCTTAAAAGCTTATATCTTTAAGAAGTAAATAGTAAAACAGATTTACATTTTTCTATAATGAAACACTGCAATTTGTACTAAAATACGATAATACTGTTTATCTTTGTTAGGTGAATAAAACCTGAGGACAATTTATTAGAGCAATAAGAAAGACTCCTGACTACGAGAAGGTCACAGACTGTGCGCTGAGCTGCCAGCAAAACATCTATGATGCTCCAAAGCTGCCATTTTTCTTCTTTGACAAAGACTCCATCTGCCACTGAGCCATTTACAGCCTCCAAGTCAGAATATCAATGATTTCCAACCATTCTGCAAGCCTGCTTTCACCTTGACATCACCTCTGTAATACATCTAACACAGATGATACATATATCCCCAACTATAAGCATGAAGCCCATGCTTTATTCACCTGATAAGTATTTTAAACTGCCCTATAATGTACCATTTTTATTCATGCTGAGTTGTAAAGGAATTTTAAAGTGTATATATTTGCTGTCGTTCTTGTTGCATTACTTGCTTGCTTTAAATCAGATATATTCATAAAACTTAAAAATCTAAAAAGACTATTTTATATAGTTTTCAATAATGGCTTAGTAACTAAGACAATAGAACTATATCATATTTCCATTTAAAATAATCTGCTATAGAATTATTTCATATAAAATACCTTATTTCCTTAAAAATTGAGAACATTAAAGCAATGAATGCTGATAAAATTTCTAGTTTTGCATTCAAATCTGTGTTTTTAACACTACCAACAATTGAAACCCAACTACTTAGCAATGAAAGAGAAAATACTTCAATCATATTTTGTTATTTCCTACTTTTTTTTCAGTGAAATAGATGCAAACTGCTAAAAACAATTAAAAATTCTTCCATTAAAAGTAGTATATATAATCCTTGGTCATTAATATTTATAAAAATGGAAATCATAACCTTTCTTAAAATATTGCTTTTATCTGAAAGCAGAAGCAATTCTCTACAAAATAACTAATGAATTAAGACCTACTCTGTGCAAAGCATTAAGGAGAATATTAAAAAGTTTCAAACAAGATTTTCGGCCTCAAGTAGAGGAAATAATAAATGCACTCAGGAGAAACCATACAAAAAGACAAGGTATTTTACAGTGAGAGGAACTAAGTTGCATAAGAAGAAATTCTGAATTACAGGTTAGGAGACAAGTTTAATTACATCTTTGCTCTGAGACCTTCAAGTACTTAGTCATTTATCCAGAAAAACCACTTACTTGCCTGTAAAGTGAGATGACTAGACTAAGTGATAGCTAAAGTCTCTCTCTGCTCTATCACTCTATGATAAAAGGATTCCATGAGTCTAGATGTCAAATGATGACAGACACTAACCCTACAGATCCTAGATTTTCAAGTGGAACTCCTTTTACGTAGATATGCTAGCACTGAAAAGGAAATGATATTTGAGTTGGGTCTTAAAGGATGTTCAACATTTGAATGCATATGCAGAGCTGGAAAAAGAATCTTCACAATAAAGAGAATAGTGTAAACAAAGACATGAAAAAAGAAATGATTTCCTATAAGGTAACATGTTGATACACCAATGTTAAGTAAAATGACTAGAAGAGGAGACATGATTCTGAAGGGAAAGAAGCTAGTTAAGTAAACTAATAGAGTGATCTAAACACACCTAATCACGGTGGTGGTGGGAATGACAGGACAACAAAGAATGCAAAAACTCTGAAGCTAGAAGGCAGTCAGTTTTAAGTTTGGATTATCTAGAGGCAGAGGAACCAAAATAATGCAGAATGATAACAGGGTTCATTGATGTGGCAAATGATGATACTCTTAACAGAAATAGATCTGAAATGTGATCATATTTTTAAAATAATATAAAAAATATTAAAAAGAAATAAAGTCACCTTATTTTCAGAAAAAGTACTGAAATTAGCTCCTTATGCTGGAGTCCCTGTTACGAACTGGCTGGTAACATAACAGTCAATCACTCTAAGGTTTGGTTTTCTAAAATGAATGTACTGACCATGATATGATTTTAAGATTTTTTTCAATTTTATATATAACACATCATATTAATTTCTGAACAAAATTGAAGTTGTAGAGGCAATCTTCTGAAATAGTCTTAATCCTGATTGACTAAAGACATAATTTTGTACTGTCATTTCAAAGGGGACATGAATCCTGAAGTGTAATTTTAAAAATGTAGTAGATATAAACTTCTATTATAGGAAAAACATTTTGTACCTTTGAAAAGTTGAGACATACAAAGTAATTCATCCAAAAACAATTAAAACGACAGTTTTCACCTACAGGTACAATCAAAACACAAGTGCCACAAAATTAAAGGCAAAGGCAGCAAGTACAGAATTAACCCTGCATTTTGATCCTATATTACTCATGAGCTAACTTATTAAACCCATTTACTAGAAAATAAGGAAAAGCCTAAAGGCTTCCACAGGTGGGCTCAGTGGTAAAGAACCCACCTGCCAATGCAGGTGACTCAGGAGACACAGGTTTGGCCCCTGGGTTGGGAAGATCCCCTAGAGAAGGAAATGACAACCCACTCCGGTATTCTTACCAGGAAAACTCCATGGACAGAGGAGATTAGTGGGCTACAGTCTATGGGATCGCAAAGAGTTGGACATGACTGAGCGACCGAGCACCCACACAAGGGAAAACCAAAAGAGAATTTGTTCTGAAAACAAGAAAAAAACGTTCATGTTTAAGCTTAACTAAGACCCATAGTAGTCAAATAAATAAATCAATTAAAATATTTTAAAGAGATAAATAGATGATTCAATATAAGAAAATCAATCAATGTAACATACCAAATCAGGACAAAAAAATGCTGAAGTGCAGTCAGTTTTAAGTTTGGATTATCTAGAGGCAGAGGAACCAAAATAATGCAGAATGATAACAGGGTTCATTGATGTGGCAAATGATGATACTCTTAACAGAAATAGATCTGAAATGTGATCATATTTTTAAAATAATATAAAAAATATTAAAAAGAAATAAAGTCACCTTATTTTCAGAAAAAGTACTGAAATTAGCTCCTTATGCTGGAGTCCCTGTTACGAACTGGCTGGTAACATAACAGTCAATCACTCTAAGGTTTGGTTTTCTAAAATGAATGTACTGACCATGATATGATTTTAAGATTTTTTTCAATTTTATATATAACACATCATATTAATTTCTGAACAAAATTGAAGTTGTAGAGGCAATCTTCTGAAATAGTCTTAATCCTGATTGACTAAAGACATAATTTTGTACTGTCATTTCAAAGGGGACATGAATCCTGAAGTGTAATTTTAAAAATGTAGTAGATATAAACTTCTATTATAGGAAAAAACATTTTTGTACCTTTGAAAAGTTGAGACATACAAAGTAATTCATCCAAAAACAATTAAAACGACAGTTTTCACCTACAGGTACAATCAAAACACAAGTGCCACAAAATTAAAGGCAAAGGCAGCAAGTACAGAATTAACCCTGCATTTTGATCCTATATTACTCATGAGCTAACTTATTAAACCCATTTACTAGAAAATAAGGAAAAGCCTAAAGGCTTCCACAGGTGGGCTCAGTGGTAAAGAACCCACCTGCCAATGCAGGTGACTCAGGAGACACAGGTTTGGCCCCTGGGTTGGGAAGATCCCCTAGAGAAGGAAATGACAACCCACTCCGGTATTCTTACCAGGAAAACTCCATGGACAGAGGAGATTAGTGGGCTACAGTCTATGGGATCGCAAAGAGTTGGACATGACTGAGCGACCGAGCACCCACACAAGGGAAAACCAAAAGAGAATTTGTTCTGAAAACAAGAAAAAAACGTTCATGTTTAAGCTTAACTAAGACCCATAGTAGTCAAATAAATAAATCAATTAAAATATTTTAAAGAGATAAATAGATGATTCAATATAAGAAAATCAATCAATGTAACATACCATATCAGGACAAAGGATGGGGGGAATCATGAGCATCTCAATCAACACAGAAAAAGTCTGACAAAATCCACCAAGTTTTCATGATAAAAAAACCACTCAGAAAACTAGTAATACAGGGGAATGTTCTCAACATGAGGATATTCTAGAAAACCCACAGCTAACATCACAGTAAATGGTGAAAGATCTAAAGTTTCTGTCCTAAGATTAGGAAGAAGAAAGAATGCCTGCTTTCACCACTGAAAATATCTAAGCTCCCAGCTGAGGACCTAAGAAGATTACTATCACCAGCTCAGAAATAAATCAATTCCTTTTAAAATGACACACACCTTCAAAAAACAAATAAACCAAAATTGCTATGAAGGCTTCCTGTAAAACTTTTAATGTTTTACCTCTTCACACCACACGTACGCTTACAAAAATGGGAGATAACAAGTGAGAGAAAACAGAAGGGGAAGAAGGCAGCAGTAGCAAGGAGCACCATAGTGATTTTCCATCCTCCATTTAGAAGAGAAAATTGACTTCCCAGTGTATAAGTTAGATACCACTCATTTATTTTGCTAGCTTGCTGGAAGCCATAAACTCTTTGTAAAGTTTTTATAAAGTTTTTTTTTTTTTTTTTTTTCCCTGCAGCATAAGCATCGCTGTTTTAATAGTGATACCTGGCTCCTACTATGCTTCAAAAACCAGGATGAAAATCTTTACAGAACGAATATTTTTGATGAGGCCTTTCCATCCCCAAGGATCACACCATTCTTTCTGTATTCAAAAGACATTATACATATACTGCTATTGTGGCACATACCATATATAAAATACCAGTTTGTGTAAAAGTCTCCACTAGACTATAAGCTCTCAAAGGAGAAAAGAGGGACAGTACATGTTCTATGTTTATAAACTTGCTAAGTATTTCCAAAGGAATAATGCATATTCAAGGATTTTTCCTTAAGGTAATAGAAACTTCTTAACTACAATAGTAATGGTATTTAATTTAGGAATAAGACAGTAAAATGTCTCCAAAAACATAAATTGATACAAAACACAAAGAATTTATAATCATGCCTTAATGTCACCAATGTAATAGACATGGCTTCCTCCTTAAAAGCTTCCAATAAGGAAGCTGAATGTGGTACATTTTCATTGGATGAGGGAATAAGAGGAAACAAAATCAACCATTAGAAAATGGTTTCTCTTCATATTAGAGGGTCTACCTACTTTCAGTGACATCTGTCTACCTAATTCACCCAGCTAACAGTGTACCAGCCTCACTGGCCCTGTGATTTCCACTTCTCAGATCTTCACATAGCTGACTCCTTCTGATGATTCATCTCTCAACACAAGCATTGCCTCCTAATGGAGGCTTTCCCAAACTTTGATATGTATTTTGTCCTCAATTCCAGCCTGCCTTCTGTTTACTCTATCACACTTTCCTTACTTTCCCCCTGCCTTTGGAGCTCTCTTCAATATCTGAAAATATGTTCTTCATTTCTTTACTTCTGCTCTTCTACTATCAAGTAAACTTAATGAGAGGAGATTTGCCTTACTGACCATACTATCCCCAATAGCTCGAAGGTGGAATATAAGTCTGTACTCCATAAATGTTCATTGAGTGAATGAATAAGTGACTGAATTTCAAGCACATAACATACTGACTGACCAAATGAAACACTCACTCATACCTAGGGAATATTTTATCAGAATATTTGAGAACAAACAACTTTCCATTTGACAGCATACATCATGTCTCTTTCCTTATTGAGTGTCAAAAATGAGGTATACAAAAATAAAGATAATTAAAGGAGACAGAGAAAGGCAGTATATGAATTGTTTGTAGAATGTGTCTCAGAATAATATTTTGATGAGGCCTTTCCATCCCCAAGGATCACACCATTCTTTCTGTATTCAAAAGACATTATACATATACTGCTATTGTGGCACATACCATATATAAAATACCAGTTTGTGTAAAAGTCTCCACTAGACTATAAGCTCTCAAAGGAGAAAAGAGGGACAGTACATGTTCTATGTTTATAAACTTGCTAAGTATTTCCAAAGGAATAATGCATATTCAAGGATTTTTCCTTAAGGTAATAGAAACTTCTTAACTACAATAGTAATGGTATTTAATTTAGGAATAAGACAGTAAAATGTCTCCAAAAACATAAATTGATACAAAACACAAAGAATTTATAATCATGCCTTAATGTCACCAATGTAATAGACATGGCTTCCTCCTTAAAAGCTTCCAATAAGGAAGCTGAATGTGGTACATTTTCATTGGATGAGGGAATAAGAGGAAACAAAATCAACCATTAGAAAATGGTTTCTCTTCATATTAGAGGGTCTACCTACTTTCAGTGACATCTGTCTACCTAATTCACCCAGCTAACAGTGTACCAGCCTCACTGGCCCTGTGATTTCCACTTCTCAGATCTTCACATAGCTGACTCCTTCTGATGATTCATCTCTCAACACAAGCATTGCCTCCTAATGGAGGCTTTCCCAAACTTTGATATGTATTTTGTCCTCAATTCCAGCCTGCCTTCTGTTTACTCTATCACACTTTCCTTACTTTCCCCCTGCCTTTGGAGCTCTCTTCAATATCTGAAAATATGTTCTTCATTTCTTTACTTCTGCTCTTCTACTATCAAGTAAACTTAATGAGAGGAGATTTGCCTTACTGACCATACTATCCCCAATAGCTCGAAGGTGGAATATAAGTCTGTACTCCATAAATGTTCATTGAGTGAATGAATAAGTGACTGAATTTCAAGCACATAACATACTGACTGACCAAATGAAACACTCACTCATACCTAGGGAATATTTTATCAGAATATTTGAGAACAAACAACTTTCCATTTGACAGCATACATCATGTCTCTTTCCTTATTGAGTGTCAATATTGTAACTGAGGTATACAAAAATAAAGATAATTAAAGGAGACAGAGAAAGGCAGTATATGAATTGTTTGTAGAATGTGTCTCAGAAAAATCACCTCAGGGTACATACCAGCTAATTCTAGAATTCTTCTCTCCCATAATTCTGCTTCTGTCATTCAATCAGCTAGCAAATATTTATTGAGCATTATGCACTTTATTCCTAAATATATATACTCAGGTCTCTTGAACACAAATTAGCTTTATATTCTTTGAATAAATTATAGTAGAAACATTACCATCTTTAGAGAAATATGAACCTGAATCCCAGTTATGACCATTTCTAATTATGCTAACTTGGAGTACTCAATATCAGTAAGTCTAAGATAAAAAGATACTTTGAAACCTTCTGGCACATAATTAGCCTTCATTATTAATCCTCCCGTAGTGGGGAGGGATTGAAAAGTGAAAGAAATCTTGAGAACAGACCAAATATAGTACTTCCCTAGTGGTCCAGTGCTTTAAGACTCTGTGCTTCCACCAAAAGGGGCGTGGGTTTGATCCCTGATCCTCCTTGTCAGGGAGTTTCAGAGTGTGCAGTGCGAACAACAACAACAACAACAAATGGGGTTTCCTGGTGGCCCAGACAGTAAAGAATCACCCAGGTTCAATCCCTGGGTCAAGAAGATCCTCTGAAGAACGGAATGGCTCACCCATGCCAGTGTTCTTGCCTAGAGAATACCATGGACAAAGGAGCCTGGCAGGGTTACAGTCCATGGGGTCACAAAGAGTGGGACATGATTGAATGACTAATACTTTACTTCAGATCAAGTGCATATTCTAATGGTCACTGTTGAACTGTGGATTCACCAATTTACTGAGAAGCAACAGGTCACAATTAGAGGTAACAAAATTGATATAACCATAAAAAAATTGATATAACCATGACTGCATTTAAAAAGGATAAAATCACATCCTTCAAACACAGTAGGCATTGAGTTATCATTTGCTGAAATAATAAAGAACAAGACACAGGACACAGAATTTCAAGTTCATAATTTCTTAAACATTTCTTAAATTTGGTAGTCAAACATTTCTCATTGTCCTTGAGGTAAACGAAAAAAAAAATTTATCTTACTCTACTATGTCTTATATCTCCTGATTAATTTCAAACCATGAATTTTGCACTCTGTACTCTAGTTACACTACCTAGTCTTTCCCTCAAAGTTCTATGTCCTTTATCCATTTACCCATGTGGTCACCTTTACTGGAATTCTTTATTTTATCATGTGATTTCTAGTTACTGTCTAATGTCCTTTCACTTCAGCCTGGAAAACTACATTTATCATTTCTTGTAGAGGAGGTATTCTAGCAACAAATTCCCTATCTTAAATATGTTTAAAATTACTAAGAAAAAAAAAAAAAAGGCCATGGACAAGGAACAATAGGAAACACAGAAAACAAAACAATATGTGAACAAAATGAGCATCTATACATCCAACAAGCTCAATATATTCAACAAGCTCAATATATCCCATGTAAAGAAAACTCAAAGAAAATCATGTCAGATACATTACAGTCAAACTGTCAAATGACAAAGAATCTTGAAAGCATCAAGAGAGAAGCAACTGCTCATGTATAAGAAGCCCTCAATAAAATTAACAGCCAATTTCTTAAAAGAAAGCATGGAGGCTAGAGGCAGTGGGAGGACATATTTGGGATGCTAAAAAGGGAAAAAAACCAACAAGATTCAATATCTGACAGCACTACACTTTGGAAAAGAGGGAGAAATTAAGACACACCCAGATAAATGAAATAAATGAGATAAGTACTAATAGCACCTAGCAGCACTTCAAAGAGAGAGGCATGTAGCATAGTAAAGACACAGGCTCCGTGTCAAATTGCCTGGATTTGAACCCTGAACTTCACTGACTAATAATCATGTGACCCTGGACAACTTGCTTTACTACTCTATAACTTAGTTTTCACAAATGCAAACTGAGGATACCTCCCTCATGAAGTTAGGAAGCTGATATAAGTTAAAACAATAAACTCATAAAAGGATGGCTTGTACATAATTAAGTACTTATATGTTGACTCTCACTACCACCACTATCAAAGTCATCACTTTTATGGAGGTTCTAAAAATGTTAGTTTTTATTCCTTGAACTTACTCTATTTCTGTGAAACAAACACTGAACAGTAATCTTTTTTTCTAGGAGAATTATGGTTAGTAAAATCAAGAAATTATGTTATTTGTAATAAGAGTATTAGGCTAAATGTTTTGTCAGTCTCTTTAGCAAATTTTCTTTTATCAGAGGTGCCAAGTTAAAATTTAAAAAGAGTGCTTTGTGAATACACTTTTTTCTCTAGCTCAGCCTCTGACAAAGACGCTCAAGCTTTTTTTAGCATAAACTTGTGTTAAATAAACAATGAGCCCAACACTGTTATCTTATTTCTAGTTACTGTCTAATGTCCTTTCACTTCAGCCTGGAAAACTACATTTATCATTTCTTGTAGAGGAGGTATTCTAGCAACAAATTCCCTATCTTAAATATGTTTAAAATTACTAAGAAAAAAAAAAAAAAGGCCATGGACAAGGAACAATAGGAAACACAGAAAACAAAACAATATGTGAACAAAATGAGCATCTATACATCCAACAAGCTCAATATATTCAACAAGCTCAATATATCCCATGTAAAGAAAACTCAAAGAAAATCATGTCAGATACATTACAGTCAAACTGTCAAATGACAAAGAATCTTGAAAGCATCAAGAGAGAAGCAACTGCTCATGTATAAGAAGCCCTCAATAAAATTAACAGCCAATTTCTTAAAAGAAAGCATGGAGGCTAGAGGCAGTGGGAGGACATATTTGGGATGCTAAAAGGAAAACAACCAACAAGATTCAATATCTGACAGCACTACACTTTGGAAAAGAGGGAGAAATTAAGACACACCCAGATAAATGAAATAAATGAGATAAGTACTAATAGCACCTAGCAGCACTTCAAAGAGAGAGGCATGTAGCATAGTAAAGACACAGGCTCCGTGTCAAATTGCCTGGATTTGAACCCTGAACTTCACTGACTAATAATCATGTGACCCTGGACAACTTGCTTTACTACTCTATAACTTAGTTTTCACAAATGCAAACTGAGGATACCTCCCTCATGAAGTTAGGAAGCTGATATAAGTTAAAACAATAAACTCATAAAAGGATGGCTTGTACATAATTAAGTACTTATATGTTGACTCTCACTACCACCACTATCAAAGTCATCACTTTTATGGAGGTTCTAAAAATGTTAGTTTTTATTCCTTGAACTTACTCTATTTCTGTGAAACAAACACTGAACAGTAATCTTTTTTTCTAGGAGAATTATGGTTAGTAAAATCAAGAAATTATGTTATTTGTAATAAGAGTATTAGGCTAAATGTTTTGTCAGTCTCTTTAGCAAATTTTCTTTTATCAGAGGTGCCAAGTTAAAATTTAAAAAGAGTGCTTTGTGAATACACTTTTTTCTCTAGCTCAGCCTCTGACAAAGACGCTCAAGCTTTTTTTAGCATAAACTTGTGTTAAATAAACAATGAGCCCAACACTGTTATCATACTTAACGTAATTTCTAACAACAATAACTTAAGATTGTCTTATAATATTTTAAAAGCATTTATTTGAATCTGTAATCAAATATGATCCATACATTAGAACTGTCTTACAAAAAATGATCCTATAAATCTTTATCATATAAAGAACATGGAGTAAAGCAATTATTCTCCAATTAAAAATAAATACATCAAAAAAGAACATGCAGCCAAAAAACCCACAGAAAAAAGGTATTACAGAAATGTATCAGACAATTCATTAACAAAAATATTTCTAGACTTAATGATGCCTCTTATTTTTTCAGTTTTAGAAGAATTTGGTTTTTGTCATTTCAAACAATTATTTGCTTCCATATGCAATTCTGTATTCATAATTAATTTATTTATAATCAAATCAAAAAGGTTAATCTGTAACTGCTCCTACTATATCCCCACACCAGGCATTTCTTTCCATTAATGTTTGCAGTTGAAGAAAATTGATCTTATGTCTTTTAGAGTTTCTCAGTCTGATCTTATCCTTCTGGTGCCATTTAATATGTCCCTCTGTCCTTACTATTCCTTGTAAACTAGACTCAATCATATTCGATTATTTTTTTTATTTGGATGAATAATTTCATGATACTTCTGTTAATGAATTCATGTTTTCCTATATAAAATATGAATGACAAAGTTATTAGGAAGATTACATAAACTATCACAGGTTGTGGGGCTCTGAACTGAAAGAGGACCGTTGCAAGCATAATAAGGAAGCTTAAGCACATATTTGCAGTTTGGAGCTAAGATGGCGCCTATAGGAAGGGACATGGGAGTGAAAGGAAGCTTAAGCACATTGTTTAAAGAAGCTTAAGCACATGTTTGCAGTTTGGAGCTAAGATGGTGCCTACAGGAAGAGACAGGGCGTGATCTAAATTGTTAATTGATGGTCAAAATTTCTGATTGATTCCCCTGGCTTCCCCGTTTGTGAATGACTGCTTGACCTTTAGCTTGATTGGTGTAATCTACAGGAAGTCCCATGCAAAACCCCCTTCACTTGCCTATAAAAGCTATGCATCCGCATTAATAAAACGGAACTGCTCTGACGGAACCCCTGTAGCGTCTGATTGTCTCCCGCCTGCCAGGAGGCTGGGTGGCGGGCAACAAGATTCACCTCTCTCCGAGATCTCCCGGGTTCAGCCGGGGGCAATCCCGCTGCCTTCCCTTTCTGCGGAAGGCCCCCGCAACAGGTCAAATGCTTAGACTAATACCCAGCGCAGAGCAAGCACTTAATAAACATTAGCTCTTAGTATTATACTGCACACAGAGAATCAACAGAATTTGATGTCAGATTAGAAGAGAGTTTTGAAAAAGTTAACATTTCTAAGTTTGTTACCTGAGTAGATGTTAGTATCACTGACCAATACAAAAATATTTCTAGATAATGATGCCTCTTATTTTTTCAGTTTTAGAAGAATTTGGTTTTTGTCATTTCAAACAATTATTTGCTTCCATATGCAATTCTGTATTCATAATTAATTTATTTATAATCAAATCAAAAAGGTTAATCTGTAACTGCTCCTACTATATCCCCACACCAGGCATTTCTTTCCATTAATGTTTGCAGTTGAAGAAAATTGATCTTATGTCTTTTAGAGTTTCTCAGTCTGATCTTATCCTTCTGGTGCCATTTAATATGTCCCTCTGTCCTTACTATTCCTTGTAAACTAGACTCAATCATATTCGATTATTTTTTTTATTTGGATGAATAATTTCATGATACTTCTGTTAATGAATTCATGTTTTCCTATATAAAATATGAATGACAAAGTTATTAGGAAGATTACATAAACTATCACAGGTTGTGGGGCTCTGAACTGAAAGAGGACCGTTGCAAGCATAATAAGGAAGCTTAAGCACATATTTGCAGTTTGGAGCTAAGATGGCGCCTATAGGAAGGGACATGGGAGTGAAAGGAAGCTTAAGCACATTGTTTAAAGAAGCTTAAGCACATGTTTGCAGTTTGGAGCTAAGATGGTGCCTACAGGAAGAGACAGGGCGTGATCTAAATTGTTAATTGATGGTCAAAATTTCTGATTGATTCCCCTGGCTTCCCCGTTTGTGAATGACTGCTTGACCTTTAGCTTGATTGGTGTAATCTACAGGAAGTCCCATGCAAAACCCCCTTCACTTGCCTATAAAAGCTATGCATCCGCATTAATAAAACGGAACTGCTCTGACGGAACCCCTGTAGCGTCTGATTGTCTCCCGCCTGCCAGGAGGCTGGGTGGCGGGCAACAAGATTCACCTCTCTCCGAGATCTCCCGGGTTCAGCCGGGGGCAATCCCGCTGCCTTCCCTTTCTGCGGAAGGCCCCCGCAACAGGTCAAATGCTTAGACTAATACCCAACGCAGAGCAAGCACTTAATAAACATTAGCTCTTAGTATTATACTGCACACAGAGAATCAACAGAATTTGATGTCAGATTAGAAGAGAGTTTTTGAAAAAGTTAACATTTCTAAGTTTGTTACCTGAGTAGATGTTAGTATCACTGACCAATACAGGGGATATATAAAGAGGAAAAGGTTTCTGGGGAATTGGAAGAGAATGAATTCAACTTCAGACACCTAAAAAAGGGTTGGTGGGATAATCAGGCATCAATGTCACACCCAAGGATGGAAATAGGGGTTCTAAAATATTAAGGAGAGGTCTGTGGGCAGGAAATAAAGATGAAATGTTGACAGGAAAGAAAGCTCAGTGAAGGTCACAGCTGTCATAAAAGATGACAAAAACATCTGAAGAATCTATTGTCATTGGAGAAAGAAAAGGATGTAATGTACAGGAAAAGACATGTAGACAAAATCATAACTGTGTGTTGTGGCTATAGGACTATTCTGACTAGGACACAAAATGTGTTGGAAAAATAGAAGAAAATGAAATCTCATGGATATAACAAGGCTACCTGAATGGCTGTGAACTTTAGGAATAACTAATTAAATTTAAGCAGGAAATAGGAATACACTGAAGAATTAAAAACCCACCATACGAGAACTGGAAAGCATAAAATACACTTGCTATATTATTCCAGAAAATTTTTAATTTATGCTTAACCTAAGGGAATGCTCTCTAGGCACTGTGACTTCAGGTCAATACACAAAAGGAAGGAGATGCTGTCTTTAGTACTGTTCCATATCCTTCTCCATTCCCTTCTCTTTTGTCTTCTCTCACTTGGGAAACCAATGCTCTCATGCTGCCCTAACTATATAAAACTTTGTAATGATGACTGTCTTGCTCCTCAATGAGGCACTCTGCTTACATGTTCACATTCAATTCTAGACTGCCATGAAACCTTTACTTTCCCATTATTATCCTATAGATCCTTTGATTGTCAAATTAAGTAATTCACACAACACTATAAATGACCAAAATTCTACAGGATATTTAATTTTAAAAATAGAAATTTGTTAACTTGTATGAATTTTCAAATTTTAAAATATTTCCATATATTGTTTTCTATACATTTATGAAATAAGGTTTGCACACAGAGAATCAACAGAATTTGATGTCAGATTAGAAGAGAGTTTTGAAAAAGTTAACATTTCTAAGTTTGTTACCTGAGTAGATGTTAGTATCACTGACCAATACAGGGGATATATAAAGAGGAAAAGGTTTCTGGGGAATTGGAAGAGAATGAATTCAACTTCAGACACCTAAAAAAGGGTTGGTGGGATAATCAGGCATCAATGTCACACCCAAGGATGGAAATAGGGGTTCTAAAATATTAAGGAGAGGTCTGTGGGCAGGAAATAAAGATGAAATGTTGACAGGAAAGAAAGCTCAGTGAAGGTCACAGCTGTCATAAAAGATGACAAAAACATCTGAAGAATCTATTGTCATTGGAGAAAGAAAAGGATGTAATGTACAGGAAAAGACATGTAGACAAAATCATAACTGTGTGTTGTGGCTATAGGACTATTCTGACTAGGACACAAAATGTGTTGGAAAAATAGAAGAAAATGAAATCTCATGGATATAACAAGGCTACCTGAATGGCTGTGAACTTTAGGAATAACTAATTAAATTTAAGCAGGAAATAGGAATACACTGAAGAATTAAAAACCCACCATACGAGAACTGGAAAGCATAAAATACACTTGCTATATTATTCCAGAAAATTTTTAATTTATGCTTAACCTAAGGGAATGCTCTCTAGGCACTGTGACTTCAGGTCAATACACAAAAGGAAGGAGATGCTGTCTTTAGTACTGTTCCATATCCTTCTCCATTCCCTTCTCTTTTGTCTTCTCTCACTTGGGAAACCAATGCTCTCATGCTGCCCTAACTATATAAAACTTTGTAATGATGACTGTCTTGCTCCTCAATGAGGCACTCTGCTTACATGTTCACATTCAATTCTAGACTGCCATGAAACCTTTACTTTCCCATTATTATCCTATAGATCCTTTGATTGTCAAATTAAGTAATTCACACAACACTATAAATGACCAAAATTCTACAGGATATTTAATTTTAAAAATAGAAATTTGTTAACTTGTATGAATTTTCAAATTTTAAAATATTTCCATATATTGTTTTCTATACATTTATCCACTCTACTTTAACTGAACAGATTATAAAAACTAAGAGGCACACCTACATAGATCAGATTTTGCATAAATTTCTGCTGTGCCACTACTCGGGATTAGATATTATAATCACTAATGCGACCGCAAGAATGAATACAACAGGGACATCCCTGGTGGTCCAGTGATTAAGACTTCACCTTCCAATGCAGGGGGTGTGGTTTCAACCCTTGGTCTGAGAGCTAAGATCTCACATGCCTCATGGCCCAAAATCAAGAACACAACAGAAGCAACACTAACAAATTCAATAAAAACTTTAAAAATTGGTCCACATAAAAAATATTAAAAAAAAAAAAGAATAAATAAAACATAATCTATGACTTTACTAGACTGTAGCAACTTTACAGTCAAATAGGTGACATGGCCCAACACACAACTCATCTCATAGGGTAGATAAAACCTCTATAAGAATGTTTCTGAAACTGAGGTTTCATATAAATCCTTATAAAGAGAGAAAAAACATGTTGTGGACACATGTGTTAACAGCTTGATTCAATTATTATATTACTGAAATACACAGAAAAGCAAAAGTATGGATAAGGATAAACTTTTCTTCTTGCTTCCAGATCTTGCTAAAAAATAATATCAAAACAAAATTACAAACTATGTAAATAAAAGCTACAAAACTAACAGACTACAAATTGTCATCAATATAGTGTTTCCGCTAAAAAAATAATCATTTTACTCAACGTGAATATGGTACTGACTGCTCTTCCCCATTATTTTCCAGTTACATTTGAGTTTGGCATGTGTATCTTACAGGGCTTCCCAGGTGGCTCAGTAGTAAAGAATCTGCCTGCCCATGCAGAAGACGCAGGAGACATGGGTTAATCCCTGGGTTGGGAAGACCCTGGAGAAGGAAATGGCAACCCACTCCAGTATCCTTGCCTAGAAAATTCCATGGGCAGAGGAGCTTGGTGGGCTACAGTCTATGGGACTGCACAGAGTTGGTCGCAACTGAGTGACTGAACACACACACACACACACATACACACGTATATCAAATAGTTCAGTGTTCCCTGAACAATTTAATATTCCCAACATTTCTTTCTACTCAAGCAACTACAAAGCTATTTAGTTCATTCTGATGTCAACTAGCCTTCACTTCATACAAATCCATTTTTGTTCTTTTCTCATTAAACCAATTTAACCAAATGCAATCAAAGCCTTGAAAGTCTATGGAAGTAACTGTTTGTAAGGTAAGAGTCCCAAATGATCCAAGAATATTTATTTTATATTAGCGCTGACATTCATAAATGCTTGTAGAAACTGTCTCTCTCTCCCAGAGAGAATGTCTCTACACACTCAGCCCAAGGACTGCTATGTTGAAAAACAAAGCTATAGTAAAAACAACAAATACTAGATAGGCAGAAATGATGGGGAGATTAATTCCAACTACTGAGCTTTTATGGAGGAGGTAACATTTGAGGAAAGATGTGACATTTGAGTTTAGTGCTAAGTGTTTAAGTGTTCTAAAATTTCTTTTCCATAAGACTGACACTGAAAATATGAAACAAACTAGAGTAAAAAAAAAAAAAAAAAAGGCACCCAAGAATATTCACTGGTAAAGGCAATAAAGAGACAATAATGATCAATTTTATGAACAAAAATTGAGCTTTCTTCTGAGAAGAAAATCAAATAAAATTACAAGTATTATAAAAATAAGTATCATACTTTGCATGTGGAAAAGTTTACCCAAACTATCTTCTATTATGATAGAAATATACTTATTGATGCAATGTTTTTAAAATACAATCACATAAGGAAACCATCAGGAGTATTTCTGTTAGATTTTTTTTTAACATCTATGACATGCTAATTTTAGGTACCCTTATGATACAATGCAATAAGAATTTTTCCATTTCCATTTATATCAAAATCTTTTCTATTCCACACTTTTTCCTTTGTGTATTTATAGAAAAAGGATGAGAAAGTCAAATATCATAATCCCATAACTCAGTCCATAATACCCTTCTTCTCAGCTCTAAAACTGTAGACTCTACCTGTATTTTATTTACTGCAGGACTAACATTTCAAAACGTACATCTCACAGCAGACCTGTGTACTGGTGTTCCAGCAAGGAGAGGAAAAGAATAATGTACTAATCAGATTAACTTTCAAGTCATTTAAATTCAGAAAATATTTACCTAGTAGTCTAGGTGCTAGGCTCTTCACTGCTTACAATTTAAAAAATACCAAACCAAATCAGAAAATTAATTTTTATTTTCTATCTTTTCATGCTTCCATATTTCTAAGATATATTAAGGTTACTCTATCTTTTATTTTTACGCAGGTTTATTAAACAGTTAACTCTCTTTTGGGTATTCGAAAAAAAGGTCAGATAATACATAGCAGCGTTGTTCTTAAATGTTTTATTTTTTTATTTTCCAAATAATGATTTAACTAGCACACTGGGAGAGACACTTGAGCCTTGGGAGTCTCAGTTTAGTCATATGTAAAATGTAATAGTATGTCTTCTAAAATTATTAAAGACACGAATAGAAATCACATAGTATCTTAAGCAGTGAATAAATATGTCTGTTCTTCCTTCCTAAATGCTTTGTGCAAAGATATATTTATTTTTAAAATATTTAATGGGAAAAAAAATGAGTAATATTAAAAATTATCAATATTAGAAGAAAATTCATTAGGTACTCAGCACCAAATTTCTTGGTTTGTAAACTCCTATAATCTGAACTTTAGGATCATTTACTTCCTCAAATTTTACATTTCAACAATATTGAACTAAAGTGGTTAAACATCCCTGAACATACATTCCTTCTAATTTATTGATAGAAATATACTTATCTTGATGAAGAAAATCAATGTTTTAAAATACAATTAAAACCAATAAGGAAAAAACCATAAAAAAAAGGAAAAGGTATTTCTGTTAGATTTTTTTTAACATCTATGACATGCTAATTTTAGGTACCCTTATGATACAATGCAATAAGAATTTTTCCATTTCCATTTATATCAAAATCTTTTCTATTCCACACTTTTTCCTTTGTGTATTTATAGAAAAGGATGAGAAAGTCAAATATCATAATCCCATAACTCAGTCCATAATACCCTTCTTCTCAGCTCTAAAACTGTAGACTCTACCTGTATTTTATTTACTGCAGGACTAACATTTCAAAACGTACATCTCACAGCAGACCTGTGTACTGGTGTTCCAGCAAGGAGAGGAAAAGAATAATGTACTAATCAGATTAACTTTCAAGTCATTTAAATTCAGAAAATATTTACCTAGTAGTCTAGGTGCTAGGCTCTTCACTGCTTACAATTTAAAAAATACCAAACCAAATCAGAAAATTAATTTTTATTTTCTATCTTTTCATGCTTCCATATTTCTAAGATATATTAAGGTTACTCTATCTTTTATTTTTACGCAGGTTTATTAAACAGTTAACTCTCTTTTGGGTATTCGAAAAAAAGGTCAGATAATACATAGCAGCGTTGTTCTTAAATGTTTTATTTTTTTATTTTCCAAATAATGATTTAACTAGCACACTGGGAGAGACACTTGAGCCTTGGGAGTCTCAGTTTAGTCATATGTAAAATGTAATAGTATGTCTTCTAAAATTATTAAAGACACGAATAGAAATCACATAGTATCTTAAGCAGTGAATAAATATGTCTGTTCTTCCTTCCTAAATGCTTTGTGCAAAGATATATTTATTTTTAAAATATTTAATGGGAAAAAAAATGAGTAATATTAAAAATTATCAATATTAGAAGAAAATTCATTAGGTACTCAGCACCAAATTTCTTGGTTTGTAAACTCCTATAATCTGAACTTTAGGATCATTTACTTCCTCAAATTTTACATTTCAACAATATTGAACTAAAGTGGTTAAACATCCCTGAACATACATTCCTTCTAATTTATTTGCTTCCTTTCTCTTTCTGGATTCTCTTCTAACTCAGACCTCAAAAATATAGCCCAGATGTCACCCCTCTCTTTAAAGATTTCCCTAGTCTTCTCTCCAACACAGAGAATGAATCATTCTATTCTTCTCCAAAAATTCTAGCCATTAAAAAGTGACAACATGGGCTTCCCTGGTGGTCCAGTGGGTAAGGACACCGCCTTGCAGTGCAAGCGGCGCCGGTTCGATCCCTGGCCTGGGAAGATCCCACGTGCCATGGAGCGGCTGGACTGATGTGTCCAATTACCAAGTCAGAGCTCTGGGGTGCATGTGCCCAGAGCCAGCGCTCTGTGACCACTGATGCCACCGTGATGGGAAGCCCACAGGAGCCAAAGAACAAAGACAAATGAAAATAGAGAAATGAAAGACCAATAGAAGTGGCCCGCCCGTCCCCCTCCCTCCCCACCCCAACCCCCAAAAGATAAATAAATAAAAATAATAATAATAAAAAATAAATGTTAAAAAATAAAAAGTGGCAACAGAGATCAAGAGAAATAAATGAAATACAAAAAAAAAAATTCATACATTTAAACAATGGTGTAGATTCTGTTATATTATCTTGATGTAATCAAGGTTAATTTTGACTACGAGATATAGAAAGCCCACTCAGTGACTTGAAAGATAGAAGTTGATCTCATTCAGGTTAAGGAGCTATACAAGTCAGAGTGGGCAGGGTGGCATTCTGAAGCTATCAGAGACTTTCAATTTACTGCTTTGCCCATTCTTAATTTCTGGTTTCCACTCACTATTCACTTCTCAAGTCCACATATCAGCGAGCATGGAGGAAAGGGGTAAAGAGGGTAGGCCCACCTTCCTTTAAGGCTACTTTCTGCCCAAGAGGCACACAGTACCACTGCTGTTTATGTACCTCTAGTCAAAAGTTAATCACATGACCACATTTAGCTGTAGTAGAAACTGAAAGTGGATTTTCACTTTAGGTAGTCATAGGCCGGGAAAAAATTAGTAGACAAGGAAAACTGATGTTATGGTACAACAATCACTCATTGATTATATCTTACCTGAAATAGGAACATAACTGACATTTAAAATTTACTATTCAACACCAACATTTCTAGTAATGTGTACACTGTAAAGTTATATAGTAATTTTTTTCTAAATTTGTTTTTAAGTTAAATATTTCTGTTGGTAGATGTTCAACTTTATGAAATTTAAATAACATTCACAATAAAATTGCCAAGGGAGGGGCTTCCCTGGTGGTCCAGTGGGTAAGGACACCGCCTTGCAGTGCAAGGGGCACTGGTTCGATCCCAGGTCTGGGAGGATCCTGCGTGCTGCAGAGCAGTTGGACCGATGTGTCAAACTACCGAGCCAGAGCTCTGGAGCGCATGCACCCAGAACCAGTGCTCTGTGAGAAAGGCCACTGCTGTGGAATGCCCACACAGGCCAAAGAACAAAGATGGATAAAAATAAATAAATGAAGGACCAATAGAAGTGGCCAAAAAAAAAAAAATTACCAAGGGAGGGCTTCCCGTGGGTAAAAAGTCTGCCTTTCAGTGCAAGGAGCACCGGTTCGATCTCTGGCATGGGAAGATCCCATGTACTGCGGAGCGGCTGGATCGGTGTGTTCAATCATGAGCTAGCGCTCTGGAGTGCCTGTGCCTGGAGCCAGCCGGTGCTCTGCACTGAGAGAGGTCACTGTGATGGGAGGCCCACAAAGGCCAAAGAACTAAGATGGATGAAAATAAATGAATGAAAGACCAATAAAAGAGCTACCCCCCCACACAAAAAAGTCCACAAAAAATTACCAAGGGAAAAATAAGCTTTAATAAAAACAGAAAAAGCTACTTTAGTTATTTTAAAACTTGCTTTGTGACAGGTTTTTTAAAAATGAAGTAAATGTTAAATAAGAATATTTAAAGACTTCCCTGGTGGTCTGGTGGGTGGAGAGTCCGTCTTGCATTGCATGGGGGGTTGGGGGGCAGACACAGGTTGGGTCCTTGGCGGAGGGAAAGGGGGGAATCTCACTTGCCAGAGCGACTGGACCAGTGTGTCCCATTTCGAGCTGGCCCTCTGAAGCACGTGCGCCTGAGCTGGTGCTCCGGCAGGAAGGCCACTGCAGTGGGAGCCCCACAGAGGCCAAGGAATAAGGATGGATGAAAATAGATAAATAAAAAACAAATAAAAGAGGCCAAAAAAAAAAAAATTACCAAGGGAGGGCTTCCCGTGGGTAAAAAGTCTGCCTTTCAGTGCAAGGAGCACCGGTTCGATCTCTGGCATGGGAAGATCCCATGTACTGCGGAGCGGCTGGATCGGTGTGTTCAATCATGAGCTAGCGCTCTGGAGTGCCTGTGCCTGGAGCCAGCCGGTGCTCTGCACTGAGAGAGGTCACTGTGATGGGAGGCCCACAAAGGCCAAAGAACTAAGATGGATGAAAATAAATGAATGAAAGACCAATAAAAGAGCTACCCCCCCACACAAAAAAGTCCACAAAAAATTACCAAGGGAAAAATAAGCTTTAATAAAAACAGAAAAAGCTACTTTAGTTATTTTAAAACTTGCTTTGTGACAGGTTTTTAAATATGAAGTAAATGTTAAATAAGAATATTTAAAGACTTCCCTGGTGGTCTAGTGGGTGGAGAGTCCGTCTTGCATTGCATGGGGGGTTGGGGGGCAGACACAGGTTGGGTCCTTGGCGGAGGGAAAGGGGGGAATCTCACTTGCCAGAGCGACTGGACCAGTGTGTCCCATTTCGAGCTGGCCCTCTGAAGCACGTGCGCCCTGAGCTGGTGCTCCGCAGCAGGGAAGGCCACTGTGGTGGGAGACCCACACAGGCCAAGGAGTAAAGATGGATGAAAATAGATAAATAAAGAATCAATAAAAAGAGGCTGAAATTTTAAAAAAAGGATATTTAAAATATAACTAGTGCATTAATAAGATCACATATGAACAGAACTGCAATGTAAACTGCAGGAATACTCTTAGAGAAGATAGAGGATTTGGAGAGACTGGGGAAGAAAAAAGTGTGTGTGTTACTTTATTATTCTTCGTACAAATGCTGTTCAGTTTTAATCAAGTAAAAGGTGATCACAAAACAGAAGTAAAAGTTAGAATAAAGCAAAAGCAGGCTTTGACCAAGATTTCATAGTATGTGATCTTAGACAAGTAACTTCACAGACAGATGATGATAACTATGATAAAGAGGTCCAAAGAATTTACCATTTCAGAGTCTGAAATGTACTTCTTACAAAAGTAATTGCTTTTCTCATTTAATATTCACAACACCCCTAAAGTATTAAACATTATTCTGCTTTAGAGAGAAAAAAGCTAGATCTTAAACTTTGTAACTGACTCGAGATCAAAACAGCTATATAAATATCAGAACACAAAAAATAAAGGTTTTTCTGACCCAGTTCCTCTTCTTAGCCATTATGCAAGTTACCCCTTCAAACTCTATGGTTTTGTTAAATGTTATATAAGTGGAATGTAGCACAACATAAACTATTCTAAAGTTCATTTTGGCCTTTTAAAGATGTTGGTATTCTAGTGAGGTCTGACTCGCTTCCCCTACCAAAAAAATCACATTATATCAATAGATCTAATCAGCCTCTTTGCTGGATCTTCTGTAAGTCAACAAAGTTATCACTTCTATATATAATACAAAAGTAAAAACTCCTATATTAAAAGGTATAGATGAAAAGACCATAATGTATAAGTAAGGTATATTTGGATATATCCCTATTCTTTATAGCTGATGCCCTACACCTTCTCATATCAATACAGGAGCAAACCATAAAGTTTTTTTTTATTATTATTCTTTATTTTAAAGGTTTTACAGAGTTTTGTTGTTCACAGACATGTATGTAGATCAGTCATATGCATATCCACAGTCCCCACCCCCCCAGTTTCCCCCATCCCACCCCTCCAGACCATCATCCCAAGCCATTGTAAGCACTCCTATTCCCTTAGCACAATGACACTAGCTAGCAAACCATAAAGTTAAACAAATAAGAGAGAAGAAAGGTAAGTAATATATACAAAAATCCTTTTAAATATATGAGTAAATCATTTTGTGGAAATACTGAGGCACAAAGAGGTGGACTTGCTAAAGGTCACACACAGAGTATACAGTGGCATCAGTACGTGTACTCATTCTGGTTCTAAAACCTATGCTCTTTACTATCCACCTTGCTTTCTATGGTTCATTGTTGGATATTAATGTCCTTGTTTCAAATTTTTATTACTATTTTATAAATTTTGGCCTCTTTTTATTGCTTTTTTATTTATTTATTTCCATCCATCGTTATTCTTTGGCCTGTGTGGGCCTCCCATTGCAGTGGCCTCTCTCACTGCAGAGCACCGGCTCTGGGCGCATGTGCTCCAGAGTGCGGACTCATAATTGGACACAACAGCTTTAGAGAGAAAAAAGCTAGATCTTAAACTTTGTAACTGACTCGAGATCAAAACAGCTATATAAATATCAGAACACAAAAAATAAAGGTTTTTCTGACCCAGTTCCTCTTCTTAGCCATTATGCAAGTTACCCCTTCAAACTCTATGGTTTTGTTAAATGTTATATAAGTGGAATGTAGCACAACATAAACTATTCTAAAGTTCATTTTGGCCTTTTAAAGATGTTGGTATTCTAGTGAGGTCTGACTCGCTTCCCCTACCAAAAAAATCACATTATATCAATAGATCTAATCAGCCTCTTTGCTGGATCTTCTGTAAGTCAACAAAGTTATCACTTCTATATATAATACAAAAGTAAAAACTCCTATATTAAAAGGTATAGATGAAAAGACCATAATGTATAAGTAAGGTATATTTGGATATATCCCTATTCTTTATAGCTGATGCCCTACACCTTCTCATATCAATACAGGAGCAAACCATAAAGTTTTTTTTTATTATTATTCTTTATTTTAAAGGTTTTACAGAGTTTTGTTGTTCACAGACATGTATGTAGATCAGTCATATGCATATCCACAGTCCCCACCCCCCCAGTTTCCCCCATCCCACCCCTCCAGACCATCATCCCAAGCCATTGTAAGCACTCCTATTCCCTTAGCACAATGACACTAGCTAGCAAACCATAAAGTTAAACAAATAAGAGAGAAGAAAGGTAAGTAATATATACAAAAATCCTTTTAAATATATGAGTAAATCATTTTGTGGAAATACTGAGGCACAAAGAGGTGGACTTGCTAAAGGTCACACACAGAGTATACAGTGGCATCAGTACGTGTACTCATTCTGGTTCTAAAACCTATGCTCTTTACTATCCACCTTGCTTTCTATGGTTCATTGTTGGATATTAATGTCCTTGTTTCAAATTTTTATTACTATTTTATAAATTTTGGCCTCTTTTTATTGCTTTTTTATTTATTTATTTCCATCCATCGTTATTCTTTGGCCTGTGTGGGCCTCCCATTGCAGTGGCCTCTCTCACTGCAGAGCACCGGCTCTGGGCGCATGTGCTCCAGAGTGCGGACTCATAATTGGACACAACAGTCCAGCCGCTCCGCAGACGTAGGATCTTCCCGGACCCGGGATAGAACCAGTGCCCCTTGCATTGCGAGGCAGATTCTTTACCCACTGGACCACCAGGGAAGCCCTGTTTCAATTTTAATATATGAAAACTAAAGATACTCTGGCTTTCCAGGTGGTTCAATGGTAAAGTATCCACCTGCTACCGCAGGAGACGAAGGAGACATGGCTTCAATCCCCGGGCTGGGAAGATCCCTGGGGAAAGAAATGACAACCATTCCAATACTCTTGCCTGGAGAATTCCATGGACAGATGAGCCCAGTAGGCTACAGTCTTTGGGGTTTCAAAGAGTTGCACATGACCTAGCACACATGCATACAGAGATACTAGTTTAGTTCTTTGTGGGATATTTATGATTCCTAACAAAACATTTGCTGAATACAATTAAAAAATACATATTAAAATATGCAAAATATAGGAGAATATATGCTATCAGTTATATAATAATAACAATACTAATTAAGTATTACCAAACTACTAAGAAAAGAGAGTCACTTTCAATCAGGGTGATTAGAGAAGGCCTCAGAGAGATGATTACATGTCTATAGGACATTAAAAGGGAGGTTTGATTTCATCAGGAGCAATAAAAGTCTGAAAAGGGAAAAGAATATTCTAGCAAAAGGGAATGATGTGAATGTAAGTATGGTGACAAAAACTTTTATTCAGGGTGGCGTACATAGTCCATATTGTGTAGGATGTAGGGGTCTTCCTGAATAATAATATTTGGAATATTTCCCCCAGGGAATGAATTTCATTTTGTGGAAATACTGAGGCACAAAGAGGTGGACTTGCTAAAGGTCACACACAGAGTATACAGTGGCATCAGTACGTGTACTCATTCTGGTTCTAAAACCTATGCTCTTTACTATCCACCTTGCTTTCTATGGTTCATTGTTGGATATTAATGTCCTTGTTTCAAATTTTTATTACTATTTTATAAATTTTGGCCTCTTTTTATTGCTTTTTTATTTATTTATTTCCATCCATCGTTATTCTTTGGCCTGTGTGGGCCTCCCATTGCAGTGGCCTCTCTCACTGCAGAGCACCGGCTCTGGGCGCATGTGCTCCAGAGTGCGGACTCATAATTGGACACAACAGTCCAGCCGCTCCGCAGCACGTAGGATCTTCCCGGACCCGGGATAGAACCAGTGCCCCTTGCATTGCGAGGCAGATTCTTTACCCACTGGACCACCAGGGAAGCCCTGTTTCAATTTTAATATATGAAAACTAAAGATACTCTGGCTTTCCAGGTGGTTCAATGGTAAAGTATCCACCTGCTACCGCAGGAGACGAAGGAGACATGGCTTCAATCCCCGGGCTGGGAAGATCCCTGGGGAAAGAAATGACAACCATTCCAATACTCTTGCCTGGAGAATTCCATGGACAGATGAGCCCAGTAGGCTACAGTCTTTGGGGTTTCAAAGAGTTGCACATGACCTAGCACACATGCATACAGAGATACTAGTTTAGTTCTTTGTGGGATATTTATGATTCCTAACAAAACATTTGCTGAATACAATTAAAAAATACATATTAAAATATGCAAAATATAGGAGAATATATGCTATCAGTTATATAATAATAACAATACTAATTAAGTATTACCAAACTACTAAGAAAAGAGAGTCACTTTCAATCAGGGTGATTAGAGAAGGCCTCAGAGAGATGATTACATGTCTATAGGACATTAAAAGGGAGGTTTGATTTCATCAGGAGCAATAAAAGTCTGAAAAGGGAAAAAGAATATTCTAGCAAAAGGGAATGATGTGAATGTAAGTATGGTGACAAAAACTTTTATTCAGGGTGGCGTACATAGTCCATATTGTGTAGGATGTAGGGGTCTTCCTGAATAATAAGATATTTTCCTGGGAAATATGTTACAGCCCATCTGAGAAGAGACCTTGAATAACAAGTTAGAAAGTCTGGATTTGATCATATAAGAAGCTGAAAGTTACTTAAACATCTTCAAGCAGAGAAACAGGAGTCTGAACAATGCTTTAATAAAACAAGGATCGCTTATAGGCTTCAATAGAATTGACGATGTGCAGGAGAAGAGATCATTTAAAAGATATTGACATTTTGGTTGAATGTATTGGGTTGGCCAAAGATGTTATGGAAAACCCTGAACAAATTTGTTGGCCAATCCAATAACATAGAGCTTAAAAACAGAAATTCTCCTGAGTTCTAAAAATTTCTGAAGAAAAAACATATATATAAGGGATATCTTATGTAATATACAAATTCTTAGTATACCTTCAGCTTTGAAACAATCTATAACATCCCCCTATCTAACCACAACTCCTTTAGTTCTTTATTATCTCTTTTTCACCAGCTTATCTATCCTGACTAGTTCTTTAATCTGTAGATTAATCTGTAGATTTAATCTGTAGATTAAAGATCTGTGTTCCCTGGTCTCTTTATTTCAGTCCCATGGTCAACACTTGAACTACTCTGTCAATACCTTCAGCCTGAATCAGTGTTGAAATCTAACTACTTTTCTTGACTCAAGGGGTCAGAGAAAGTCTCACAACCTTGACATTATAAGAAAGGGGTTTCTATCATCAGTTACTTATGAAACTCTCCTGTGAATACTTCTTACTTAGTTTTTTTTTTTTTTTTTTAAAGATTTATTTATTTATTTTGGGTGGGGGTCGGGTTGGCGAGGGAGGGGAGCGGGTGGGCCACTTCCATTGGTCCTTCATTTCTCTATTTTCGTCCCTGTTTGTTCTTTTGGCTCCTGTGGGCCTCCCATCGCAGTGGCGTCTATCGTTGCAGAGCGCCGGCTCTGGGCACATGCGCTCCAGAGCTCCGGCTCGGTAATTGGACACATCGGTCCAGCCGCTCCTCGGCACGTGGGATCTTCCCAGGCCAGGGATCGAACCGGCACCCCTTGCACTGCAAGGCGGTGTCCTTATCCACTGGACCACCAGGGGAAGCCCACTTAGTTTTTAACTTACTTATATCTCATAATATTGAACACCTCCTCTCTTCCTGAAATTCTTGAATTCAGAACAATTGCAATTAAATATTCTCTATTAATTTTACTCTAAAAATATAGTGAGTCAGCATTTTATAATTGAAAAAACAACAACAACAACACTTTTTCATTCAATGCTGATGTTAACTTCCTTGATTGTAAAACACTAGATGCAAAACAGAAGGTTGCTATAGAAATATGTTAAAAGATATTGACATTTTGGTTGAATGTATTGGGTTGGCCAAAGATGTTATGGAAAACCCTGAACAAATTTGTTGGCCAATCCAATAACATAGAGCTTAAAAACAGAAATTCTCCTGAGTTCTAAAAATTTCTGAAGAAAAAACATATATATAAGGGATATCTTATGTAATATACAAATTCTTAGTATACCTTCAGCTCTGAAACAATCTATAACATCCCCCTATCTAACCACAACTCCTTTAGTTCTTTATTATCTCTTTTTCACCAGCTTATCTATCCTGACTAGTTCTTTAATCTGTAGATTAATCTGTAGATTTAATCTGTAGATTAAAGATCTGTGTTCCTGGTCTCTTTATTTCAGTCCCATGGTCAACACTTGAACTACTCTGTCAATACCTTCAGCCTGAATCAGTGTTGAAATCTAACTACTTTTCTTGACTCAAGGGGTCAGAGAAAGTCTCACAACCTTGACATTATAAGAAAGGGGTTTCTATCATCAGTTACTTATGAAACTCTCCTGTGAATACTTCTTACTTAGTTTTTTTTTTTTTTTTTTAAAGATTTTTTTATTTTTTTTGGGGTGGGGTCGGGTTGGCGAGGAGGGAGTGGGTGGGCCACTTCCATTGGTCCTTCATTTTTTCTATTTTCATCCGTCTTTGTTCTTTTGGCTCCTGTGGGCCTCCCATCGCAGTGGCGTCTATCGTTGCAGAGCGCCGGCTCTGGGCACATGCGCTCCAGAGCTCCGGCTCGGTAATTGGACACATCGGTCCAGCCGCTCCTCGGCACGTGGGATCTTCCCAGGCCAGGGATCGAACCGGCACCCCTTGCACTGCAAGGCGGTGTCCTTATCCACTGGACCACCAGGGGAAGCCCACTTAGTTTTTAACTTACTTATATCTCATAATATTGAACACCTCCTCTCTTCCTGAAATTCTTGAATTCAGAACAATTGCAATTAAATATTCTCTATTAATTTTACTCTAAAAATATAGTGAGTCAGCATTTTATAATTGAAAAAACAACAACAACAACACTTTTTTCATTCAATGCTGATGTTAACTTCCTTGATTGTAAAACACTAGATGCAAAACAGAAGGTTGCTATAGAAATATGTTAATATTTTGTTGTACGCCATTCAGATAGGGCCATCAAGCTCTGATTAAGAAAAAACAAACAAGCAAAGAGCTACAAATCAGAGATATTTAAAATGCCCCCTTAGGAAAATGAATTAACATGCTATAAAAATTCATAGACTCAATGATGATGATAAAGCCTATAAAAATACAACAAAAGTTCTCTCTGGACTCTCTGACAAATGTTTACTGTAACAAATGAACCAGTTTTCAAAAATATGCTAAAACATAAATATTATATATACACAGATTAATATTTCTGATAATCACTGCTTCTAATGAATATTTAAAATAGGATTAAAGAAGCAGATTCATTGAGTAAAAAATTCACTCAATTTTTCTATTATTTAAAAGGAGTTCTCAAAAATGCTATAAAACTTTATTGCTGTAATTCAGATTTTATTAGTTAGAATTTTTTAGTAATGCAGATCAAAGCCTTAGATAAAGTTTTTCTTTAAGTAGCTTATTTGGTTATACACAGTAGACATTAACATTTTAAATAAAATTAAAGAGGAAAAGTATCAGTTTCTTAAGAGAACTATCTTTTTCGACAACTCTGCATATTTGGAAGACTATAAATCATTTAAGTATTAATGAAAAATTTAATCAAGAAGTCTTAAGAATACTTTCAAGAAGGCTGTTTTCATAGTCTTTCCTTAATATGCAATTACAACCCCAAGTAATTTACTTTTTATAATTTTTTTCCTAATGTGGAGTCATCTCAAATATTTTGTGCCATATTTTAATAAAAACAAAACTAAAAAAGATGATGTTGAGATTATGAACTTACTTCAGGTCGAACCGGCACCTTGCACTGCAAGGCGGTGTCCTTATCCACTGGACCACCAGGGAAGCCCACTTAGTTTTAACTTACTTATATCTCATAATATTGAACACCTCCTCTCTTCCTGAAATTCTTGAATTCAGAACAATTGCAATTAAATATTCTCTATTAATTTTACTCTAAAAATATAGTGAGTCAGCATTTTATAATTGAAAAAACAACAACAACAACACTTTTTCATTCAATGCTGATGTTAACTTCCTTGATTGTAAAACACTAGATGCAAAACAGAAGGTTGCTATAGAAATATGTTAATATTTTGTTGTACGCCATTCAGATAGGGCCATCAAGCTCTGATTAAGAAAAAACAAACAAGCAAAGAGCTACAAATCAGAGATATTTAAAATGCCCCCTTAGGAAAATGAATTAACATGCTATAAAAATTCATAGACTCAATGATGATGATAAAGCCTATAAAAATACAACAAAAGTTCTCTCTGGACTCTCTGACAAATGTTTACTGTAACAAATGAACCAGTTTTCAAAAATATGCTAAAACATAAATATTATATATACACAGATTAATATTTCTGATAATCACTGCTTCTAATGAATATTTAAAATAGGATTAAAGAAGCAGATTCATTGAGTAAAAAATTCACTCAATTTTTCTATTATTTAAAAGGAGTTCTCAAAAATGCTATAAAACTTTATTGCTGTAATTCAGATTTTATTAGTTAGAATTTTTTAGTAATGCAGATCAAAGCCTTAGATAAAGTTTTTCTTTAAGTAGCTTATTTGGTTATACACAGTAGACATTAACATTTTAAATAAAATTAAAGAGGAAAAGTATCAGTTTCTTAAGAGAACTATCTTTTTCGACAACTCTGCATATTTGGAAGACTATAAATCATTTAAGTATTAATGAAAAATTTAATCAAGAAGTCTTAAGAATACTTTCAAGAAGGCTGTTTTCATAGTCTTTCCTTAATATGCAATTACAACCCCAAGTAATTTACTTTTTATAATTTTTTTCCTAATGTGGAGTCATCTCAAATATTTTGTGCCATATTTTAATAAAAACAAAACTAAAAAAGATGATGTTGAGATTATGACTCACACTGAAATACATATATATAATTGGGCATATAATTTCAGTTATAGGTTAAGTATAATTTTAATTTAAAATGTTTAAAATCATTTAAAGAAATATTAAAATAACAAACTAGAGTGTGAGGTATGAATCATTAAATGTAAATATCCAATTGGCTATTGAAAGAAAGAATAATAATTAAAAATTATAAATATTTTCTAACTTAATTCTCTTTGTCAGAGAAAACAAAACATGTTTAAAAGCTTAATTATCATTTTAGTCTTACTGTGATCAATGTGGTCAATCTTGTGACATCACTGTTGAGAAATCTGTAATAGGAAAACAGAAATAGCATTCAGCTGAATCATACTTGAGTAAGTAATTTCAGAAACTAAAAACTGTTTAGAATATCTGTCTGTTGTGATATCATAAGGCATACTTAAATTAATCTAAAATTATCATGAAATGTACAACCGACACAACACAAATAAGCATAGAACACCTGGAATTTATTTAGAGGTCATTATTATAGTATGGTAAATTATGTTGTATTTATAATCAACAACACTCAAGAGTCAACATATCAGTAAATAAATTATAGATCACGGGTTAATTTTATTTGTTTTCAGATATGTACTAAGAAGAGAATCACAGTGTCTTAAATACACTATTAAAACCAGGTGTCCTTTTTACCTATGATTAGATTAGCTGCTCAGTCTATGGCCAGAACATAATCTACTACTCATTATCAACTGATAGGAGAAATTCATATGCTAAGCCTTATGAATAGTGTCAAAATTACTAAAGATTGAAATACCATTGGAAAGGAACTACAAACCCAGAGGAAGTTATAAGTTAAACTATTTCCTAAGCTATATACAACTTAGAGTTCTCCTTGAGAAATCTAAGACTTTAGAAATTTCTTAATTAACTATGCATGATTTGAGTTTTAACTATTCAGTGTTAAAAAATAATACAAAGTTAATGCTGTTTTAAGATTCATAACTAGCATTCATGTATTATTTCATCAGATCTTTGAAACAATTTCTTCAAAGAAGTAAACAGACGTTGGAAAGGATACATGACTTGTCCAAGCACACAGAACCGAGCTTTACTTGGTTTCTTTCTTACGCCACACCTCCCATCCAATATATCCTGCCAGCCATTCTTCCTCATTTTGTCCTTATTACTGCTTTTTCCCTCACTATTTCAAGATATTGCTCTCCTGTATCACAATTATAGTCTCCCTACTTCTGTCCTTAACTCAGTGACAAATATATCAGCTCACATCACTCGCTTGCTCAAGATTGTTCAATGGCTTGTCCATCACTTAGGATATAATTCGTAATATCTACCTTGGCCTATTAGTCTGTCACCTGGTCTCCTGACTATGTCTCCTGTTGCACTCTCCTTACTGTGTTACAGTCACAATGACCTTTTTGATATTCCCCAAATATACCAAACTTGTCCCTCTTCAGGGTCTTGACATTTGCTTTTCTCTCAACCTGGAGCAATTATTCCCCATAACTTTATGGGACTGGCTTTCTTATTTCATTCAGTCTGATGACAAATGCCAGCTCCTCAGAGAAGCCTTCTCTTACTACTACAGACAGACTTCAGCTGTAAGCTCCATAAAAGAAGATCACTGGAACACTAGTATAATAGCTGGAACTCAACAACTGCTCAAGAAAGAGCTGCTGAATGAATGAATGAACAACTACTGATTTCTTACTGCATCTAGCACTATGCCCAAAGGGATGTATAAATAAAAATGTTTACAGTTTTTATTTGATAAAAATATGCCATAGCAACTTTGTATGCATTATAAAAAGTCACTGCAGGGAGAGTTTGAGAAACTCAAAAAAAGAAAGGCAAAGCAGGGGGTGGTGTGAAACTGGGTGCAGTGAGTTCCAGGTGTGATACAATGAGCGTCTGGAGAGTGAAGATGAGTACAGAGACTATGGTAAACCCAAGACTCATCTTACACAGAGAAACAAGAGGACTTCATGCTATATTAAGTGCAGGAACAAGGACAGCAGAGAATGAAAGGTTACTAGAGACACAATGAGAGAAACCTCAGGGGTAAGGGAGAGTGACTTTTATTTTGGACAATAAGTAAGCCCAGTGTTATCAAAGACTATTCAAATAGAGACACTCCTCAACAATACGTAGAAATTGTGATTTAGAATAGTCCAAGATTTAAAAATCAGTCCTATAAAAAAGTACAATTCAAGTCAATAGGGTGGATGAGCTTACAAATTAATGAATATAAAGAAAGGACAGACTATTCAGCAGAATTTGGGGGAAACCTAAGAGAGGTGACACTGTCTGTTTTGTTGTGTTTTAAGTACAAGCAATAGAGACATGGAAACTATACTGAAGGCAAAAGAGGAAAGACTTCCAAGGAGGAGAATATGTTAGTTTTAAATTACGCATGGAAGAATAAGAGAATATAAGAATGGAAATTAATTCTCTCTAAACTACCCATGCTCCCACCATATCAAATCAGATCAGAAGAAGGCTACATAGATGAAACACATTACTCTGTATCCAAAGACCTGCCTTCAGGGAACTCCTTCCTAGCACTATGCTCTCAATTTCAATCAACATGAAAAACAAACTTGTGATGGTAAAGTCAATAAAAAAGTCTTATGAAAGAACCAACTATACTTTCTACAAAACTCTGAAATTAAAAAACGACATTAAATATTTTTAAATAGTTACAGTCAAATAACATAAGCAACTGAATAAAAACATAAATGTTCTATTTTTTTGAAAAGGACAAGATAATTAAGACTAAATCTATACTGTAAAATGCTACTTGAAAAAGCCTTAATCCTCAATGTGTAAAAACCTAGCAAAGGCATTCTTTCATTGATGCAGCAAGTATTACACATAACTTACTAGATACCTGCAAATATATGAGGAAAATAAATATATGGAATTAAAATGATACTAGAAGTTAAAGCCAGGCAAATCTTAAAGCTTCTAATAAAAATCGTGATGGGATTTGAGAAACTCAAAAAGAAAGGCAAAGCAGGGGTGGTGTGAAACTGGGTGCAGTGAGTTCCAGGTGTGATACAATGAGTCTGGAGTGAAGATGAGTACAGAGACTATAGTAAACCCAAGACTCATCTTACACAGAGAAACAAGAGGACTTCATGCTATATTAAGTGCAGGAACAAGGACAGCAGAGAATGAAAGGTTACTAGAGACACAATGAGAGAAACCTCAGGGGTAAGGGAGAGTGACTTTTATTTTGGACAATAAGTAAGCCCAGTGTTATCAAAGACTATTCAAATAGAGACACTCCTCAACAATACGTAGAAATTGTGATTTAGAATAGTCCAAGATTTAAAAATCAGTCCTATAAAAAAGTACAATTCAAGTCAATAGGGTGGATGAGCTTACAAATTAATGAATATAAAGAAAGGACAGACTATTCAGCAGAATTTGGGGGAAACCTAAGAGAGGTGACACTGTCTGTTTTGTTGTGTTTTAAGTACAAGCAATAGAGACATGGAAACTATACTGAAGGCAAAAGAGGAAAGACTTCCAAGGAGGAGAATATGTTAGTTTTAAATTACGCATGGAAGAATAAGAGAATATAAGAATGGAAATTAATTCTCTCTAAACTACCCATGCTCCCACCATATCAAATCAGATCAGAAGAAGGCTACATAGATGAAACACATTACTCTGTATCCAAAGACCTGCCTTCAGGGAACTCCTTCCTAGCACTATGCTCTCAATTTCAATCAACATGAAAAAACAAACTTGTGATGGTAAAGTCAATAAAAAAGTCTTATGAAAGAACCAACTATACTTTCTACAAAACTCTGAAATTAAAAAACGACATTAAATATTTTTAAATAGTTACAGTCAAATAACATAAGCAACTGAATAAAAACATAAATGTTCTATTTTTTTGAAAAGGACAAGATAATTAAGACTAAATCTATACTGTAAAATGCTACTTGAAAAAGCCTTAATCCTCAATGTGTAAAAACCTAGCAAAGGCATTCTTTCATTGATGCAGCAAGTATTACACATAACTTACTAGATACCTGCAAATATATGAGGAAAATAAATATATGGAATTAAAATGATACTAGAAGTTAAAGCCAGGCAAATCTTAAAGCTTCTAATAAAAATCCTAGGTGGCTCTTCTAAACAAGGAAAAGGTAACTCTTTAAAATCATCTTGAAACTAGGAAATATATCCAAATTAGACATATTATTAAAAAAGTAGTATAGACTTCCCTGGTGGTCCAGTGGGGGGGGGGGGGGGGGGGGGAAGTAGTATCACATTTTATAAAAACATAGTTCAACTAATGCACTGTTTGTATACTTTTCCCCCACAAGACACCACTTTAGTTAATCACAGAGAAAAGCTCAACTATCTTTATCCTCAGAAAACACCTACCAATGTTAAAGTGTGGGGAAAGAATACTAAGTTATAACTATATGTTTTCATTAATTATCATGTAGCTATCTCTACTTTTCTTCTTCCTCTGCCCCCGAATGGAAAAAATCTTACCTTATGTAATGAATTTTAGCATACTCAAAATATTACTGTCACTTGACAACTCTACATGTAAAGTTTCAATATATATGAAGTTCATTCCTTCTTAACTTACTGAAAAGATTCAAAGGAATTAAGTGAATAAAAAACTTCTCACCCCGTTCAATCTGAACATGGAAACATATGCAAATTAGCCCTGAAATTCATTTAAAGTAATAGTCCTTAAAATATTTGATCATTAATTTATATATCAATTTAATGTTTTCTCTGTATTCTATGCTCTTTTAAAAGCATAAAATATCTCTGAAATATCACTAAAATTATCTTTAAAATTTATATATGAGTAGTAATCTCATAAACCATATGTTACTTATAGGTTTGTTTCAGTGTTGTAAACTTGAACTGTAGACATGAAAAGTCTGCCTTTGTCATTTACTTTTTAGACAATTACAACAATGCATTTTGTCATTTTTTTAAGGTTAATAACAAACCTTATAAAAATCTAAACATGCTTCTACCATCATCTAGCTCTTTAAAATCCTGTCCATTATTATTCTTTTTTATTACTTGGGGAAATTATTTGGCAGGAAAAAAAATCACATGCTTTGATAAGCAATACTTTGGAGGGAAAGGATAAATAATAGGAATCTATAATCTGAGGAAGTTGGTAAAAATGTCATCTAACATTAATGAGGGCTTCCTAGGTGACACTAGTGGTAAAGAATCCACTTGGATTCTATAGAAATTTTGTTAAGTAGTTCTGCCAAATTATAATACTGATAGATTTAGATATTTTATAACCCACAAAGCTCTAAAGTGATAGAAATCATTTCCTAACCTGTACAAACAGTGACTATGTTGGTATCTGGCCAGAAGTAGTTTCCCTGATTTCATGAAGAGGAGACATCAAAGGTAGAGAAAGTAAAGGAAACAGGCAGCTTGACAAGATAGGTCCAATTTCAAAGCAGTGTTTGGTGCATAATGTTCACTGAATGGGCTTCCCTGGTTGTTGTTAAGTTGCTCAGTCATGTTCAACTCTTTGCGACCTCATGGACTGCAGAACACCAAGCTTGCCTTTCCTTCTCTATCTCCCTGAGTTTGCTTAAATTCACGTCCATTGTGTTGGTGATGCCATCCACCCATCTTGTCCTCTGTCATCCCCTTCTCTTCCTCCCTTCAGTCTTTCCCAGTATCAGGCTATTTTTCAATGAGTCACCTCTTCGCATCAGGTGGCCAAAGTAGTGGAGCTTCAGCTTCAGCATCAGTCCTTCCAATGAGTATTCAGAGTTGATTTCCCTTAGGATTAACTGGTTTGATCTCCTTGCTGTCCAAGGGACTCCCATGAGTCACTGGTAAAGAATCTGCCTGTAATGGACAACACCCATTTGATCGCTGGGTCGGGAATATTCCCTGAAGAAGGAAATGGCAACTCACTCCAGTATTCTTGCCACGAAAATCCCATGGAGAGAGGAGCCTGGTGGGCTAGAGTCCATGACCATAGGGTCACAAAAGACTCAGACATGACTTAGCGACTAAACAGTGACAACAGCAAATTCACTGACCGCTTTCTGTCCTCAGTTTTACCTGTAGGTGTAAGCAGGGTATTCAGTAAAATATTAGATGTCAGTCTTCCCTTAATGTTCACAGAAGCTATGAAGGCAAGGGTTCCAATGATTTCTGCCCTGCACATTAATCCACGTACATTAATCCAATCCCTCCTGGATACCAAGGGATGACTGTAATTCATAACCTGCTGTTACAAATAACCAGAAGTCCATGATCTACACTAGAGATACCCACAAAGTTAAAAAGTGGTTACTTTATAGCCTCCTAAGAGAAGTCTGGAAATAAAGTCAATAATAGTTTCTCATTGTATTTTATTTTAATATTTTTCAAATTTATTTATTTATTTGGCTGTGTTGCGTCTTAAGCTACACCTCGCAAACTCCTAGCTATAGCATGAAGGATCTAGTTCCCCAATCACACACACACACATACACAATGAAATATTACTTAGCCATACAAAGAGTGAAATAATGTCATTCAGAGAAACACGGATGGACCTAGAGATTATAGAGTAAGTTAGACAGAGAAAGACAAATAATACATGATATCATATATTATTATATATGATATTATATTGTGGAATCTAATGGTACAAATGAACTTACTTATAAAACAGAAATAGACTAACACAGAGAGAAAACAAACTTATGGTTGCCAAATTGGAAAGTCAGGAAAGGAATATTTTAGAAGTTTGGAATTAACAGATACATACTACTATAATTAAAACAGATAAATAACAAGGTTCTACTGTATAGCACAAGGAACTATATTCAATATCTTATAGTGACGTATGAAGGAAGACAATCTGGAAGACAATATACGGACACTTTGCTACACACCAGAAACAATCATAATATTGTAAATTAAAAATACTTCAATAAAAATTAATATAAAATAAATAAAATTAAAAAGCACTACTTGTATTGTCAATGATTTTATATTTCTTATAAAATAAAATTACATTTATGGAACTTCCGTGGTTGTCCAGTGGTTAAAATTCTGTGCTCCCAATGCAGGGAGCACAGGTTCAATCCCTGGTGGAGGAACTAAGACTTCCTGGGCTGCATGATGTGGTCAAAAAATTAATTTTCATTAATTACTAAAATATGTCAATAATTTCACTACTGTTGCTACAAAAGCTGTCATTTCCTCAAAATATATCATAGCCTTCATTTGCAGCACTCATCCCTTACTGTTCTATATGACTGAAACTTCTCAAGAAGAATTATAATTCCCACAGGTTAACTCATAAAATTTTTAGATAACACAAGCCTTATTAAAATGAAGTCCATGATCTACACTAGAGATACCCACAAAGTTAAAAAGTGGTTACTTTATAGCCTCCTAAGAGAAGTCTGGAAATAAAGTCAATAATAGTTTCTCATTGTATTTTATTTTAATATTTTTCAAATTTATTTATTTATTTGGCTGTGCTGCGTCTTAAGCTACACCTCGCAAACTCCTAGCTATAGCATGAAGGATCTAGTTCCCCAATCACACACACACACATACACAATGAAATATTACTTAGCCATACAAAGAGTGAAATAATGTCATTCAGAGAAACACGGATGGACCTAGAGATTATAGAGTAAGTTAGACAGAGAAAGACAAATAATACATGATATCATATATTATTATATATGATATTATATTGTGGAATCTAATGGTACAAATGAACTTACTTATAAAACAGAAATAGACTAACACAGAGAAAACAAACTTATGGTTGCCAAATTGGAAAGTCAGGAAAGGAATATTTTAGAAGTTTGGAATTAACAGATACATACTACTATAATTAAAACAGATAAATAACAAGGTTCTACTGTATAGCACAAGGAACTATATTCAATATCTTATAGTGACGTATGAAGGAAGACAATCTGGAAGACAATATACGGACACTTTGCTACACACCAGAAACAATCATAATATTGTAAATTAAAAATACTTCAATAAAAATTAATATAAAATAAATAAAATTAAAAAGCACTACTTGTATTGTCAATGATTTTATATTTCTTATAAAATAAAATTACATTTATGGAACTTCCGTGGTTGTCCAGTGGTTAAAATTCTGTGCTCCCAATGCAGGGAGCACAGGTTCAAGCCCTGGTGGAGGAACTAAGACTTCCTGGGCTGCATGATGTGGTCAAAAAATTAATTTTCATTAATTACTAAAATATGTCAATAATTTCACTACTGTTGCTACAAAAGCTGTCATTTCCTCAAAATATATCATAGCCTTCATTTGCAGCACTCATCCCTTACTGTTCTATATGACTGAAACTTCTCAAGAAGAATTATAATTCCCACAGGTTAACTCATAAAATTTTTAGATAACACAAGCCTTATTAAAATGAAGTTTAGCTGAAGCTCAGATGGCAACTTCATAATTTTGCTGATAATAAAAACTATGAAACTAAGTGCAACTGGCTTAGGCTTGGTAAACTTTTTAAAATGTCAGTATATATAAACTGTATCTTTTCCTAAAGTTTACCACCCTATTCTTTCAACACTAATGAGTATTTCTCAAAATCTTTACTCCCTCATTCATGGGTTTCTGCTTTAGAGGCATAAATGGACACCCAGTAGAGGAAGAAAGTGGTAGGAGTGTCAACAGGTGTTGAAACATTTTTGAGGCTAATACATACACAATATCCAAAATGAACTAATCACTTGGGTGAAGTAATATTATGAAGGGCTTCATTTGAGAAAAATTATATGCTGTTTTGGCTGGGTTTTTTTTTTTTTTTTTAATTATTATTATTTGCTTCTCTAAGTTTTTTTAGGGAATTATACTCAAATTTTAGCAAGAGAGAGGTTAAAAAAAACCCTTTTTTAAAAATTTTGGCCTCTTTTATTGGTACTTCATTTACTTATTTTCATCCATTTTCATTCCCCAGCCTGTGTGGATACACCCGTCCAACTGCTCTGCGGCACGTGGGATTCTCCCAGGCCAGGGATCAAACCAGTGCCCCTTGCACTGCAAGGCAGATTCTTTATCCACTGGACCACCAGGGAAGCCCACAGATGTAAATTTTTAAAGAGTTATTATTAATTAAAGTACACCATGAAATTATGGGGAAATTTTAGTTTTTATCTAAATTAGAATCCAAATTAGTCTTGTCAACAAATGCCAAATCAATAATTCTCCACTGATAAGACTGCCTTGAAAACAACCACCTCACCTAAACAAGTCAGCAATCAAGACAAACATAGGCTCAAAGTTTTAGAAAAGATTTCATGTTCCATAGCTCAAAGACTTAAATGAAACTATCTCACTGCAATCCATCAAAGATTCAGTTCAGATTGTGGCTATGTAGACTTGGTGAAGCAATTAAGCAACTTAACAACAGTCAAAAAAATTCATTAGATACAACAACCAAAGCTGCCATCACTAATAAATACTAGATTTACGATAATAAACATTTTACTCTTTCCTAATAAAAGAAATCTGCTATGAATATTTAGGGATATTAAGAAATCATTACTATAGTAATCATTACTATATATATATGTTTTTTTTCTGAGAACCCTTAGAATGATTTCATCATAAAAAAACATATCTGGTCTAATGGTTACAACAAAATACTACATTAGTTTGGTCAACTTTCAGAATTTTGGCATACATGCATAAGATACCTTAGGCAATCTCTTAGTACTTCAGTTTGCCATACCATAATTATCAACTTCACAGGAATGCTATGAAGTTTTAATTAATTGTGTTTATAAATTTTTTTGAGGTATACAGATGAAAGAGAGGTGTAAGACTCAGATACAATTAACTGCCATGTACTTGATGGAAAAAAAGTCACTTAAAAGTATTTAACAGTAACAACATGGAGGAGATGGAGAAGACTAGGACAGGAATAAGTTTGGTGATGGTGGTCGTGATAGTATTAAGAAAATCAAGAATTCAGTTTCGGTGAAGTGCCCAAGTGAATAGTTTCAGAAAAATAATGACGTGAACAACTGTGACCGTGCTGCTGGGAAAACGTTTAACCTAAGGACTGAGAAATGACCACTGGATTTAGCTAGATAAATATCACTGGTGCCCATGACAACAATGTTGAGTAACGCTTCCCAGGTGGCGCTAGTGGTAAAATGAAACACCTGGAGAAGCGTGGTTGCAAGGCATTCTTAACTGGACCACCAGGGAAGCCCACAGATGTAAATTTTTAAAGAGTTATTATTAATTAAAGTACACCATGAAATTATGGGGAAATTTTAGTTTTTATCTAAATTAGAATCCAAATTAGTCTTGTCAACAAATGCCAAATCAATAATTCTCCACTGATAAGACTGCCTTGAAAACAACCACCTCACCTAAACAAGTCAGCAATCAAGACAAACATAGGCTCAAAGTTTTAGAAAAGATTTCATGTTCCATAGCTCAAAGACTTAAATGAAACTATCTCACTGCAATCCATCAAAGATTCAGTTCAGATTGTGGCTATGTAGACTTGGTGAAGCAATTAAGCAACTTAACAACAGTCAAAAAAAAATTCATTAGATACAACAACCAAAGCTGCCATCACTAATAAATACTAGATTTACGATAATAAACATTTTACTCTTTCCTAATAAAAGAAATCTGCTATGAATATTTAGGGATATTAAGAAATCATTACTATAGTAATCATTACTATATATATATGTTTTTTTTCTGAGAACCCTTAGAATGATTTCATCATAAAAAAACATATCTGGTCTAATGGTTACAACAAAATACTACATTAGTTTGGTCAACTTTCAGAATTTTGGCATACATGCATAAGATACCTTAGGCAATCTCTTAGTACTTCAGTTTGCCATACCATAATTATCAACTTCACAGGAATGCTATGAAGTTTTAATTAATTGTGTTTATAAATTTTTTTGAGGTATACAGATGAAAGAGAGGTGTAAGACTCAGATACAATTAACTGCCATGTACTTGATGGAAAAAAAGTCACTTAAAAGTATTTAACAGTAACAACATGGAGGAGATGGAGAAGACTAGGACAGGAATAAGTTTGGTGATGGTGGTCGTGATAGTATTAAGAAAATCAAGAATTCAGTTTCGGTGAAGTGCCCAAGTGAATAGTTTCAGAAAAATAATGACGTGAACAACTGTGACCGTGCTGCTGGGAAAACGTTTAACCTAAGGACTGAGAAATGACCACTGGATTTAGCTAGATAAATATCACTGGTGCCCATGACAACAATGTTGAGTAACGCTTCCCAGGTGGCGCTAGTGGTAAAGAACCTGCTGCCAATGCAGGAGATGTAAGATCTCCTGGAGAAGGGCGTGGTTACCTATTCCAGTATTCTTGCCAGGAGAATCCTATGGACACAGGAGCCTGGCGGGCTACACTCCGGAGACTCTCAGAGAGTCGGATACAGCACACACAGAGACAAAAACACTGAAAAGGATTATTAAAGCAGAGAAAATGCAATGAGGATATAGAAGCAGCATATATGGACAATTCATTGAAGGAATTTTACCATCAAACATTGTAGAGAAACAGCACTGTACCTTAGGGAAGATGTGAGAGCTTGAAAGGTTTTTGTATTAAAATGGAGGAATACTACAGTATGTTTATATGATGATAAAATGGATTTTAGGGGAGTAAAAAATGCTGACTGGGAAAATTGAAAAAACAGAATCAATGATTACGAAGCATCTAGTAAATGTATAAATCTGCCCTTGCTGCTGGAATTACAAAGATAAAATTATAAGACAGGAACTAATTTAATAATTCTATGGAAACTATATTAAAAATCACAGGGGAAGATATCACATATAATTATTAAAAATTCTTGAGAAATAATATTATTTTTTATAGTGCTGTCAGGTTAAAAATATGAAAGCAATGTTGATGTATCTGATGATGTCACAGCAATGTCCTAAACTGTATAGTGCAGCTGCACAGAACAGAAATATTGCCACACACGGCTCTTATTTGATTATGCACACTAGGGATTAAACAGGATCAGCACTAGACAAAAAGTAAAGCTGGCAATGTCCACACCATCTGCACCATACTTTCCAGACCAGGGATTGAACCTATGCTCCCTTCATTGGCAGGTGGAGTGTTATCCACTGTATCCTAGAGAAGTCCCCGAAGGGCTATTTCTTTAACTTCTCTCAGAGATTGGCCATTGGCATCATAATAGAGAGTATTTAAACAGCTAAAGCCATATGGTTCAAGTATGTCACACATAAGTTGAAATGAGATGAGCTATCTAGAGCAGTATTCTACACGTTCCTCTTCCCCAAATATTAAAATTTTAGCAACTACAATGAATTGTTTAGATTGAGATAAAATCCACATAAAATTTGTCATTTTAAAATCTAAAATTCAGTGGTTTTAGTGTATGTACAATGTTGCACACCCATCACCACTATTTAATTCTAGAACATTTATATCACCTCCCAAAACAAACACCATACTAAGACTTTACCAGCCATTTTCCCCTCCACTTTTCCTCTACTCTCTGGTAACCACCAATCTACTTCTTTCTGTCTCTATTAACCATCTGCCGATTTGGGACATCTCCTACAAGTGGAATCATATGTGTGACCTTTTGCATATGACCTCTTCCATTTAGCATAATTATTTTCAAATTTCGAATAGAATAGGATTTTAGGAGTAAAAATGCTGACATTAGGGAAAATTGTAGAGAAACAGAATTCTTGAAAGGTTTTGTATTAAAATGGAGGAATACTACAGTATGTTTATATGATGATAAAATGGATTTTAGGGGAGTAAAAAATGCTGACTGGGAAAATTGAAAAAACAGAATCAATGATTACGAAGCATCTAGTAAATGTATAAATCTGCCCTTGCTGGAATTACAAAGATAAAATTATAAGACAGGAACTAATTTAATAATTCTATGGAAACTATATTAAAAATCACAGGGGAAGATATCACATATAATTATTAAAAATTCTTGAGAAATAATATTATTTTTTATAGTGCTGTCAGGTTAAAAATATGAAAGCAATGTTGATGTATCTGATGATGTCACAGCAATGTCCTAAACTGTATAGTGCAGCTGCACAGAACAGAAATATTGCCACACACGGCTCTTATTTGATTATGCACACTAGGGATTAAACAGGATCAGCACTAGACAAAAAGTAAAGCTGGCAATGTCCACACCATCTGCACCATACTTTCCAGACCAGGGATTGAACCTATGCTCCCTTCATTGGCAGGTGGAGTGTTATCCACTGTATCCTAGAGAAGTCCCCGAAGGGCTATTTCTTTAACTTCTCTCAGAGATTGGCCATTGGCATCATAATAGAGAGTATTTAAACAGCTAAAGCCATATGGTTCAAGTATGTCACACATAAGTTGAAATGAGATGAGCTATCTAGAGCAGTATTCTACACGTTCCTCTTCCCCAAATATTAAAATTTTAGCAACTACAATGAATTGTTTAGATTGAGATAAAATCCACATAAAATTTGTCATTTTAAAATCTAAAATTCAGTGGTTTTAGTGTATGTACAATGTTGCACACCCATCACCACTATTTAATTCTAGAACATTTATATCACCTCCCAAAACAAACACCATACTAAGACTTTACCAGCCATTTTCCCCTCCACTTTTCCTCTACTCTCTGGTAACCACCAATCTACTTCTTTCTGTCTCTATTAACCATCTGCCGATTTGGGACATCTCCTACAAGTGGAATCATATGTGTGACCTTTTGCATATGACCTCTTCCATTTAGCATAATATTTTCAGAGTTCATCCATATCATGGCTTATACCGGTACTTCATTTCCTTTTGGGGGGTGAATAATTTCCAATTATATGAATATTATATTTATCTATTCATTGGTTAATAAACATTTGGATGTTTCTACTTTGGGGCTATTATGAATAATACTATGAATATTCATGTACAAGTTTTTATTTGGACATAAGTTCTGAGTTCTCTTGGATTTATACCTAGAAATACAAGTTGGTCGCTCTCTGCTTAACTTACTGATTAACTGAAAAACTTTTTCCAAAGTGGTTGCACCACTCTGCATTCCCACAAACAGTATGAGACTTCCAAATGCTCCATCCTTGCCAACACTTATTTTTCATTGTTTTTGGCTTTTCATAGTTCTCTTAGTAGATTTGAAGTTTTATCTCATTGTGTTTTTCATTTGTATTTCCTGATGTTGAGCATGTTTTCAAGTGCTTACTGCAATTTGTATATCTTCTTTAGAGAAATATTTAAATCCTTTGCCCAGTCTTTGATTTATTTATTGTTTCTGTTGTAGAGTTCACACTGTGAACACTACTGCATTCATAACGAATTCTTAAAGATTGTCATCTGTTACCAGTTTTTAAATTAAGAGTGACAAAAATAAAAGAACATAATTTGTGAAAATGAAGACAGCAGATCAAAACTATTAATACCTTAGCACATCTTGATTTTATAAGGATCTATTATATAACATCAGTGTCAACACTAAATCCTTGCACAGCTTGCAAATTCTCTTCCTCCTTCTCATCAAATGTACTACTATGTAGTTAATGAACAGTTGATATCCATAAGGCCCATATTGTTTTAACATTCACAAAACCTGGCAACTGTCAAAAAATCAAAAAAAAAAAAAAAAAAAGGTGGATATTAAAACAGCTTGCAGGAGTCCAAAAGAAACTAATAGTAAATAGCATTTGAAAAAGTAAAAGCACGTATTACTTGTTCACTGAGTTGTTATGAAGACTGAATAACTTAAAAGGATTAAAAACTCTCTTGGAGCTTCAAAGGCAATGCTAATTTGATTTTTCCAACAACATAAAAGAACATGGCAATGCCTATATTACCCTGGTCTAAACAGGTAATGTTTTTCATTAAAGTTATAGGGATAGAAAGGGCTTCCCAGGTGATAGAGTGGTAAACAGTTTGCCTGCGAACGAAGGAGACATAGGAGACCTGGGTTCAATCCCCAGGTTGGGAAGATCCCCTGGGGGTGGAAATGGCAACCCACTCCAGTACTCTTGAGTGGAAAATTCCATGGACAGAGGAGCCTGGCAGGCTACAGTCTATGAGGTCAAGAGAAGTCAGAAATGATGGAGCACTGAGGACAGCACTAGGAATAAAAAGAAGTACTTTACTGTTCATTAAACTAGAAAACCAGATTCAATCATCAGCGCAATTCATAGTAAAAAGAATGGTGAAAAGTACACTTTTTAGTTTCCTGTGATTCTTAGGAGCTGGAATTTTAAACAAATACTGAATCTGCTAGGAGAGGAAGACACGATTGTGAAAAGTTGCTAAGCATCATCACTTGAATATCTAAGTTTAATTAAATATAATTTTAATTGAATACTGTCATACTAAATAAAATTTTTTATGCTATTTACTTTTTTATCCTTACATTAGGAGTTCCATGACCTAATCCCTAACATTAGTGCAAATGTAAGGCAGCATTTATCAAGTAATATTAACATACATCATCATAATGCACAGCTTGCAAATTCTCTTCCTCCTTCTCATCAAATGTACTACTATGTAGTTAATGAACAGTTGATATCCATAAGGCCCATATTGTTTTAACATTCACAAAACCTGGCAACTGTCAAAAAATCAAAAAAAAAAAAAAAAAAAAGGTGGATATTAAAACAGCTTGCAGGAGTCCAAAAGAAACTAATAGTAAATAGCATTTGAAAAAGTAAAAGCACGTATTACTTGTTCACTGAGTTGTTATGAAGACTGAATAACTTAAAAGGATTAAAAACTCTCTTGGAGCTTCAAAGGCAATGCTAATTTGATTTTTCCAACAACATAAAAGAACATGGCAATGCCTATATTACCCTGGTCTAAACAGGTAATGTTTTTCATTAAAGTTATAGGGATAGAAAGGGCTTCCCAGGTGATAGAGTGGTAAACAGTTTGCCTGCGAACGAAGGAGACATAGGAGACCTGGGTTCAATCCCCAGGTTGGGAAGATCCCCTGGGGGTGGAAATGGCAACCCACTCCAGTACTCTTGAGTGGAAAATTCCATGGACAGAGGAGCCTGGCAGGCTACAGTCTATGAGGTCAAGAGAAGTCAGAAATGATGGAGCACTGAGGACAGCACTAGGAATAAAAAGAAGTACTTTACTGTTCATTAAACTAGAAAACCAGATTCAATCATCAGCGCAATTCATAGTAAAAAGAATGGTGAAAAGTACACTTTTTAGTTTCCTGTGATTCTTAGGAGCTGGAATTTTAAACAAATACTGAATCTGCTAGGAGAGGAAGACACGATTGTGAAAAGTTGCTAAGCATCATCACTTGAATATCTAAGTTTAATTAAATATAATTTTAATTGAATACTGTCATACTAAATAAAATTTTTTATGCTATTTACTTTTTTATCCTTACATTAGGAGTTCCATGACCTAATCCCTAACATTAGTGCAAATGTAAGGCAGCATTTATCAAGTAATAATTAAACATACATCATCATAATGCAAAGCTAATATGTGGTATCTTATATCTCTAATGTGATATCAGTGATACATAATCATTACATATTAATACTACTTAGCTTTATTCTCAAAATAATTTAGAAATACTGTTTAAATAAAAAATAGATTCATGTTCTTAAAGTGAATTAAACAAAATTGTAATATACATTTCAAATGTACCCAAAGAATAACCACACGTTATAAAATGTGCAGGCTCCCCAGGTGGCACTAATGGTAACAATCCAACTGTCAATCCAGGACATTTAAGAGAGGCAGGTTCAATCCCTAAGTCAGGAAGATCCCCTGGCGGAGGGCATGGCAACCCACTTCAGTTTTCTGGCCTGGAGAATCCCATGTGAATTCACTCCTGCAAGAAGTCTGCAGACTATAGTGCATGGGGTATCAAAAGTTGGACATGACTGAAATGACTTAGCCAGTACACACAGAAAATGCGCAGACTGTGTTCTTTCATTTTCCTATCACATTCTTAAACAAAGTGGGCAAAGAAGCTTCAATAAAGATATAAAACTGACTTAGTGCTGACCTTCTGTGATCATTAGCAAGTTTTCTAATATGAAGCAGAAATCATATAATGTGACACAAATACAATGTTGGCTTTTTTAAACAGCTGGATGGTTTAGGATTTTAAAAAATAAATATACAGAATATATATTTTAAATACTTTAAATTTCTCATGATAAAAATTTTTGTTTCAAAATTTAAATATAACTTCACATATTTTTTGCTTTACTGTCATAGTATTTTCTAAATGTATATAAGTAAAATGTCATCATTTAAAGCAATTACTCCTATGGAAGATAATTTTTGTTATCTACAAAAAAAATAAAAGCGCAATTCATAGTAAAAGAATGGTGAAAAGTACACTTTTAGTTTCCTGTGATTCTTAGGAGCTGGAATTTTAAACAAATACTGAATCTGCTAGGAGAGGAAGACACGATTGTGAAAAGTTGCTAAGCATCATCACTTGAATATCTAAGTTTAATTAAATATAATTTTAATTGAATACTGTCATACTAAATAAAATTTTTTATGCTATTTACTTTTTTATCCTTACATTAGGAGTTCCATGACCTAATCCCTAACATTAGTGCAAATGTAAGGCAGCATTTATCAAGTAATAATTAAACATACATCATCATAATGCAAAGCTAATATGTGGTATCTTATATCTCTAATGTGATATCAGTGATACATAATCATTACATATTAATACTACTTAGCTTTATTCTCAAAATAATTTAGAAATACTGTTTAAATAAAAAATAGATTCATGTTCTTAAAGTGAATTAAACAAAATTGTAATATACATTTCAAATGTACCCAAAGAATAACCACACGTTATAAAATGTGCAGGCTCCCCAGGTGGCACTAATGGTAACAATCCAACTGTCAATCCAGGACATTTAAGAGAGGCAGGTTCAATCCCTAAGTCAGGAAGATCCCCTGGCGGAGGGCATGGCAACCCACTTCAGTTTTCTGGCCTGGAGAATCCCATGTGAATTCACTCCTGCAAGAAGTCTCGCAGACTATAGTGCATGGGGTATCAAAAGTTGGACATGACTGAAATGACTTAGCCAGTACACACAGAAAATGCGCAGACTGTGTTCTTTCATTTTCCTATCACATTCTTAAACAAAGTGGGCAAAGAAGCTTCAATAAAGATATAAAACTGACTTAGTGCTGACCTTCTGTGATCATTAGCAAGTTTTCTAATATGAAGCAGAAATCATATAATGTGACACAAATACAATGTTGGCTTTTTTAAACAGCTGGATGGTTTAGGATTTTAAAAAATAAATATACAGAATATATATTTTAAATACTTTAAATTTCTCATGATAAAAATTTTTGTTTCAAAATTTAAATATAACTTCACATATTTTTTTGCTTTACTGTCATAGTATTTTCTAAATGTATATAAGTAAAAATGTCATCATTTAAAGCAATTACTCCTATGGAAGATAATTTTTTTTGGTTATCTACATTATTCCAAACAAGTTAGGTGAATACATTAAGATACAAAAAATGTTCCATGATAAAATAAGCTTTGTACAATGTCTGATACACAGTAGGCTTTCAATACACATCTGTTAAACTAAGTTGTGTATTTTATTTGCCTCATCTTCCTCTAAAGTGCAATACTGAGTTATGTGAAGGATAAAGATTCTAGCTCTTTAGTGTCTATTATGCTCAATACCTTAGGACTCTACTGACCCCATGGGCAGTGACATCACGTTAAATTATCTTTTTCTGTCATTTATACCTATAAGACAATTCTCAGCCTTTGTCTGTCTTCTTTCCTTTTGTCAAGTAAAAAGAAACTATTTCTAGAAAACTTAACTTTGTCATCTCCCTTCAACCCCAATTCCAACTCTCAGCACTCCTTGGAGCCTGAGTGAGTAGAGTAATCTTAATATCCCCTAAGATGTGGTGCATGTACACATGCAAGAGATAAGAATAACTTATCTCATATTGTTAGGATTTTCTTTTTACTAGTTTGCATCCTTTCACAAGAAACCAAGTTCCATATAAGCAATGATCATGTCTAATAAATGGGCTTCTCTAATGAGTCAGTGGTAGAAAATCCCCTTGCTAATGCAGGGCACATGGGTTCAATCCCTGGGTTGGGAAGATCCCCTGGAGAAGGAAATGGTAACTCACTCCAGTATTCTTGCCTGAAGAATTCCATGGACAGAGGAACCTGGAGGGCTACAATCTATGGGGTCACAAAAGAGTTGAACTTGACTTGGTGACTAAAAAACAATGTCTAACATATAATAGGTGTTTATGGTATAATAACAAATAAATATTTAATCTGTCTCTGAGGACAGCATTTCCAGCTGGCATTGAAAGCAAGGATAGAGACATTGATCTCTGGAATCTACACTAACTATGTATAGTTTGTCCATAGAGATAAAAAGTAAATTACTGGGCTTCCCTGGTGGTCCAGTGGGTAAGGACACTGCTTGCAGTGCAAGGGGCGCCAGTTCGATCCCTGGCCTGGGAAGACCCCGCGTGCCGCGGAGCGGCTCGACAGATGTGTCCAATTGCCGAGCCGGAGCTCTGGAGCACATGCGCCCAGAGCCGGTGCTCTGCAACACCCGAGGCCACTGCGATGGGAGGCCCACACGGGTCAAGGAACAAAAGATGGATGAAAATAGATAAATGAAAGCCCAATAGAAGTGGCCCGCCCACCCGTCTCCCTCCCCAACCCGCCCCCTCCCCCCCAAAAAAAGTGAACTACTGGGACTTCCCTGATGGTCCAGTATCTAGGACTCTGCACTCTCAATGCAGGGAGCTGGGGTTTGATCCCTGGTCAGGGAACTAGATCACACATACTGCAACTAAAGATCTTGCATGCTGCAAGTAAGATCTGGAACTGCCAAATGAGTAAATAAACAATCTTAATAAAAACAACAACAACAACAACAGTAAATTACTGGTCACTAGAGCCTGAGGGAATGGGAAATAGAGAGTGACTTCTTGTTTAAGTTTTCTTCATGGGATGATGAAAATGTTCTAAAGGTGTTCCCCGGTGGATCAGTGGTTAGGATTTGGCCCTTTCACTGCCATGCCCCAGGTTCAGTCCCTGATTAGGAAACTAAGATCCCACATGTCACATGGCACAACCAATAAATAAATAAATAAAATAATAAAATTACATAGTGGTGATGGGTATATAACTGTGAATATATGGAAAACCACAGAATTGTATGTATATTTAAAAGACTGAATTTTATGGTATGTGAGTTACACCTCAATAATTTTTTTAAGTTATGAGGCATGTAGGCAATACATACAAGGCTCAGATACATAACTAAATAGGAGGGCCATAGGAAAGAAGTGAAGAAAATGAATTAAAAAAAAAAATGGTATTTGAAAAGTTAAGCACTCAGTGTTTCTTAGAATTGAGGAAAGAACGTTTGTAGACTGAAACTATATTTTGTGTCTCAAAAGGAATAAATAAAAATATATTCACATCTACATGAAATAAAAAAACTTTAGTATAAACAGGAAATCTTGAAAGATATCAAGGAAAAAAGACAGATTACCTCAGAAGGTATAATGACATACTATTCTTCAGCAACAACAGAAACCAAAAGTACACTAAGTAGCTTCAAAGTGAGAAACTTTAAATAAAACACAGTTCTTTAAGTTGCTAAGCGGTGTCTGACTCTTTTGAGACCCCATGGACTGTAGCCTGCCAGGGATTTCCCAAGCAAGAATAACAGACTGTGTTGCCATTTCCTTCTCCAAGGGATCTTCCTGATCAAACCTCCATTTCCTGTATGGGCAAGGGGATTCTTTATCACTGAGGTTACCAGGAAGCCCATAAAAGAGAGTTAGCTATTCTTACTAATATGTTTATTTTTTCCTATGTTAGTGGAAGGTAATTTTAATTGTTGATATTGCCTTTAGCTTGATTATCCTTTTACTGAGGTCTTTAAAAACACTGAAATAAGACTGCCTTGGTGGCGCAGTGGATAGGAATTTATCTAACAAGGCAGGGGACATGAGTTTGATCCCTGGTCTAGGAAAATACTATGCCATGAGTAACTGAGAGTCCATGCTGACCACAACAACTGAACCCATACTCTAGAGTCCTCAGGTCACACCTACTGAACCTACACTCTTAGAGCCTGTGCTCCATAACGAGAAGCCACTGCAATGAGAAGTCCATGCACTGCAACAAAGAACAGCCCCCATTCACCATAACTAGAGAAAACTCACTCAAATCAATGAAGGCCCACCATAGCAAAAGAAAAAAAAAAAAAACCTGAAACAATATTGCTATTTTGTTTTTCTAGGAAATCATAAATTTTATATAAAACTTCAGATTTATTGAGATAAAGTTGTTCATTTTAGTTGTTACCTTTTAGGTGCACATAATTTTAGGATTTTTTACAATCTTTTATGAAGGCAACCTTTTATCATTAACTTCTATCAACTTTGCTTATATTCTTTGCTTTAATATCTACTTTTCTTGAAATTAATATGATCAATTCAGTTTTCTTTAAATTAGTATTTGTATACATTTTATACCATTTTACTATTTTTAATAATTTTATTTATTTATTATTGGCTATTCTGGGTTTTCACGGCTGCCACCGGCTCTTCTCTAGTTGTAAGGAGTGGGGGCTACTCTCTAGTTGAGGTGAGCAGGCTTCTTGTTGCGGTGACTTCTCTCATTGTAGAACTCAGGCTCTAGGGCACACGGACTTGAGTAGTTACGGCACATGTGGGCTCAATAGTTGAGGCTCTGAGGCTGTAAAGCATAGGCTCAATAGTTGTGGCTCATGGGTTTAGGTGCTCTGCAGCATATGGCATCTTCCCAGATCAGGGATTGAACTTGTTTCTCCTGAATTGGCAGGCGAACTCTTTACCATTGAGCTATTAGGGAAGCTCCCATTTCACCTTTAATCTTCCTATGTCCTTATATTTACAGTGAGTTTCTCTTTAACAGTTGGGCTTACACTTTTATTCAGTCTGACAGTCTCTTTCTCTAGCGTATTTAAGTCATTTACATTGATATAATTATTTAAATCTCCCTCTTGCTAGTTGTTTTCTATTAGTCCTATGTTTCTTGTTCCTTTTCCTCTTTTCCTGCCATCATTTAAGTGTTTTTTATTTATGGGCTTCCCTGCTGGCTTAGAAGTAAAGAATCTGCCTGTCAGTACAAGAGACACGGGTTTGATCCCTGAGTTGGTAAGGTCCCCTGAGGAAGGAAATGGCAACACATTCCAGTATTCTTACCTGGGAAATCTCAAAAACAACCCTGCATAAATCCATTGCAACAAAGAACAGCCCCCATTCACCATAACTAGAGAAAACTCACTCAAATCAATGAAGGCCCACCATAGCAAAAGAAAAAAAAAAAAAACCTGAAACAATATTGCTATTTTGTTTTTCTAGGAAATCATAAATTTTATATAAAACTTCAGATTTATTGAGATAAAGTTGTTCATTTTAGTTGTTACCTTTTAGGTGCACATAATTTTAGGATTTTTTACAATCTTTTATGAAGGCAACCTTTTATCATTAACTTCTATCAACTTTGCTTATATTCTTTGCTTTAATATCTACTTTTCTTGAAATTAATATGATCAATTCAGTTTTCTTTAAATTAGTATTTGTATACATTTTATACCATTTTACTATTTTTAATAATTTTATTTATTTATTATTGGCTATTCTGGGTTTTCACGGCTGCCACCGGCTCTTCTCTAGTTGTAAGGAGTGGGGGCTACTCTCTAGTTGAGGTGAGCAGGCTTCTTGTTGCGGTGACTTCTCTCATTGTAGAACTCAGGCTCTAGGGCACACGGACTTGAGTAGTTACGGCACATGTGGGCTCAATAGTTGAGGCTCTGAGGCTGTAAAGCATAGGCTCAATAGTTGTGGCTCATGGGTTTAGGTGCTCTGCAGCATATGGCATCTTCCCAGATCAGGGATTGAACTTGTTTCTCCTGAATTGGCAGGCGAACTCTTTACCATTGAGCTATTAGGGAAGCTCCCATTTCACCTTTAATCTTCCTATGTCCTTATATTTACAGTGAGTTTCTCTTTAACAGTTGGGCTTACACTTTTATTCAGTCTGACAGTCTCTTTCTCTAGCGTATTTAAGTCATTTACATTGATATAATTATTTAAATCTCCCCTCTTGCTAGTTGTTTTCTATTAGTCCTATGTTTCTTGTTCCTTTTCCCTCTTTTCCTGCCATCATTTAAGTATTTTTTATTTATGGGCTTCCCTGCTGGCTTAGAAGTAAAGAATCTGCCTGTCAGTACAAGAGACACGGGTTTGATCCCTGAGTTGGTAAGGTCCCCTGAGGAAGGAAATGGCAACACATTCCAGTATTCTTACCTGGGAAATCTCAAAAACAGAGGAGCCTTGTGGGCTACAGTCCATGGTTGCCAACTGAGTGACTAAACAACAAAATTATCATTTATCATGAAAATGAGGAAATGATTCATTTTATGAAGCTAGTTTAATTTTGAAAGCAAAACCAAACGAATTTTAGTTGCAAAATTCTAAATAAACTAGTAAATCAAATTAAACAAACTATTAAAATACTATTAACAACACAATTTAATAGGTTTCATTCAGAGTGAAATGAATCTGTTTTTGAAAGGCTACTAACTATAGTCACAGTAAATTAAAAAGAGAAAATTATAATATCTTCTCCAAAAACCATCCAAAAAAATTTAACTCTAAACTGTGATTTAAAACTTTTATCCAGGGCTTCCCTGGTGGTCCAGTGGGTAAGGACACTGCCTTGCAGTGCAAGAGGCGCCAGTTTGATCTCTGGCCTGGAAAGATCCCATGTGCCAGGAAGCGGCTGGACTGATGTGTCCAACTACTGAGCCAGAGCTCTAGAACGCATTTTCCCAGAGCCGGTGCTCTGCAACGAGAGAGGCCACTGCGATGGGAGGCCCATACAGGGCAAAGACCAAAGATGGAAATGAAAGGCCAATAGAAGTGGCCCCCCCAAAAAAACTCTTTTCCAACTCAATGTAACAGTAGACAATTACTTTAAGATGACAATATATTAGTAACAGTCACAAATGATACGCAATATAAAGAAGCATTTCCAATAAAGTAAAAAGAAAAGAAAAGCTAAATGTTTGTTGTTACCACTGTTACTTAATAGTGCAACTCCTACTCAAAGAAATAAGTTCGGTGTGTAGAATTTCTGGCTGGCAGCCAAGATGAAGTTCTAAACAAAAGCCAATGACAAATTTACAGTTGGGCTTACACTTTTATTCAGTCTGACCTTTTCCTAGCGTATTTAAGTCATTTACATTGATATAATTATTTAAATCTCCTCTTGCTAGTTGTTTTCTATTAGTCCTATGTTTTTTGTTCCTTTTCCTCTTTTCCTGCCATCATTTAAGTATTTTTTATTTATGGGCTTCCCTGCTGGCTTAGAAGTAAAGAATCTGCCTGTCAGTACAAGAGACACGGGTTTGATCCCTGAGTTGGTAAGGTCCCCTGAGGAAGGAAATGGCAACACATTCCAGTATTCTTACCTGGGAAATCTCAAAAACAGAGGAGCCTTGTGGGCTACAGTCCATGGTTGCCAACTGAGTGACTAAACAACAAAATTATCATTTATCATGAAAATGAGGAAATGATTCATTTTATGAAGCTAGTTTAATTTTGAAAGCAAAACCAAACGAATTTTAGTTGCAAAATTCTAAATAAACTAGTAAATCAAATTAAACAAACTATTAAAATACTATTAACAACACAATTTAATAGGTTTCATTCAGAGTGAAATGAATCTGTTTTTGAAAGGCTACTAACTATAGTCACAGTAAATTAAAAAGAGAAAATTATAATATCTTCTCCAAAAACCATCCAAAAAAATTTAACTCTAAACTGTGATTTAAAACTTTTATCCAGGGCTTCCCCTGGTGGTCCAGTGGGTAAGGACACTGCCTTGCAGTGCAAGAGGCGCCAGTTTGATCTCTGGCCTGGAAAGATCCCATGTGCCAGGAAGCGGCTGGACTGATGTGTCCAACTACTGAGCCAGAGCTCTAGAACGCATTTTCCCAGAGCCGGTGCTCTGCAACGAGAGAGGCCACTGCGATGGGAGGCCCATACAGGGCAAAGACCAAAGATGGAAATGAAAGGCCAATAGAAGTGGCCCCCCCAAAAAAACTCTTTTCCAACTCAATGTAACAGTAGACAATTACTTTAAGATGACAATATATTAGTAACAGTCACAAATGATACGCAATATAAAGAAGCATTTCCAATAAAGTAAAAAGAAAAGAAAAGCTAAATGTTTGTTGTTACCACTGTTACTTAATAGTGCAACTCCTACTCAAAGAAATAAGTTCGGTGTGTAGAATTTCTGGCTGGCAGCCAAGATGAAGTTCTAAACAACAAGTAGAACTACCAGAAGATGACAGTAGAATTTATCCAGATGATTCCAGCCCACAGCAGTCAAGCCATTCCAGACTTTCAGTCACTCATCTGAGGCATATGCAGCAGAAACATGCCAACCTTACTCTACTCTGTTTGAATTTCCAACACACAGAAATCAAAACATATAATAAAATGACTGTTGTTGATTAAAGGCACCAAGTTTGGGGTTCTCACTGTAATAATGAAACAATGGGGACTTTTTTTTTTAAAGCACAGTAATAAAATTAAAGAACTAACTTTAAAAATCAACAATTTTTAAGCTTATATAAAATAAAGAAATATTAGTCAAAGTGAAAAGACAGAGTGCAAAATGAAAGAAGACATCTCCAATGCATTTAGTATATATGTAGAGCAAGAAATAGACCTAATTTTGAAAAATGCACCAAGAATATGCTATTCATAAAAGAAGACATTTTGATGATTAGCAAATCCATGAAAGCTGTTCAACTAGACAATGTGAAAATTTAAAATAAGTCAGTTATCACTTAATAATCAGTCAGACCAGTAAAAAAGAAAAAAAAGATCTGAATATCAAATTCATTCAGGACCAAAGAAAATGAAAATTTGTATGCATTTTGTCACAGTAACTCTCTTTGCATGATGATGTTTAAAAAGGCCAGGTCCCTACTGCCAAGATAGCAGCCCCTAACCCTGTCTCTCATGTACAGGCACTTGGGGGGTGACTCTGACCCTGTCTCCCATGAGCAGGAGCCTGCAGGTCACTTGGGAACAGTGAAAGGGACATCTTGAGGGGTGGGAAGGGGTGATCCACTGGCTCTTACAAGGACAGAACTGTCCCAAATCACAATACAGACTTGTGGTCTGTGGAATGTTAATTGTACAACAATCAGAGAGAGAGAGCAATCTGTCACTTCAAGTGCAAATCCAGTCCTAGATACATACCTTTCAGTACTCACATAGCTACACTTAAGAAGAAAAGTACAAGAACAATCTTTGTGACATTTATGTTGAAAAATTATAAATACTCTACCTATCCATCATTAGGAAACAGATAAAGTAATTGCAATATAGTCATACAATGAAATACTATTTAGCAATTATGATGAATGACTTACAATACATGAATAAAAATGGCTAAATACTTTTAAAAAGTAGTGAAAAAAGCAGGTTGGAAATTGCTATACAGCATAATGTTACATAAGATTTTACAACATGCCAAATAATGTTGCAAATTATATACATATGTGGTACAAAAGTGTACAGACACTTTCATAGGAGTGACCAACATAACTCTGGAAAGAGGGAAGAAACAGAATGAAACTGTTTTCCCTTATGCAACATTCCAAATATATCTATTTTTATTTATTTCAAGTAAGTTGAAACATATGAGGTAAAAGGTTAATGTTTATTAGAATAAGTTAGTAGGTACAATACATGCATTTTCTTTGTATTATTTTATAGCCTGTATACTTAGATTGTTTAAAAACTTTTTAAGTTTTAAAAAACATTGTAAGGAACTGTAGAGGAGCTGAGATCTTGAGAAAAGTCAAAAAAATTTAGAGTCTTGATTGTGAAAAATGTGCTATATTCAATTTATTAGAAATGACTGATAGGGATTGCCAGTGAAAATACAGTAACTGGACAGCATGCACAACAGAATGATTCAAAACAGGGTCTTTTTAGACAGATGTTCTCTTAATAACATACTTAAGGATATCTATTTACAAAACATTCTACTTGAATTTCTCTACGCTGGAAAGTAGACAATTGTACTGTATAATAATCAAAAACAAATCTCTGAAACCATAACATAAATTTATATAAATATCAGATCTTAAATATCATGACCCTGTCTCCCATGAGCAGGAGCCTGCAGGTCACTTGGGAACAGTGAAAGGGACATCTTGAGGGGTGGGAAGGGGTGATCCACTGGCTCTTACAAGGACAGAACTGTCCCAAATCACAATACAGACTTGTGGTCTGTGGAATGTTAATTGTACAACAATCAGAGAGAGAGAGCAATCTGTCACTTCAAGTGCAAATCCAGTCCTAGATACATACCTTTCAGTACTCACATAGCTACACTTAAGAAGAAAAGTACAAGAACAATCTTTGTGACATTTATGTTGAAAAATTATAAATACTCTACCTATCCATCATTAGGAAACAGATAAAGTAATTGCAATATAGTCATACAATGAAATACTATTTAGCAATTATGATGAATGACTTACAATACATGAATAAAAATGGCTAAATACTTTTAAAAAGTAGTGAAAAAAGCAGGTTGGAAATTGCTATACAGCATAATGTTACATAAGATTTTACAACATGCCAAATAATGTTGCAAATTATATACATATGTGGTACAAAAGTGTACAGACACTTTCATAGGAGTGACCAACATAACTCTGGAAAGAGGGAAGAAACAGAATGAAACTGTTTTCCCTTATGCAACATTCCAAATATATCTATTTTTATTTATTTCAAGTAAGTTGAAACATATGAGGTAAAAGGTTAATGTTTATTAGAATAAGTTAGTAGGTACAATACATGCATTTTCTTTGTATTATTTTATAGCCTGTATACTTAGATTGTTTAAAAACTTTTTAAGTTTTAAAAAACATTGTAAGGAACTGTAGAGGAGCTGAGATCTTGAGAAAAGTCAAAAAAATTTAGAGTCTTGATTGTGAAAAATGTGCTATATTCAATTTATTAGAAATGACTGATAGGGATTGCCAGTGAAAATACAGTAACTGGACAGCATGCACAACAGAATGATTCAAAACAGGGTCTTTTTAGACAGATGTTCTCTTAATAACATACTTAAGGATATCTATTTACAAAACATTCTACTTGAATTTCTCTACGCTGGAAAGTAGACAATTGTACTGTATAATAATCAAAAACAAATCTCTGAAACCATAACATAAATTTATATAAATATATTTTGCTTCTATTAGCAACTAAGTTATTCCTACTCTAGAAGACATATCTCTTTCAGGGATACAGTAATTGAAGTGCTATTGATTCTGAAAACCTATATTTTAGTGGTAAATTTTTTGATTTTATTAACTACCTGACATAATTTAAAGGACATCTATGAAAACCCTCTTAGGTCTTCGAAATTCAAAATGACTGTATAAATTCAGGCTCTATTGAAAATGGCTAGAATTTATTAACAGACAAAAATTCATTTTTTGTAAAGGCCTTACACTTAGCAGGACTAAAACCTATACCTCATCTCTATGATCTCTGGAGTCTGATCTTTACAGCAATCACCTGATCTGTCAAGTGTGTGCAGGGTAAGTCACCTCAGTCATGTCTGACTCTTTGAGGTCCGATGCACTATAGCCTGCCAGGCTCCTCTGTTCATGAGATTCTCTAGGCAAGAATACTGGAGTGGTTTGCCATACCCTCCTCTAGGGGTTTTCCAGGCCCAGAGATCGAACCTGCATATCCTAAGTCTCCTGCATTGGCAGGTGGGTTCTTTGCCACTAGCACCACCTTGGAAGCCTGCTCCTTCAAGTGGTATTTGTTAATGATTCCCCACTCTTTGAGGACGGGAATGTGTTTTGTGCATCTGTTTTCCCAATGCCTAATCTGTAATAGGCATTCGATAAACATCTGTGGAATAAATGAAATAGATCCAGTCCTTTGGACAGACACAGTCTCAAAATTTCTGTAAAAGATTACAGAGCGAAAAGAACCATTCAGGAAATTAGAGCTTCCCTGTTGGTCCAGTGGTTGAGAGTCCATCTTGCAATGCAGGGGACACAGTGTTGATCCCTGATACAGAAGAATATCACATTCCAAGAAACAACGAAGCCTGTGCATCACAACTACTGAGTCTGCGCTCTAGAGCCCGAGCCACAATTTCTGAGCCTCCACACTGCAACTACTTAGAAATGACTGATAGGGATTGCCAGTTAAAATACAGTAACTGGACAGCATGCACAACAGAATGATTCAAAACAGGGTCTTTTTAGACAGATGTTCTCTTAATAACATACTTAAGGATATCTATTTACAAAACATTCTACTTGAATTTCTCTACGCTGGAAAGTAGACAATTGTACTGTATAATAATCAAAAACAAATCTCTGAAACCATAACATAAATTTATATAAATATATTTTGCTTCTATTAGCAACTAAGTTATTCCTACTCTAGAAGACATATCTCTTTCAGGGATACAGTAATTGAAGTGCTATTGATTCTGAAAACCTATATTTTAGTGGTAAATTTTTTGATTTTATTAACTACCTGACATAATTTAAAGGACATCTATGAAAACCCTCTTAGGTCTTCGAAATTCAAAATGACTGTATAAATTCAGGCTCTATTGAAAATGGCTAGAATTTATTAACAGACAAAAATTCATTTTTTGTAAAGGCCTTACACTTAGCAGGACTAAAACCTATACCTCATCTCTATGATCTCTGGAGTCTGATCTTTACAGCAATCACCTGATCTGTCAAGTGTGTGCAGGGTAAGTCACCTCAGTCATGTCTGACTCTTTGAGGTCCGATGCACTATAGCCTGCCAGGCTCCTCTGTTCATGAGATTCTCTAGGCAAGAATACTGGAGTGGTTTGCCATACCCTCCTCTAGGGGTTTTCCAGGCCCAGAGATCGAACCTGCATATCCTAAGTCTCCTGCATTGGCAGGTGGGTTCTTTGCCACTAGCACCACCTTGGAAGCCTGCTCCTTCAAGTGGTATTTGTTAATGATTCCCCACTCTTTGAGGACGGGAATGTGTTTTGTGCATCTGTTTTCCCAATGCCTAATCTGTAATAGGCATTCGATAAACATCTGTGGAATAAATGAAATAGATCCAGTCCTTTGGACAGACACAGTCTCAAAATTTCTGTAAAAGATTACAGAGCGAAAAGAACCATTCAGGAAATTAGAGCTTCCCTGTTGGTCCAGTGGTTGAGAGTCCATCTTGCAATGCAGGGGACACAGTGTTGATCCCTGATACAGAAGAATATCACATTCCAAGAAACAACGAAGCCTGTGCATCACAACTACTGAGTCTGCGCTCTAGAGCCCGAGCCACAATTTCTGAGCCTCCACACTGCAACTACTTAAGCTTGCACACCTAAAGCCTGTGCTCTGCAATAAAAGAAGCCACCTCAATGAGAAGTCTGTTTGCCACAACTAGCTTTTAGAAAAGTAATTTAGAAAAATTTAGTAATTTAGTAATTTAGAAAAAATTTAGTAATTTCAATGCACTATCAACTTATCATACCTAATTGTGAATAACAGACCCATGCCTTTCATAAACCTAGGTAAATATAGTGAGGCTATTTACAACAGGGCATTCTGTATCTTGGTCAGTAATTTTGATTAAGATTCAGTACTTGTGGGAGATTACTTCTAAATATGTTTGTTTATAGTGTTGTAAATGTTGAAAAACAATTTTGCATCACTGAGTTCAGTTAGTTTGCTGATTAACACTAATAAATCAGTTTTTTGTTGACTCAGCCAGTGTGGTGATTGACAACTACAATTCAATAACAGCAGAATGAATAAAATGCCAACTTCTGTGTCTAATACCTAGGAGACTGTGTAAGTGCTTTATGCTTATTCGATCCATTTAACATATTTTATTTTACTTTTGGTTTAATTTTCTTCTTTGCTGCTTCATTGTTTTAATTTTTCAGTAGCCATTTTGTTTTTTTCTTTCATTATATATGTATTATTTTTTTTTGGTGGGAGGTGGAGTGAGGACGGAGGCGGGCAGGCAGGCCACTTCTATTGGGCTTTCATTTATCCATTTGCATCCATCTTTGTTCTTCAGCCCATGTGGGCCTCCCATCACAGTGGCCTCTGTTGTCGCAGAGCACCGGCTCTGGGCGCATGCGCTCCAGAGCTTCGGCTCAGTAATTGGACACATGGGTCCAGCCACTCCCCAGCACGTGGGCTCTTCCGAGGCCAGGGATGGAACCGGTTCCCCTTGCAGTGCAAGGCGGTGTCCTTACCCACTGGACCACCAGGGAAGCCCTCTTTCATTATATTTTAATCTTACTTTTCCTTTCAATTATAAGTTTTATCTTATTTATTATTATTCAGTTAGTCTCAGTTTATAATGATGAAAATAAAGCATGGTAATATAGTTAAAACAAATCATGAACACATGAACTAAGTAGATTAGAGTGCTTTTTCCCCATCTACTTTTATGTTAACTTTCTATACAATCTGAGCTTTAATAAGTTAGAAGTCATACATTCAGAAGAAAATTCATTTCAACAATATTAAGTATTTGTACTGATATCATATAGAGAGGGCTGAACACTGTTGCTTTCTCACACTTTATATACCATTCTTGGATTTTGCCTTATATTATTACTAGATATGGTCTATAAACAATATATATTACAAAAAGGTAAGTGAAACTCTATATTCATAGAAGGGCTTAATGCCCTGGTTTAATTATAGAAAAGATACAAGCAGTATATAGTCTTCTAACAAAACTCTAAAACTATCTTCTGCAATTGTTTTTTGGTGTCCTAGCTCCAATCTTGTCTACAGGAATGAAATTGTATAATTTATGAAAACAACTGACACATTTTCATATTATTTCTTAGTATATTAATGAGGTATATACAGCAAGTAAAATTGCAGGAAAGGAAACTGAAGCTGAGAGGGATTAAATGATTCACCCAAATTATACAGACAGTAAAGTGGCAGATCACAGAAGTACTCCAAACCTAAACAACTGGAAATACTTCTCTTGGTCTGATAGGAGCAGATGAAGGGAAATATTTGTAAAAATGGTTATGCAGAAGCAAAAATACAACAGTGAGACTATCCTACTAGATACAAATCATCAAGATTCTCTCTTATAATATATGCTAGATTCCCCATAGAATCATAGGCACCTTGGCACTTCATTTTATGCTATTCTGCCATAAGCAAACATGTACTACTTCCAAAATTTCTCCTACACTATAAACACTGAATCAGATAGTGATTTTAAAAGCTAAAATGTGGGCAGGTATGGAAGAACCAATAGGAGAGCAAACAGTAAATAATGATGTAATGTACTTCAGTCCTAACTCTTTCAAGATTAGTTCTTTGCTGAGAAGATTTTAACCTGAATCATTTTTAGTTACAACCCAGAATCAAAAACAAAAGGATCAAATGAGTTAAGAACAAGGGACAAAAGAAGAGAATCATGTAAAAAACTGTTCAATTTAATTTTCTATTATTATTCAGTTAGTCTCAGTTTATAATGATGAAAATAAAGCATGGTAATATAGTTAAAACAAATCATGAACACATGAACTAAGTAGATTAGAGTGCTTTTTCCCCATCTACTTTTATGTTAACTTTCTATACAATCTGAGCTTTAATAAGTTAGAAGTCATACATTCAGAAGAAAATTCATTTCAACAATATTAAGTATTTGTACTGATATCATATAGAGAGGGCTGAACACTGTTGCTTTCTCACACTTTATATACCATTCTTGGATTTTGCCTTATATTATTACTAGATATGGTCTATAAACAATATATATTACAAAAAGGTAAGTGAAACTCTATATTCATAGAAGGGCTTAATGCCCTGGTTTAATTATAGAAAAGATACAAGCAGTATATAGTCTTCTAACAAAACTCTAAAACTATCTTCTGCAATTGTTTTTTGGTGTCCTAGCTCCAATCTTGTCTACAGGAATGAAATTGTATAATTTATGAAAACAACTGACACATTTTCATATTATTTCTTAGTATATTAATGAGGTATATACAGCAAGTAAAATTGCAGGAAAGGAAACTGAAGCTGAGAGGGATTAAATGATTCACCCAAATTATACAGACAGTAAAGTGGCAGATCACAGAAGTACTCCAAACCTAAACAACTGGAAATACTTCTCTTGGTCTGATAGGAGCAGATGAAGGGAAATATTTGTAAAAATGGTTATGCAGAAGCAAAAATACAACAGTGAGACTATCCTACTAGATACAAATCATCAAGATTCTCTCTTATAATATATGCTAGATTCCCCATAGAATCATAGGCACCTTGGCACTTCATTTTATGCTATTCTGCCATAAGCAAACATGTACTACTTCCAAAATTTCTCCTACACTATAAACACTGAATCAGATAGTGATTTTAAAAGCTAAAATGTGGGCAGGTATGGAAGAACCAATAGGAGAGCAAACAGTAAATAATGATGTAATGTACTTCAGTCCTAACTCTTTCAAGATTAGTTCTTTGCTGAGAAGATTTTAACCTGAATCATTTTTAGTTACAACCCAGAATCAAAAAAACAAAAGGATCAAATGAGTTAAGAACAAGGGACGAAAAGAGAAGAGAATCATGTAAAAGGCTGGTCTGCTACACTGAGATATGCTTACTTTCGCCATTGATCAAAAGCATTCATTGTTGCAGAAGCACTGCTAAGAGAAAATGCACATAGCCAGTCCTCAAAGTTTACCGCTGACCCAAATTCCCAAGAGTGGTTAAGGCTTGTTCTGATTATGGGGTGTGGTCAGAGGGAAAATCTCTCAAGTTGGCAATACATAAGGAGAATACTATAAGAGAGACAGATACCATATTCCCAGAGTTTTTTCAGAGATCTAGGATTAACAGCAATAGAAGCTGTACTTGGTAGGGATGGGAATATGGTTGGTTACAGCCTGACCAGATAGACAGTTCTTAGGCAGCAGGGTAAAATTTCAAACTATTTTCTTACCAAATGGGCACTCTAAAGTGTAAGTAAAAACAGAAATGGGGGGCTTCCCTGGTGTTCCACTGGGTAAGGACACCGCCTTGCAGTGCAAGGGGCGCCGTTTCAATCCCTGGCCTGGGAAGATCCCATGTGCCACGGAGCAGCTGGATCAATGCGTCCAATTGCTGAGCCGGAGCTCTGGAGCATATGTGCCCAGAGCCAGTGCTCTGCGACAACAGAGGCCACTGCAATGGGAGGCCCACACGGGCCAAAGAACAAAGATGGATGAAACTAGACAAATGAAAGACCAGTGGAAGTGGCCCGCCCACCCTCTCCCTCCCCACCCCCGCCTAAATAAATAAATAAATATTTTTTTTTAAAAAAGGGGGGCTTCCCCTGGTGGTCCAGTGGGTAAGGACACCGCCTTGCACTGCAAGGGGCGCCGGTTCGATCCCTGACCTGGGAAGATCCCACGTGCCGCAGAGCGGCTGGACCGATGTGTCCAATTACTGAGGCGGGGCTCTGGAGCGCATGCGCCCAGAGCCGGCGCTCTGCAACAACAGAGGCCACCGCGATGGGAGGCCCACACGGGCCAAAGAACAAAGACGGATGAAAATAAGAGAAATGAAAGACCAATAGAAGTGGCCCGCCCGCTCCCCTCCCTCCCCAACCCGACCCCCGCCCAAAATAAATAAATAAATAAATCTTTAAAAAAAAAAAGAAAAATGGGGCCTCAGCAGGCATTTTTTCAAAGGTATGAGCCTAGATGTTAACACAATGGTTTCAAAGAAAAAAAATCAACAAAGTCAGAGATCCAACTTCTTCCTTAACCCTCTCAGGCTACAGAATTAGGAACTCAATGATTGAATAAAGCTATATTAACAAACCCTTCTGGATACAAAACTGTATCCAGACAAACATCAAGAAACCAAGAGGAGAAAATCAAGAATCTACCTTCATATTCTTAAGTAGGTCTATATAATTCTGCCCTAAAAAATGAGAACCGGGGCTTCCCTGGCAGTCCAGTGGGTACGTCCAGTGCCTTGCAGTGCAAGGGGCACCGGTTCGATCCTTGACCTGGGAATATCCAACGTGCTGCGGAGCGGCTAGACCGATATGTCCAATTACCGAGCGGAAGCTCTGGAGCGCATGCACCCAGAGCCAGTGCTCTGAGAAAGCAGAGGCCACTGCGATGGGAGGCCGACACGGGCCAAAGAACAAAAACGGATGAAAATAGATAAATGAAAAGACCAATAGAAGTGGTCCACCCCCTCCCTCCCCAACCCGCTCCCCTGCCACAAACATGGGAGCTGAACAAAAATTCATTAAAAAATCGATTAAAAAACAAAAATGTCACTAAAAGGCACGAAATATACACAGTATATGAAAGATTAATGAAAAAGTTACATGTCAGGAAACAGGAATGAATGACTACTTCCTATTTCCAGAAAAATAATGAAAAAGTCTGTCTCTGTAAATTATAAAATGAAATAAAACAACAGAATGAATCAAAATTTGTGAATTTAATCTAATCCCAATCAAAACTCAAAGGGTTATTTTCTGGATCTTGACAAGAATGGTCAAAATATAGTCCACCCCCCAAAAGAAAACCAAACCGGACAAACAGAAGAATTCTGAAATAAATAAGCAACGATGTCTACACTAAGAAATACCAAAACTGGGGCTTCCCTGGTGGTCCAGTGGTTAAGATTCTGCTCCCAATGCAAGGGGCCTGGGTTCAATCCCTAATCAGGGAACTAGATCCCACATGCCGCAACTAATAGTTCACACGCTGCAACTATGAGCCAGTTCAGCCAAATACATAAGTAAAATAAAAAATATTAAAAAAAAAGAAATACCAAAATTTATACAGGTGGAAATTAAAAGTGAGATGCTGAGGGAGAAATAAGAAGATGACAGAAACAACTTAAAGAATACACAAACAGGGCTTCCCTGGTGCTCCAGTGGGTAAGGACACTGCCTTGTAGTGCAAGGGGCGCCGGTTCGACCCCTGACCTGGGAAGATCCCACGAGACGTGGAGCGGCTGGACCGATGTGTACACCTACCGCGCCAGAGTTATGGAGCGCATGTGCCCAGAGCCGGTGCTCTGCGACGAGAGAGGCCACTGCGAAGAGCGGCCTGCACAGGCCAAAGAACAAAGATGGAAATAAATGAAAGACCAACAGAAGTGGCAAAAAAAAAAAAAAAAAGAATACACAAACGTAAAGCAAAAAAGCAAAATGTATATATATATATATATATGTATATATATATATATACACATATATATATACACACACACACACACTAAAAAAAAAGAGAAACAATCCTGTGAATTCATCTAATATATACTCTTAAAGTGGTATTTCAAATTGGTGAAAACAGGGATAAATGTTCAATTAAACAGTGCTGGGACAACTGACTAGCAATTTAAGAGAAAAATTAAATTGAACCCATAACAGGCAATCCCAGATTTCCAGATCAGACTAAAAGGAGAACATTTAAAAATATCAGTAAAATCATGTGAGCACAAATAATGACCTCCTGCTAAGTAAGCACAGCACCTGGGTCACAGACTACTCTTTAGCTCCTCAAAGTTCATCTCTCCTTTTCAGCTTAGTGACAGAACTCTATTCCCTCAAACACTACAGAAAAACCCATTTTACTTGGACCCTTCACTGTCAGCTATCAGTTTTGTTCCCCAAAGCTCTCTTGTCACCCTGTGACTAAGGTGACAATTTGATATGAATAAAGTGCTTTGTGCTTCTCCCAAGTTATATTCTTAAAACAGTCTTACATTTCACTTCTTTCTCCCTTTCTGATGCTGGGAGCAAGCAAAGCAAAGAACAGTACAGTCACTTTGGACTTGCATATAGAATTCACATGGTAGGGATAACAAAGCCATTTCTCAACCACTCCCTTCTGCCTACTATATGTAAAATAATGTTTTATCTTACTTAGTGGTTTTGTTCTCCTTGTTATAGCAAGTTAAGCTATATTTTAATAACAATGTTAAAATATAAAGGAAAATATCTTAGTATTTAGAAAATGAAAATCTTTCACAAGGAAAAGTATATAAAGTTGGAAAAAAGTTATCCCTTAGAAATTGAAAGAAAACTAAATACCGGAAGATCCCACGAGACGTGAGCGGCTGGACCGATGTGTACACCTACCGCGCCAGAGTTATGGAGCGCATGTGCCCAGAGCCGGTGCTCTGCGACGAGAGAGGCCACTGCGAAGAGCGGCCTGCACAGGCCAAAGAACAAAGATGGAAATAAATGAAAGACCAACAGAAGTGGCAAAAAAAAAAAAAAAAAAGAATACACAAACGTAAAGCAAAAAAGCAAAATGTATATATATATATATATATGTATATATATATATATACACATATATATATACACACACACACACACTAAAAAAAAAGAGAAACAATCCTGTGAATTCATCTAATATATACTCTTAAAGTGGTATTTCAAATTGGTGAAAACAGGGATAAATGTTCAATTAAACAGTGCTGGGACAACTGACTAGCAATTTAAGAGAAAAATTAAATTGAACCCATAACAGGCAATCCCAGATTTCCAGATCAGACTAAAAGGAGAACATTTAAAAATATCAGTAAAATCATGTGAGCACAAATAATGACCTCCTGCTAAGTAAGCACAGCACCTGGGTCACAGACTACTCTTTAGCTCCTCAAAGTTCATCTCTCCTTTTCAGCTTAGTGACAGAACTCTATTCCCTCAAACACTACAGAAAAACCCATTTTACTTGGACCCTTCACTGTCAGCTATCAGTTTTGTTCCCCAAAGCTCTCTTGTCACCCTGTGACTAAGGTGACAATTTGATATGAATAAAGTGCTTTGTGCTTCTCCCAAGTTATATTCTTAAAACAGTCTTACATTTCACTTCTTTCTCCCTTTCTGATGCTGGGAGCAAGCAAAGCAAAGAACAGTACAGTCACTTTGGACTTGCATATAGAATTCACATGGTAGGGATAACAAAGCCATTTCTCAACCACTCCCTTCTGCCTACTATATGTAAAATAATGTTTTATCTTACTTAGTGGTTTTGTTCTCCTTGTTATAGCAAGTTAAGCTATATTTTAATAACAATGTTAAAAAATATAAAGGGAAAAAATATCTTAGTATTTAGAAAATGAAAATCTTTCACAAGGAAAAGTATATAATTAAGTTGACAGTTATTATACAAAGTTAAAATGTAAACAACACACTGTATGAAAAGTAGAGAAAATATACAGGCAAGAAATTGCAAAGAAAACATAAATACCGGAGAAACTGACACTGATTTACATCTAATAAATAGAAATCTAAATAATACATAATTTTTTCCTTACTAGATTAGTAAGGATTAAAAGTGTGGGAAATCGGAAATTCTCATACAGTTAATGGAAATAGAAACTGGCACAACTTCACTGTAAAGAAATCTGCCAAAATAGATAAAATTTTATGTATATACTCTCTTTTCCAATAATTCTACCTCATCATAAGGAAATAATCAGATAAATACACACACACACATCTCATAGCAACATCTCTTAACAGTGAAAAACAAGAAACTTATGTTTCCTGAAATAAAAGACTGGTTAAACAAATTAAGAATATATCCACAAAAAAGGGAGGGAACTTGACAGTTCAGGGGAGGGCAAAAATATGACCAATTAAGTTGACAAGATTCAATAGTATCTTTATTTTAAAAACATACCTAGAATTAATCTAGATTGACTAGTCTTTCCTATACACACAATAATTAAAACTTATAACCTGAATGAGGAAGACAAAGGCAAAAGAAATAGCTAAGAAGTTTACTAGGCACATCCAAACTTCATACTACTTTTAAAGAAACTCTTAAAGAAATTGAAAGAATTATTCAATATAAGAAAGGAACTCATAAGAAGCCTAGCATGCTGCAGTCGACGCGGTTGCAAAAAGTCAGACATGGCCTGGAGACTGAACTACAAGAAAGGAACTAGTAGTTCATTTATGTCAGAGGACTTAAGTGATTTAAGAAAAGCTTTAAAAATTTCAATAGTCCATTTACTTGTCACTAATAATGAAAAAGCGTAGGTTATGCAAAGCTAAATCTTTCCTGCAGTACACTGTATTATGATTCTCCAAAGAGAAACTTGATTGAATCCTAACTTTTTCTCACTTGCCACTAACTACCTACCAAGACATAGCATACGGACATAAAGAAAAACCTAAAGACACACAAATGTTAACTTTTCGTGGTACTGACATGTGAAATGTATTATTTCCTTATAAAAATTCCAGTGTCTAACTTTCCTATTTAAATTCAGGAAAAAGTACTACAGGAAGATTAAATTCAAAGCAACATGGAACTAGAATCAAAGACCAAGGGTATGGATTCAATTTTCTATTACCTCAGTCTCAATTTCCTTCTAAGCAAAATAAGAAGACTGACCACAGCTCCAAATACATTTAACAGAGAATCAGAGATATGGCATGCTCTTTGAAAGAATTACATGCCTCATGAAAATATCGGTCAAATAAGTCAAGCAAATTCTGCACATAATTTACTCTCGTTGGAGATTCATAACACACAACACAGCAGAAAATATTTAACTTTGTATAACCTACTATTATCATAGACAAATCTAAATATCAATAAGAAATTAGTAAAAATTATACATCACTGCATAATTTCACAAAGAAGATATTTTATATTGGCATGATCTCTGTGATACAAGTTAGAAGAGACCGACTATAGAGTAGTACAGATATTAACTAGCTTATTTTAATTTTTATATATGCACTGTCCTATATCCACAGAGAATTGGTTCCAGTACCCAAGGATATCAAAATCTGAAAAGGCTCAAGTCCTTCATATAAACTGCCACAGTATTTGCTAAGCTATGCACATCCCCCAGTATACTTTAAATCATCTCCAGATTACTTAAACACCTAATACAAAGCAAATGTTATGCAAGTAGTAGTAAAAACAATCTAAATGCTATGCAATAGTTGCCAGTTCAAGAAATTCAAGTTTTGGTTTTTGAAACTTCTTGAAATTTATTTTTGCTGAGTATTTTCAGTCCACGGTTGGTTGAATCCATGGACATGGAACCCATGGATATGGAGGAATGAATACATATATACATATATTTATGTGTGTGTGTGCATGGTCAGTCATGTCTGACTCTTTGCAATCCTATGGACTGTAGTCCACTAGCCTCCTCTTTCCCTGGAATTTTCTAAGCAGGAGTAAGGAGTGGGCTGCCATTTCTTCCTCTAGGGGATCTTCCAAACCCAGGAATTGAGCACAAGTCTCTTGAGTCTCCTGCATTGGAAAGTATATTCTTTATCACTACACCACCTGGGAAGCACCTATATTTACCTATAGTCACATGCATATAGAAAGGTCTGTAAGGATATATAGCAAACATTTTTAAGAGTCATTTTGGAAATGGCAATTGGCACAGTCCAAGAGGATACATTTACTTTATAAATCAGTCAATTTTTAAATTCAGGAAAAAGTACTACAGGAAGATTAAATTCAAAGCAACATGGAACTAGAATCAAAGACCAAGGGTATGGATTCAATTTTCTATTACCTCAGTCTCAATTTCCTTCTAAGCAAAATAAGAAGACTGACCACAGCTCCAAATACATTTAACAGAGAATCAGAGATATGGCATGCTCTTTGAAAGAATTACATGCCTCATGAAAATATCGGTCAAATAAGTCAAGCAAATTCTGCACATAATTTACTCTCGTTGGAGATTCATAACACACAACACAGCAGAAAATATTTAACTTTGTATAACCTACTATTATCATAGACAAATCTAAATATCAATAAGAAATTAGTAAAAATTATACATCACTGCATAATTTCACAAAGAAGATATTTTATATTGGCATGATCTCTGTGATACAAGTTAGAAGAGACCGACTATAGAGTAGTACAGATATTAACTAGCTTATTTTAATTTTTATATATGCACTGTCCTATATCCACAGAGAATTGGTTCCAGTACCCGCAAGGATATCAAAATCTGAAAAGGCTCAAGTCCTTCATATAAACTGCCACAGTATTTGCTAAGCTATGCACATCCCCCAGTATACTTTAAATCATCTCCAGATTACTTAAACACCTAATACAAAGCAAATGTTATGCAAGTAGTAGTAAAAACAATCTAAATGCTATGCAATAGTTGCCAGTTCAAGAAATTCAAGTTTTGGTTTTTGAAACTTCTTGAAATTTATTTTTGCTGAGTATTTTCAGTCCACGGTTGGTTGAATCCATGGACATGGAACCCATGGATATGGAGGAATGAATACATATATACATATATTTATGTGTGTGTGTGCATGGTCAGTCATGTCTGACTCTTTGCAATCCTATGGACTGTAGTCCACTAGCCTCCTCTTTCCCTGGAATTTTCTAAGCAGGAGTAAGGAGTGGGCTGCCATTTCTTCCTCTAGGGGATCTTCCAAACCCAGGAATTGAGCACAAGTCTCTTGAGTCTCCTGCATTGGAAAGTATATTCTTTATCACTACACCACCTGGGAAGCACCTATATTTACCTATAGTCACATGCATATAGAAAGGTCTGTAAGGATATATAGCAAACATTTTTAAGAGTCATTTTGGAAATGGCAATTGGCACAGTCCAAGAGGATACATTTACTTTATAAATTGATGGATTTGAGTTTTTCCAAATAAAAGTATATCTGTAATAAAAACAAGTAGCCTGGAAAAAATATATAAATTCACTAGGAGAGTTCATACTACTTAAAGTGAATCTTTTCACAACGGAAATATACTGGCTCTTTTATAAATGGGAGATTTCATGCATTTTTTAATGACACGGTATATCTCCAGGTTACTAAATTAAAGCCTTCCTAAACTATTTGCTAAGACATTACCTGTAGCAAATACCAGTTGTAAAAACCTTAAATTCTGGTAAGAATAAACATGTAAAGGACTAAACATCAACCCAAGAGAATTTTTCACTGCTATCTATTCTATTAATTCCCTACATGGCTTATAAAAATTTTGAAAGTTAATTCAACAAAATGATATGTAGAACTATGAAGAATTCATAGCAACTAAGACCTGGTACAGCCAAATTAATTAATTAATTTTTATAAAGTTAAAATCAGAACTATCATATGCCCTAGCAATTCCACTTCTGGGTATTTATCCAAAGAAAATGAAAACACTAACTGACAAAATATATGCACTCCTATGTTCATTGCAGCAATATTTACAAGAGCCAAGGCATGGAACCAACCAAAGTGTCGAGTGTCCATGAATGGTTAAATATATATATATGTATGTATGTATATGCATATACATAGAGAGACAGATTATTCAGCAATAAAAAAGGAGGAAAGCCTGCCAGAGTATTACACTAACTAAAATAAGGCAGACAAAGATCATACCATATGATCTCACTTATACACGGAATCTTAAAAAATAAGAACCACCACCAAACATAGATCCAGACTGGTGCCAGAGGTAATAGAAGCAGGAAGGATGGTGCGTGAAACAGGTGAACAGAATCTAATATAAATGTCATAGGATGTAATGTAGAATATAGTCACAATAGTTAACACCGTATTATATATTTGAAAGTTCCTAAGGGAATAAATCTTAAAAGTTCTCTTCATAAGAAAAAAAAAAAATTACAACTATATGTGATAATGGATGTGAACAAAACTTCTAATAGTGATCATTTCACAATGTATACAAATATCAAATCATTATGCTATATGCAGCAAGCCAAGATATTATGTGTCAATCATATACCAATCTTTAAATTCCCCCTTTAAAAAAGAAATAAGCAAATTTGGGACACATTAACATTTAGATGCTATCTAAATCCAGGGGAGTGACTTATTTCACCAATAGAGTGAAAGAAAAGAAGTGTAAGATCTTGGCCTGGGGCATGAGACTAAGAGAAACAAGCAATGGAGAGAAGAGAAAACTAGGAGAAAAACAAACAAAATATGAACCTGTAAGGGAAAGTAAACAAACAAACAAATAAATAAATAAACCGCTTCAGGGAGAAAGGCTACTAAAATGTGTCAAATGTTACAAGTTTTTTCAATAAAGACCAGAACTGAGAATTGTCACAGAGATACTAGCAAGAATAGCTTAAGTTTAGTTGATAGGAAGCAAAAGCATGACTGAAGTCAGATCAAGAAGAATGAGAGGAAACCACGATAATAGCAAATCAGAACTATCATATGCCCTAGCAATTCCACTTCTGGGTATTTATCCAAAGAAAATGAAAACACTAACTGACAAAATATATGCACTCCTATGTTCATTGCAGCAATATTTACAAGAGCCAAGGCATGGAACCAACCAAAGTGTCGAGTGTCCATGAATGGTTAAATATATATATATGTATGTATGTATATGCATATACATAGAGAGACAGATTATTCAGCAATAAAAAAGGAGGAAAGCCTGCCAGAGTATTACACTAACTAAAATAAGGCAGACAAAGATCATACCATATGATCTCACTTATACACGGAATCTTAAAAAATAAGAACCACCACCAAACATAGATCCAGACTGGTGCCAGAGGTAATAGAAGCAGGAAGGATGGTGCGTGAAACAGGTGAACAGAATCTAATATAAATGTCATAGGATGTAATGTAGAATATAGTCACAATAGTTAACACCGTATTATATATTTGAAAGTTCCTAAGGGAATAAATCTTAAAAGTTCTCTTCATAAGAAAAAAAAAAATTACAACTATATGTGATAATGGATGTGAACAAAACTTCTAATAGTGATCATTTCACAATGTATACAAATATCAAATCATTATGCTATATGCAGCAAGCCAAGATATTATGTGTCAATCATATACCAATCTTTAAATTCCCCCTTTAAAAAAGAAATAAGCAAATTTGGGACACATTAACATTTAGATGCTATCTAAATCCAGGGGAGTGACTTATTTCACCAATAGAGTGAAAGAAAAGAAGTGTAAGATCTTGGCCTGGGGCATGAGACTAAGAGAAACAAGCAATGGAGAGAAGAGAAAACTAGGAGAAAAACAAACAAAATATGAACCTGTAAGGGAAAGTAAACAAACAAACAAATAAATAAATAAACCGCTTCAGGGAGAAAGGCTACTAAAATGTGTCAAATGTTACAAGTTTTTTCAATAAAGACCAGAACTGAGAATTGTCACAGAGATACTAGCAAGAATAGCTTAAGTTTAGTTGATAGGAAGCAAAAGCATGACTGAAGTCAGATCAAGAAGAATGAGAGGAAACCACGATAATAGCAAATATAGCTAGGGTAATAACAAAGGGAATGAAAAGATCAAGAATTAGGTGGAGAGGATTTTCTTTCCTAGTATATTAATGGTAATAATCCAAGAAAGGGAAAAACCAGGATGCAGGAGGGAGGTATATATTATGAAGAAAGGCTAGGAAAACAGAAGGGGTTATATGCATCTAAAAAATCTAGGGGTTGGGGGAGCAGGAAGGTGAATATACCAGGGTTGACCTCCCAAATCTGCCTCAGAGCAGATCTCTTTGAGACACCTCTCAAAGATGATTTGATCTGTTGATGGGTGTGGGTAATATTAAAGTGATATTATAATATTCAGTTTACTAATTTAATATATAAACATATGGAACAAAGAATTTTTACAAGATGAAAATCTTCATGGCAAATATTTTTTTCTCTTTCTAGTAGGTCATCATATATTTTGTTCCCACTATTTGTTCTGCATGCCTAACAAATTTTGCTTGTTACCAGATCTGTCAAGATTAGTAATATCTGATACTATATATATGTAATTTACTTGGACGGACACCCAGAAATTTTGCTAAGTGTCTAAGTTTTGGCTCCACTTTAAGATCAGATATGAAACTTCTAATTTTGGAAGTTTGTTCAAGAAAGACAACAATGATCTCCAATTAGGGAATGATCCTCAAAAACTATGTGTTAGCCCCCACAAAGACATAAAAATTGAGTATAAAAAGCTTCAACTTATTAAATACTTATATCTAAACATATATGTCTTTTTTATGATTGCCCATTTTGACAAAGGATTTGTCAAATCTAAAAGGACTGAAAGAATAGCTATCAACTCCAAATGCATTATGTAAGTTTTCACTCCTGTAAATTACACAGGGAACAGAAGCCATTCTTTAAAATTTTAAGATATTTTAGATATTCTAAATAAACGGTTATGATACTTTCCCTTCTTCCTTAAATAAGAGTCTGTCATTTCTCTGATGCTCAGAATCACCTAACAAATCTAGATACTTCCTATGTATGAATTTTATGGCAATAATATGGTAATTCTCTCATTAATGGCTAGGACTTTATCCCCATGTTAAATGGCACCAGTCAGAATGCTTTCAAGTTTTCCAGTTCTCTCTTATGAGATGGTTTGTCAGCTGTGACCTGTTTCCTGCTTGAATACTTACTTGAAAACAGTCTTTTTAACATTATTGACCTAAATAAATGGCTTTCTTCTTTACATGCCTACTTATCCCACATTTTAGTAAATGTCACTTTTCTACTGCTCATCAAGAAACTTTTTAAGTATGAGAAAGGCAGATTTAATATTTAGTATTTAAATGTATTCATAAATCATTTTGCATGGTAAAGATGTAGATCACTGTTTTGCAATAATATAAATATTTATTTCACAGTTCCAACTTTAACATTAAAATTACATTTAAAAAAGTCATACTGCCATTTAACTATTAATTCATCAATGACCTAGAGTTTGTGGTAATTATATTATGATTAGAAGTTACATTTGGCATAGCAAAAAAGGATTTGAGAGGATCTAGAAGATCTCAAGACTAAAAGTTATTACTTGACTCTGAAAAATAACTGCTTTCATTTTGTGACCCAAATAGTTCTCTCCGGGTTTTTGTGTGGAAAGCGCTAGGCTTTATACAAATCTGTTGAGGAGAAGTAATCATATCACCTAATTCTATATACAGCTCAGAATTTTTCTTGAGAATTACGAAGCTTATCATCATGTAACCTTAAAAAGTAAGTAATCTGGGCTTCCCTGGTGGTCCAGTGGGTAAAGAGTCTGCCTTGTGGTGCAGAGGGCACTGGTTCAATCCCTGGCCCAGGAGAATCCCACATGCCGCAGCGCGGCGGGACTGGTGTGTCCAGTTAGAAGCGAACACTCTGGAGCGTATGTGCCCAGGGTTGGTGTTCTGCAATGAGAGAGGTCACTGCAATGGGAGGCCTACCCAGGCAGAAAAATAAAGATGGATGAAAAAGAAATAAATACAAACTCAATAAAAAGAGGTCAAAAAAAAAAAAAAAAAAAAGTAAGCAATCTTCAGTTGAACCAGTTTATTAACTAGGTTTATAAATATCTTACTTAAAAAAATTAACCAAGATCACTAATTATTCTCCATCTGTACCCCAACGCCACTTTTGAACATTAGTTATTTTGAACATTTAAGAAAATTAGGTTAAAAGAATAACTAAATGCATTAAAAATTAAAACTATTCAATATAAAATATAGACTAGAACAATATAAAATGTGTGTGCATGCTCAATAGCTCAGTTCTGTCCAGTTCTTTGAAACCCCATGGACTATAACCCACCAGGCTCCTTGGTGCATGGAATTTTCCAGTCAAGAATACTGGAGCGGGGCTTCCCCTGGTGGTCCAGTGGTTAAGGACACCGCCTTGCACTGCAAGAGGCGCCAGTTCGATCCCTGGCCTGGGAAGATCCCACGTGCCGCGGAGTGGCTGGACCGATGTGTCCAATTACCGAGCCAGAGCTCTGGCGTGCATGTGCCCAGAGCCGGCGCTCTGCAACGACAGACGCCACCGTGATGGGAGGCCCACAGGAGCCAAAGAATAAAGATGGATGAAAACAGAGAAATGAAAGACCAATAGAAGTGGCCCGCCTGCTCCCCTCCCTCCCCAACCGGAACCCCGCCCAAAATAAATAAATAAATCTTAAAAAAAAAAAAAGAATACTGGAGCGGGTTGCCATTTCCTATACCAGGGGATCTTCCCAACCCAGGGATCAAATCCACATCTCCTTCATCTCCTGCACTGGCAGGCAGATTCTTTGCCACTAACCACCTGGGAAGCCCCACTATAAACTCTAAAACTAAATCATTTTAAGTATAAAAACTTGATTTTAGGTTATATTTCAATCCTCCCAGGTCTTACCTGTGTTAACTTCATGACTAAGAAATGAAAATCTCTCTCTCTCGTCCCTCTACATCTCCCAATTCTGAGAATACCTCTTTGAAATCTAAATCTGACTAAATCTAATCATATTTTCCCTCTTTCTAAATACTTAATTTAAAAATCCTATAACCGCTTCCCTGATAGCTCAGTGGTGAAGAGTTCTCTTGCCAATGCAGGAGACATGAGTTTGATACCTGATCTGGGAAGATTCCACATGCTGCGAGCAACTAAGCCCGTGAGCTACAACTATGGAGTCTATGCTTTACAGCCTCAGAGCCGCAACTATTGAGCCCATGTACCACAACTATTGAAGCCCATGAGCTCTAGAACACAAGCTCCACAACAAGAGAAGTCACTACAACAAGAAGTCTGCTAATCAACTAGAGAGCCCTCACTCCCTGAAGAACAATAGAAAATGTGTGTGCATGCTCAATAGCTCAGTTCTGTCCAGTTCTTTGAAACCCCATGGACTATAACCCACCAGGCTCCTTGGTGCATGGAATTTTCCAGTCAAGAATACTGGAGCGGGGCTTCCCCTGGTGGTCCAGTGGTTAAGGACACCGCCTTGCACTGCAAGAGGCGCCAGTTCGATCCCTGGCCTGGGAAGATCCCACGTGCCGCGGAGTGGCTGGACCGATGTGTCCAATTACCGAGCCAGAGCTCTGGCGTGCATGTGCCCAGAGCCGGCGCTCTGCAACGACAGACGCCACCGTGATGGGAGGCCCACAGGAGCCAAAGAATAAAGATGGATGAAAACAGAGAAATGAAAGACCAATAGAAGTGGCCCGCCTGCTCCCCTCCCTCCCCAACCGGAACCCCGCCCAAAATAAATAAATAAATCTTAAAAAAAAAAAAAGAATACTGGAGCGGGTTGCCATTTCCTATACCAGGGGATCTTCCCAACCCAGGGATCAAATCCACATCTCCTTCATCTCCTGCACTGGCAGGCAGATTCTTTGCCACTAACCACCTGGGAAGCCCCACTATAAACTCTAAAACTAAATCATTTTAAGTATAAAAACTTGATTTTAGGTTATATTTCAATCCTCCCAGGTCTTACCTGTGTTAACTTCATGACTAAGAAATGAAAATCTCTCTCTCTCGTCCCTCTACATCTCCCAATTCTGAGAATACCTCTTTGAAATCTAAATCTGACTAAATCTAATCATATTTTCCCTCTTTCTAAATACTTAATTTAAAAATCCTATAACCGCGCTTCCCTGATAGCTCAGTGGTGAAGAGTTCTCTTGCCAATGCAGGAGACATGAGTTTGATACCTGATCTGGGAAGATTCCACATGCTGCGGAGCAACTAAGCCCGTGAGCTACAACTATGGAGTCTATGCTTTACAGCCTCAGAGCCGCAACTATTGAGCCCATGTACCACAACTATTGAAGCCCATGAGCTCTAGAACACAAGCTCCACAACAAGAGAAGTCACTACAACAAGAAGTCTGCTAATCTCAACTAGAGAGTAGCCCTCACTCCCTGCAACTAGAGAAGAGCCTGTGGCAGCAGTGAAAACCCAGAAGAGCCAAAAATAAATAAATAAATAGCATTTCTAAGAAAAAAAACAATCCCATAACTTTAATGGTGTCCCATCACCTGCAAGCTTCTTTGATGCTTTGTCCAAGCCTCATCATTTGCTAACCCTTTCTACAAGGCCTAAGTTTCTTGAGACTGCCTGTCCCTTCCCACGTTGGCTACCTGGACATATATCAATTAATCCTTCAAAAATCTGCTCAGGGGTCTGAACTGGCAGTCCAACAGTTAAGATTTCACCTTCCAGTGCAGGGGGTGCAGGTTTGATCCCTGGTAGGAGAGTTAAGATCTCACATGCCTCCCAGCCAAACAAAAAACAAATCATAAAACAGAAGCAAAATTATAATAAATTCAATAAAGACTTAAAAAAAAAAAAAAAACTAAAGGATTTGCTCAAATGGTATACCTACCAAAAATATGCTAGGATATCACCTTGTTTAATCACTAATATTTATTGACTATGATTATACTACCAAGTTTAAAGTTAGTGCTAGCTCTTGTAAATATGTAACTTTTGATGGAAAGACACAGGCAGTCCTTTCCCTTAAAGAATTTAACAAAATGGTGACATTCTCCCTAAAGCCTTACCCTTCTCACAACTACCTCTTTACATTAAATCTACGTTTTATGATGTATTTATCATACTTTCCTCTTTCTAAATACTTAATTTAAAAATCCTATAACCGCTTCCCTGATAGCTCAGTGGTGAAGAGTTCTCTTGCCAATGCAGGAGACATGAGTTTGATACCTGATCTGGGAAGATTCCACATGCCGGAGCAACTAAGCCCGTGAGCTACAACTATGGAGTCTATGCTTTACAGCCTCAGAGCCGCAACTATTGAGCCCATGTACCACAACTATTGAAGCCCATGAGCTCTAGAACACAAGCTCCACAACAAGAGAAGTCACTACAACAAGAAGTCTGCTAATCTCAACTAGAGAGTAGCCCTCACTCCCTGCAACTAGAGAAGAGCCTGTGGCAGCAGTGAAAACCCAGAAGAGCCAAAAATAAATAAATAAATAGCATTTCTAAGAAAAAAAACAATCCCATAACTTTAATGGTGTCCCATCACCTGCAAGCTTCTTTGATGCTTTGTCCAAGCCTCATCATTTGCTAACCCTTTCTACAAGGCCTAAGTTTCTTGAGACTGCCTGTCCCTTCCCACGTTGGCTACCTGGACATATATCAATTAATCCTTCAAAAATCTGCTCAGGGGTCTGAACTGGCAGTCCAACAGTTAAGATTTCACCTTCCAGTGCAGGGGGTGCAGGTTTGATCCCTGGTAGGAGAGTTAAGATCTCACATGCCTCCCAGCCAAACAAAAAACAAATCATAAAACAGAAGCAAAATTATAATAAATTCAATAAAGACTTAAAAAAAAAAAAAAAAACTAAAGGATTTGCTCAAATGGTATACCTACCAAAAATATGCTAGGATATCACCTTGTTTAATCACTAATATTTATTGACTATGATTATACTACCAAGTTTAAAGTTAGTGCTAGCTCTTGTAAATATGTAACTTTTGATGGAAAGACACAGGCAGTCCTTTCCCTTAAAGAATTTAACAAAATGGTGACATTCTCCCTAAAGCCTTACCCTTCTCACAACTACCTCTTTACATTAAATCTACGTTTTATGATGTATTTATCATACTTTATTGTAATTATTTATATAACTCTTCCTACTGGGCTCTCTTGGTGGTTCAGGTGTTAAAGAATCTGCCTGCAATGTAGGAGACGTGGTTTTAATCCCAGGGTTGAGAAGATCCTCGGGAGAAGGGAATGGCAACACATTCCAGTATTTTTGCCTGGAGAATTCCATGGACAGAAGAGCCTGGTGGGCTACCATCCATAGCGTCACAAAGAGTCAGATAAGACTGAGAAATTTACATTTTTCCACTATTAGCCTGTTAATGGGGAGAAAAATAACTATTATTTATCTCTATGTTTTAGCACCTGGTTAATAAATTACCAATAGTAGTTGGTCAATGCTGCAATGAATATGCAAATATGTAAAATATGTTAACCTATAGTATAAAAATTAATCTGTGAATTGATTGTGAGTCTTGACAAATGATAACTCTAAAATGTGACTTTAGCCCTGTGTTTCACAGTTACTGCTATTATCTTCGATGGGACAATTCACTGGAGTGAGGCTGCACCTGACCTTACAGATGGCTAACACTGTTGGCCCTGCCCTCTCAGTGTCAAGAGCTCCCTTCAGTCGCTGTGAAATCAAAACACCCCACGTATTTGAAGGTGCTTCTTAAGTAAATAATTCTCCCCTGAGATGATAACTCCTGCTTAATTGTGTGACTTTGTTCATCTTTATTTGCAAATAAATCTGAATATTTAAAACTAAAATTTACAATACATGTAAAATTTAAAAATTAATATTAAATCATTCCTTCAAATTATTTCTAGGAGATACAGATTTAACATTTAACCTCTCTATCTTAAGGAGATATACATATGCAAAAAAGACTAAGCAATTTATTTAAATGTAGGAAGAAATCATACAGAGTCCAATTAGGGGGGAAACCTCGGCTATTTACCCAGGCTTTAACTGCAATATCATATTTGAGAGAGATGTGCATAGACTCAGATATGATCAAACAGCTTCAAGAACTGTTTGGAAAAATCAACCTGGTACCTTTGCTTATAAATTTTCAGGCAAAGTAGTTTCTAAAATGACCTTATATAGTCAATGACTATTCTTGTATTTATAAATTAATTAGACCAAATTTAATAGAAATTTGTTACACTATGATTATCTAAGGGCAAAACCAGGAGTGATTATAGAGAGAAAATTATGTTTGCACCTTTGGACATTGGATTCTAGTCCTGTTAGTGTCTTTGAGCTTTTGTTATATACATGTAGACTGGACTAGATCTCAATTGTTCTAGTTTCCTCAAATATCTGGCTAGACTTACCAAACTAACATTTCCCATTTTCTCCCATGCCTTTGATTTGGAATCACTAAAAATAAAGTCAACCCTGGAGTCGTAATTACCAACTGTCACTAACCACTGATACTGCTGTAAAACTAGAAGGTATTGAGCCTTGGGTACACAGCTGAAAAAGGGCCCACCAGGGCTTCCCCTGGTGGTCCAGTGGGTAAGGACACCGCCTTGCAGTGCAAGGGGCGCCGGTTCCATCCCTGGCCTGGGAAGATCCCACGTGCCGCGGAGCGGCTGCACTGATGTGTCCAATTGCCGAGCCGGAGCTCTGGAGCGCATAGCCGGCGCTCTGCAACGACAGACGCCACCGCGATGGGAGGCCCACAGGAGCCAAAGAACAAAGACAGATGAAAATAGAGAAATGAAAAGACCAACAGAAGTGACCCGCCCGCTCCCCTCCCTCCCCAACCCGACCCCCGCCCAAAATAAATAAATAAATAAATCTTAAAAAAAAAAAAAAAAAGGGCCCACCAAATACCTGATCCTGAACAAACAATGGAGACCTACAAAATAAAGTGACAAGGAAGAGAAATACCTGATACCAGTGTAGCCTGCTTCTGCCCAAGATGCTTGATCAAGACTCCCTACTCTGGCTAAATATAAAACCCTTTTTTTCTTTCTTTCCTTTACACTGATAATGACCTAAAAAGATAATACCTTCATCTGTATTTCCCAGATTATTGCTAAGGGGAGCAACCTCTGGAATTTAGAATAACTTTTTATTTCAGGGTAGAAGAAAATCAAACTTCCTCCTGGCATCAATGGACAATTGTGTCCTGATAGGATTTATCTTTGTCTGTGATTATCATATTCTCCTTGGGCTTATGACTACTTAGATGGCTCGTGCATAGCTGGGGAATGCTTCTCAGGTTGTTTAATAATGCCCCTAACTGTTCTCTTAAAAAAAAAAAAAAAAAGTACCAGGAGGATTTTCATGATACAGTGTTTGTGTCCCTTCCTTCAATAGGGCTGTATTTCCCTGGCTAGGAGCAAATATTTATGAAAATATTATGAGAAACCTCTCCTTAACTCTTGAAAGCACTACAGAATCCACTTCTAGTAAAGTATTAGCTGGCCAGCAAAGACCTAACACTCTCTGGCCAAAGTTGTTCTTGATAATATAACAGCCCTTGATTACTTTCTAGCTAATAAGCAAGAAAGGTATGTGTACTACGGCCGTAACACCACCTGTTGTATCTGGACTGACATTTCTGGGCAAGTTAAAACTCAGCTACATAAAACCACTGAGTAAGCCACTTAAGAGGGTGACTTCTTCAAGGAGGTCTTTCTTTGATTGGTTTGGGTCTGGGGGATCAGGGACCTGAAGTCTACTCTAAACACTAGGAATTTTCCTGCTTGTAGTTAAATCATAATAATCTCCCTGGTGCTGTATTCTTTCAAAAACTTTAAGTACATTTTTTGGCTGCTAACTGCCAAGCAAATGATATTCCTAAGACTGGAATATCAGAAAAGTAACCAAGAGAACTTAAAATCCATGCACCTGGAATTGTGATCCATAGATGCCATGAGATTAAGCAAAACTTTATGCCACAACCAAGGATCAACAAAGCTACCCAGTTGCTGAGAGTGACACTAATACATTAATTTTTACTCACATTTATTAAGCTGGGAGTCTGCTCAAAGGGGAGGGAATTGTAAGAGGAAACCACAGGCCTAAAACACTGGAAGTTATACCCTTTCCCAGAAATGTAATCTTAATCAACCAGTTCATATGTTCTGGTCTGCAACAATGAGGTAATCTGTCACATGGTCCTCTCCATCCAACAACTCTCCAGAAGAAAAAGAAGCAATGTGCACAATAAAAAAAGTAAATAAATAAATAACCCTCCCCCCCAACACCTTCCTTTGACCTCAAAAAGATGTCCTGGCCTAAAAACATTCTTTCTTTTCTCCTGTTAATAGCCCCCTTGCCCCACCCTTCTGCCTATAAAAACTTTCCACTTTGTACAAGCCTTTGGAGTCCCCTTCTAGTTGCTAATGGGATTCTGGCCAATTCATAAATTGCCTAATAAAGTCAATTTTAGATCTTTCCCCCAAAATTACAATTTATTAAGGAAAAATAAGAAATTCGCTAAATACTAGTACTAATACTTAATGCACAAATTGAGACTAGAGACACTCCCACAGGGTTGTATGTTAGGCATTTATGCATCACATGTGGTATCCAAGCTATCCTACGGGAAGACTGTGAGTTCCACACTGAGGAAGAGTTCACAGTGTTATTCTTAATCATTTGCTCGGCATATTGAACAGAGTCACAATTATCTAAGTCTATGGTAAACCAGATTTATAAATTTTATTAACTACAGTGGGCTCTCCATAGCCTCCAGCCCACATCGGCATGTATGATACATTGTTGAATCCGCAGATACAGAGGAGTGACTAAGGGACTTGAGCACCTATGGATTTTGGAACTCAATCCCCACCAGATACTGAGAGATGACTTTATTTTAAACCAACTTTCACAAAATAAAAGGGCCTTAAAATAAGAGGGTCCTTTAAGAAAAAATCATGGATTAAATAGCCATGGTCTGAATGTTTGTGTTGCCATCCTCTCCAAATGTATGCTGAAAGCCTAAATCCCAATGCTATGGTATTTAGAGGGAGGGCCTCTGGGAGATAATGAGTGTAACCAGCCCAAACAGACCCTATCCTGTTTCTAAAAACATATTGAGATTTTTTTTTAAGAAACTAAAGAACAAACCACCAATGATGCAGCAAAAACATGTGAAGAGAACATTTTAATCTCAAATTCACCCAGAACCAAAGAGTCTCCCTCCCTTCCATGGAACCAGGACATGACCAGAACCTCAACACCAGAACCAATTCAGAAGCAAAGGGTCCGTTGTCCAGGAAAATTTGATGTTGAAGCCCTTTTATCATAAATGGCCAGATTTCAAAGCCCCCCAAATGAAAGATTCACATACCAACCCTGTCAGTTAACTCATAAAAGTTTGACCAAACCCCAGATCTGGGAGACAGATTTGAGCTCTGCCTCCTGCCTCTGTGCCAGCAGACATCACAATAAAGCTTTTGCTTTTCTCAAAAGCCTGAACCACAGTATTGGCTACTATGTGAACTGGGCAGTGATCCCTTGCTAGGTAATATTAGTACATGAGGGCAGCTTCTTTACAAATGGGAATAGTACCTATATAGAACAGACCCTAGAGAGCTCCCTTGCTCCCTCCACAACAGAATGACAGAGCTAAACAAGATGGCCATGGTTTATGGAACCAGGAAGCGGGCTGTCACCAGACTTGGAATCTGCCAGCACCTCCACCTCCATCTCACAACCTTCAGAACTGTGAGAAATAAATGTCTGTTATAGCACACTAAACGGACTGAAACAGACTATAATACTAGTAACAAAATAACAAGAAACAACTTAAAAATGCCAAAGCTGGTGCTTCTGCTCCCAGTTATCAACCATATTATTAACTACGGGGCCTCCAGCCCACCATCGGCATGTATGATACATTGTTGAATCCGCAGATACAGAGGAGTGACTAAGGGACTTGAGCACCTATGGATTTTGGAACTCAATCCCCACCAGATACTGAGAGATGACTTTATTTTAAACCAACTTTCACAAAATAAAAGGGCCTTAAAATAAGAGGGTCCTTTAAGAAAAAATCATGGATTAAATAGCCATGGTCTGAATGTTTGTGTTGCCATCCTCTCCAAATGTATGCTGAAAGCCTAAATCCCAATGCTATGGTATTTAGAGGGAGGGCCTCTGGGAGATAATGAGTGTAACCAGCCCAAACAGACCCTATCCTGTTTCTAAAAACATATTGAGATTTTTTTTTAAGAAACTAAAGAACAAACCACCAATGATGCAGCAAAAACATGTGAAGAGAACATTTTAATCTCAAATTCACCCAGAACCAAAGAGTCTCCCTCCCTTCCATGGAACCAGGACATGACCAGAACCTCAACACCAGAACCAATTCAGAAGCAAAGGGTCCGTTGTCCAGGAAAATTTGATGTTGAAGCCCTTTTATCATAAATGGCCAGATTTCAAAGCCCCCCAAATGAAAGATTCACATACCAACCCTGTCAGTTAACTCATAAAAGTTTGACCAAACCCCCAGATCTGGGAGACAGATTTGAGCTCTGCCTCCTGCCTCTGTGCCAGCAGACATCACAATAAAGCTTTTGCTTTTCTCAAAAGCCTGAACCACAGTATTGGCTACTATGTGAACTGGGCAGTGATCCCTTGCTAGGTAATATTAGTACATGAGGGCAGCTTCTTTACAAATGGGAATAGTACCTATATAGAACAGACCCTAGAGAGCTCCCTTGCTCCCTCCACAACAGAATGACAGAGCTAAACAAGATGGCCATGGTTTATGGAACCAGGAAGCGGGCTGTCACCAGACTTGGAATCTGCCAGCACCTCCACCTCCATCTCACAACCTTCAGAACTGTGAGAAATAAATGTCTGTTATAGCACACTAAACGGACTGAAACAGACTATAATACTAGTAACAAAATAACAAGAAACAACTTAAAAATGCCAAAGCTGGTGCTTCTGCTCCCAGTTATCAACCATATTATGAGGAAAAACAAGGATGATCTCAGCCAAACATAACTATGAGTTTAAAAACACACTATATGGGGCTTTCCCTGGTGGTCCGGTGCGTAAAGACACCGCCTTGCAGTACAAGGGGCGCCGGTTCGACCCCTGGCCTGGGAAGATCCCACGTGCTGCGGAGCGGCTGGACTGATGTGTCCAATTACTGAGCCGGAGCTCTGGAGCGCATTTGCCCAGAGCCAGTGCTCTGCGACAACAGAGGCCACTGCGATGGGAGGCCCACACGGGCCAAAGAACAAAGATGGATGAAACTAGACAAATGAAAGACCAGTGGAAGTGGCCCGCCCGCTACCCTCCCTCCCCACTCCACCTCCCAAAAGATAAATAAATAAATGTTAAAAAAAAAAAAAAAAAAACACACTATATGAAATACAGATACCTAATATTGTTAACAACTATCCCTCTAAATGTACAGTGCACTTTGAGAAACTGGTTAATAATATGAAGTCTTCATCATTAGTAAAATATTTTATGATCCTATTTACATCATTTTTATCTCATTTTATTTTCATTTACATTTAGTGATGCATTGTATATTCTATAATACATTAAATGTATATAACTCATTAATATAAATTTACATATATAGATTTTTTTGCTGCAAAATATTTTTACTAATGGGAAGCACAATCAAAAAAATTTCAGAATAAGACCATTAATGCAGAAGACTGGAGCTTACAAATCACCTAGTCTAAGAAGAATTACAGTGAACCAAATTTAAAGACAATACCCATACAAACGTCATCCGGAAAGAGGCAACCACTATTGACCCACAGCTTCCGTATCTGCAGGTTCCATAGTCACAGATTTAATCAACTGAGAACTAAAAAATCTTTGAAAAAGAATTCCAGAGTTCCAAAATGCAAAATCTGAATTTGCCCCAAATCCAACTATTTACACAGCAGTTACATTGTATTTACAACTATTTACATACTATTTACATAGTATTAGGTATTATAAGTAATCTAGAGATAAAGTATACAGGAGGAGATGCATAGGCCATATGCAAATACTATGTAATGTTACATAACACACTGAGAATCCACAGATTTTGGTATCCACAATGCAACCTAGGAACCACTGTTTTGTTAATCACCCAATGGAAAATCAAGTAAAAGTTCTTCAAAACCAAACAAATATACCACCTCTTTGATATCAGATTTAATATAAAAAAGTAAATATTTTAAAGGAAACAACCAGAGGAAGGAAACTTTCATTTAGGTTTCTAAAACCAAAAATTCTAAAAGGCATACTATTTCTTAATTTCAAAAAAGAGGGAAAAATGAAGGAAGAAAACTTCTAACCATCACTAATAATTCATTTATTACCAGTATGGTCATTATCAGATTTATCTACATTTCATGAGGCAAATAAAAATGCAAAGAAGCATTTTTTTTAAAACTGCTAATTAGCCTTAAAACATGCTACATTTTAAAATTTAACTTTGGTTTTTTTTGGCCACACCATGTGTCTTACAGGGTTCTAGTTCCCCGACCAGGAATTGAATCCAGCCCCAAAAGGGAAAGTATGAAGTCTGAATCATTGAACTGTCAGTGAATTTTCTAAAATTTACTATTTCAAAACATTTAGTTATTAAAATGATAAACAAATAACAGTCTGATTAAATTTAATAATATTTTTAAGTCCTCAGTGTTTAAGATCTGTTTTTTTAAGGTTCACTTAATGTGTAAAAAAAATTCTGATCACAGTAGGCCAACATCAAATGATATCAAAACATCCCAAAAACATTTATTTTAACACCTATGAATGAAAAGCATATGACAAACATTTTAATGTATAACATTGTGGGATGGAATGCATCTAACCATTTCACAAGAATGAAAAGCTCTTTGCCAAGTTATTGGAAAAGTTCTTTCAAAACACATGAGGAAGTCTGAAGCAAATGAGAGCTAAGTTCCTGGCTTTTTTCCCCTCCTCGTCAACAGGGCTTATGTTGTCTGCTTATTTCTATTAAAACAGGAGGAGTAATGGAAAACGACAACCACAAGTGATGAGTTAGAATACTCTGCTCATTAATTTCAGTTGCTGGCTGTCTTGAAAGTTCCCTAGTCCACTTCCGTTACTATGGTAACAAAGGTAGATGAGGAAGCAGAAGCAAATACTTTTAAGATAACATTAAGTGGGGAGAGTCAAGTATTAAATGGCATACACAGTAATTTAATTTTAAGAAAATCTGAAATGTAAAAAAGGAAGAAGGGAATTGCAGTTCATACAGACTTAAAGACATTCAAAAGGAGGAACCTAATACTCCAGTACTCTTCCTTCAATTGGCTTCTCTGAAAAGTATTTATACTTTACTTTTACCTTTTCTAACAATGTGACTCCATTCCCACCATGGGTGGCCAGAAAAGACAAATAAAAACCTAGAATCCCCAGGTGTCCCCATTCACTTTCCAGGCAAAATTCACAATATTAGATTTAAGACTTTTAAATGTTTTCAATTTTGTGATCCTTAATAGAACTCGAAGACTTTTTCTTGTAAATAGTAATTCTAATATGACTTTTTAAGCCAAGCAAAGCAGTTATCTTTAAGAATGAAAATAAACCTTCTGCTAATACTGGTACGAACTAATACAAACATCATCACCCACTCTAGGGTAAGCAAGCTGCCACATGAGAAGCAGCACTGTGGAAGGGACCATGTGACAAAGAACTGAGGCCTCCTGCCAAAGCCAGCAAGGAACTGAGGCCTGCTAATAACCTGGAGCTCAGCTGCCGGTCCTCCAGCATACTTAAGACTCAAGATGACTGCCACTCAAACAGGAGACTCCCAAGCAGCAGCTGACAAGAAGACCCAAGCTAAAACCACCCAAAATTGACCCCAGATTCCTGGCCCACAGAAACTGAAATAAAATGATTGTTTTAGGCTGCTAAATCTTAGTATGTTTTGCTAAATAGAATTAGATAATCAATAAAGTATGTTATTTATTTACTTTCTCCCAACACAATTCTAAGAGTTCCTTTCCTTTAGCAAATACTTGACAAATACATGACAAAATAAAGCGCTAAATGTAACGCAGTATGGCCAAAACTTCTACTAAATGGGTTTGTACTGCTACTAAGGGAAACAAAAATTACACACCCTCATCTCCTTGTGATAAATAGAATAATTTTTAAATGTTCATTTATAAAACATACGATGTCCTAACCTATAAGCATCAGGAAATAAACAGTATGTCCAAAATCTATATTTCAACCCTATCTACCACTACTTTTCATGGTGAACATTCAAACTTTCGCATCTTATCTTTATCTATAGACAATCTGAACTGTATCTCTAGTTCTGTGTATGCAAATCTTAACTCTCTTCTAACCATGTTCCTAGGAGGAAAAACTGTGGAAAACTTTAGCAAAAGCAAAGAGAGATTGAGGTTATCCCATCTAGAACATCTTGCCAAGTTATCTTTGCTTTTGATTGTATTTTATTTGGTAGTAAAATATATACAACATATTTACCACTGTAACAATTTTTAAATGTGCATTTCAGCAGTATTTAGTACATTCATAATGTTGTACAATAATACCACTATTTATTTCCAGGTCTTCCACTGTCTTTAAACCAAATTTCTAAGAGAATAAAAAGACAGAACTTCTAATATTTTAAATGTGCATTACAAAACAAATTTTAAAAATACTTATAAAAACAGGACTTCCCTGGTGGTCCAGTGGGTAAAGAGTCCGCTTTGCAGTGGAAGCGGCACCAGTTCGACCCCTGGCCAGGGAAGATCCCACCTGCTGCTGAGCAGCTGGATCAGTGTCTCTAATTACCAGCCAGCGCTCTTCAGAGCATGCGCCAGAGCCGGTGCTCTGTAACAAAAGAGGCCACTGCAATGGGAGGCCCACACAGGCCAAAGAACAAAAAGATGGATGAAAACAAATAAACTGAAATCAATAAAAGAGGCCAAAAAATTAAAAAAGAAAAAACTTACAAGAACAAAGACTATTTAAGAACTCAAGTTTGATTAATTATGGCAAATCTTTGATAAATTCATTTAATAAATTATATCTATGAAAGTTATAGCCTTAATAAAATAAATTAACCCTGTACAATGTTTATAATTTGAAAAATTGGTATGTTCAAATATATTAAATCATTTTTCTGGTAAAATGTTTTTCCAGCAGTAACTACTTTGTAGCACGGCAGCTTTAAGTTAACTTGCAAAACCTTTAGACAACCCAAAACCTTGGGCTGATACTAAATTTAATTAACCAAAAGATTACTGTTAAACTTTTAGAGGAAAATTTAAGTAAGATAAAATACTGAAAGATTAATTACTAAGCATAGTTTTAAGCTTATATACTTTTACCTCTTATTTTAATTTTGAAAGGCTATATGTACTTCTGGGTCACGTTAATGAAAGTATCAATATTTGCCTTTAAGGTTTAAAAGAATTTATAGGACATGGCAACCCATTCCAGTATTCTTGCCTAGAGAATCTGCCTGGTGGGCTATAGTCCATGGGTTGCAAAGAGTTGGATACCACTGAACACAGCACATATAGCTATAAAAAGCTAGACTGTATGTGATCAAGAGCTCTGCTGGTCTGCTAAAACAGTGCTGTTATGGCGGACAGTCGTCAATTACCTACCCCTAGCTTTTCTCTGTGAATAGACAGAAGAAGAAGAAAGAAGCAAAAAAAAAAAAAGTTACAATGGGGCTTCCCTGGTGGTCCAGTGGGTAAGGACACCGCCTTGCAGTGCAGGGGGCGCCGGTTCGATCCCTGGCCTGGGAAGATCCCATGTGCCGCGGAGCGTTTGGACCCATGTGTCCAATCACTGAGCCGGAGCTCTGGAGCACATGCGCCCAGAGCCGGTGCTCTGCGACAACAGACGCCACCGCGATGGGAGGCCCACATGGGCCAAAGAACAAAGATGGATGAAACGAGACAAATGAACGACCAATAGAAGTGGCCCGCCTGCTCCCCTCCCTCCCCACCCCACCCCACCCCACCCCCACCAAAATAAATAAATAAATAAATCTTTCAAGAAAAAAAAAAGTTACAATGAATATGAGCAGTTGAGACTATCTTAGGGGCAACAGTGACAGAGAAGTACAACTGAGTACAAACCCTACAAAAGTTTTCCCAAAGAAGCATTCATTTAATAAATTATATCTATGAAAGTTATAGCCTTAATAAAATAAATTAACCCTGTACAATGTTTATAATTTGAAAAATTGGTATGTTCAAATATATTAAATCATTTTTCTGGTAAAATGTTTTTCCAGCAGTAACTACTTTGTAGCACGGCAGCTTTAAGTTAACTTGCAAAACCTTTAGACAACCCAAAACCTTGGGCTGATACTAAATTTAATTAACCAAAAGATTACTGTTAAACTTTTAGAGGAAAATTTAAGTAAGATAAAATACTGAAAGATTAATTACTAAGCATAGTTTTAAGCTTATATACTTTTACCTCTTATTTTAATTTTGAAAGGCTATATGTACTTCTGGGTCACGTTAATGAAAGTATCAATATTTGCCTTTAAGGTTTAAAAGAATTTATAGGACATGGCAACCCATTCCAGTATTCTTGCCTAGAGAATCTGCCTGGTGGGCTATAGTCCATGGGTTGCAAAGAGTTGGATACCACTGAACACAGCACATATAGCTATAAAAAGCTAGACTGTATGTGATCAAGAGCTCTGCTGGTCTGCTAAAACAGTGCTGTTATGGCGGACAGTCGTCAATTACCTACCCCTAGCTTTTCTCTGTGAATAGACAGAAGAAGAAGAAAGAAGCAAAAAAAAAAAAAGTTACAATGGGGCTTCCCTGGTGGTCCAGTGGGTAAGGACACCGCCTTGCAGTGCAGGGGGCGCCGGTTCGATCCCTGGCCTGGGAAGATCCCATGTGCCGCGGAGCGTTTGGACCCATGTGTCCAATCACTGAGCCGGAGCTCTGGAGCACATGCGCCCAGAGCCGGTGCTCTGCGACAACAGACGCCACCGCGATGGGAGGCCCACATGGGCCAAAGAACAAAGATGGATGAAACGAGACAAATGAACGACCAATAGAAGTGGCCCGCCTGCTCCCCTCCCTCCCCACCTCACTCCACCCCACCAAAATAAATAAATAAATAAATCTTTCAAGAAAAAAAAAAGTTACAATGAATATGAGCAGTTGAGACTATCTTAGGGGCAACAGTGACAGAGAAGTACAACTGAGTACAAACCCCTACAAAAAGTGTTTTATCCCAAAGGAAAGATTCACAGACTTTTTGGTCTCCTGACCCCATTGCACTCTTAGAAATTAATGAGTATTCCAAAGAGTTTTTTATGTTTACCATATTGGAAATTAAAACTACGATATTATTTTACCTAATTATGTACTGATATATTTAAAAACACTCATGATTAATGTACTACACATTTATACAAATAATATCTTAGTATTGCTAAGAACATTGCTTTGATTTCATAGATCTCCTTAGAGAGAACTACTAACCTCAAATGAAGTGTGTCTTTGATCCAGAACACACTATCAACAAAGAAGACCTAACTTTGAGAGTGAATTTTATTTGCCTTGGTTTATGACAGCCAATTCTGAAAAAAAGCTATGAAATATTTTAAATTTTAGCAAATTTCATTCAGTGTTGATGGGCTTAAGGTCTTGATTAATACCTTTATCTTCCATACGAAAACTTAATCCACGCCTTCTGTGCAAAGGGCTGAAACAGCAGAAACTCTGTGTCCTACCAGAACTATTTTCTGTGCTTTATGCTGACATTCTTATGTCCTTGATTATCTAAAGAAAAATATAATAAAGGTTCCTCCTCACTTATAAATCAGTAAACATATTATCTTCTAAATTCATTTTTAATGTTACTTGGATTAAATAGATAATCAAGTATTATTTCTCAGGTACCCATGGGTCTATTTTTATGAAACCCAAAATGCCCAATTTTGCATTTCCTAATCATATCCTAAACATTGACAATATAAGACTTTTTATAATATTATACACTAAAGTATTTTTGAGGTTTCTCAGGGTGCCTTAAGAAAGCCAAAAAGAGGGCTTCCCCTGGTGGTCTAGTGGGTAAGGACACCGCCTTGCAGTCGAAGGGGCGCCGGTTCGATCCCTGGCCTGGGAAGATCCCAAGTGCCACGGAGCGGCTGGACCCATGTGTCCAATTACCAAGCCAGAACTCTGGAGCACATGCTCCCAACAGCCGGCGCTCTGCAACGACAGACGCCACCGCGATGGGAGGCCCACAGGAGTCAAGGAACGAAGAAGAGTGAAAATGGAGAAATGAAAGACCAATAGAAGTGGCCCGTCCGCTCCCCTCCCTCCACAACCCGACCCCCGCCCCCCAAAAATAAACAAATAAATAAATCTTAAAAAAAAAAAAAAATAGTACCTGACTTCAAAGCAACCCTTGGAATTCAGACACTCTTTAGAGAATAATGCTCATTTCAATAGGTATTAAGGAACTAAGGTTGCTTTACTTAAGGATTCAACGCCTAGAGAGCCCTTGCAGGCAACCTGGTCAGCCTGATCCCTAGATTACAGGATCTCAGCTTTATAAGCGATAAGGAAAGTCACTTCCCAATGGCTAGAAACCTTAAGAAATTTGAGAAGATATTTAAGAGTATATGTAGGTGAAATCTGGTAGTGTCCTGGGCTTGCTTTCCTACTCTGATGAAAACAATCAATGGTAGCTTTCACATATCCTACCTGAGATTCCCAAGAAAAACTTATAGTCAAGTTAATGTCATAGCCTTAAGAGCTGCATGATATTGTACAGGCTCTACATTTGTAAAAGCAAACTCAAGGAGACCTATATAGTCAATACTCTTGTTGTATCTATGAAAATAGTCAGCCATACCTCATAATGAGACCAGCTGTTACGGGAATACTATTGTCAGATCACTCCAAAAATCTTACCAAAACCACTCTTTCCGAGCAATTCAAACAGAAATACCATACCCCAATATATCTGAGAACATGCAATTATCTGTAACAATTAAAGATATACAAATTAAAATGAAATTATTCTAAGAATACAATGAAAAAAATCTGAAGTCCAGCAGTAGTAGTTTAAAATGGTATAACCGCTTCTAAGGAGAATTTTTCAGATATGTGAAAAGAGCTCTAAAATCTGAATAAATAACATTTATACACATAATCATTCCCCAAAAATCTATGCAAAAGGCTAAAAACTAGTGAGAGAAATGCCACCGTTAAAGAAGTCAGGGAAAATATCAATACTATGTAAGATTTTTATATTATACATATATGCCCCAAGAATGCAGGGTATAGATTCTGGGAAGAAAGTAAATATTCTGAAATGTCCTAAATCATAACTGGCAGCATTAAAGTTTAGGGACATTGAAGGCCTATAAGAGAAATAGGAATCACAGAACTTGGGACTCATGTTCTCATTGCAGAAAAACATCATGGGCTACATTTTGGCCTCAACTGTTTCAGTTTTCCTCGATCAGTCATTACAGCCGAAAAAAAGTCAGCTTTTTGCAGGTGATGATTAAGTTTGACTAGGCAGACATAAGTAAACACTGACTCATCATAAAAAACTCATAATCCAAAGTATTAGATTTGCCATTCTCCCCTTCCTGATGCACCCTCCCCTCGGCCCCGCCACAGCCTCAACCACAGGTAGGCCAACCTGAAGCAGTAGAACTGGTAAAATCAAAGGTTGACCCTGAAAAACAGGATCACAGGTCCACGCACAATACAGATCTCAATATAATCAGAGAAAAAGTTCTAAGGGAAAATACATCTGAATTATAATCTCTCTTGTTCAGGTCACCTTGTTGCTTACTCCAATATCAAAGACCCTCAATCTCTAAACATCTAGTACAAAACAGAAAACAAAAAACCAACCAGAAAACTGAATCAACTTAAGTTAAAAGGAGAGGTCATTAAGAATTCCGAAGCTGCTCATGCATTTAAATAAAATTAAACCTACTGAAAACTTTGTCTTAATAAAATAGAAATAAATCTATTTACTTAATGTGACTTTCAGATGTACATATAACAAACCAAAAGCTTTGAAAAAGAGCCAATACTAGGGAAATGTCATCATTAAAGAAGCCAACAGACAATGATACAGTATTTGAAGCATTTCCAATGTCAGGAAAACAAGGATACTCAATGTTAACACTGCTTTGTAGGTACTGATCAAACTTATTCTTCACACAGAAAAATAAAGTTACAAATATTAGAATTGAGGCAGCAGAATTATATTTATTTGCATAATATAATTATGTATGCAGAAAATCCTACAGAATCAGGCAAAAATTTATTAGAAACAATGAGAGAGTTTATGGTAAAACTGAAAATGAAAAACCAACCAGACAAACTAAAAGAATAATCTTTGGGGAAGAAAATAAATCTGGGAATCCACACTTCACTTCTTTTACTTAAGAGTCCATCTATAATAAGATTTAAATGTAAAGCAAGAAAAACTTTGAAACCATTAACAAAAATAGTAAAACATTCATCCTGAAGTATTTATATTTCTTTCTATATTGAAAACAACATAGACATAAGGAAGAAAGAAGGAGAAAAGGAAGAGGAAGACAGAAAAGATAACCTAACAGTGGTATGCTAGAGCTTACAGTAGCTCACAAGAGCCAACTGTTAAACTCTCAGGATTTTTGCAACCCAGTTGTTAAACATAGTCATTATTAAAAATTAAATTATATAAACTTACTGTCAGTAAATTATATAGAAAATAAGATAATAAACACTTAAAATTTATCATTCCCTATTACTGCAATTATTTTACTATATTTTATTATTGCCTTTACTGTTGAGATTACTTAAATCCACTATATTACTTTAGTACCAATACTATATAATGACTATACGACTGCACATCTCAAATCTGTTCAGTGATATTAAGTTGTTATATTTAAACAGACCATGTTTGGAGTATCTATACCAAAGGAAATAGCACACACTACTAATCAGGACTCTCCCTACCAGACACAGAAGTCAGTTGTCAATATTTACTAGAATACCATTGCATATATGCAAAATACTCTATGCTTTGACACAGCAATTTAATATCCAGGAAAGTATCCTAAGAAAATAAATTAGGATATGCAAAAAAGCTTAGGGATGTTTGACATAATACTATTCTATCATATATTATAAAATACTTTAATCAAAAACAATTTAAATGTACCAAACTTGGATAGTTGAATCAATTATGTCATATAAAAAAATTTAATGACATGAGCAAAGGCTCAAAATATAATCCAAAAAGAAAATAAAAGTGTAAAAAGCAGAATGCAAAACTACACATCACTGCCATTTTGTTAAAATATATATGTATATGTATACAAATATACATGTGCAGAAAAAAGTGGAACTGGGGCTTCCCCTGGTGGTCCAGTGGGTAAGGACACCGCCTTGCAGTGCAAGGGGTGCTGGTTCAATCCCTGACCTGGGAAGATCCCACGTGCCGCGGAGCGGCTGGACTGATGTGTCCAATTACCGAGCTGGAGCTCTGGAGCACATGCGCCCAGAGCCCGAGCTCTGCAACGACAGACTCCACCACGATGGGAGGCCCACAGGAGCCAAAGAACAAAAGACGGATGAAAATCGAGAAATGAAAGACCAATAGAAGGGGCCCGCCCGCTCCCCTCCCTCCCCAACCCGATCCCCGCCCTAAATAAATAAATAAATAAATAAAAAAGCGGAACTGCTAAGCCCATGCACCACAACTACTGAGCCTGTGCTCCAGGGAATGAGAAGCCTGCAATGAGAAGCCTATGCACTGCATCTAGAGAGTAGCCCCGACTTGCCACAACTACAGAGAAGCCTGTATGGCAATGAAGATTCAGCACAGTCAAAAAAAAAAACAAAAAACAAATAAATAAATAAAAACAAAGAACCATTTCTGAATGAATAATTTCTGATATTTGGAACTTGAGTTCACTGAAATTCCTTTTCACCAAAGCTCCAATCTCACCATTATACATTTAAAGATCTTCTCATTTCCTCTAATTACAGAAGTACCCTCTTTTCCAGTTAATGTCAATCAGTCTAACATGTATCTGGAGACTTTCCTCCCACTTCCCAAAGAATTTCTGAACTATATTCTCTGCCATCATATATTTATTTTCATTATTAAGAAGGTCATCTTGGGTGCTTCCCTGGAGGTCCAGTGGTTAAGACTCTGTGCTTCCAATGCCAGGGGCATTCCACAGGGGTTCACTCCCTGGTTGGGGAACTGAGACCCCACATGCTACAAAGTGTGACGTCCCCCAAAAAGAGGCAACTATATGACAAAAAATTATATATATATATATATATATATATATATATATATATATATACACATATAGAAAGCCATCTTCAATCCCACATTTCCTTCCTAAATACTTCCCATTCTCTATCCCATACCAAAACCTAATTTTTTTTTTTATTTCCTTACCTTTAGTTCAAACCATTCCACTGAAATTATTATTGCCAAACTCACCAATGTTCTTATTATTTAATTCAACAGGTTGTACTGGTTTTTTCTTTTCTTTTTTTAATTAAAGGAATGGGCCTAGTTTAATTATTTTTGGGGGGGTAGGTGGGAGGGAGGGGGGCAGGCAGGTCACTTTTATGGGTCTTTCATCCATCTATTTTTCATCCATCTTTGTTCTTTGGCCTGTGTGGGCCTCCCATCACAGTGGCCTCTGTTGTCACTGAGCACCAGCTCTGGGCAAATGCGCTCCAGAGCTCCGGCTCAGTAATTGGACACATCGGTCCAGCCCCTCTGCGTCTTCCCAGGCCAGGGATCGAACTGGCGCCCCTTGCACTGTGAGGTGGTTTCCTTACCCACTGGACCACCAGAGAAGCCCTACTGGTTCTTTCTTAGTTAACATCACAAAAGCTTTTCACTCCATGCCCACATGCTTCATTTACACTTTTTAGAGGGGAGGTGCTGGCTGACACTACTTACTGTTTCACTTATAAACACTTTGTTTCACTAAATCAACTTAAACAAAAGTAAATTTTATAAGCAAATAGAATTTTTTGACATCTAAAAGTTTAATCTTAAAACTTTTTTTGAATTTTTCAAAATTGTGAGAATAATTTTTAGTAAAAATACATATTTAATTTTTAAGAAAAGTCATTTTGTACTTCTGAAACTAATATAATGCTTTATGTCAACTATACTTCAATTTTTTAAAAAAAGGAAATAAAATTAATATAAAGAAAAAGAAAAATCAAAGGGCAATGAATACGAACTGTAAGAAGGAAATTGTAAGACTGCATTTACAGTTCACTTTCATCTTAAACAAGCAAGCAGTATAAATATACTATGAAAATTTATCTTTTAAAGGTCACATTAGGGATTTCCCAAGTGGTCCAATGGCTAAGAATCCACCTTGCAGTGTGGGGACTCAGGTTCAAACCACATGCCTCAGAGCAACTAAGCCCATGTGCAGCAATTACTGAGCCCAAGCAATCTGGAGCCCACACATAACAGATAACTAGAAAGTCTGGATGCCACACTGAAGATACCACATGCCACAACTATGACCTGACACAGTCAAATAAATAAATAAAAATAAAGGTTAAGTTATAGTTTCAAATAGTCTCAATTCAAGCATCTAAAACTAATAGAATTATTTACCAGGATGCCCACCTTTTCAATAAAAATTATTATTATATGTTCAGTACTAATTAATATTGTTTAGAAAGAATCCTTTTACAAGAGGCAGAAATAAAACAATGAAAAAAACTGACAATGCTTTAAAAAGCTGACCTCTAGTTATCTAGTTTAGCATTCCTTATAAAAGATGTTTTGAGGAAATAAGGTATAGTTACAGGGGCTTCCCCGGTGGCTCAGTGGTAAAGAATTTGCCTGCAGTGCAAGAGACCTGTGTTCAATCTCTGGGTCAGAAAGATCCCCTGGAGAAGGGAATGACAACCCACTCCAGCCTGGAAAATCCCATGGACAGAGGAGCCTGACAGGCAACAGGCCATAGGGTCACATGGACTTGGATGCAACTGAAGCAATTAAGCAGCAGCAGCAGTATAGATATAAGTACTGATGGGAATATGGGCATTAAAGAACAGTTTTACTAGCAAAAAGGAATGGGAAATAATTATATGCCAAAAATAAAATATAGAACAAACTAGTGGTTATGAGTAGAAGTGGGTAAGAGGCAAGATTAGGGATATGGGAGTAAGAGATACAAACTACTGTATATAAAATAAAAAATAAGGATTTATTGTATAGCACAGAAAAATATAGCCATTATTTTCTAGTAACTTTAGTGGAATATCATCTGTACAAATAATGAATCAGTATGTTGCACATTTGAAACAAACATTGTAAGTCAACTACAGTTAAATAAAAAAATTATTTTAACCTGACTCTATAAAAGTAAAAAATAGAATCAAAATTTTTTTAAAAAAAGAATATCCAGACAAATCTTTAGAATTTAAAAAAAATTTTTTTTTGAACCTGGGAAAAAAGAACAAACTTGGAAGAATAACTATTCTAGACTTCAGACAATACTACAAAGCTACAGTAATCAAAACAGTGTGATTGGGCTTCCCTGGTGGTCCAGTGGGTAAGGACACCGCCTTGCAGTGCAAGGGGCGCCGGTTCGATCCCTGGCCTGGAAAGATCCCACATGCCGCAGAGCGGCTGGACCAATCTGTCCAATTACCGAGCCAGAGCTCTGGAGCGCATGCGACCAGAGCCGGTGCTCTGCGACAGCAGATGCCACTGCGATAGCAGATGCCACCGCGATGGGAGGCCCACATGGGCTGAAGAACAAAGATGGATGAAACTAGACAAATGAAAGACCAGTGGAAGTGGCCTGCCCACCCCCCTCCCTCCCCACCCCTGCCAAAATAAATAAATGTTAAAAAAAAAAAAATAGTGTGATACTGGCACAAAAACAGACATATGGATCAATGAGTAGAGAGTCCAGAAATAAACCCACACATTTACAGTCAACTAATCTAAGACAAAGGAGATGAGAATATACAATGGAGGAAAACAGTATCTTTAGCAAGTGGTACTAGAAAAGTTAGATAGCTATAATACATGTAAATCAATGGAGTTAAAACACACCCTCATATCACAGACAAAAATCAACCCAAAATGGTTTAAAGATCTGAATATAACACAGGAGACCATAAAACTCATAGAAAAGAATATAGGAGAAACATTTTTTTATATAAACGGTAGCAATTTCTTCTTAGGCCATAAAAATAAAAGCAAAAATAAACAAATGGAACCTAACTAAACTTAGCTTTTGCACAACAAAGGAAATCCTAAACAAAACAAAAAGACATCCTTCAAACTAGGAGAAAATATTCACAAACCATGTGACCAACATGGGCTTTATTTCCAAAATATTCAATATCAAAAATAAATAAACAACACAATCAAAATATGGACAGAAGACCTAAATAGGCACTTCTCCAAAGAAGACACACAAATGGCCAAGAGGCATATAAAAAGATGTTCAATGTCACTACTAGAGAAATGTAAATCAAAAAATTACAACAACCTATCACTTCATACTTGTCAGAATGGCAATCATCAAAAAGCCTACAACTGGGCTTCCCTGGTGGTCCAGTGGGTAAAGAGTCTGCACTGCAGTGCAGGGGGCACTGGTTTGATCCCTGGCCCGGGAAGATCCCATGTGTGGCGCTGGACTGGTGTGTACGGTTGCAAGCAAGTGCTCTGGAGGCATGTGCCCAGAGGCTGTGCTCTGCCCTCCTAAACTGTCAGTGGGAACGAAAATGGTACAGTAACTGGAAAATAGTCTGAATGTTCCTTAAAAAACTAAAAACAGAGTTACTATACAATCCAGGAACCCCACCTTCTGGGGATTACACATCCCATGTATATCCTAGGATGAAAACTCTTGGAAAAGATACATGCATCCCAATATTCAAGAGAACTAATCGTAATAGCCAAGACATGAAAATAACCCAAATACTCATTAACAGAAGATTGATTTAAGAAGATGTATGAATATTCAATGAAATATTAGCTATAAAAACAATGAAATATTGCCATTTCCAGCAATGTGAATGGACTTAGAGACTACACTAAGTGAAGTAAGTCAGACAAACACAAATATTATGTAATATTACTTATATGTGGAACCTGAAAAATAGTGTTAACGAATCTATATGTAAAACAGAAATAGGTTCACACAGACAGAAAACAAACTACAGTTAACAAAGGGGTGGGGGGCAGATAAATGAGCAGTATGGGACTAACAGATACAAACTACTATACAAAAAATAGATAAACACCAAAGACTTACTGTATATCACAGGGAACTAGGTTATCTTATGATAACGTAGAATGGAAAATAATTCATATATATACATACATACATATATATATATGTATAACTGAATCACTTTGCTGTACACCTGAAACTAACAAAATATTGTTAATCGACTATACATCAATTAAAAAGAATCTACTTCTCTTCAATTCAAAGATTTATACCTACATCGAGAAAACATTAGTCCTTCAAAATTTATTTTTTAAAATAAAAATAAAAACAAGAGAACTGGGGTTTCCGTGGTGGTCCAGTGGGTAGAGAGTCTGCCTTGCAGTGCAAGGGACACCAATTCGATCCCTGGCACAGGAAGATCCCATATGCAGTGGAGCAGCTGGGCAGGTGTGTCCAATTATGAGTCAGCACTCTGGAGCGCGTGCGCCCAGAGCCTGTGCTCTGCAACGAGAGGCCACCGCGAAAGGAGGTCCACACAGGCCAAAGAATTAAGATGGATGAAAATAAATAAATGAAGGAAAAAAGAAAAATAAGAGAACTGACCATAAAAACTCTGTTAAGAAGAACATTTTCAGTTTAAATGGAAATTAAATATTTTTTCCAATCTAAACAACTGACAATTTATATTTCACATTTCTACAAATTAAAATATTACAAAGCCAAATAATTATAGTCAATTAATAAAAACATATCATTAATACTTTGAAGAACTTATAAAATTTATAGTAAACACACTAGGATCTCAGTGCAATAACACATAAATGTCAAAGACAAATTACAAAAGTGAAACACAACAGGTTAAGACATTGAAAAATGGTCACTCTAGTTAGTCACTGAAATGCAGATTAAAGAAAGTACAGTTTAGGAAATTCCTCAATAGTCCACTGGTTAGGACTCCGTGCTTTCACTACCAGAGCCTGGGTTCAATCCCTGGTTGGAAAACTGAGACCTTGCAAATCATGTGATTTGGCCACAAAAATGAAATAATAAATAAGGTACAGTTTTTGTAAAGTTAAAAATAATTAATATACCCAATCCAATGAATGTGCGGTAAATACGTAGTTATATATACTGAGATATAAACTCAGACAATCCTTGCAAAAGGCAAATTCACAATACACATAATTGAGAGCCTTAAAATATTCCGAGCCCTTGATTCAACAATTGTATTTCTGAGAACTTAGAATTGAAAATAATTCATATATATACATACATACATATATATATATGTATAACTGAATCACTTTGCTGTACACCTGAAACTAACAAAATATTGTTAATCGACTATACATCAATTAAAAAGAATCTACTTCTCTTCAATTCAAAGATTTATACCTACATCGAGAAAACATTAGTCCTTCAAAATTTATTTTTTAAAATAAAAATAAAAACAAGAGAACTGGGGTTTCCGTGGTGGTCCAGTGGGTAGAGAGTCTGCCTTGCAGTGCAAGGGACACCAATTCGATCCCTGGCACAGGAAGATCCCATATGCAGTGGAGCAGCTGGGCAGGTGTGTCCAATTATGAGTCAGCACTCTGGAGCGCGTGCGCCCAGAGCCTGTGCTCTGCAACGAGAGGCCACCGCGAAAGGAGGTCCACACAGGCCAAAGAATTAAGATGGATGAAAATAAATAAATGAAGGAAAAAAGAAAAATAAGAGAACTGACCATAAAAACTCTGTTAAGAAGAACATTTTCAGTTTAAATGGAAATTAAATATTTTTTCCAATCTAAACAACTGACAATTTATATTTCACATTTCTACAAATTAAAATATTACAAAGCCAAATAATTATAGTCAATTAATAAAAACATATCATTAATACTTTGAAGAACTTATAAAATTTATAGTAAACACACTAGGATCTCAGTGCAATAACACATAAATGTCAAAGACAAATTACAAAAGTGAAACACAACAGGTTAAGACATTGAAAAATGGTCACTCTAGTTAGTCACTGAAATGCAGATTAAAGAAAGTACAGTTTAGGAAATTCCTCAATAGTCCACTGGTTAGGACTCCGTGCTTTCACTACCAGAGCCTGGGTTCAATCCCTGGTTGGAAAACTGAGACCTTGCAAATCATGTGATTTGGCCACAAAAATGAAATAATAAATAAGGTACAGTTTTTTTGTAAAAGTTAAAAATAATTAATATACCCAATCCAATGAATGTGCGGTAAATACGTAAAGTTATATATACTGAGATATAAACTCAGACAATCCTTGCAAAAGGCAAATTCACAATACACATAATTGAGAGCCTTAAAATATTCCGAGCCCTTGATTCAACAATTGTATTTCTGAGAACTTACGCTATGAAATAATGTCAAATAACAACAAATAAAAGCATTATGAACAAAAGCATTCACTGAAGCATTATATATAAAGACTGGGAGGAACGGCTCTATATGCACAACCATGTGTCCCACCATTAGCTTTCAACTGGGGCATAAGAGAAGAATGGATTATCTTGTGGAGAGGTAGAAGGTTGGGAAGATTTCACAATAGCAACTGTTCAGAAGAATGTAAGAACATACGCAGATTCTTTGGGGTGGGGGGGTACATATGTATACCTATGGCAGATTCAAGTTGATGTGCAGCACTAACAGCAACACTCTTAAAAAAAAAGATGATTCTATAAAGCAAAAAGAAAAAATAATAACTGCCTACAGGGAACACCATATGCAAAAGCATGGAGTCATGAAAGTCTCTATTCAGGGATCTATAACATATGGTATGTCTCTAATATGTCTAGAGCATGTTGCCCTCTACCTCTCAGTGGTTTTCAGAAAGTCATGTTTGGCAGTGGCATAAACACATACATGGCTATAAAAATAAATAAAAAGAAAAAATATTAGCCTAACTGGATTTGATTATTCATCTATATAGTGTGTGATATATCAGGAAGAAAGTTGCTGTTTACTTGCTAAGTTGTGTCCGATTCTTTTCATCTGTATCTAATGTCATTTATCAGGAGGGAAGTTAGAGGGGTTTTAAAACCCAGATGAGCGTTTATCTTAAGCTAGACTCATAATAAGACTGATGTATTAGAAACAATATTTAACTGTTAAGTGGTAAGCCACAGCCAATCTCTCTAGTTTTCACTTTCATCATCTGAAAAGAAGAAAATAAGCGTTCAACTATAGTAAATTATTATGGTCATACGAAATAAATTTAAATGCAAGGTAATATCATCTCCTACCTCCCCCAACTAGCTCAACTCTATTCCTTTAAATTATGTACCTCATATCCTTCTGTCCAAATCATGTGATTTGGCCACAAAATGAAATAATAAATAAGGTACAGTTTTTGTAAAGTTAAAAATAATTAATATACCCAATCCAATGAATGTGCGGTAAATACGAAAAGTTATATATACTGAGATATAAACTCAGACAATCCTTGCAAAAGGCAAATTCACAATACACATAATTGAGAGCCTTAAAATATTCCGAGCCCTTGATTCAACAATTGTATTTCTGAGAACTTACGCTATGAAATAATGTCAAATAACAACAAATAAAAGCATTATGAACAAAAGCATTCACTGAAGCATTATATATAAAGACTGGGAGGAACGGCTCTATATGCACAACCATGTGTCCCACCATTAGCTTTCAACTGGGGCATAAGAGAAGAATGGATTATCTTGTGGAGAGGTAGAAGGTTGGGAAGATTTCACAATAGCAACTGTTCAGAAGAATGTAAGAACATACGCAGATTCTTTGGGGTGGGGGGGTACATATGTATACCTATGGCAGATTCAAGTTGATGTGCAGCACTAACAGCAACACTCTTAAAAAAAAAGATGATTCTATAAAGCAAAAAGAAAAAATAATAACTGCCTACAGGGAACACCATATGCAAAAGCATGGAGTCATGAAAGTCTCTATTCAGGGATCTATAACATATGGTATGTCTCTAATATGTCTAGAGCATGTTGCCCTCTACCTCTCAGTGGTTTTCAGAAAGTCATGTTTGGCAGTGGCATAAACACATACATGGCTATAAAAATAAATAAAAAGAAAAATATTAGCCTAACTGGATTTGATTATTCATCTATATAGTGTGTGATATATCAGGAAGAAAGTTGCTGTTTACTTGCTAAGTTGTGTCCGATTCTTTTCATCTGTATCTAATGTCATTTATCAGGAGGGAAGTTAGAGGGGTTTTAAAACCCAGATGAGCGTTTATCTTAAGCTAGACTCATAATAAGACTGATGTATTAGAAACAATATTTAACTGTTAAGTGGTAAGCCACAGCCAATCTCTCTAGTTTTCACTTTCATCATCTGAAAAGAAGAAAATAAGCGTTCAACTATAGTAAATTATTATGGTCATACGAAATAAATTTAAATGCAAGGTAATATCATCTCCTACCTCCCCCAACTAGCTCAACTCTATTCCTTTAAATTATGTACCTCATATTAATCCTTCTGTCCATTCACATTGCTATTAGTCTAGCCATTACCACCTAACATTGGAGTTTCTGTAATAAATTACCAATCTTTCTTCTAATAGCCTCTTCTTTCAATACATGTAACAGATTTGTTCCAAATCTATCTTTCTAAAACAACTTTCTAACAGTATCACACTTCTGCTTGAAAATCTATTAGCTAACCCAATCCCTTTTTCTTACTTTATCTCACATTATTTTCAAACAAATTTTAATTTGTAGGTTTTCCTCCTCCTTCTCCTTTCTTTGTTCAGGTTGCTATTCTAAGCTAAAATATCTACTACTTCCTTCAAAGCCCAATTGAAGTTTCACTGTCTCCTTGAACTGTTTTAATTCCAAAGAAACTTTTTTAACATCTTGGTGTCAGGAATACTTAGGCATATAAACTATCTCAAATTATGCAACTTTCATATACAGTAGAAATTCATCTTATTGGTGTTTGGGGGTAATGTAGGTTCTCTTCAGTATGTTGTATTAAAACATAATAAAAATATCATCATAAATCAACTATACTCCAATATTACTAACACTCCAATATTACTATATATATATATGTATATGTATGTGTGTGTGTGTGTATATATATATATATATACATGGGCCACACTGGAGACAGGATATATTGTTCCTCCTAAGTGTAACACAGCCAGTTTTATCGCCAACATTATAATAGCTGTCATTTATGTGGTTCAGTTCCAGATACTAGCTAGCCTACATTCAGAAGCTATGATATAGAAAAAGCATCTATATTAAGGCATAAAAATCACATTTAGTTTAAGATGCCACACTGTGAAAGTTATTCAGGAATAGAGAGCATGTTACATGTATCCCACCTGCAGCATAAGTTCACGGAGTCAATGATGACTATTGAAATTGTTTTCCCTTTCCTACCCCAATTTTTTTCCTGACATAAATAATTTCTAATAAAAAAAATCACAAAATATGTATATCCTTTCTAAATACAACTTTTCCTTGAGCATACTAAGGACCATGCATTTTACTTCTGGTCACCTGGAATTATTTCTAGTTATTAAAAAATAGAGGCTGACCAGATTTTTCTTCTCAATTTAAGACCAATTTGTTTAACCAATTTATTTAACTAATCACTGCTTCCTAACACAGAACTATTATCACATTACAAGAGTACTAAACATGAGAAACTAATAAGTGATTGTTTCTGTGGGGACAGGAATATTTTTTTGGTCACTTGTGAAGTGCCAAGATTACAAATACAGAGACAAATATTCATTTTTTGCTCAGATAGTTGCACTTGTACAATTGCACTTGTACAATTTAGCTGTATCTCTAAACTTCAGCTTAAGCATATCAAGCAATCCCTAAGAATAAAATATTTGCAGTAAATTGCAAAAAATGACCTACTCTGCAAAAGGTTATTTCACATTAAAAAGAAAAAGGTCAAATTCAAGGTACTATGTCATAGAACAATTTACTCAAAACAAAAACAGGTCAATTCTGGTCCCATTCTTAACCCTAACTGTTTTAATTCCAAAGAAACTTTTTTAACATCTTGGTGTCAGGAATACTTAGGCATATAAACTATCTCAAATTATGCAACTTTCATATACAGTAGAAATTCATCTTATTGGTGTTTGGGGGTAATGTAGGTTCTCTTCAGTATGTTGTATTAAAACATAATAAAAATATCATCATAAATCAACTATACTCCAATATTACTAACACTCCAATATTACTATATATATATATGTATATGTATGTGTGTGTGTGTGTATATATATATATATATACATGGGCCACACTGGAGACAGGATATATTGTTCCTCCTAAGTGTAACACAGCCAGTTTTATCGCCAACATTATAATAGCTGTCATTTATGTGGTTCAGTTCCAGATACTAGCTAGCCTACATTCAGAAGCTATGATATAGAAAAAGCATCTATATTAAGGCATAAAAATCACATTTAGTTTAAGATGCCACACTGTGAAAGTTATTCAGGAATAGAGAGCATGTTACATGTATCCCACCTGCAGCATAAGTTCACGGAGTCAATGATGACTATTGAAATTGTTTTCCCTTTCCTACCCCCAATTTTTTTCCTGACATAAATAATTTCTAATAAAAAAAATCACAAAATATGTATATCCTTTCTAAATACAACTTTTCCTTGAGCATACTAAGGACCATGCATTTTACTTCTGGTCACCTGGAATTATTTCTAGTTATTAAAAAATAGAGGCTGACCAGATTTTTCTTCTCAATTTAAGACCAATTTGTTTAACCAATTTATTTAACTAATCACTGCTTCCTAACACAGAACTATTATCACATTACAAGAGTACTAAACATGAGAAACTAATAAGTGATTGTTTCTGTGGGGACAGGAATATTTTTTTGGTCACTTGTGAAGTGCCAAGATTACAAATACAGAGACAAATATTCATTTTTTGCTCAGATAGTTGCACTTGTACAATTGCACTTGTACAATTTAGCTGTATCTCTAAACTTCAGCTTAAGCATATCAAGCAATCCCTAAGAATAAAATATTTGCAGTAAATTGCAAAAAATGACCTACTCTGCAAAAGGTTATTTCACATTAAAAAGAAAAAGGTCAAATTCAAGGTACTATGTCATAGAACAATTTACTCAAAACAAAAACAGGTCAATTCTGGTCCCATTCTTAACCCTAACTCTATTCTTCCTCCCCTTAGCATGCCTTGTTCCTATCCTTCCATTTCACACATAGTACAAAAGTATTTGCATATTCTTTAAACCACTTCTTCTCTTTTATGAGTTTTAGCAAGTACATTTCTTTCTGGAGAGGGAAGGAGAAAGAGCTTTTATCTAACTGGCCAAAGTATTCTTCTGTTTACATGGCCCTTCCCTAACTCTTCAACTTCCTACTTCAAATCCCCAAGGTATGATTATAGACAAGAGTTATTTTCTCAACAAGCTGCTAAAAATATCAATAATAATGTACAGGAATTTAATGCTAAGATACTTAGCCCAGAATGAAAAAAATTCTTGATACTTTTCAAGAGGACTGAATAACATAAAATGCTACACTCCTCTGGGCCTCACCTAAAAACCTTCTTTAAAACTCTGCTCTTTCTGTTGTTATTGCCTATTCCCAACAGCATTTCCTTTAGCTCTGCAGTACTTTTTTGTTTTTTTTTTCTGGGCCACAGGGCTGCATAATGGATCTTAGTTCCCTGACCAGGGATTGAATCTGCACCCCCAGCAGTGGACATGGAGAGTCCTAATCACTAGACTGCCAGGGAAGTCCCCTGCAGTACTCTTCTAAAATAGATTTGACTCAACAGTCTCTGTTACTTTGTCTTATTATACTAACAACCCATAAAAGGAGAACTGCATTATCCTGTGACTTACAGGCTTTTTTCTAACATTTTCAGATGCTCAGGATAGGCTTTGCTCCTTCCTAAATCACTGTAATGTTTTTTGTTAACAATTACCCTTTTCCCAAGGAAGTCCAAAGGTTAATTTCAACAACCATGTCATACAGGAATCCAGAAAACCTGACAAATATGGCTTCTCTCTAAACTCAGATACTAGATAGCCTTTTTTATTTCCACTCATTTCTGCATTCGATTTACTCAAAACTCACCATCATCATGATGAGAAATGATTACATAAAAATTTTAAAGTTTTTTAAACATATTCTCTTCAAGAAAAAGTCCATCACAATATTGTAAATAAGGAAAGTGAAAGAAATGTCATTATGCTAGTACAGCAACAATGAAGTTAGGAAAAATCTAACCATGAAAACTAAGATAGCTTTTTCAATTCTGGTCCCATTCTTAACCCTAACTCTATTCTTCCTCCCCTTAGCATGCCTTGTTCCTATCCTTCCATTTCACACATAGTACAAAAGTATTTGCATATTCTTTAAACCACTTCTTCTCTTTTATGAGTTTTAGCAAGTACATTTCTTTCTGGAGAGGGAAGGAGAAAGAGCTTTTATCTAACTGGCCAAAGTATTCTTCTGTTTACATGGCCCTTCCCTAACTCTTCAACTTCCTACTTCAAATCCCCAAGGTATGATTATAGACAAGAGTTATTTTCTCAACAAGCTGCTAAAAATATCAATAATAATGTACAGGAATTTAATGCTAAGATACTTAGCCCAGAATGAAAAAAATTCTTGATACTTTTCAAGAGGACTGAATAACATAAAATGCTACACTCCTCTGGGCCTCACCTAAAAACCTTCTTTAAAACTCTGCTCTTTCTGTTGTTATTGCCTATTCCCAACAGCATTTCCTTTAGCTCTGCAGTACTTTTTTGTTTTTTTTTTCTGGGCCACAGGGCTGCATAATGGATCTTAGTTCCCTGACCAGGGATTGAATCTGCACCCCCAGCAGTGGACATGGAGAGTCCTAATCACTAGACTGCCAGGGAAGTCCCCTGCAGTACTCTTCTAAAATAGATTTGACTCAACAGTCTCTGTTACTTTGTCTTATTATACTAACAACCCATAAAAGGAGAACTGCATTATCCTGTGACTTACAGGCTTTTTTCTAACATTTTCAGATGCTCAGGATAGGCTTTGCTCCTTCCTAAATCACTGTAATGTTTTTTGTTAACAATTACCCTTTTCCCAAGGAAGTCCAAAGGTTAATTTCAACAACCATGTCATACAGGAATCCAGAAAACCTGACAAATATGGCTTCTCTCTAAACTCAGATACTAGATAGCCTTTTTTATTTCCACTCATTTCTGCATTCGATTTACTCAAAACTCACCATCATCATGATGAGAAATGATTACATAAAAATTTTAAAGTTTTTTAAACATATTCTCTTCAAGAAAAAGTCCATCACAATATTGTAAATAAGGAAAGTGAAAGAAATGTCATTATGCTAGTACAGCAACAATGAAGTTAGGAAAAATCTAACCATGAAAAACTAAGACTTTCTTGTACATTTACGTTTGGATTTTCACAATCTTTTTTTTTTTTTTTTAATGGAATCCTCTGTAGAATTTTGTATTGTAAGTGAAACTCAGTACTGATGTAATTTAAAGTAAGGGCCTATACATTTCGTTGCTTTTTGTCCTTATGGATATTCCCATCACTGACCTTGCAGCCAGTCGGTCTGGCTGTCTTCATTTAGCCAAAAGAACTAAAAGAAGCGAAAGTGTTTTCTGAGTCAGAGGCATCAAACCCCCTTGGAAGGCTAGTTCCTCACCATCAACTCTAAAAAAGAGAAATGGCAGTGATGTCCCCTCTTTGCTCAATGTTCTTCGTTTCCGTCATGCATTAGGTTTCAAGAAAAAACATTTATCATAGCACAGGAAAAGAATGAGGGAGAAGAAAGTGGTTCTGGTTAATCTTACATTAAACACAGTATTTCAGTAACTGACCAGAAAGGACAGTTTTGTCAGTTATAACCTTGCTTCCACAAACAATTCTATCACTGAAATGGATGATTTGAAACTGATTAACCCACCCACCCCAGAGAAAGTCAAGCAGTCAATTTGGAAAGCAATGGCGGAAAAGGAGGATCCCATAATATTTCTTTTCTTTCTAGGGTGACCCCAAAATTATCGTACAGTTATTCTAGATGCCCAACAGACCTAGCTTTAATTAACTTGTTCTAGTGAGGGGTGGGGGGTGGGGGAGTGGTTATGCTGTCCTATTTTAGTTGGATTCTTTCTTCCAGATCTCTGAATATTCAGTTTGCTTATCTTCTTGATCTGATTAAAAGCTGTCTAAACCAAATAACCTTTTCTAATGATTCCAAATAAAAGTCGTATCTCTCCTACTCTGAGCTTTCACACGCTTTATTCCATGGCCCACCAAGAGCATGCCTGAAGATAGCATACAGTACAAATCTGATGAATGAAGGCAGCTGCCCTCCTTTTCCCTTATTGTTAGTACTAGAAGAATAAACATGCATCAAGTACCTGTGATTCTCCTGGTACTGAGTCAATTCAGTTTTCAAGTAATGTCTAAATTTTCTGTTTTGCTGGGTTTCTAATATTTTCAAAAATGAATCCATTACCTCACCTTTCTTTTTATCTAAATATAATGATTATTATATAGTGAGAATCAGAAAAGGTAGGCAAATAAAATCTTAAACTTTCATTTTGGTGAAAATCTAAGGACTTCTCTCTATCTGATCTAGCAAGAAGTGGGAAAGGAAGGGAAACTAGACTTATGTGAAAGTTACTTCCTTTTTCATTTCCTCAGCTTAGTCTGTGTTAAGCTGCTACAAAGCAGGCAAACAGCTGAAAGGCCAATAGTCAAAAGGCAGAGAACAAACGGGGCATAGAATAACTCACAAAATGATCAAATATAACCTCAAATAATGGCAAATTAACTACATAAAGTTATTAACCTACAGAATGCAAAACTGAAACACTAAACATTGTCCTTTAATAACCTTTGAATTTATTATTTTGAAAAAACTACAGCCTACCATCAGATAGATTAAATTTGGCCATATATTCTGTTATATTACCAACATATCCAGCCATTTGTGAAGGCAAGAAAGAGTAAAATGCACTCTTAGGATTGGTACTCAACCTTGAAGTGCTGAAAGCTACTTTATCATCTAGTGTGGGGACAAACACATGCATGCACATGTGAATCTAACACTATGCTCTGTGGGAAGCTTGATATAATCACCACCATTGTAAATCACTCAGGTACCCACTTATTTTAACATATACAAATCAAAGGCAGAGCCCCCTGTGATTCCTACCAGGATATCTGAAATTACATTTAATATTCTCTCCTCCTACTATTGTCTTTAAAAGCCTGAGATATAGTGGTTTTCTTCTCTCTTTTAAGTCACTACTGGGCAGTACAACATGTAGGATACTATTATAGCTGGGTTAGCTCTCACATGTCATTTCAATACTGGAATAGCACAGCTCTGTTTTATATTCCAGAAGTGACCAAAAAGCAGAAGAGACTCCTCATTACATCCGTTCACAATTTTTTTTAGAATTAGCATTATTTTAATACTATTATAATGTCTTGTTGATCTTCATTTCTATCTTGCCTTACATCATTCAAAACTAAAAGTACTGTCATTTTTCTACATATTAGATGAAATTGTTTTATAGAATACTTAATCACAGTTTATTGTTTGTAGTGTTTCTAAAACTATACCTAACTAGTAAACTATAATATCTTCATATCAAAGATAATTGGTTATTCATCCATGGAAAAAAATCATAAAACATATTCTCCAAGATATACAGTACTTCTATAATCTAGGTTTGTTTGAGGCCAAGATGAGACATATGACGGGTAATATACATTATTGGCCTTTTATCTTTGGTTCCTTCAAAGCTTCTTCATTTTATTCAGCATTTAGTTTAAATTAAATATTTAAAATTGAAGCTGTTCTATGTTGCAAACATGGCTAAAATGAAGAGTTTCTGTAGCAGCAGTGACCAGATTTTAAATGCAGGTAGATCAATAAAAAATATCCACCAAGCACAGGCTCCATGTGTGAGTGGAATGGTTTATAATAGCTTGCAAATATTGACCAGCTGTTCTATTATGCAACATGGCTAATGTAGAGTGCAATGGTTTTAATATGCCATTTGTGAAGGCAAGAAAGAGTAAAATGCACTCTTAGGATTGGTACTCAACCTTGAAGTGCTGAAAGCTACTTTATCATCTAGTGTGGGGACAAACACATGCATGCACATGTGAATCTAACACTATGCTCTGTGGGAAGCTTGATATAATCACCACCATTGTAAATCACTCAGGTACCCACTTATTTTAACATATACAAATCAAAGGCAGAGCCCCCTGTGATTCCTACCAGGATATCTGAAATTACATTTAATATTCTCTCCTCCTACTATTGTCTTTAAAAGCCTGAGATATAGTGGTTTTCTTCTCTCTTTTAAGTCACTACTGGGCAGTACAACATGTAGGATACTATTATAGCTGGGTTAGCTCTCACATGTCATTTCAATACTGGAATAGCACAGCTCTGTTTTATATTCCAGAAGTGACCAAAAAGCAGAAGAGACTCCTCATTACATCCGTTCACAATTTTTTTTTTTAGAATTAGCATTATTTTAATACTATTATAATGTCTTGTTGATCTTCATTTCTATCTTGCCTTACATCATTCAAAACTAAAAGTACTGTCATTTTTCTACATATTAGATGAAATTGTTTTATAGAATACTTAATCACAGTTTATTGTTTGTAGTGTTTCTAAAACTATACCTAACTAGTAAACTATAATATCTTCATATCAAAGATAATTGGTTATTCATCCATGGAAAAAAATCATAAAACATATTCTCCAAGATATACAGTACTTCTATAATCTAGGTTTGTTTGAGGCCAAGATGAGACATATGACGGGTAATATACATTATTGGCCTTTTATCTTTGGTTCCTTCAAAGCTTCTTCATTTTATTCAGCATTTAGTTTAAATTAAATATTTAAAATTGAAGCTGTTCTATGTTGCAAACATGGCTAAAATGAAGAGTTTCTGTAGCAGCAGTGACCAGATTTTAAATGCAGGTAGATCAATAAAAAAAAAATATCCACCAAGCACAGGCTCCATGTGTGAGTGGAATGGTTTATAATAGCTTGCAAATGACTATGTGCTTGCTGTAACCAGCTGTTCTTAAATTATGAATATGCAACCAATTCATGTTAAAGCCAAATCCCAGCACTATTTCTACAGAGAAATCCCAATAGTTTTGCTTGTTCTACATGTTAGCTCTGTTAAGGATACAAATAGCAGCAAGCTTCCGAACAAATAGGACCAAACTATTGGCATTTCATGCACTGGGTCCATTATCACAGCAGGGGATGTCAATCATTGGTACAGTCCTATAACAGCTCAGGCAATATGACAATGATCTAGTAGGAAAAAAAAATCAAAATCTCTACAGCATACTCAAAGTCCTTCTGACAACCTAATGCTTTCTTACTTTAGCCAATCAGATTGTCAGACCTGACCTACTAGAAGACTTGCATCAAGCTTGAAACATTTAAAAACATCAATCATAAAAACAAAGACAGGACATTGAATTATACAGTATTAACCTCCAGGGTTTGCATACAAAGACCTTAGATTTATTTATGTCCCAGCGAGTTAAGAGCTTCAGGACACTGTTCTTTACACCAAACCGACTGCCAATTTGATGAACCTCTCTGCCCTCAGCAGGAGTGCACCGTCTTTGATTAATGAGTGCATGCTTGTGGAAAAGTGTTAAGAGAAAATAGAGAAAAAACACACAATTATGTCTACACATCACTAAAGTACAGTAATCATCTGCAAACAAAATGGTGCTTTTTCCTTACATACACATGCATGCACACATATAGATACATAAAGTCAGTAAAGATGCTGTCTATGTATTTATTACCTCCATTATTATTATCTCTAATGTTTAATTTTTATTTGAAAGGCATTAAAAAATCAAAGTATAAGCCAAATGTCATAAATTATAAAAATAACTTCTTAAACCATTAATTTTGTTTTAAAAAACACATTAAAAACACTTTATCTTACATAGTAAATTTTTAAATATATGGGATAAAGACTGTATTTTCATCTCATGTTCTTCTAACTGTCATTCAAACAGGTCAGTGTTTAACTTAAAAATATCAGGTCTCTTAAACATTTTACATCTCAAACTATGACTTGCCACAAATCATATAGCATTTAAAACAGATTTAAAAGTCATGCAAATTCACTTTAAGCTACATATAGAATCATAAATTAATCAAATATCTTTATTGCTCATAATTCAAAGAAATAGAGTCAACAAATAAATTTATATATGAAAGTTGAAACTTTTTATGGCTCTTCTGTCTAGAACTGCTTTCCTTTAAGAAATCCAAGGTGGAAACCCCTTTAAAGGCTCTTATGTTGATACTTCCTTTAATCCTGGATAACAGCGGGATGTCAATCATTGGTACAGTCCTATAACAGCTCAGGCAATATGACAATGATCTAGTAGGAAAAAATCAAAATCTCTACAGCATACTCAAAGTCCTTCTGACAACCTAATGCTTTCTTACTTTAGCCAATCAGATTGTCAGACCTGACCTACTAGAAGACTTGCATCAAGCTTGAAACATTTAAAAACATCAATCATAAAAACAAAGACAGGACATTGAATTATACAGTATTAACCTCCAGGGTTTGCATACAAAGACCTTAGATTTATTTATGTCCCAGCGAGTTAAGAGCTTCAGGACACTGTTCTTTACACCAAACCGACTGCCAATTTGATGAACCTCTCTGCCCTCAGCAGGAGTGCACCGTCTTTGATTAATGAGTGCATGCTTGTGGAAAAGTGTTAAGAGAAAATAGAGAAAAAACACACAATTATGTCTACACATCACTAAAGTACAGTAATCATCTGCAAACAAAATGGTGCTTTTTCCTTACATACACATGCATGCACACATATAGATACATAAAGTCAGTAAAGATGCTGTCTATGTATTTATTACCTCCATTATTATTATCTCTAATGTTTAATTTTTATTTGAAAGGCATTAAAAAATCAAAGTATAAGCCAAATGTCATAAATTATAAAAATAACTTCTTAAACCATTAATTTTGTTTTAAAAAACACATTAAAAACACTTTATCTTACATAGTAAATTTTTAAATATATGGGATAAAGACTGTATTTTCATCTCATGTTCTTCTAACTGTCATTCAAACAGGTCAGTGTTTAACTTAAAAATATCAGGTCTCTTAAACATTTTACATCTCAAACTATGACTTGCCACAAATCATATAGCATTTAAAACAGATTTAAAAGTCATGCAAATTCACTTTAAGCTACATATAGAATCATAAATTAATCAAATATCTTTATTGCTCATAATTCAAAGAAATAGAGTCAACAAATAAATTTATATATGAAAGTTGAAACTTTTTATGGCTCTTCTGTCTAGAACTGCTTTCCTTTAAGAAATCCAAGGTGGAAAAATTCCTCCTTAAGTTATGGAATGCTTATTTGTACTATAATTAAAATTATATCATCCCTAATAATGAGCTAAGCACTGAGATTCCTTTAAAAAAAAAGTTTACATTTAACATACAGCTCAATTTACCATTTAGTTTATATGAATATCAGACATGATATAAAGATTTTATGAATATATTTCTTAAAAATTGAATCATAGCCTAAAGTAATAGAATAATTAATAAACTACATGTTGACTGTATCAAAAGGCTATATAAATATAGAAGTATTATTACTTGAGTATAAGTTTTACCTTTAGCCTCAGTAATATATGATCTATTTAATGTATGATCTTTTCTTAAGCATGTTCATACTTACGATTTCAGGAAATTATAATTCTGGAATCACTCAGCAGTGTTCTATGTGCTTAAATTTGTTTATATTGTATAAGAAGTCCTTTTAATGGGATTTAACGAGTAAATCAGTTTAATCATAAATTTCACATCTTAAGAATTTCCTTTAAAGGTACACTATTTTAAGTATGTTATAAATGTCATGGTCTTTGAAAATGGTTAATGTAAAGATTTTAAAATTAAAAATCAATAAAAACTATAAAGTATCTTTTAACATAGATAAGCTACATTTTATCCTTAATCATCCTTAAATTTTTTTACATACATTTTTTAATGTGTTTTCTTCTGCTGAGATTATCATTCTTTATTCTCTTTCTCTCCTATCTCCTCAATCACCAGAAAAACCAGCAAGCAATTAGAAAAAGTTGAAAATAATTCAGCACCAATGGGATGATCTGACACCATTTTAGCACCACAGTATGATAGCTGGGAATACCAATAAAAGTACAATAAAAACATAATTTCAAATTTTAAAATCTTAAAAGGCAGCTAGTCAATTACTGAATGTTATTTCACCTCCTTATAAAGAAAATTAAACCCTATCTTGCCCTTTTTGTCAATAACTGCTCTCTCTTCTGATTATCTTCTATAACAAAGTTTAAAGAAATGTTTAATCCAACAAGTCAACAAAAACCTTAACTTTGAATATAAAATAGGCTCTTCTGTCTAGAACTGCTTTCCTTTAAGAAATCCAAGGTGGAAAAATTCCTCCTTAAGTTATGGAATGCTTATTTGTACTATAATTAAAATTATATCATCCCTAATAATGAGCTAAGCACTGAGATTCCTTTAAAAAAAAAGTTTACATTTAACATACAGCTCAATTTACCATTTAGTTTATATGAATATCAGACATGATATAAAGATTTTATGAATATATTTCTTAAAAATTGAATCATAGCCTAAAGTAATAGAATAATTAATAAACTACATGTTGACTGTATCAAAAGGCTATATAAATATAGAAGTATTATTACTTGAGTATAAGTTTTACCTTTAGCCTCAGTAATATATGATCTATTTAATGTATGATCTTTTCTTAAGCATGTTCATACTTACGATTTCAGGAAATTATAATTCTGGAATCACTCAGCAGTGTTCTATGTGCTTAAATTTGTTTATATTGTATAAGAAGTCCTTTTAATGGGATTTAACGCAGTAAATCAGTTTAATCATAAATTTCACATCTTAAGAATTTCCTTTAAAGGTACACTATTTTAAGTATGTTATAAATGTCATGGTCTTTGAAAAATGGTTAATGTAAAGATTTTAAAATTAAAAATCAATAAAAACTATAAAGTATCTTTTAACATAGATAAGCTACATTTTATCCTTAATCATCCTTAAATTTTTTTACATACATTTTTTAATGTGTTTTCTTCTGCTGAGATTATCATTCTTTATTCTCTTTCTCTCCTATCTCCTCAATCACCAGAAAAACCAGCAAGCAATTAGAAAAAGTTGAAAATAATTCAGCACCAATGGGATGATCTGACACCATTTTAGCACCACAGTATGATAGCTGGGAATACCAATAAAAGTACAATAAAAACATAATTTCAAATTTTAAAATCTTAAAAGGCAGCTAGTCAATTACTGAATGTTATTTCACCTCCTTATAAAGAAAATTAAACCCTATCTTGCCCTTTTTGTCAATAACTGCTCTCTCTTCTGATTATCTTCTATAACAAAGTTTAAAGAAATGTTTAATCCAACAAGTCAACACTTATGAAATAAAGCACAATATTTTTAAAACTTTAGAATATAAAATATTTAATTAAATATAATCAAAACTTCATGACCTCACAAGGTAATTAATTCCTGAGAATATCAAGTTTATTAAAAATCATTAAGCCTTGATATTGCTTTATCTAGGGGTCAAAATGCCCACATCACTTTGTGCTAAATCCTATCTTTCTTTGGTAGTTCGAGCTAGGACTAGTTCAAAAACTCAGAAACTACAACTTAAAATCTTTCTTCGAGAAATCCTTAAACTTAAAAGTAATCAAGTTCCAAGGCATACTTTGACTAATTCAAGGAGATAAGACAAAAAACTAAACTTCTGTACAACTATAATATCCTACATCTTGTATAGTAACACCAAAGTAGCAACAAAGACATTAACAATTGCAGCTCAAGCTGGGAGTGACTGTTCTGTTTCAATTCAATGACACCACTAATGGCTTCTTAGCAGTTCCATGAAATCAACCAGCTGTCAAGTCGACGCATCAGAAGGAACAGTTACGCACTCCCATAAGAAAAAGCAACACATCAGGATGTTTGGCAAAACATCTGCTCCTTTACACTGCGGTTCTATAATAAACATGCAAACAAAGAAATGGGAGAAAGGGCAACAGAATTAAAATTCCAAGGTTTCCATTACAGTCTCATATGCATTTTAAATAAATGGCTTATAAAAATAAAAACAAATTTCTGCCAAGTTGAATACTTTGAGTTATTTTAAATCTTTTGAAAATGCAAAATATAATTACTCAGATTCTTCTAGAAAGGCAAAACTACACACAAATCATTCCATTTCTAACTGAGAATAAATGACAGTCACCAAGCAAAACCTTATCATTATTTCACATAAAAACTCAGAAAGTAATACTAATGTATGTTTTTCTTTCATTTAATATATGTTTAGTAACTTAAGTCAACAGTATTCTAATAAATGCATTTCCTAGACTGAACAGTCTAAAAATATTTTTCAGGAGTATATGAAAGAGTAAATGTTGGTACAGTTCAACCCTGGTTTAACATATAACAGTAAATACACTATTCCCTGTATTTCAAAATATGTATCTACTCCTGCTTCTGTCCAAACCATTATAGGAATACAACAATATTAAGTTCCTATAAATAATTTCCTATTTTAGAGCATATAATTTTATTTTCTTTAAAAAAAATAGAAAATGAAAAACTCTCGTCATTGTATGCTTAAAATAATTTTACATTCAATCATTCACTTCAAACATCCATGAAATCTACTTTTTTCTATCTGATAGTTGTAAGTGCCTCAATGTGTTTGAAGTTATTGATTATGCAGCACTGTGACAATACGTACAGTGTTTATAATAGGTGTGAGACATCAAACGTACTTAACTACCATTTTCTTAAACTGCTTATCCTCTGTTGCTTGCCATTTATAATCTGCCAAATCTTCTAGTCCTTTGTTGCATGTATAATTTAGAACCATCTGTTCTATGTGCTTTTAACTATTTAAACATTTTTCACCTACCTACAATTCACATAAATGTCAGACATTCAATTCAGTCAAGCTTTCAGTATTGTGTTTTACATAAAGCAAATTTCTAAATAAATAGCATAGCAGGTAATGCCAAATAAGATTGTACAGAGTCAGAAACATACCATATACAACGTAAGTTTTTATGTGTTAGACAAACCTTTCAATGTCCTTGGAATTGTTTCTATTAGCTTTTTGGGTTTTTTTTGAGTTAATTGTAGTCAATGTTTTTCCCCAACCCAGAAGACAAAGAGAATGCAAATTAAATACAGACAGTTTCATGTCCTTGTTAGAAGAGAAGTAAATATGCTGACTGAAAATGACTACAGGAGAGAGATTTCCACCTTCCCATTCAATTTACATTGCTTCTTATTTATATACCAGTCAGTGTATCATTAAGAACTACACCATTTTTGAGAATAAATGACAGTCACCAAGCAAAACCTTATCATTATTTCACATAAAAACTCAGAAAGTAATACTAATGTATGTTTTTCTTTCATTTAATATATGTTTAGTAACTTAAGTCAACAGTATTCTAATAAATGCATTTCCTAGACTGAACAGTCTAAAAATATTTTCAGGAGTATATGAAAGAGTAAATGTTGGTACAGTTCAACCCTGGTTTAACATATAACAGTAAATACACTATTCCCTGTATTTCAAAATATGTATCTACTCCTGCTTCTGTCCAAACCATTATAGGAATACAACAATATTAAGTTCCTATAAATAATTTCCTATTTTAGAGCATATAATTTTATTTTCTTTAAAAAAAATAGAAAATGAAAAACTCTCGTCATTGTATGCTTAAAATAATTTTACATTCAATCATTCACTTCAAACATCCATGAAATCTACTTTTTTCTATCTGATAGTTGTAAGTGCCTCAATGTGTTTGAAGTTATTGATTATGCAGCACTGTGACAATACGTACAGTGTTTATAATAGGTGTGAGACATCAAACGTACTTAACTACCATTTTCTTAAACTGCTTATCCTCTGTTGCTTGCCATTTATAATCTGCCAAATCTTCTAGTCCTTTGTTGCATGTATAATTTAGAACCATCTGTTCTATGTGCTTTTAACTATTTAAACATTTTTCACCTACCTACAATTCACATAAATGTCAGACATTCAATTCAGTCAAGCTTTCAGTATTGTGTTTTACATAAAGCAAATTTCTAAATAAATAGCATAGCAGGTAATGCCAAATAAGATTGTACAGAGTCAGAAACATACCATATACAACGTAAGTTTTTATGTGTTAGACAAACCTTTCAATGTCCTTGGAATTGTTTCTATTAGCTTTTTGGGTTTTTTTTGAGTTAATTGTAGTCAATGTTTTTCCCCAACCCAGAAGACAAAGAGAATGCAAATTAAATACAGACAGTTTCATGTCCTTGTTAGAAGAGAAGTAAATATGCTGACTGAAAATGACTACAGGAGAGAGATTTCCACCTTCCCATTCAATTTACATTGCTTCTTATTTATATACCAGTCAGTGTATCATTAACTTTGATCATGTGACCAACCGAACTTGAGTGAGGTGAAAAACTATTTTAGACAAGCAAAAAACATCACCAGGTTTTACTGTTTATCTTATCATAATGGCTGAAAAAGAGCATATAGCCTGAGATTATAAAATATATATTTTAAATCAATGTTGCCTTTTAAATATTAACTACATTTTTGCCAATCATTTTACTTCATATCAGCCACTAAATTTTTAAAGTAACCAGTATCTCCTTCTTTTAAAAAAAGTTGTATCTTTTCAAAATGCAAAGAAATATGTAAAAAACAGTACAGTTAATTACAAAAGGGGATTTAGGTCATTTAAAATAAGTATACGTAAATATTAACCAAGCTGATTAAAGAAAAATTCATAGAAGAGAGTGGAGTAAAGAAGGAAACATGCTGATTAAAAATATTTAAAAATATCATTCAAATCCTTTAAAGCATAAAAAAATGTCAACTAAAGCTAGGTGAATACCAAAGGACACTATAAGTTTCCACCATTTTTTTGGACGTTATTTTCCACCTGTTACCAACACATAAACTGTGTAGGCAATGAGGGCTCATTTTGAGAGCAGAACACAAAAATAAGCAGCACAGCTTATCGTTAACCTGTAAGTTATATGGTCCTTCACATGGTCGCTTAAAACAAGGAAAAAAATAAGCCAAAAATTTACTCCTGGGAAATTTTTTCCATAAAGTTTACATGACGTCACTGGGCCCCTTGAACATTCCCTAAACTCTGAGTCTTAACCAGACACACTTTCTGACTTTCTAAGCCTTCTTTCCAGTCCTTAAAAAGGGAAGACAGAGAGAGACTTGGGAATAAAAATTGCCCAAGATGGCGAAACGCTTGTTGTTTAGAGGGCAGAGGAAAAAAATGGAGGATATTGTAATATACACAAAGGGATAAATTTCAACAACTCGGCCAAGGTCTGCAGCTGCTTGTCTCTTTACAAGGAAGCAACACACAAAAGATAAATACAGAGGAAGAGAAAAGAAGGGAAAATCTCCCAAACAGCAGGGCCAGCTCTGACTTTCCAAACATTTCCTTCCTTTCCCAAGTCCCATTTCTGGGGTTCGTGGAAGTACTTTAGAGGAGAGGAGCCGCGAAAAGAAAGGGGGGGCGGTGCGGGTAAGGGGAGCAGCAAGATTAAAAGAGCGAAGAAGAGTTTAGAGCAGGAGGCAGCTCCCGGGGAAGAACTGCTAGGAGACAGACATTATTGTAGGAAAGACTAGGCTCCTCTAATCCTCTGCGTTCGGAAACAGGCCTTCTAGGTAGCCAGATCTTTCCCCAGTCCCACCTGCCTCCACTCCCACCCCACCCAGCTCACTTTCTGTAAACTCCTGAGCTCCATGCTACTCCGGGAGAGAGAGTAAAAGAGGCCCGAATTGGGGGGTGGGGGTGGCAGGCGCAGCTAATCAGTCCTACGGGGAAGAGGGGGCGGAGGCAAAAAAGGGCAGCAGTAGGCGGACTGGGGTGGGGGCGGGGTATCTTGAAACTACCCCGGCGGGGATGGGGGGAGCAGCGGATATTCCCGGATAGGAACGGCGATCGCAACAGTGCTTTTTGAGAAGCCAAACTGTTGGCGGCGACCTGAGCACTGGAAGCCGAAGGAAAGAAGGACACGCGAAGCCCCGGCGGCCGAGCAGGGAGGCCGGCACAAAGGCGGCGGATTCGGTGGCTGCCCGATGTCCAACTCACATGGTCGCTTAAAACAAGAGCAGAACACAAAATAAGCAGCACAGCTTATCGTTAACCTGTAAGTTATATGGTCCTTCACGGGGAAAAAAAAATTTTTTTTTCCATAAAGTTTACATGACGTCACTGGGCCCCTTGAACATTCCCTAAACTCTGAGTCTTAACCAGACACACTTTCTGACTTTCTAAGCCTTCTTTCCAGTCCTTAAAAAGGGAAGACAGAGAGAGACTTGGGAATAAAAATTGCCCAAGATGGCGAAACGCTTGTTGTTTAGAGGGCAGAGGAAAAAAATGGAGGATATTGTAATATACACAAAGGGATAAATTTCAACAACTCGGCCAAGGTCTGCAGCTGCTTGTCTCTTTACAAGGAAGCAACACACAAAAGATAAATACAGAGGAAGAGAAAAGAAGGGAAAATCTCCCAAACAGCAGGGCCAGCTCTGACTTTCCAAACATTTCCTTCCTTTCCCAAGTCCCATTTCTGGGGTTCGTGGAAGTACTTTAGAGGAGAGGAGCCGCGAAAAGAAAGGGGGGGCGGTGCGGGTAAGGGGAGCAGCAAGATTAAAAGAGCGAAGAAGAGTTTAGAGCAGGAGGCAGCTCCCGGGGAAGAACTGCTAGGAGACAGACATTATTGTAGGAAAGACTAGGCTCCTCTAATCCTCTGCGTTCGGAAACAGGCCTTCTAGGTAGCCAGATCTTTCCCCAGTCCCACCTGCCTCCACTCCCACCCCACCCAGCTCACTTTCTGTAAACTCCTGAGCTCCATGCTACTCCGGGAGAGAGAGTAAAAGAGGCCCGAATTGGGGGGTGGGGGTGGCAGGCGCAGCTAATCAGTCCTACGGGGAAGAGGGGGCGGAGGCAAAAAAGGGCAGCAGTAGGCGGACTGGGGTGGGGGGGCGGGGGGGTATCTTGAAACTACCCCGGCGGGGATGGGGGGAGCAGCGGATATTCCCGGATAGGAACGGCGATCGCAACAGTGCTTTTTGAGAAGCCAAACTGTTGGCGGCGACCTGAGCACTGGAAGCCGAAGGAAAGAAGGACACGCGAAGCCCCGGCGGCCGAGCAGGGAGGCCGGCACAAAGGCGGCGGATTCGTGGCTGCAGCGTCTGCCCGCGCCCGGGGGAGGCACGGCCCACGGCCCTGCTAGACCGAAGTCCGGCACTGGCGGCTACGAATAAAGTTCACATTCTCCTGAGACCGCACCCCCCACCTCCCACCCGGGACCGCGCATCTCCGCGTCCACCTCCCCCAAACTGCACTTGGGACCCCGAGCACCACCCCAGCCTTCCAGCCAGCACAACAAAGAGACACACCGACCGGCGAGGGTAAACAGCCGCCGCAGGGCGAGCAGGGCGGGCAGGGCGAGCGCCTCGAGATAAGCAACTCCGGAGTCTAACCCGCTCGCAGGAGCGCAGTTTCTTCTCCTTTTCGGTTTCAAACGGCTTTACAGTATTTGGAATTTTCATCTTCACCCGCACCCCTCACACCCGAGGATTTTAAACTCACCTTTACTTTCGAACTGAGAGTTGCGGTGGATGGGATTTTTGCCTTCCCCAGATGGCTGAAGGTTACGATTTTTGTTTTTGGAAACCCCGCCACCTCCTTATTTCTATTATTATTTTTTCAAGAAAAGTATAAAGAGAGTTGTAGTGGAGGTGAGATTTGTGATCGGGAAAGCTCTGGACGCCCTCCGTCTCCGTCTTCCGCCTCTCTCTCTCTGATTAGTTCCTATCCAGCAGCAGATTGAAGCAGGAGATGATTCTTCTCAAGGTTTGTTCAGCAGCTTCACTTCTAGGCGAAGGCTTCATGAACCAAGTGACGTCAACCAACAAGGCTTCTCTCTCTCTCCTCTCTCTAACAATGAAAGTTGCTGTTAACAAGGGAAAAAAGAGAGAGAATTGTTTATACCATTTCAGTTCCAATAATAAATGACCTATCAGCTCCTAAAGTAGCCAAGGAAGGGAGGGGGTTGCTTCTTCCTCCCAAGAATCCTGTAGCTTTGAGTTTGCACGGATTCTTGTCCCAGGAAAAAGTTACGGAACTCACATGTTTTGTTGTGCTTTTAAAAGTAAAGAAGCCAAAATAGGATTAAAAATGTAATTCAAAAAAAAAGTACACAGGCTAAAAGGGAGCACAGATTAACCATTTCCACCTAAACTTTTTTTGTCTGTAAATTCAGAATTTGTTTCAAATCTAAAAGCCAACTAAATATAACATGCCAAAAATTCGGAGGTGTTTGGAACTCAAAAAGCAGGACGCAAAATGGTCTCGGGATAAAATGCCACTGCCCCAACTCAGGCAAGCTGTAATGTTTATGCATTGAATTAAAATTTAAATACAACGTTAAAATAATAAATCATTTTAAAGTTATAAATTTGTAAAAGGTAACCTCAATAATCCCACCCCCGCAACTTCTGAAAAGGCAAAAAAAAAGAAGAAAAGGGAGAAGAGGATAGCTAATTGTAGGAATTAGAACACTTAAAAAAATCAGATTAAAACTAGGTAGTCTATTGCTCCATCTTTAAATTACACACGAGGTCTACTATTTGTCTACTCACAATTTCTTTCAACTTCCTTTTTTTTACCCTTCCATTTTCCTCCACCAATTTCAACATCCTGAAACCAATAAAGTTAGATTGAAGGTGAAGTAACCCCATTCCCTCCTACAGCACACCATCCCATAGTTTCCTAAAAAAAAAAATTTTTTAAAAGCCTTAACCTTGATAATGCTTTTATTACCCAAGAAGATAAATAAACATTTTTGTCACTGAAGTAGTGTTTTTCTCCTGGAACACATTAAAAGTCCCCAAAGTTCATGTAAGTAAAAATTGCATAATTTAATTTTCAGGATGAAGAGTAAAGCAAAAGGCAAGCTATAGTAAAATAATATGACCATCTATGTATATTTTGTACATGCATATATGGATAAATGTATCTTAAAAGATGCTATTGTTTTATGTTTCCTCTTCAGCCACTGGCTGTGATTTTAATTGTGCTGGAGGATCTTCATTAGTATTAACACATGGGGAGATTTCACAAAGCTGCTTCATTAGGAAAAAAAAAAAAGCTTGGCAGACTAGGTCTTTTTGCATGCACTGAGAATGTCAGCCTTACCTCGGTCATTTGTAACATAATAAGTGCAAGTACAATGATTGCAATGCAGGAGCATCCTGTAGCTTTGAGTTTGCACGGATTCTTGTCCCAGGAAAAAGTTACGGAACTCACATGTTTTGTTGTGCTTTTAAAAGTAAAGAAGCCAAAATAGGATTAAAAATGTAATTCAAAAAAAAAGTACACAGGCTAAAAGGGAGCACAGATTAACCATTTCCACCTAAACTTTTTTTGTCTGTAAATTCAGAATTTGTTTCAAATCTAAAAGCCAACTAAATATAACATGCCAAAAATTCGGAGGTGTTTGGAACTCAAAAAGCAGGACGCAAAATGGTCTCGGGATAAAATGCCACTGCCCCAACTCAGGCAAGCTGTAATGTTTATGCATTGAATTAAAATTTAAATACAACGTTAAAATAATAAATCATTTTAAAGTTATAAATTTGTAAAAGGTAACCTCAATAATCCCACCCCCGCAACTTCTGAAAAGGCAAAAAAAAAGAAGAAAAGGGAGAAGAGGATAGCTAATTGTAGGAATTAGAACACTTAAAAAAATCAGATTAAAACTAGGTAGTCTATTGCTCCATCTTTAAATTACACACGAGGTCTACTATTTGTCTACTCACAATTTCTTTCAACTTCCTTTTTTTTACCCTTCCATTTTCCTCCACCAATTTCAACATCCTGAAACCAATAAAGTTAGATTGAAGGTGAAGTAACCCCATTCCCTCCTACAGCACACCATCCCATAGTTTCCTAAAAAAAAAAATTTTTTAAAAGCCTTAACCTTGATAATGCTTTTATTACCCAAGAAGATAAATAAACATTTTTGTCACTGAAGTAGTGTTTTTCTCCTGGAACACATTAAAAGTCCCCAAAGTTCATGTAAGTAAAAATTGCATAATTTAATTTTCAGGATGAAGAGTAAAGCAAAAGGCAAGCTATAGTAAAATAATATGACCATCTATGTATATTTTGTACATGCATATATGGATAAATGTATCTTAAAAGATGCTATTGTTTTATGTTTCCTCTTCAGCCACTGGCTGTGATTTTAATTGTGCTGGAGGATCTTCATTAGTATTAACACATGGGGAGATTTCACAAAGCTGCTTCATTAGGAAAAAAAAGCTTGGCAGACTAGGTCTTTTTGCATGCACTGAGAATGTCAGCCTTACCTCGGTCATTTGTAACATAATAAGTGCAAGTACAATGATTGCAATGCAGGAGCTCTGGGGGAAGGGCAGAAATACTGCCAGTCTAATAGGGATATCTGAAAAGAAGGCTGCTCATTACATAGTAAAATGTATGCTAAAAATTAGTGAAGATGATGTCTCAGGAGACTGATGCTAAATAAATTAATGTGCTGATATGTTTTTAATTATTATTTTTGTAGTAGTTTATTTCATTCTCAGGATTCACATTGAGCAGCAAAGCTGTGCTAGCACTTATTGATTTTTTTTCCCTGCCACATTCCCGGAATACAGATTTTAATCATTTCACTACACCACACTCAGTAATTTCATTAAAAAGTGGAACCTTCCATCCCCAGAAAAGCATTTAATTTCAATGACATACAATTTCGGTCTTAGCAGAAAACTGTCTCTATGTAAAAGCTGGCCTAAGGTTCAAATGCATAATTTAATCCTGAGTTTTCCATGCTCTGCATTCCTTTGAAGCTATAATTTGAGTAACTACCTAATAACTGTAATAAAGATAATAATTTCCTTATAATATATTATTAACTCATATTTAATTAACTCAGAGGCCAAGCTCTGTACATGTATGATGGGTCAACAGTTCCACAATATCAAAATTTACTAAATACAGATTCCAGTATAAGTATGGAAAGCTAGTATTTAGGTATTTAGCAAAGTAACAGGTAATTCCTGCGTTTTATATAATAGTGGCCATTACACAAAACAGTATTTTTAAATATTTGGAAGTAAATAAGACAATTCACTGATATTTCTGTGTGTACATAAAGTATTTTAATATTAATATTTCCAACCCATCTCTGACATTTTGTCTAATCACTAGCATTGCTGTTGAATATACTCAATTTTGAAAGGATAAGAGATATCTTAAAAGATGCTATTGTTTTATGTTTCCTCTTCAGCCACTGGCTGTGATTTTAATTGTGCTGGAGGATCTTCATTAGTATTAACACATGGGGAGATTTCACAAAGCTGCTTCATTAGGAAAAAAAAAAAAGCTTGGCAGACTAGGTCTTTTTGCATGCACTGAGAATGTCAGCCTTACCTCGGTCATTTGTAACATAATAAGTGCAAGTACAATGATTGCAATGCAGGAGCTCTGGGGGAAGGGCAGAAATACTGCCAGTCTAATAGGGATATCTGAAAAGAAGGCTGCTCATTACATAGTAAAATGTATGCTAAAAATTAGTGAAGATGATGTCTCAGGAGACTGATGCTAAATAAATTAATGTGCTGATATGTTTTTAATTATTATTTTTGTAGTAGTTTATTTCATTCTCAGGATTCACATTGAGCAGCAAAGCTGTGCTAGCACTTATTGATTTTTTTTCCCTGCCACATTCCCGGAATACAGATTTTAATCATTTCACTACACCACACTCAGTAATTTCATTAAAAAGTGGAACCTTCCATCCCCAGAAAAGCATTTAATTTCAATGACATACAATTTCGGTCTTAGCAGAAAACTGTCTCTATGTAAAAGCTGGCCTAAGGTTCAAATGCATAATTTAATCCTGAGTTTTCCATGCTCTGCATTCCTTTGAAGCTATAATTTGAGTAACTACCTAATAACTGTAATAAAGATAATAATTTCCTTATAATATATTATTAACTCATATTTAATTAACTCAGAGGCCAAGCTCTGTACATGTATGATGGGTCAACAGTTCCACAATATCAAAATTTACTAAATACAGATTCCAGTATAAGTATGGAAAGCTAGTATTTAGGTATTTAGCAAAGTAACAGGTAATTCCTGCGTTTTATATAATAGTGGCCATTACACAAAACAGTATTTTTAAATATTTGGAAGTAAATAAGACAATTCACTGATATTTCTGTGTGTACATAAAGTATTTTAATATTAATATTTCCAACCCATCTCTGACATTTTGTCTAATCACTAGCATTGCTGTTGAATATACTCAATTTTGAAAGGATAAGAGATAGCTACATTCAAATTGTTTCAATTTTAATAAAGAATTCTGTTAAAACATTTCTCTTGAAATAAAGTTGTGGCACACTTAACTAAGATAACTAAGAATGTATCTTTCACTTACTTAAATACTTTTAAAATATACTGCAAAGCATAGTTCAAATTTTGGTTCCAATAAGATTCTGATATAATACTACTGGCTTAGAAGATGGCATATTGGTTTTCCAAACAATGTTTCATAAGAATATATAATTAGAATTGCCTAGCATTTAGAGAAAACACTGTGCGTAAAACTATTTAACGTAAGGAAATTTATTTAGTAATTAAAAATTTTAATATATGCCTAATCAATAAAAAATGGTACCCAGATAATGAAAGCAATTAACATATATATATGTTTAATTTCAAGTTGAATCCACATATAACACAAAGTTTTCTTTTTCTTTGTTGAATAATGAAGTAGCTTAAAATAGGAGTATCATCAAAGGTTAGAATAAAGGATAAAAGTAGTAATAATAACTTGATTTTGATGTTTTTAAAATGATTAACTATGTTTTAATTATCATCAAGGGTCCTATACATGGTTTGAAAAATATTCTTCCAACATCCTTAAAGGTAAAAAAACAGTTAAATGAAAATCAATTAATTACCAAAATAGTTGACTAGTGAAAAACTAATATAGATTGATATCAAAAATTAATAAAATGAATTTCGATATTTAATAAAACCCAAAAGCTTCAATTTTCACATTGAAATATATATTTAAAATAATTGGGTGTTATTTGGTAATTCAAATATATAATTCAATTTAATCTATATACCTTTAAGACTTATTTTTTAAAATAATGAAACCTTAAAAATTTTAAACTGGATTACTCTGGTATTTTATACCCCCTTATAAAGAAGTTGTGCTTAAATTATTTTCAAATGTGCTTCTTTCCCTTTTTAACATTGTCACATTTGATCATTCAAAGATGACCACATAAAGCCGAGGGGAGAAAAGAAAAAATAATTATAAGTTATAAAATAATTTGGCTCCCATAGCACTTAGTCTTCTACCTAAGTTCGTCATCTAAGTTAGAACTTGATCATATACAGAATTATAAAAGAATTCAATGATCAAATAGATCATTTCCAATATAACAAATTATGTATGTGATATATATCTAATTATTAATACCAATAATTTAAATTATAGTACCACGAACTAGTTTTTCTACCGCTATCTACTAAATCGTTGTACTTCGTTCTGTAAAACATTGTCTATTTTTAGAACCAAGACAAAAGTTCTTAAACAGGAAGGGACAAAGATGGACAGGTATCCTACTGTAGGTACTGTGACATGGAACTTCAGGGAGGAAGGAATTGTCATGTACAGAGAAGAAAGTCTAGGCTGACTACAAACTACAAAAAGCTAGACAAAATGAGAGATCTTAATAGTAAAACAAGCTGGCCACTGTCATGTCTTGTTTCTGTTTCAATCAGTACAGACTAATGAAGCTTTGTTTTCATTCACCGAACAAATATTTGAGGGCTTGCTATATGCTATGCACTCTGCTAGAAGCTGGAAAACATGAAAAGTTCACATTGTGGTTGATGCTGAAGGTGTGAAACTCCTGGGAGATCAGAGACTCGCAAAAATCACAGTATAAAGATACAAACAGTAAAGTTTTGTTAGAATAAAGAGGATGGGGGAACTAATGCTGATTGAGAGTCTATAAAAACCTTTATTAAAGAAATGCCATTTGAATTGCATCTCAAATACTGAGACCTTACCAGGCAAAGAAGCGGGGGGAACAGATTCAAAGTGAAGGAAACCATGAATTAAAAAGCTACTAGGTCTGATGTCCATCCAGTAGTGAGAAATTCAGTGTAACAGGAATACTCAGTGTGAACTGTCGAATAACAGGGACTAAGGAGGAAAAGGAAGCTGGATATATGTGCCTAAGAGCCAAAAAGGTCAGCAAAGAAGTAACATGATCAACCTGATTTTTAGGAAAAAGTAATTGTGTAGGTAGTGCAGATGATAGGCTATATTATGAAGCGATATCTTAAGAGACCATGAGAAAAGAAAAATAATTATAAGTTATAAAATAATTTGGCTCCCATAGCACTTAGTCTTCTACCTAAGTTCGTCATCTAAGTGAGAACTTGATCATATACAGAATTATAAAAGAATTCAATGATCAAATAGATCATTTCCAATATAACAAATTATGTATGTGATATATATCTAATTATTAATACCAATAATTTAAATTATAGTACCACGAACTAGTTTTTCTACCGCTATCTACTAAATCGTTGTACTTCGTTCTGTAAAACATTGTCTATTTTTAGAACCAAGACAAAAGTTCTTAAACAGGAAGGGACAAAGATGGACAGGTATCCTACTGTAGGTACTGTGACATGGAACTTCAGGGAGGAAGGAATTGTCATGTACAGAGAAGAAAGTCTAGGCTGACTACAAACTACAAAAAGCTAGACAAAATGAGAGATCTTAATAGTAAAACAAGCTGGCCACTGTCATGTCTTGTTTCTGTTTCAATCAGTACAGACTAATGAAGCTTTGTTTTCATTCACCGAACAAATATTTGAGGGCTTGCTATATGCTATGCACTCTGCTAGAAGCTGGAAAACATGAAAAGTTCACATTGTGGTTGATGCTGAAGGTGTGAAACTCCTGGGAGATCAGAGACTCGCAAAAATCACAGTATAAAGATACAAACAGTAAAGTTTTGTTAGAATAAAGAGGATGGGGGAACTAATGCTGATTGAGAGTCTATAAAAACCTTTATTAAAGAAATGCCATTTGAATTGCATCTCAAATACTGAGACCTTACCAGGCAAAGAAGCGGGGGGAACAGATTCAAAGTGAAGGAAACCATGAATTAAAAAGCTACTAGGTCTGATGTCCATCCAGTAGTGAGAAATTCAGTGTAACAGGAATACTCAGTGTGAACTGTCGAATAACAGGGACTAAGGAGGAAAAGGAAGCTGGATATATGTGCCTAAGAGCCAAAAAGGTCAGCAAAGAAGTAACATGATCAACCTGATTTTTAGGAAAAAGTAATTGTGTAGGTAGTGCAGATGATAGGCTATATTATGAAGCGATATCTTAAGAGACCATGAGAAAAGAGGTAAAAGTCAGTGGTACTGGAGGTTTAAAAAATGAGGTAAAATGTGGATTTTGTGACCAACTGAAAATAGAGTTAAAGGAAGGGAAGAATTAAAGGAAAACTAAAGAGATTTCTAGCTTAGGGAAGTGGGTAAAGGCTGTAGTCATTTAGTAAGGTCCAGAAAACAGAATATGTAAGGGAAAGCAATTGATAAGGTATTCTAAAATCAGAACTTGAATTTATGCTTTACAGGTCATTTTTAAATTTTTTAAATGGGATTATTAAAATCAACTGGACAGTTTTTTCAAAATGTGCATACCCAGGCCCAATATGTAGAGACTCACTAGGTCTAGTCAAATCACGAGGATGAGGTCAAGTGTTTATTTTCTTTTTTAAAACACCCTGATAGTGCTTTTTTTTTTTTTTTTTTCTGATAGTGCTTCTAATAAGCACTGCTGATTCAGAACAGTTACGGAATTTCCCTGGCAGTCCAGTGGTTAAGCCTCCATGTTTCCACTTACAGGCGGCACAGGTTCCTCCTAGTGGAGGAACTAAGATCTTGCAAGCTGTGCAGCACTGCCCCCGCCAAAAAGAATGCTGTTATAAGCATAAATTGATCATAAAATTCATTTGGAATAATAAAAAAAAAAATACCCTAGAAAACCCTGAAAAATAGCACTGAGAGTAGGAGGAGGGTGTAATAACACATATTAAATATGCTCTAAACGCTTAATAATCTAACAGTAGCAATGTCACATGAAAAAAGACCAATAAACAAATTGAGAAATTATCCAAGTGCATGTGGAAATTGAACATAAATCAAAGCTACATCTCATAGCAGTAAGAAAGAGATGGGCTTTTTCATAAGTAGTGTTGGGATAACTAAGTAGTCATAAGGAAAAAAATGAATTTGGATCTGCTCCAAGAATAAATTTCAAAAAGATCAGATATTTCAATATAAACATTTGAACCACACAAGTATTAAGAGAAGTTATGGGTCAATTCCTCTATAGTTGGAGAAAAGGGAAAATGTTCCTAGCAATGGTCAAAACTAGATGAAGTAAAGTGAAAATGTGAAAAAAACATGTAACATAAAAGAGACAATTTAATAAACCTACATATAAAGAGCATCTAAAAATGAATACAATACCAACACCTTGAGATAAAAATGACAAGAGATATGAACAGACATCTCACAGAAAAGAAATGCAGTGCCCCTTACATAGAAACATTCGCAACCTTCTTCATAAGAGAAATGCGAATTAAGAATCACTGAGATACTATGTTTCACCCAACAAATTGGCAAAAATCCAAAAGTTTCACAACACAGCCTGTTAGGCAGTTGTGGGGAAAAGGAACACTCAAATAATGCTTTCTAGAGTGAAAAATAGAAAAACTCCAACAAGAGAGATTTTGATAGTATCTAGCAAAGTTACACATGCATTTATTTTTTTGTCTAGCAAATCCCACTTCCAAGAATCTGGCAATACTGAAAAAAAAAATAAGTATTGAAAAGAAGTTTTCATTGAAGAATTGTTTCTTATAGCGAAAGTCTCTATGAAAATTAATACAGAAGCCTCACTAAAATGAAGTCTGAAAGTCAAAAGAGGGAGCTTTCACCAATGTACCAGTTAAAGTCTTTCCATCATAGGGAAATGAATGAATAATTATGGTACATATATAGTGTACTATGCAATTTGTAAAAAGGTATAAAGAATATATGCAGGCTTCCCCTGGTGGTCCAATGGGTAAGGACACCGCCTTGCAGTGCAAGGGGCACCGATTCCATCCCTGGCCTGGGAAGATCCCACGTGCAGCGGAGCGGCTGGACTGATGTGTCCAATTACCAAGCCGGAGCTCTGGCGCGCATGCGCCCAGAGCCGGCGCTCTGTGACGACAGACTCCACCACGATGGGAGGCCCACAGGAGCCAAAGAACAAAGACGGATGAAAATAGAGAAAGACCAATAGAAGTGGTCTGCCCGCTCCCCTCCCTCCCCAACCTGACCCCTACCCAAAATAAATAAATAAAAATCTTAAAAAAAAAAGAATATATGCAATATAAAGTACTTTACTGTCAACTCCAGGACATACTGTTAAGTAAAAATATCAAAGTGGAAAAAAGCATCTGTGGCATGTCACCATTTATTTATATCTATATTTACCTCACTTTTTAAATTAAATGAAAAGTCAAAACTTTAAAACACACACTTAGTTTCTTGGTCATCTCCAGCTTTTTGGGACTCCATGGACTATAGCCCACCAGGCTCCTCTATCCATAGAATTCTCCAGGCAGGAATACTGGAGTGGGTTGCCATTCCCTTCTCCAGGGGATCTTTTTGACCCAGGGATCAACCCAGGTCTCTTACATTGCAGGCAGATTCTTTACCATCTGAACCACCAGGGAAGCCCTTAAAATGGTTATCTGTAAAAAGGAAGAGAACAGAAGAATGAAGATGGAATACTACGAACGTTTCTTATAAAAAATGTGATTTTGGAAACATATAGAGTATATATATACATATATATTATAGAATAATTTGCAAATTATAAAACAAAAATACACTAAAATTTAAAAGCTATCCCATTTAAATGAAATAAATGAACTTAACTGTGTATGGAGTTGGTGGCATATTTTTTTATCTTTTTGGGGGGGCTACACCATGCAGCATGTGGGACCTCAATTCCCAGACCAGGGATTGAAACTTCATTGGAAGCAGAGTCTTCACCACAGGATCACCATGGAAGTCCCAGTCATTTTTTAAAACCACACACAAACACATTAATTTAACAGTACTTTCTTCATAGGACTTAAACTAAGAAAATTAACTTTAAAGTAGCAACAACAAAATAGGCACTTAAATTGTTATCATCAGCCATAGTTTTGTTTGTGGTTTTTATTGAGTGGTACTATAGACTATAATAGATGGCCTGGGAAGATCCCACGTGCCGCGGAGCGGCTGGACTGATGTGTCCAATTACCAAGCCGGAGCTCTGGCGCGCATGCGCCCAGAGCCGGCGCTCTGTGACGACAGACTCCACCACGATGGGAGGCCCACAGGAGCCAAAGAACAAAGACGGATGAAAATAGAGAAAGACCAATAGAAGTGGTCTGCCCGCTCCCCTCCCTCCCCAACCTGACCCCTACCCAAAATAAATAAATAAAAATCTTAAAAAAAAGAATATATGCAATATAAAGTACTTTACTGTCAACTCCAGGACATACTGTTAAGTAAAAATATCAAAGGGGAAAAAAAGCATCTGTGGCATGTCACCATTTATTTATATCTATATTTACCTCACTTTTTAAATTAAATGAAAAGTCAAAACTTTAAAACACACACTTAGTTTCTTGGTCATCTCCAGCTTTTTGGGACTCCATGGACTATAGCCCACCAGGCTCCTCTATCCATAGAATTCTCCAGGCAGGAATACTGGAGTGGGTTGCCATTCCCTTCTCCAGGGGATCTTTTTGACCCAGGGATCAACCCAGGTCTCTTACATTGCAGGCAGATTCTTTACCATCTGAACCACCAGGGAAGCCCTTAAAATGGTTATCTGTAAAAAGGAAGAGAACAGAAGAATGAAGATGGAATACTACGAACGTTTCTTATAAAAAATGTGATTTTGGAAACATATAGAGTATATATATACATATATATTATAGAATAATTTGCAAATTATAAAACAAAAATACACTAAAATTTAAAAGCTATCCCATTTAAATGAAATAAATGAACTTAACTGTGTATGGAGTTGGTGGCATATTTTTTTATCTTTTTGGGGGGGCTACACCATGCAGCATGTGGGACCTCAATTCCCAGACCAGGGATTGAAACTTCATTGGAAGCAGAGTCTTCACCACAGGATCACCATGGAAGTCCCAGTCATTTTTTAAAACCACACACAAACACATTAATTTAACAGTACTTTCTTCATAGGACTTAAACTAAGAAAAATTAACTTTAAAGTAGCAACAACAAAATAGGCACTTAAATTGTTATCATCAGCCATAGTTTTGTGGTGGTAATTGGTGGTACTATTATAATAAGGGGCTTCCCAGCTGGCTCAAGTGGTAATGAATCCACCTGCCAATACGGGAGCCTCAAGAGACACCGGTTCAATCCCCTGCATCTCCAGGAAGAGCCCCTCAAAGAGGAAATGGCAATTGACTCCAGTATTCTCGCCAGGATAATCCCATGGATGGAGGATTACTGGCGGGCTACAGTCCTTGGGGTCACAAAGAGTTGGACATGACTGAAGTGACTGAGCACGCACACGAGAGCACATTATTGTAATTGTATTGCATGCATAGCCTGAGAAAAGGCAAATGGATGATTAAGTTGGTGTTTCTGGTGTGGGACAAAAAAGAAACATATAAAATCAGTGAGTAACTTAACTATTTTATGATCGTGAATTTAAACTGGATATATCAGAATGAACTATAAAATTTTGCATTTATATATATACACATACATATAAATATATATGTGCACCCACTGTAAAGACCTAAAAACAGGGACTAATGAAGTAGCAACAACCAAATACTTCTGTATCCAATTATGAACACTAAACATCATTTGCCAGTGAAACAAATTCCTTTAAACAAATGTTGATTCTACGTTTGAGATAGGAAATGTTCAAGGTAAGTGAAAAATATCCTATCATACCATTAATCATGAAAACTATCAAAGATTATTGGGGTAATGTAAAAGGACTTCAGAGTAAATGTGAAAAAGCCAACTTGAATGTGCTCCCAATGGCCAAAGATGAGACAATTTAAACTCGTTAAGAATAGCTACAATGGATTGGAATGTAACAAATATATCTTAATACATAATTTCATAATGATACTTTTTTAAAAAGACTCACTGTTCACCTTTGAAGAATGCTAGGAAACCAACTCATTTTGAAAATTGGTAAACAAAGTATTCAACATTTCATACCAGTGTACTTTAGGAAACCTAATTTGAAATTGTGTTTGTATGTATACATATATATGTATGTATGAAGGTGTGTACATATATTATACATATATGTAACAAAATTTGAACATTAGATTTTTTTCAATGAAATACTATTGTCCTGTACTAATAGTTATTATCATTAAGCATACAGTTTACCTGTGAGTTTAAAGGCAGATAAAACAAAGAGTGGGGAGGGATTCCCTGGTGGTCCAGTGGGTAAAGACACTGCCTTGCAGTGCAAGGGGCACTGGTTTGATCCCTGGCCTGGGAAGATCCCACATGCCATGGAGCGGCTGAAGGGATGTGTTCAACTACTGAGCCAGCACTCTGGAATGCATGTGCCCAGAGCCGTTGCGATGGGAGGCCCACACAGGCCAAAGAACAAAGATGATAAATAAATGAAAGACCAATAGAAGTGGCCAAAAAAAAAAAGCTTAAAAAAACCCAAAAAACAGAGGGAATAGGATACTATTTTTGTTTGGTAAGTAAGAAAGTAACCAATTCATTAAGACAAACTTAAAATTGGAATAAAATGTTAAGATTTGGACACAATCTTACAACCAATGCATAATCATCATCTATATGGTCTGTATGGTCTTTCAGTACTCCATAAAGGCCAAGCGCACGATGATGACTATAATTAATGATGACTGCGTTAAACCAATTAACGAGTCAGTCATAACGCTGTGTAGATTATCCATAGGACCACTCCAAGGGCAGCAGTGTAATGAATCCAACTCATACAGGCACATGTAGTCAAAAAATAAATCTTCAGGAATTTTACAAGCAACTTTTTAAGGATGACATGGTTAGTTAATATCACTGACTCAATGGACATCAGTTTAAGCAAACTCCAGAAGATAGTGAAGGACAGGGAAGACTGGCATGCTGCATTCCATGGGGTCTCAAAGAGCTGGATACAACTAAGGGACTGAACGACCACTTTTTTTTTTTTTTTTTTTAGAGTTTATTTTATTTATTTTGGGCGGGGGTCGGGTTGAGGAGGGAGGGGAGCGGGCGGGCCACTTCCATTGGTCTTTCTCTATTTTCATCCGTCTTTGTTCTTTGGCTCCTGTGGGCCTCCCATCACGGTGGCGTCTGTCGTCGCAGAGCGCCGGCTCTGGGCGCATGCGCTCCAGAGCTCCGGCTCGGTAATTGGACACATCAGTCCAGCCGCTCCGCGGCACGTGGGATCTTCCCAGGCCAGGGATGGAACCGGCGCCCCTTGCACTGCAAGGCGGTGTCCTTACCCACTGGACCACCAGCGGAAGCCCTGAACGACAACTTTTTAAATACAGCCATCACTAAAAACTCAGTCTCTTCAAACTTATATCAAAAACAAGTAAGTACAACTCATCACTTCTTATTTTATTATGCTTTACTATTATCGATGCCCTCAAGGTTATTTGTGCTCATTGTAGTCTGCAGGAAAAATGACAGAGCAGTGTGCTACTGCCATCTCTTCCCAGCTCTATTACCAGTGACATCACATTGGTAACTTGAAATAGACCACGGTGGGAATGTTTACAACATATAAAATAGCAAACACTACAAATCAGGGCACAAGCTTAATACTTTATTGCAGTCTAGACTTAAGTGTTAAAAAATTAATGAAATTAAATTTAAAGTGTAACACTGAAATGGCACAAATATGGAGAAATAACCTTCTAAATCATTTTTAAACTATTAGTAAGTTGTGAGAAGCTGCATCATTAATGAAAAGAGTAAAACTGTTGCATTTTCATCTTAGTCTTAAACAAAAATACCAATGATTATGTATGTTAATACTACATTCTTTAACAATTGCACACCTATAGGTTGGCTACAGTTAGGGCTATAGAAATAACAGTCTGGTGAAAATCAACCAAAGCATTCTGTAAGAATCAATTCGTTATAAAGATTGTAAAATATAGTATTGCATGTGCTATTATTTGTAAATTGTTTATGTTCTTATGCCCAGAAAGATTTGCCAGCACCCCTCTGTTGAGCAGAACCATAGTCACTAGCCCTTGAGGAGTGTATAGTCCAACTGAGAAATGTAAATTTCCAAAATATCTGATATGACACATTAAATACTGTAACAGAGGTACTGAAAGTGAAATGGGTACACATTCCATGCATCTGAGCACTAAGTCACTTCAGTCGTGTCCAACTCTTCGTGACTCTATGGAAACTAGCCTGCCGGACTCTCTGTTAGAAATGATTTTTTCTGGTGGAGATAGGAAAAGGAGAATGCCTATCTTAATTTCTGAAAGAATCCATCTCATAGTAATAAAGCCTTTTTTGCATTATAGTTTGTCCTAATATATTATTTTCAGCTCTAACCTCTGTAATAATTTAGTCCCGAAAGGCAGTTTTTAAGCTCTTCAAGGCACTGATACATGCCATTGGGGCAAGCTATCGGAAATCACTGAAATGGTCTTCCTTAGGGTCATGAAGAAAAAGTAAGTACAACTCATCACTTCTTATTTTATTATGCTTTACTATTATCGATGCCCTCAAGGTTATTTGTGCTCATTGTAGTCTGCAGGAAAAATGACAGAGCAGTGTGCTACTGCCATCTCTTCCCAGCTCTATTACCAGTGACATCACATTGGTAACTTGAAATAGACCACGGTGGGAATGTTTACAACATATAAAATAGCAAACACTACAAATCAGGGCACAAGCTTAATACTTTATTGCAGTCTAGACTTAAGTGTTAAAAAATTAATGAAATTAAATTTAAAGTGTAACACTGAAATGGCACAAATATGGAGAAATAACCTTCTAAATCATTTTTAAACTATTAGTAAGTTGTGAGAAGCTGCATCATTAATGAAAAGAGTAAAACTGTTGCATTTTCATCTTAGTCTTAAACAAAAATACCAATGATTATGTATGTTAATACTACATTCTTTAACAATTGCACACCTATAGGTTGGCTACAGTTAGGGCTATAGAAATAACAGTCTGGTGAAAATCAACCAAAGCATTCTGTAAGAATCAATTCGTTATAAAGATTGTAAAATATAGTATTGCATGTGCTATTATTTGTAAATTGTTTATGTTCTTATGCCCAGAAAGATTTGCCAGCACCCCTCTGTTGAGCAGAACCATAGTCACTAGCCCTTGAGGAGTGTATAGTCCAACTGAGAAATGTAAATTTCCAAAATATCTGATATGACACATTAAATACTGTAACAGAGGTACTGAAAGTGAAATGGGTACACATTCCATGCATCTGAGCACTAAGTCACTTCAGTCGTGTCCAACTCTTCGTGACTCTATGGAAACTAGCCTGCCGGACTCTCTGTTAGAAATGATTTTTTCTGGTGGAGATAGGAAAAGGAGAATGCCTATCTTAATTTCTGAAAGAATCCATCTCATAGTAATAAAGCCTTTTTTGCATTATAGTTTGTCCTAATATATTATTTTCAGCTCTAACCTCTGTAATAATTTAGTCCCGAAAGGCAGTTTTTAAGCTCTTCAAGGCACTGATACATGCCATTGGGGCAAGCTATCGGAAATCACTGAAATGGTCTTCCTTAGGGTCATGAAGAATTTTTTGCCATATGACCTGTGGGATCTTAGTTCCTCAACCAAGGACTGAATCTGGGTCCGGCAGTAAAAGCATCAACTCTTAACCACTGGACAGTCGGAGAATTCCCATGAACAAATATTTTAATCTCATATCTAATTTCAAAAACTCACATGACTACCTTCCCTCTTGACAGCTAACCTGCTTCAAGTTGGAAAACAACAGTTTTCTATTCACTGCTTATTTATTTTCACAGCATTCTGAAAAACATACAGTTAAGGACAAAAACATGCATAATTTTCATCATTTCCTTTAAAAACTGAATCAGGATCGAAGTCCATATTGTTTATAGACAACTGTGCTCTGGGAATAATACACTATGAAAGTTAATATTCAACTGTCAACTTTAACTATAGAGTGTAGTGATGTTTCTGTACTCTGCTTGTACTCTGTCATCAATACTGAAACCAACAAACCTTTTCCAGAAAAATTTTTGGTTCAAAAATAATCACAAAGCAAATGTTAAAAATTTCTTCCTCTTTAAGCATGAATTGTTACTGATTTAAAAGAAAAGCAAACAAAAAATTGTCAAGCACTTCTCCCTTATAAATAATAAAATGTTCATGTGTGCTCCTTACATAGGGTTTTATCCTACTATAAAGTATCTATTAGTATGCATATATTAAAAAGTCGGGGGCTTCCCTGGTGGTCCAGTGGGTAAGGACACCGCCTTGGGGCGCCGGTTAGATCCCTGGCCTGGGAAGATCCCACGTGCTGTGGAACGGCTGGACTGATGTATCCAACTACCTGCCGGAGCTCTGGGCGCGTCGCCCAGGGGGCCGGTGCGGACTCTCTGTTAGGAAAGGGGATTTTTTTTTCTGGTGGAGATAGGAAAAGGAGAATGCCTATCTTAATTTCTGAAAGAATCCATCTCATAGTAATAAAGCCTTTTTTGCATTATAGTTTGTCCTAATATATTATTTTCAGCTCTAACCTCTGTAATAATTTAGTCCCGAAAGGCAGTTTTTAAGCTCTTCAAGGCACTGATACATGCCATTGGGGCAAGCTATCGGAAATCACTGAAATGGTCTTCCTTAGGGTCATGAAGAATTTTTTGCCATATGACCTGTGGGATCTTAGTTCCTCAACCAAGGACTGAATCTGGGTCCGGCAGTAAAAGCATCAACTCTTAACCACTGGACAGTCGGAGAATTCCCATGAACAAATATTTTAATCTCATATCTAATTTCAAAAACTCACATGACTACCTTCCCTCTTGACAGCTAACCTGCTTCAAGTTGGAAAACAACAGTTTTCTATTCACTGCTTATTTATTTTCACAGCATTCTGAAAAACATACAGTTAAGGACAAAAACATGCATAATTTTCATCATTTCCTTTAAAAACTGAATCAGGATCGAAGTCCATATTGTTTATAGACAACTGTGCTCTGGGAATAATACACTATGAAAGTTAATATTCAACTGTCAACTTTAACTATAGAGTGTAGTGATGTTTCTGTACTCTGCTTGTACTCTGTCATCAATACTGAAACCAACAAACCTTTTCCAGAAAAATTTTTGGTTCAAAAATAATCACAAAGCAAATGTTAAAAATTTCTTCCTCTTTAAGCATGAATTGTTACTGATTTAAAAGAAAAGCAAACAAAAAATTGTCAAGCACTTCTCCCTTATAAATAATAAAATGTTCATGTGTGCTCCTTACATAGGGTTTTATCCTACTATAAAGTATCTATTAGTATGCATATATTAAAAAGTCGGGGGCTTCCCTGGTGGTCCAGTGGGTAAGGACACCGCCTTGGGGCGCCGGTTAGATCCCTGGCCTGGGAAGATCCCACGTGCTGTGGAACGGCTGGACTGATGTATCCAACTACCTAGCCGGAGCTCTGGAGCGCGTTCGCCCAGGGCCGGTGCTCAGCGACAACAGAGGCCACCACGATGGGAGGCCCACACGGGCCAAAGAACAAAGATGGATGAAACTAGGCAAATGAAAGACTGATAGGAGTGGCCCGCCCAACCCCCTCCCTACCCACCCCCGCCAAAATAAATAAATAAATAAATGTTTAAAAAAAAAAGAGTTGGTAGCTGTGCTTTCTTATTATATATCATTGATATTATAGTGTCCCAAAGTATCACATTAAAGGAATTTTGCCAATAGCTGATTCTGAGTTCTTGCCAGACATAATATCTATTATTTCGCTGCTGCTTTAATAAACTTAGCACTGTATGGTTTTATATCTGCTTCTGCTCTGAGAAGTGCAATATTGAATTCGTATGAATTCTTTGACTTTAGTGTCTTCTCCACCTTTGCTAAGTCGCTTCAGTCATGTCTGACTTTTTGCAACCCTCGAGACTGTAGCCCACCAGGCTCCTCTGTCCACGGGATTCTCCAGGCAAGAATAATGGAGCGAGTTGCCCTGCCTTCCTCCAGGGGATCTTCCCACATTTCTTACATCTCCTGCATTGACAGGCAGTTTCTTTACCACTAGCGTCACCTGCGAAGCCCCACCTTTAGAGACAAAAATACTTCAAGTCGTTATTTTGTATTTATTGTGGGAAGCTTTTAGTGTTTCAACAGCATAGTTTACCAAAAAAAAAAAAAAAATCAATATGTTTTCTTTAAAAGAGAGTCAATGACCTTAAAATATCTTAGGCCAGGGAATTTCACGTATACATATATATGGGCTTCCCTGGTGGCTCAGCAGTAAAGAATTCACCTGCAATGCAGGAGCCACAGGAGACACAAGTTCTACCCTGGATTGGGAAGATGTCCTTGAGAAGAGAATGGCAACCCACTCCAGTATTCTCGCCGGAGAATCCCATACAGAGGAGCCTGGTGGGCTAGTATCTATAAAGTCGTCTTTAAAGTGGGGCTTCCTGGTGGTCCAGTGGGTAAGGACACCGCCTTGGGGCGCCGTTAGATCCCTGGCCTGGGAAGATCCCACGTGCTGTGGAACGGCTGGACTGATGTATCCAACTACCTAGCCGGAGCTCTGGAGCGCGTTCGCCCAGGGCCGGTGCTCAGCGACAACAGAGGCCACCACGATGGGAGGCCCACACGGGCCAAAGAACAAAGATGGATGAAACTAGGCAAATGAAAGACTGATAGGAGTGGCCCGCCCAACCCCCTCCCTACCCACCCCCGCCAAAATAAATAAATAAATAAATGTTTAAAAAAAAAAGAGTTGGTAGCTGTGCTTTCTTATTATATATCATTGATATTATAGTGTCCCAAAGTATCACATTAAAGGAATTTTGCCAATAGCTGATTCTGAGTTCTTGCCAGACATAATATCTATTATTTCGCTGCTGCTTTAATAAACTTAGCACTGTATGGTTTTATATCTGCTTCTGCTCTGAGAAGTGCAATATTGAATTCGTATGAATTCTTTGACTTTAGTGTCTTCTCCACCTTTGCTAAGTCGCTTCAGTCATGTCTGACTTTTTGCAACCCTCGAGACTGTAGCCCACCAGGCTCCTCTGTCCACGGGATTCTCCAGGCAAGAATAATGGAGCGAGTTGCCCTGCCTTCCTCCAGGGGATCTTCCCACATTTCTTACATCTCCTGCATTGACAGGCAGTTTCTTTACCACTAGCGTCACCTGCGAAGCCCCACCTTTAGAGACAAAAATACTTCAAGTCGTTATTTTGTATTTATTGTGGGAAGCTTTTAGTGTTTCAACAGCATAGTTTACCAAAAAAAAAAAAAAAAATCAATATGTTTTCTTTAAAAGAGAGTCAATGACCTTAAAATATCTTAGGCCAGGGAATTTCACGTATACATATATATGGGCTTCCCTGGTGGCTCAGCAGTAAAGAATTCACCTGCAATGCAGGAGCCACAGGAGACACAAGTTCTACCCCTGGATTGGGAAGATGTCCTTGAGAAGAGAATGGCAACCCACTCCAGTATTCTCGCCCGGAGAATCCCATGGACAGAGGAGCCTGGTGGGCTAGTCCACAGAGTTGCAAAGAGTCAGACACAACTGAAGCGACTGAGCACATGTAATGAGCAATTACTTTTAAAATTAAAATTACTTTTTATTACTTCTCTCTCTCCCCCCATATATTTAAAACCTTCCTCTCCTTTTCCCATTCTTGACTGAAGAGAGGCAACTGTAAAGAGAGAGAAATTATTCTCCGAGAGGCAAATACAATAAAAGCACCTGGAAACAATTTATGTTGAATCTTTAAAAATCGGGAAAAAGTGGGGGTGGAGGCTTCCCTGGTAGCTCAGTGGTAAAGAGCTCACCTGCCAATGCAGGGGACATGAGTTCAACCCCGGATCCAGGAAGATCAGATGCTGCGGAGCAACTAAGTCTGTGAGCCACAACTATGAAGCCTGTACTCTTAAAGCCCTGGAGCCACAACTATTGGGCCCATGTGCCACAAATACTGAAGCCCGTGTGCCCTAGAGCCCGAGCTCTACAATAAGAAAAATCACTGCAACAAGAAGCCTGCTCACCTCAACTAGAGAGTAGCCCCCACTCCCTGCAACTAGAGAAGAGCCTGTGGTAGCAGTGAAAACCCAGAATAGCCAATAAGTTAATTGATTAAATAAATTAAAAAAAGAACCTATGAACTGTGAATTATTTAGTATGGCCAAGGAATACGAGAGAGGAGCTCTTTAACGTGTGACTTTTTTTTTTTCCGAGGAACTGGGTTCAGTTTTTCTTAGTTTCACCCTAACTACTTGGAGAAGGAAGCAAAACCCAGGGAATTTCCCCGTAATACATATAAAAAATTGGTTTTGTATTTATTGTGGGAAGCTTTTAGTGTTTCAACAGCATAGTTTACCAAAAAAAAAAAAAAAATCAATATGTTTTCTTTAAAAGAGAGTCAATGACCTTAAAATATCTTAGGCCAGGGAATTTCACGTATACATATATATGGGCTTCCTGGTGGCTCAGCAGTAAAGAATTCACCTGCAATGCAGGAGCCACAGGAGACACAAGTTCTACCCCTGGATTGGGAAGATGTCCTTGAGAAGAGAATGGCAACCCACTCCAGTATTCTCGCCCGGAGAATCCCATGGACAGAGGAGCCTGGTGGGCTAGTCCACAGAGTTGCAAAGAGTCAGACACAACTGAAGCGACTGAGCACATGTAATGAGCAATTACTTTTAAAATTAAAATTACTTTTTATTACTTCTCTCTCTCCCCCCATATATTTAAAACCTTCCTCTCCTTTTCCCATTCTTGACTGAAGAGAGGCAACTGTAAAGAGAGAGAAATTATTCTCCGAGAGGCAAATACAATAAAAGCACCTGGAAACAATTTATGTTGAATCTTTAAAAATGGGGAAAAAAGTGGGGTGGAGGCTTCCTGGTAGCTCAGTGGTAAAGAGCTCACCTGCCAATGCAGGAGACATGGGTTCAACCCGGATCCAGGAAGATCAGATGCTGCGGAGCAACTAAGTCTGTGAGCCACAACTATGAAGCCTGTACTCTTAAAGCCCTGGAGCCACAACTATTGGGCCCATGTGCCACAAATACTGAAGCCCGTGTGCCCTAGAGCCCGAGCTCTACAATAAGAAAAATCACTGCAACAAGAAGCCTGCTCACCTCAACTAGAGAGTAGCCCCCACTCCCTGCAACTAGAGAAGAGCCTGTGGTAGCAGTGAAAACCCAGAATAGCCAATAAGTTAATTGATTAAATAAATTAAAAAAAGAACCTATGAACTGTGAATTATTTAGTATGGCCAAGGAATACGTAGAGAGGAGCTCTTTAACGTGTGACTTTTTTTTTTTTTTTTTCCGAGGAACTGGGTTCAGTTCTTTGAGATTTTCTTGTAGTTTCACCCTAACTACTTGGAGAAGGAGCACCCTTATTCCTATGCAGAAAGAGCCCTTGGGATTTAGACCATTCCCTCAATTCAGCAGTCCTGAAACCTCTACTTCTCCCAGGAAATCATTCCTAATCCTCACATATCACCTTTCAGACAATTTTTTCCCAGCAGCTTTTTCTATTTTACATAGTAAAACAAACAAAAAAAGAAAAATGTAAGGAGATTCTATACAGTTATTCCCCTAATACTGCATTTGTATGAATGATAAATCTCAAGATCACCATTAATCTGGATATGGGGAGCAAATATGGGACTGGATCCCATTCTATGCTTTGGCAAGGCTGTTTCTTTCCTCGACTACCATCTTTTGAAATATATGACACTGAGATTCTACAGTGTTTCTTATTTCTGATTACTGCTGATGAATGTTTTGGTTTTTTCTTTCCTCTGTTTCTGCTCTTATCTTTTTTTTTTTTTTTTTTAATTGTTGAAGATCATACGAACAGGTATCAAAGGAGGGAAATTCTGAAGTTTCTTTCCACCATCTTTACAAAGGAGTCTTCTTTTTCCAGCTGAGTGCTGGGCCACAGAAGTGAAAGCCTGGAATCCTAACGACTAGACCACCAGGGAACTCCCTCTGACTCAAGAGTCTCTATTCTTAATTGCAAACATGCTTAATTGTAGGCATATTAATTATATTTAAATGATAATGATACCCAATAACAAAGCATATAATTCAGAGGAATTTTTGTCTTTAGAGCCTATAATCCTTTAATATATCCTCTAATTACTAGACCATATCATGTATTCTCTTTGTCATTTAATAGTTCCTAGACAATTTAGTGAATACTTCTTATGTGCCAGATACTATTATTCTAAGTGCTGAAGATGAAGCAGTTAAAACAATAACCTGCCTTCATAAGACTTACTTTCTCGTGGGAAACAGGCAATAAATACACAAACAGACATATAATGCATATCAAGATCAGCAAGGGGTTTATCTGTAAAGGGTCAAATTTTGAGCATTTTATGTTGATTTAAGCTTTGGAGGCCACGTGTCTCTGTTGAAATTACTCATCTTTGTCGCTGTACTGAAAAAACAGTGATAGGCAACATATTTAAAAAGTGGGCATGGGGACTTCTCTGGTGGTCCAGTGGCTAAGACTCCAGGTTCCCAATGCAGGGGGCCTGGGTTTGATCCCTGGTCAGGGAGCTAGATCCCACATACTGCAACTAAGACCCAGCACAGCCAAATACACACACACACACACACACATGTATATATATAAAGTGGGCATGGCTGTGTTCCATGAAAACTTTATATACCAAAACGGGTGAAAGCTAAGATTTAGCCCACTGGTCATAGTTTCTGCATTTCTGCTGTATATAGCTTTGACAGGTACTGTGGGAAAATGTAGAGGAAGCAAGATGTAGAAGTTCTAGGAGAAATGGAAAAGGGGCCTCAATGATAAGCCATGTGAGCTTAGATTTTTTTAAAAGTGAAGGAATAAGGCATGTAAACATATGGGGGAAGGCTTCCCAGGTAGAGGAGAAAAGATTTACAAATATCCTATAGTAAGATTTACTTAGTTTGTTTTGTTGTTGTTCAGTGCCATTGTTCAGTCCCTAAATCACTTGGAACTCTATATGATTCCATGGACTATAATGTACACCAGGCTCCTCTGTTTCCCACTGTCTCCCAGAGTTCGCTGAAATTCATGTCACTGAGTTGGGGAGGCTATCTAACCACCTCATCCTTTGTCACCCCCTTCTCCTATTGCCTTCAATCTTTCCCAGCTTCAGAGTCTTTCCCAACGAGTTGGTCCTTTCCATCAGGTGGTCAAAGTATTGGAGCTTCAGCTTTTGCAACAGTCCTTCCAATGAATATTCAAGGTTGATTTCCTTTAGGAGTGACTGCTTTGATCTCCTTCCAGTTCAGGGGACTCTCAAGAGTCTTCTCCAGAATCACAGTTCAACGAATGGTAAATAGGTTGACGTGGTCAAGAAGAGCATCAAGACATAAAGGCCAAGAGAGTGCCACAAATGGTGTCATATTTTGGGCATTTTATGTTGATTTAAGCTTTGGAGGCCACGTGTCTCTGTTGAAATTACTCATCTTTGTCGCTGTACTGAAAAAACAGTGATAGGCAACATATTTAAAAAGTGGGCATGGGGACTTCTCTGGTGGTCCAGTGGCTAAGACTCCAGGTTCCCAATGCAGGGGGCCTGGGTTTGATCCCTGGTCAGGGAGCTAGATCCCACATACTGCAACTAAGACCCAGCACAGCCAAATACACACACACACACACACACATGTATATATATAAAGTGGGCATGGCTGTGTTCCATGAAAACTTTATATACCAAAACGGGTGAAAGCTAAGATTTAGCCCACTGGTCATAGTTTCTGCATTTCTGCTGTATATAGCTTTGACAGGTACTGTGGGAAAATGTAGAGGAAGCAAGATGTAGAAGTTCTAGGAGAAATGGAAAAGGGGCCTCAATGATAAGCCATGTGAGCTTAGATTTTTTTAAAAGTGAAGGAATAAGGCATGTAAACATATGGGGGAAGGCTTCCCAGGTAGAGGAGAAAAGATTTACAAATATCCTATAGTAAGATTTACTTAGTTTGTTTTGTTGTTGTTCAGTGCCATTGTTCAGTCCCTAAATCACTTGGAACTCTATATGATTCCATGGACTATAATGTACACCAGGCTCCTCTGTTTCCCACTGTCTCCCAGAGTTCGCTGAAATTCATGTCACTGAGTTGGGGAGGCTATCTAACCACCTCATCCTTTGTCACCCCCTTCTCCTATTGCCTTCAATCTTTCCCAGCTTCAGAGTCTTTCCCAACGAGTTGGTCCTTTCCATCAGGTGGTCAAAGTATTGGAGCTTCAGCTTTTGCAACAGTCCTTCCAATGAATATTCAAGGTTGATTTCCTTTAGGAGTGACTGCTTTGATCTCCTTCCAGTTCAGGGGACTCTCAAGAGTCTTCTCCAGAATCACAGTTCAACGAATGGTAAATAGGTTGACGTGGTCAAGAAGAGCATCAAGACATAAAGGCCAAGAGAGTGCCACAAATGGTGTCATATTTTGCGGGACTTTTGAAGTCATTATACAAAATATTGATTTTTTTTTTACCCTGAGTAGGAAACCACTGTGTAGTTTTGAGCAATGAAATAGCATAGTCTGACATATCTTTGTAAAAGTTCTCTCTGGCTTTAGTATTAGAACAGACTGTAGTGAAACAAGAATGGAAGTTAGACTTTATAGGAGAGGTTGCTAAAAATTCCAAGCAAAGGATTATCATAACAAGCTTTAGAACTGCTGGCTGTGATTGAAATAGGAGCAAGTGGTCAGATTCCTTACAGATGTTGAAGCTAGAGGGAAAGGACTTTTTGATGGATTTGGTATGTGCTATAAAAGAAAGATTTCCAGTGAATGATGACCCCACAGATTCTGTCCTCTGGAACTAGAAAGAAGAAGTCAGAATTTGTGTACATAGACTGCAGAAGAGCTGCTTTGGGTAATTACAGTTTGGTGTGGTATAAATCAGTAGGTTTATTTAGTGCTGTTAATTTGACTAAATATCCAGTGGAGATGTTGAGTACAAAGATGGTTACGTAAGTCCAAGGAAAGGTCCTAGCTGGAGATACAAACTTGGGAGATACATGCTTCTAGTATTTACAATATGAAATGGAGACATGATCAAGGAGTGACTGCATGCAGACTAAGTTCTGTGATACTGCAATGCTTAGAAATTGGAGATATGAGGGAAAAAAAAAAAAAAAAAAAACAGGAAAATAACTTAAGGAGTGGCAAGTGAAACAAGTGTATCTTTCATTTATCTTTCAGGGTACATTTTCAACAGCAGAGTTTATTTTTCATCTTGAAAAAACCTAATGTATCAATTTTTACTTTTATAGATACAACTGTTAAATCAGTAGAAAATCATAAAGATTTTCTCCTTTCCTCATGTTTTCTTCTAGAAGTTTTATACTTGAGGTTTCATTCACATTTAGGTCTATGATCCATTTTTAGCTACTTTTAACATATCATGCAAAGTATAGATGAAAATCCATTTTTGGCATATGGATATCCAATTTTCCCAGCTCTACCTACTGAAAAAATAAGCCATTAAGTTGACTTTGTAGCTTTATCAAAAATCACTTGTCTTTCAACTTTTAATGCTTTCTTTTTTTTTTTTTAATTTAGGCCTCTTTTATTAATTTATTTATTTAATTTATCTTTATTCTTTGGCCTGTGTGGGCCTCCCACTGCAGTGGCCTCTCTCATTGAAGAGCACTGGCTCTGGGCACAAGTGCTCCAGAGTGCTGGCTCATAATAGGACACACTGGTCCAGCTGCCCTGCCGTACATGGTCTCTTCCCGGGGCAGGGATCAAACCGGAGCCCCTTGCATTGCAAGGCAGACTCTTTACCCACTGGATCACCAGGGAAGTCTGTCTTTTAACTTTTATATATCTACTATATCTAGAAAAAAACCTTCACTTTCACATTTGAAAAATTTTTGCTGGGTAAAGGATTCTAGATTACAAGTATTTTCTTTAGCTATTTTAAAGATGTTGGGCTATAGTCTTCTTTACATTGTTTCTAATGATACCTGCTTAAATTTTGATAGTTGTTGCTCTGTGTCTCTTTTCCTCAAACTGCTTGAAAGATTTTCTATTTATCACTGTCTGGAACAATTTCATGATGATGTACTTTGTCATGTTTTAGATGTTTATTATTATGACTATTACCTCCACTGCCCGGCATGTGGGAACTCAATTCCTGGACAAAGGATTGAACTTGTACCGCTGAAGCAGAAACACAGAATCCCTAACCACTGGACCACCAGGGAAGTCCCTAGATGTTTTTTATTATTGAAATATAAATTCACTTACAAGAAATTTCACCCTTTTACAGCATGTAACCCCATGTTTTTTAGTATATTCACAAGTTTGTGCAATCATCACTACTGTCGAATTCCAGATTTTCATCACCTTAAAAAGACATTCTGGGGCTTCCCCTGGTGGTCCAGTGGGTAAGGACACTGCCTTGCAGTGCAAGGGGCGCCGGTTCGAGCCCTGGCCTGGGAAGATCCCATGTGCTGCAGAGTGGCTGGACTCATGTGTCCAATCACTGAGCCGGAGCTCTGGAGCGCATGCGCCCACAGCCAGTGCTCTGCGACTACAGAGGCCATCGCGATGGGAGGCCCACAGGAGCCAAAGAACAAAGACGGATGAAAATAGAGAAATGAAAGACCAATGGAAGTGGCCCGCCCGCTCCCCTCCCTCCCCAACCCGCCCCCTCTCCCCCTAGAAAGGCATTCTGGGCTTCCCTCGTAGCTCAATGGTGAAGAGTTCGCCTGCCAATGCAGGAGACATGAGTTTGATCCCTGATCTGGGAGGATCCCACATTCTGAGGAGCAGCTAAGCCCATAAGCCACAACTATTGAGCCTGTGCTCTGGAGCCTCAGAGCCGCAACTATTAAGCTCATGTGCCACAACTGCTAAAGCCCACGAGCCCTAGAGCCTGAGTTCCACAACAGGAAAGGTCATTGCAACAAGAGGTGTCTCACCTCAACTAGAGAGTTGCCCCCACTCCCTGCATCTAGAGAAGAGCCTGTGGGAGCAGTGAAAATCCAGAATAGCCAAAAATAAATTGAAAAAAAAGAAAGAAAAAGATAATCCATACCTATTAGCAGTCATTACTGATTCCCCTCTTCATTCAGATCCTAGAAGTCACAAATCCACTTGCTCTCTCTATGGATTTGCTTATTCTGGACATTACATAGACATGGCAGCATACAGTACGTGGCCTTTTGTGATTAGCTTCTTTCACACAGCATAATGTTTTTCATTTTCACCTATATTGTAACATGTATCAGTACTTAATTGTATTTTATTGTTGAATAATATTTCATTCTATGGATATACCACATTTTACTTGCCTATTTGTTCATCACTAGAACAAATAGAGAAGTAAACATTTTCATTGTTTCCAACTTTTGGCTATTATGACTAATACTACCATAAACATTCATTTACAGGTGTTTGCATGAACACATATTTTCAGTGCTCTTGGGTATATGCGTAGGAGTAAAACGGCTACCAAACTATTACCCAGAGTGGCTATGATGTTTGTATTCCCACCAGTCGTATGAGGTTATAATTTCTCTACATCCTCACCACCATTTGTTGCTATCTTTCTTTGATATTACAATCAGCCCTTATGGGTGCATAGTGTAAAGTGTTTTTTGTTTACATTTCACCATAATAAATGCTGTTGAGTGTATAAGATGGCATTTCAACTAACCTCCTATAATACCTCTAAAATAACTGTTTAAAATTTTTAACTAACAAATACTAAATGATAAGCATTTGACATTAGGAACTTCTTAAGGAAGTCAATTCTGTAAGATTTCTCCTATTAGATCATTTTTTAGTTTGTTCTAATGTGTATACATAATCTCAATTGTGCATAGCTGAGTAAATATTCTATAATTTCTTTAAAAGAATATATAAAATAGTTGGAAAGAATCAAACCTTACAAGTTTTGTGTCACCTCACAAAACGTAAAGTTTCTCACTAAAACTTAAAGTAGTCTTTGCTTGGCATGTTATAAATGAAAACTGTTTGGAACGAATTTAAAACTGTAATAGATCTTGAAGGAAACTTGAATTATCTGGCTCACATGATCTATTTTGTAATTACAAACAAAGCTCAGTGACTTCCAAAATCAGCTAATTAATGACAAATCTACAACTCAAAGTTAGATTAAGTTGATCACTATATTATTGTTTCTTCTAATGGAATTCTTTGATTAACATGCTCAAATAACAAAAGATGTAGTGAGGACTTAAGATAGTGGAGGAATAAGGTGAGGAGATCACCTTTCCCCTCAAATACACCGAAAACTCATCAGTGTCTGGAACAACTCCTATAGAACACTTTCTGAACACTGACCGAGGACTCCAGACTTCCAAAAAAGGGAAGCCAATCTCCTCAGAATGAGCGTGAGTCTCTTTGGGTGTTCTTGGCTGTTGATTGTTGCTTCATTATTGATCCTGGGATTCTGTTTCAGTCATGTGAAGTCTTAGTGTTAAGTAAGAGTTCAATCCTGAACCCTCAAAATGGGAAACTTGAGACCAAGACTTTGGACCACCAGAGAATTTCCAACCCCATGGATCAGTAACAGCTGAGAACCCTCTCAATTCTGCTTTGATTTATGCTATCCAGTGTTCTGCCTATGTTACCCTCTAAGAGTTGTATGGTTTCTGGTCTTACAGTTAGGTCTTTAATCCATTTTGAGTTTATCTTTGTGTATGGTGTTAGGTAGTGCTCTAATTTCATTCTTTTACAGGTAGCTGTCCAGTTTTCCCAGCACCACTTATTGAGGAAGCTGTCTTTGCCCCATTGTATAAGATGGCATTTCAACTAACCTCCTATAATACCTCTAAAATAACTGTTTAAAATTTTTAACTAACAAATACTAAATGATAAGCATTTGACATTAGGAACTTCTTAAGGAAGTCAATTCTGTAAGATTTCTCCTATTAGATCATTTTTTAGTTTGTTCTAATGTGTATACATAATCTCAATTGTGCATAGCTGAGTAAATATTCTATAATTTCTTTAAAAGAATATATAAAATAGTTGGAAAGAATCAAACCTTACAAGTTTTGTGTCACCTCACAAAACGTAAAGTTTCTCACTAAAACTTAAAGTAGTCTTTGCTTGGCATGTTATAAATGAAAACTGTTTGGAACGAATTTAAAACTGTAATAGATCTTGAAGGAAACTTGAATTATCTGGCTCACATGATCTATTTTGTAATTACAAACAAAGCTCAGTGACTTCCAAAATCAGCTAATTAATGACAAATCTACAACTCAAAGTTAGATTAAGTTGATCACTATATTATTGTTTCTTCTAATGGAATTCTTTGATTAACATGCTCAAATAACAAAAGATGTAGTGAGGACTTAAGATAGTGGAGGAATAAGGTGAGGAGATCACCTTTCCCCTCAAATACACCGAAAACTCATCAGTGTCTGGAACAACTCCTATAGAACACTTTCTGAACACTGACCGAGGACTCCAGACTTCCAAAAAGGCAAGCCAATCTCCTCAGAATGAGCGTGAGTCTCTTTGGGTGTTCTTGGCTGTTGATTGTTGCTTCATTATTGATCCTGGGATTCTGTTTCAGTCATGTGAAGTCTTAGTGTTAAGTAAGAGTTCAATCCTGAACCCTCAAAATGGGAAACTTGAGACCAAGACTTTGGACCACCAGAGAATTTCCAACCCCATGGATCAGTAACAGCTGAGAACCCTCTCAATTCTGCTTTGATTTATGCTATCCAGTGTTCTGCCTATGTTACCCTCTAAGAGTTGTATGGTTTCTGGTCTTACAGTTAGGTCTTTAATCCATTTTGAGTTTATCTTTGTGTATGGTGTTAGGTAGTGCTCTAATTTCATTCTTTTACAGGTAGCTGTCCAGTTTTCCCAGCACCACTTATTGAGGAAGCTGTCTTTGCCCCATTGTATATTCTTTCCTTCTTTGTCAAAAATAAGGTACCACTAAGTGCGTGGGTTTATCTCTCAGCTCTCTATTTTGTTCTATTGATTTGTAGTTCTGCTTTTGTGCCAGCATCATACTGTCTTGATAACTATCACCTTGTTCCCTACAATATTCTTGAAGGTCCCCTTATTGGTAAAAACTAACCAGGTGCTAGAAGATATGTACATCCATATGATCCAAACAAACAAGCTACCAAGGGTAAAAAGCAAGGTATACTAAGGAGAAGAGTGGATCTGGAAGAGCAAATGGAAGAGTCATAATATTGTTAACAGGAATAAAGAAAAGAAATGTAAACCTCTATCTTTCAATTGAAGTCCATTCAATTGAATTACTGATATGGTTAAATTTTATTTTCCATCTTTTTTATTTATTTTCTAAATGTCCTTTTTTGGTTCTTTGTTACTCCTTTAGGGTCTTTTATGTAAAATAAGTATGTTTTTCATGTAACGTTGTATTTCCTCTCTTGATTAAATTGTTCTATTTTGTTTAGTTTCTTTTTAGCCATTGCTTTAGGGGTTATAAAATGTATCTTTAACACATGATAATCTATTTCAGATAAATACTGACTAAAATCTGCTAGAGCAAATGTGCTCCTATATGATCCATTTCCACTACCTTCCTTAGTAATATTAATGTTAATTACATTACTTTCATATATGTTACATACCAACAATAAAGCACTATAATTATTGCTTTAAAGTTTTATTTTTGAAGAAATGAGAAGGAAAAATATTATTCAGTCTTTTGTATTTATCCACACATATAGCACTCTTCATTACCCCATGTGGTTCTGAGCTATTATTAAGTATCATAAGCAACAATGAAGAATTTCATTAAGTTGCAGTACAGGTCTGCTAAACAGTAAAATCTTAGTTTTTATTCTCTTAGAAGGAAAGTTGTCCATTGGTTTCTGGTCTTTTTAAGTTAGTTTCTTTAATTCCATTTTGAGTTTATCTTTGTGTATGGTGTTAGGTAGTGCTCTAATTTCATTCTTTTACAGGTAGCTGTCCAGTTTTCCCAGCACCACTTATTGAGGAAGCTGTCTTTGCCCCATTGTATATTCTTTCCTTCTTTGTCAAAAATAAGGTACCACTAAGTGCGTGGGTTTATCTCTCAGCTCTCTATTTTGTTCTATTGATTTGTAGTTCTGCTTTTGTGCCAGCATCATACTGTCTTGATAACTATCACCTTGTTCCCTACAATATTCTTGAAGGTCCCCTTATTGGTAAAAACTAACCAGGTGCTAGAAGATATGTACATCCATATGATCCAAACAAACAAGCTACCAAGGGTAAAAAGCAAGGTATACTAAGGAGAAGAGTGGATCTGGAAGAGCAAATGGAAGAGTCATAATATTGTTAACAGGAATAAAGAAAAGAAATGTAAACCTCTATCTTTCAATTGAAGTCCATTCAATTGAATTACTGATATGGTTAAATTTTATTTTCCATCTTTTTTATTTATTTTCTAAATGTCCTTTTTTGGTTCTTTGTTACTCCTTTAGGGTCTTTTATGTAAAATAAGTATGTTTTTCATGTAACGTTGTATTTCCTCTCTTGATTAAATTGTTCTATTTTGTTTAGTTTCTTTTTAGCCATTGCTTTAGGGGTTATAAAATGTATCTTTAACACATGATAATCTATTTCAGATAAATACTGACTAAAATCTGCTAGAGCAAATGTGCTCCTATATGATCCATTTCCACTACCTTCCTTAGTAATATTAATGTTAATTACATTACTTTCATATATGTTACATACCAACAATAAAGCACTATAATTATTGCTTTAAAGTTTTATTTTTGAAGAAATGAGAAGGAAAAATATTATTCAGTCTTTTGTATTTATCCACACATATAGCACTCTTCATTACCCCATGTGGTTCTGAGCTATTATTAAGTATCATAAGCAACAATGAAGAATTTCATTAAGTTGCAGTACAGGTCTGCTAAACAGTAAAATCTTAGTTTTTATTCTCTTAGAAGGAATGGTTTTCACTTTCATTACTAAAGGATAATTTTACTGCATTTACAATTCTTAGTTGTCAGTTGCCCTCCCAAACTCAACTCAAGCATCTTGAATATGTCATTACATTGTCTTCTTGATAATCTTCTTGTTTCTCATGAGAGCATTCAGCTATTAATCACATTGTTGTTCCCTTATTCAGGATGAGCTGTTTTCCTATTGTATCCAGGTATGGTCCCTGGCCTTTTTCATATTTGAGGTTTGTTGAGCTTCTTCAATCTGTAGCTTAATGTTCTTATCAAAATTGAGGGTTTTCATTATTTCTTCAATCATTTTTTTCTGCTTACCCTTACTTTTCCTCTCATTTCAGAATGTCCATTACATGTATGTTGGTATACTTCACATTGTTTTAAAGTTCTCTGAGAGTCTTCACACGTTTCTTCAACTTGTCTCCCTATTCCTTGCACTGGGGTATTTCTAATAATTTTCAAGCTCTAGAAGTCATACTATTGGCTACTGAGCCCATATAGTGAATGTTTCACTTAAGTTATGGTATTTTTCTATTTTAGATTACCTTTTTGTTGCATTGATACTACTATGTTTTTCATTAGTTATTTAAACCTAAATGTTTTAAATGTTAAAAACACGTTCTTTTTTAAAAAGTATTTACTCAAAAAAAAAAAAAAAAGGTATTTACTCATTTGTCTGGCTGCAGTGGATCTTAGTTGCAGTATGTGGGATCTAATTCCCTAAGCAGGGATGGAACCTAGGTGCCTTGCATTGGGAGCATGGAGTCTTAGCCACTGGGCCACCAGGGGAGTCCCTATACCGTATCTCCTTTAGCCCATTCCTCTATTGATGAGACATTTGGGTTGCATCCATCTTGGCTATTATGAACAGTGCTGCAATGAACACTGAGGTGCATGTATTCTTTTTTTGGGGGGGAGGGAGACGGATGGGTGGGCCACTTCTATTGGTCTTTCATTTGTCCATTTATCCACACATATAGCACTCTTCATTACCCCATGTGGTTCTGAGCTATTATTAAGTATCATAAGCAACAATGAAGAATTTCATTAAGTTGCAGTACAGGTCTGCTAAACAGTAAAATCTTAGTTTTTATTCTCTTAGAAGGAATGGTTTTCACTTTCATTACTAAAGGATAATTTTACTGCATTTACAATTCTTAGTTGTCAGTTGCCCTCCCAAACTCAACTCAAGCATCTTGAATATGTCATTACATTGTCTTCTTGATAATCTTCTTGTTTCTCATGAGAGCATTCAGCTATTAATCACATTGTTGTTCCCTTATTCAGGATGAGCTGTTTTCCTATTGTATCCAGGTATGGTCCCTGGCCTTTTTCATATTTGAGGTTTGTTGAGCTTCTTCAATCTGTAGCTTAATGTTCTTATCAAAATTGAGGGTTTTCATTATTTCTTCAATCATTTTTTTCTGCTTACCCTTACTTTTCCTCTCATTTCAGAATGTCCATTACATGTATGTTGGTATACTTCACATTGTTTTAAAGTTCTCTGAGAGTCTTCACACGTTTCTTCAACTTGTCTCCCTATTCCTTGCACTGGGGTATTTCTAATAATTTTCAAGCTCTAGAAGTCATACTATTGGCTACTGAGCCCATATAGTGAATGTTTCACTTAAGTTATGGTATTTTTCTATTTTAGATTACCTTTTTGTTGCATTGATACTACTATGTTTTTCATTAGTTATTTAAACCTAAATGTTTTAAATGTTAAAAACACGTTCTTTTTTAAAAAGTATTTACTCAAAAAAAAAAAAAAAAGGTATTTACTCATTTGTCTGGCTGCAGTGGATCTTAGTTGCAGTATGTGGGATCTAATTCCCTAAGCAGGGATGGAACCTAGGTGCCTTGCATTGGGAGCATGGAGTCTTAGCCACTGGGCCACCAGGGGAGTCCCTATACCGTATCTCCTTTAGCCCATTCCTCTATTGATGAGACATTTGGGTTGCATCCATCTTGGCTATTATGAACAGTGCTGCAATGAACACTGAGGTGCATGTATTCTTTTTTTGGGGGGGAGGGAGACGGATGGGTGGGCCACTTCTATTGGTCTTTCATTTGTCCATTTTCATCCATCTTTGTTCTTTGGCCCACATGGGCCTCCCATTGCAGTGGCCTCTGTTGTCGCTGAGCACCGGCTCTGGGCGCATGCACTCCAGAGCTCCGGCTCGGCAATTGGACACATCGGTCCAGCTGCTCTGCAGCACGTGGGATCTTCCCAGGCCAGGGATCGAACCAAAGCCCCTTGCACTGCAAGGCGGTGTCCTTACCCACTGGACCACCACAGAAGCCCGCATGTATTCTTTATATCATGTTCTTCTCTGGATATATGTCCAGAAGGGATTGCAGGATCATACAGTAGTTCTAATTTTAGTTAGTTTAAGGAACCTCTATATTCTCCACAGCAGCTGTACCAATTTACATCCCCACCAACAGTATAGGAAGGTTCACTTCTCTCCACACCCTCTCCAGCATATATCGTTTGTTCACTGTCCTTTTAGTGTCCATTAGATCTCCAGTGACAAACCTTTTTCATTCCTTATATTGGTAGTTTTTAGTCTCTTTCTTTCTGACAATCTAGGTAAGGGTATATTCATTTTGTTTCTTTTAATAGAATCAGCTTTGGGTTTTGTCAATTTATCTTTTTTTCTTTTTTTTTTACTTGCCTCTTCTTTTTCTACTTTCTTTTTCTTTTTTGGTCATGCCACATGGCTTGCACAATCTTACTTCCCAGACCAGGGATTGAAATTGTGCCCGTGGCAGTGAGAGTGAGGAGTTCTAACCACCGTACTGACAGGGAATTCTCTTTTGTTTCTTTTTTGGCTGTGGTGGATCTTCACTGCTGCAACAAGGCTTTCTCCAGTTGCAGCAAGAGGGGGCTACTCTTCATTGTGGTGCACAGGTTTCTCATTGCAGTGGATTCCACTGTAGCACAGCAGGGGCTCTTGGCATGCAGGCTTCACCAGTTGCAGTGTGTGGGCTCAGCAGGTGCAGCTCACAGGCTCCAGAGCTTAGTCTCAGGAGCCATGGTGCATGGCCTTAGTTGCTCTGCGGTATGTGGAATCTTCCTGGACCAGGGATCAATGTGGTGTCCTTTGCATTGCAAGGTGGATTCTTAACCACTTGACCATCAGGGAAGGTCCGCTCGAGTTTCATATGGAACCTTGGGTCATTGATTTTAGAACTTTTTGTCTAATTTAATGTAGTAAATCCATGTTGCCCTGGAAGCACTGATTCATCTACTTACCCCAAATTTTGATATGTTGCATTTTCACTGACATTCACTTAAAAATAGTTTCTAACTTCTCTTCTTTTTTTCGTTCTTTTTTTAAAACTTTTATTTATTTATTTTTGGCTGTGCTGGGTCTTTGTTGATGTGTGGGTTTAGCTCCTCTGCGGTATGTGGGATCTTCCCAGATCAGGGATTGAACCTGTCTCCTGCATTGGCAGACAGGCTCTTATCCACTGAGCCACAAGAGAAGCCCCTAACTTCTCTTCTGATTTCTTTTATGCTCTATAACTTATTCAGAAGTATCTTGTTGGGAATTCCCTGGTGGTACAGTAGTTAGAACTGCACATTTCCACTGCAGAGGGAACAGGTTTAATCTCAAATTAGTATCCCCCCCGTTCACTTCTCTCCACACCCTCTCCAGCATATATCGTTTGTTCACTGTCCTTTTAGTGTCCATTAGATCTCCAGTGACAAACCTTTTTCATTCCTTATATTGGTAGTTTTTAGTCTCTTTCTTTCTGACAATCTAGGTAAGGGTATATTCATTTTGTTTCTTTTAATAGAATCAGCTTTGGGTTTTGTCAATTTATCTTTTTTTCTTTTTTTTTTACTTGCCTCTTCTTTTTCTACTTTCTTTTTCTTTTTTGGTCATGCCACATGGCTTGCACAATCTTACTTCCCAGACCAGGGATTGAAATTGTGCCCGTGGCAGTGAGAGTGAGGAGTTCTAACCACCGTACTGACAGGGAATTCTCTTTTGTTTCTTTTTTGGCTGTGGTGGATCTTCACTGCTGCAACAAGGCTTTCTCCAGTTGCAGCAAGAGGGGGCTACTCTTCATTGTGGTGCACAGGTTTCTCATTGCAGTGGATTCCACTGTAGCACAGCAGGGGCTCTTGGCATGCAGGCTTCACCAGTTGCAGTGTGTGGGCTCAGCAGGTGCAGCTCACAGGCTCCAGAGCTTAGTCTCAGGAGCCATGGTGCATGGCCTTAGTTGCTCTGCGGTATGTGGAATCTTCCTGGACCAGGGATCAATGTGGTGTCCTTTGCATTGCAAGGTGGATTCTTAACCACTTGACCATCAGGGAAGGTCCGCTCGAGTTTCATATGGAACCTTGGGTCATTGATTTTAGAACTTTTTGTCTAATTTAATGTAGTAAATCCATGTTGCCCTGGAAGCACTGATTCATCTACTTACCCCAAATTTTGATATGTTGCATTTTCACTGACATTCACTTAAAAATAGTTTCTAACTTCTCTTCTTTTTTTCGTTCTTTTTTTAAAACTTTTATTTATTTATTTTTGGCTGTGCTGGGTCTTTGTTGATGTGTGGGTTTAGCTCCTCTGCGGTATGTGGGATCTTCCCAGATCAGGGATTGAACCTGTCTCCTGCATTGGCAGACAGGCTCTTATCCACTGAGCCACAAGAGAAGCCCCTAACTTCTCTTCTGATTTCTTTTATGCTCTATAACTTATTCAGAAGTATCTTGTTGGGAATTCCCTGGTGGTACAGTAGTTAGAACTGCACATTTCCACTGCAGAGGGAACAGGTTTAATCTCTAGTTGGGAACTTAGATCCTATGTAGCCATGATAACCAGAAAAAATAAAAGAAGAAAAATTGTTAAATTTCAAAATAATTTGTATTTTCCTATCTAATTGTTATTGAATTTTACTTTAATTATGTTTGGTTAAGAGAATACATTCTATATAACTTCATTCCTTTTAAATTTGTTGATATGTTTTATTTTTTCTTATATGTTGTTTATTTGGGAATATACCATGTGCACATGAAAAAAACATGTTCAGCAACTATCTGGGGTGTATTCTTCTAAAAATATTCATTAAAGACAATTTATAGTATCATCTAAACCTTTTTTTCTAGATTTTCTATTAATTATCAAAAAAGAGGTGTTAAAATCTCCTTGTATTATGCAAATTTCTAATTCTCTTCAGAATTATCTCTATTTTTGCTTCATATATTTTTAAGTTTTGTTAAATACACACAAGTCTATATCTTCCTGAAATGTCTTTCATTTAATTTTTTAAATTCAAGTATAGTTGATTCAGTACTATGCCAGTATCTGCTGTACAGCAAAGTGACTCAGTTATACACATATTGACATTTTTAAAAAATACTTTTTTATGTTATGGTTTCACACAAAATACTGAATATAGTTCCCTGTGCTATATAGTAGGACCTTGCTGTTTATCCATTCCATATGTAATTTTTGTGGCCCCGGATGTGGTCTATCCTGGAGAATGTTCCATGTGCACTTGAGAAGAAAGTGTATTCTTTTGCTTTTGGGTGGAAGGTCCTAAAGATATCAATGATATCCATCTCTTCTAATGTGTCTTTTTTTTTTTTTTTTTTTGGTCCTCTTTGGTCCTTCATTTATTTATTTTTATCCATCTTAATTCTTTGGCCTGTGTGGGCCTCCCATCACAGTGTCCTCTCTCATTGCAGAGCACCAGCTCTGGACACATGTGCTCCAGAGCACTGACTGGTAATTGGACACTCCAGTCCAGCCACTCCGCAGCATGTGGGATCTTCCTGGGCCAGGGATCAAAACAGTGCCCCTTGCACTGCAAGGCAGACTCTTTACCCACTGGACCACCAGGGAAGCCCCTAATGTGTCATTTCAGGCTTGTGTTTCCTTATTAATTTTCTGTATTGGTGATCTGTCCATCGGTGTAAAGTCTCCTACTATTATTGTGTTACTGTCAATTTCTTCTTTTATGTCTGAAAGTGTTTGCCTTACATACTGGGGTGCTCCTGTGTCGGGTGCATAGATATTTATGATTGTTATGTCTTCCTCTTGGATTGATGCCTTGACCATTATGTAGTGCCCTGCCTTGTCTTTTATAATCTTTTTTATTTTAAGGTCTATTTTGTCTAATATTAGGATTGCTACTCCAGCTTTCTTTTGGTTTCCATTTGCATGGAATATATTTTTCCATCCTCTAACTTTCAGTCTTTAAGTGTCTTTATTTATTTATTTATTTTATTATTAAGCACTCTTCTACATTTATTTATTTATTTATTTATTTTGGGCGGGGTCGGGTTGGGGAGGGAGGGGAGCAGGCGGGCCACTTCTATTGGTCCTTCATTTCTCTATTTTCATTCATCTTTGTTCTCTGGCTCCTGTGGGCCTCCCATCGCAGTAGTGTCTGTCGTCGCAGAGCGCTGGCTCCGGGCGCATGTGCTCCAGAGCTCCAGCTCAGCAATTGGACACATCAGTCCAGCTGCTCCGTGGCACATGGGATCTTCCCAGGCCAGGGATCGAACTGGCGCCCCTTGCACTGCAAGGCGGTGTCCTTACCCACTGGACCAGCAGGGGAAGCCCTTTAAGCGTCTTTAGATCTGAAGTGAGTTTCTTGTAGGCAGCAAATATACGGGTCTTCTTTTTGTATCCATTCAGCCAGTCTGTGTCTTTTGGTTGGGGCATTTAGTCCATTTACATTTAAGGTAATTATTGATATATACGGACTGATACATATCCATCCTATATGTAATACTTTACAAGTGCTGATCCCAAACTCCCAGTTTTTCCCTCCCTGACTCCCCATCTCGTGGCAACCACAAGTCCATTCTGTATATCTGTGAATCCATTTCTATTACATAGATAGATTCATTTGTGCCATATTTTAGATTCCAGATATAAGTGATATCATACAGTATTGTCTTTCTCTTTCTGACTTACTTCACTTAGTATGATAATCTCTAGTTGCTTCCATGTTGTGGCAAATCTCATAATTTTGTTCTTTTTTTTTTTTTTTTTAATTTTCATCCATCTTTATTCTTTGGCATCTGTGGGCCTCCCATTGCACAATGTGGCCTCTCTCGGTGCAGAGCACTGGCTCTGGGCACATGCGCTCCAGAGAGCACTGGCTCTGGGCACATGCGCTCCAGAGAGCTGGCTCGTAATTGGACACACTGGTCCAGCCGATCCACGGCACATGGGATTTTCCCAAGTGGAATTGAACTGGTGCGTCTTGCATTGCAAGGTGGACTCTTTATCCATTGGACCAACAGGGAAGTCCCAATTTTGTTCTTCTTTAGGACTGAGTAGGGAAGCTTTCATCCATAATTTGTTCAATACATTTTCAATCCCCTTTCTCTTTCTTCTCCTTATGGAATCTCTATTGTGCATAGTTTGGTCATTATCCCATATGCCTCTTACATTGCTTTCATTTTGTTTCATTTGCTTTCTGTATGCTGTTTCAATTGCACAATTTCCTTTATTCTATCTTTTAGGTCACTTATCCTTTCTTCTGCTATTCACTGCTTTGAGCTCAGTTTTTGTCTTGGCAAATGAATTTCCTACTTTTTTGTGACTCCTCCTTACAGTCTCTAGTTCCTTTTTATAGGATTTGCATTTCTGTCAATAACCTTTCTTCAGTATTTTCATCACCTCCTTTTTGAACTTCATGTTTATTAGACAGAAGAGATCTGTTTCATTGTTTGTTCCTTCAAGGGGATTCTCTTGGACCTTTAACTGAGAATGCTTCCACTGCTTCTTCATTTTTCTTATGTTTCTCTTTTTCTGTGAACTTAGGAGAAGTAAGTATCTACAATAGTCTTGGAGGACTATTAATATGCAGAAGCATCTCTGTGTAGCTTGTGCAGGTTTAAATTTTTTTGGTGTGAGACGTGCTTTTTGTTTAGATGCTTGTCATCTCTTTACTCAGCCTGTCCCCCCCCGTGGCAACCACAAGTCCATTCTGTATATCTGTGAATCCATTTCTATTACATAGATAGATTCATTTGTGCCATATTTTAGATTCCAGATATAAGTGATATCATACAGTATTGTCTTTCTCTTTCTGACTTACTTCACTTAGTATGATAATCTCTAGTTGCTTCCATGTTGTGGCAAATCTCATAATTTTGTTCTTTTTTTTTTTTTTTTTTAATTTTCATCCATCTTTATTCTTTGGCATCTGTGGGCCTCCCATTGCACAATGTGGCCTCTCTCGGTGCAGAGCACTGGCTCTGGGCACATGCGCTCCAGAGAGCACTGGCTCTGGGCACATGCGCTCCAGAGAGCTGGCTCGTAATTGGACACACTGGTCCAGCCGATCCACGGCACATGGGATTTTCCCAAGTGGAATTGAACTGGTGCGTCTTGCATTGCAAGGTGGACTCTTTATCCATTGGACCAACAGGGAAGTCCCAATTTTGTTCTTCTTTAGGACTGAGTAGGGAAGCTTTCATCCATAATTTGTTCAATACATTTTCAATCCCCTTTCTCTTTCTTCTCCTTATGGAATCTCTATTGTGCATAGTTTGGTCATTATCCCATATGCCTCTTACATTGCTTTCATTTTGTTTCATTTGCTTTCTGTATGCTGTTTCAATTGCACAATTTCCTTTATTCTATCTTTTAGGTCACTTATCCTTTCTTCTGCTATTCACTGCTTTGAGCTCAGTTTTTGTCTTGGCAAATGAATTTCCTACTTTTTTGTGACTCCTCCTTACAGTCTCTAGTTCCTTTTTATAGGGATTTGCATTTCTGTCAATAACCTTTCTTCAGTATTTTCATCACCTCCTTTTTGAACTTCATGTTTATTAGACAGAAGAGATCTGTTTCATTGTTTGTTCCTTCAAGGGGATTCTCTTGGACCTTTAACTGAGAATGCTTCCACTGCTTCTTCATTTTTCTTATGTTTCTCTTTTTCTGTGAACTTAGGAGAAGTAAGTATCTACAATAGTCTTGGAGGACTATTAATATGCAGAAGCATCTCTGTGTAGCTTGTGCAGGTTTAAATTTTTTTGGTGTGAGACGTGCTTTTTGTTTAGATGCTTGTCATCTCTTTACTCAGCCTGTGCTATTCCTTTGACAAGAGGTGTGCAGGACCCTGCAGCGGTGAGCAAAACACGAAGTTGTTTCTAGACTAACAGATGCCAAGTGTGGCACCTAGATGCAAAGAAAATGGATGTGCGTCAACTGGGGCTTCTTCCCTCCTAATAGCATTGTTACTCATATTGAGCCTTAACTACAAAATAACTTGACTCTTTAAAGAAACCTGGCTAGCTAGAGTCACGGGGATGTTTCTTTTAAGATCAATTCAAATACCTCCTTCTCTATGAAGTCCTTCCAAGTTCTGTCACCTGGGGAGAACTCTTTTGTCCTCTGGGTTCCTACAGTGTCTTACTCATGTTCTCCACAAGTGATTTACTCTACTGATTCTATAGATATGAGTCTCTGCCCCCAGCCTGAAGATCCTTGAGGACACAAATCATCTTTATGCATCTTTATGTTTCCGCTAGCTACTGAATTCTTGGCTCTTTGTGGATGCTTGATGAAAACGTATTTATATTACATACTTATATTTGAAGATGATAAACATAAAGTCATAAATAAGCCAGACTCATTCTAATCAAAGCTGACAGATTTCTACACTACACTTTTCACCTCCAATGACAGCTCGTCTCAGGATCATGGTAGCACACTGGCAGATTTAGGAGGAGGTTGGGATTCCTGTCATCTAGTGGAGGGGACACTGTTGTTGTGTGTTGAGTAGTCCAATGGTCAAAGTTCAAAAGTGGTGTTATCTGAGGACAAGAAGATGAAGTATCTGGAAAACCAATATAAGATTTCAACAATGCAGCCTCCAATGTTGTGCATTTTTTAAAAAGTATTTGGCGGGGGCGTATTCCCTGGCATTTCAGTGTTTAAGACTTCTCTATCTCACCAAAGAGCCCAGGTTCAATCATTGGTCCAGGTACTAAAATCCCGTAAGCTGTGCAGTGCCACCAAAAAAGAAAACAAAGGTAAGTACCTTTTACCCCTTTCTTTTGGAATTATACTGCTTCCTCCTTCCTCTCCTGTAAAGATACACTTCTGACGTCTCTGATTGCCTCTTTGGCCCTAAATATTCAGAGTTCTCTGACTCCTTGATCCTATTCACAGATGTGTCAGTCCCTCATACAACATTCCTACTTCTTTTTGAAACACTCACCATCTTTATTTTTTTGTTACACAGCATGTGGGATCTTAGTCCCCCAACCAGGAACTGACCCCTCACCTTCTAGACTGGAAGCACAGAGTCTTAACCACTTAACCACCAGGGAAAAAATTAAAAAAGAGGTGTGCAGATGCATGACTCATAGGCACACTCCCAGGAAGGCAAGGGAAGCAGTTAGCTTCTGGCCGCGGATCCCTTGGTGGAGATGACGCTGCAGGTACTCCTAGGGAGGTAGAGGCAGCAGCTGGGAGCAGGTCATGGAACTCTCAAAAGCATCACGGATTACATGCTCACCACAGGGAGAGGTCAGTGGTTGGTGCTAGGTTGCATGACTCCTGGCACTGATGGGCCGCTGATGCTCCCAGGAAGGTGGGGCAGTGACTTGCCTCTGTTCACAAGACCCTCCATGGCAGCAACAGTCTGCACCTGCCTCTGGAGTCCAAGATGTCAGTGGTGGCCCATGCCCATGCCGGTAGCACCTGTAGACAGTGCCCTGCCAGCTGAGAACATCTAAAGAAAGAAGCTCTATGGTCAGACCATCCCTCTCCTCATGTCCTTCCACCAGGTGCCTTGCCTAGTTGTGATGCACCACACTGCAGTACCCTTGTGCTTCATGCAGTTAACCCCAGTCCTCTCCCAGGATCTGACCTGTGAAGTTCAAGCCTCTGCACCTAGCCCCACCGGGCCCCCCCAGACAATGACTGTAGGAGAGTAGGACCCACTCAGACTGAGGAGTCCCTGGTTGACAACAATCATCTGTGCCAGTCTATCTCTGCTCTGCCGTTCACAAACCCATTGCTGTGCCCTCCTCCAAGGCTCCAAAGCTACCCCCTGTATTCTGGGGGATCTCCCTGCCAGTGAGAGGTTTTCCCCCTTTTACAGCTCCCTCCTAGGGGGACAATGTTCTGTTTCAATTTCTTTCTCTCTTTTTTCTTCTTTTATCCTACCCAGGTATGTGGAAATTTTCTTGGCCTTTTGGAGGTCTGAGGTCTTCTTCCAGAATTCAGTAGATGTGCTGTGAGAGTCATTCCTGTGAAATGTCCTTTTAACATTATGAAATAGCCCTCATTCTCTCTGATACTAATACTCTCTTATCTTAAAAGATATTTTATCTAATATTAACATAGCTATTCCTTGCTTTTAATGCTTACTGTTTACCTGGTATAGTTTTCTCCATTCATTTACTTTCAACATATCTATGTGTCTTTATACCTAAAAGATAAGTCTTGTAAGATATATATAGTTTGGTATTCCTTTTATATCCACTCTCACAATGTCTGCTTTTTAACTTCAGTGTTTAGATCTTTAAATTTAATATAATTACTATTATCATCAGATTTCTTTTAATATTTAATCTTACATTTTAATATTGACATCAGCTTTTAATATGTATTCTGTTGTATTTTTTAGTGTTTTAAGAAACAAAATACATCAGAATTTAAACAGAATACTGTACATTTTCATGTAAAATATAGACACATCACAAGCTTATAGGTCCCTTTAACTACTTCTCCCAACAATAGTCTGTAATGGTTTTATGTATTTCCTAGTAATTCTATAGATTCATTTTACTGTATTTTTATGGATTACATCTGCATACATTGAAACCCCAAAGAACAGTGCTATAATTTTTCTGTAAATATCCATAGGTCTTTTTAAAGAACTTAGGATAAAAATAGTCCTCTATTTTTATCCAGATATTTACCATTTCTCATGCTCTTCATTTGCTCTTGAAAATCCAACTTTTCTGTTAATATCATTCTTTTTCTCTTTGAAGAACTTGCACTACAATTTCTTGTAGTACTGCTCTGCTGGAGATAAATTTCTCTTAGTTTTCCATTTATAAAGTTGTAATAACTTTGCCATCATTCCTACAGGATATTTCCACCGGAGACAGATTTGGGGGTTGACTGATATATTGTTTCAGTTTTAAAATCTTATGGCCACTATGATTTCATCTTTCTTTCTTTCTTTTTTATTTACAGCCACTGTAATTTCTGATGAAAATTCTGTTGTAATTTGAATCATTGTTCTTTATTTTTTTTTTTTTAAAGATTTATTTATTTATTTACTTTGGGCAGGGGTCGGGTTGGGGAGGGCGGGGAGTGAGCGGGCCACTTCTATTGGTCTTTCATTTCTCTATTTTCATTCGTCTTCGTTCCTTGGCTCCTGTGGGCCTCCCACTGCGGTGGCGTCTGTCGTTGCAGAGCACCGGCTCTGGGCGCATGCGCTCCAGAGCTCCGGCTCGGTGATTGGACACATCAGTCCAGCCGCTCCGTGGCACGTGGGATCTTTCCAGGCCAAGGCTCGAACCGGCACCCCTTGCACTGCAAGGCGGTGTCCTTACCCCTTGGACCACCAGGGGAAGCCCTGAATCATTGTTCTTTTGTATGTAAGGCATCGCTTTCTTATGTCTGCTTTCAAGATTTTCTCTTTATCTTAGGGCTTTATTTTGTAATGTACCTAGGCATTATTTTATTAGAATAGCCTCATGGATCTAAACAAAACTGCAATACACCTTATCCCTTGATTTCTTGCTAAAGCCAATTTATTAGTCGTCTAAATCTCTTCCTCACTATCTTTTTTTTTTTAATTTTATTTTACTTTTAAGTTTTACAGAGTTTCGTTGTTTACAGATATGTATGTTCCCAGATTAGTCATATGTATATCCCCCCCTTTGCACCCCTCCCAACCATCACACAGCACCCCTGAAGGATCTCCTTTTCTCACAGAGCAATGACTAGAGCTATTTTCTTCACTTATGATAGTACAGGCCTTCATGCTACTTCCTTTACACCTCCCACCCTCTGTTCCTTCCCCACAATGTCCATATGTCCACTGTCCATGTCTGACTTTCTGTCGCTTCACTGCGTGTGCCATCATCACCATCCTACTAGATTCCATATATATGTGTTAATATACTGTATTTGTCCTTCTCTTTCTGACTGACTTCACTTTTTATGATACGTTCTAGATCCAGCCACCTCATTAGGGCTGATTCTTCTGCATTTCTCTTTACAGCTGTGTAGTATTCCATTGAATATACGTACCAGAGCTGTTGTATCCATTCATTCATTGATGGACATCGAGGTTCCTTCCATGTTCTAGCTATTGTATAGAGAGCTGCAATGAACATTGGGGTACAGGTGCTTCTTTCAGACTTGATTTCATCAGGGTATAAGCCTAAGAGTGGGATTGCTGGGTCGGTTTATCTCTGGGTTCTCGGTCTTGTTCCACTGGTCAATATTTCTGGTTTTGTGCCAGTACCATACTGTCTTGAGGACTGTTGCTTTGTAGTAGAGTCTGAAGTTGGGGAGGCTGATCCCTCCAGCTTCATGTTTCTTCCTCAGGATTGCTTTGGCTATTCGAGGTCTTTTGTGTTTCCATATGAACTGTGTTATTCTTTGGTCTAGTTCTGTGAAGAATGTCATTGGTAGTTTGATAGGGATCACACTGAATCTATAGATGACATTTGGTAGTATGGTCATTTTCACAATATTGATTCTTATGACCCAGGAACATGGAATATCTCTCTATCTGTTTAAGTTTTCTTTAATTTCTCTTATGAGTGTCTTGTAATTTTCAGTGTAGAGTTGTTTTGTTTCTTTGGGTAGGTTTATTCCTAGATATTTGATTCTTTGGGTTGCAATGGTGAAGGGGATTGCTTTTTTGAGTTCGTTTTCTGATTTTTCATTGTTTGTGTATAGGAATGCCAGTGATTTCTGTATATTGATTTTATATCCTGCGACTGCTGAATGCGCTGATTAACTCTAGTAGTTCTGTAATAGTATCTTTGGGATTTTCTATGTCCCAGGTCATATGTATATCCCCTTCATAATGCTAACTTTCCCTTTACACTTATGATAGTACAGGCCTTCATGCTACTTCCTTTACACCTCCCACCCTCTGTTCCTTCCCCACAATGTCCATATGTCCACTGTCCATGTCTGACTTTCTGTCGCTTCACTGCGTGTGCCATCATCACCATCCTACTAGATTCCATATATATGTGTTAATATACTGTATTTGTCCTTCTCTTTCTGACTGACTTCACTTTTTATGATACGTTCTAGATCCAGCCACCTCATTAGGGCTGATTCTTCTGCATTTCTCTTTACAGCTGTGTAGTATTCCATTGAATATACGTACCAGAGCTGTTGTATCCATTCATTCATTGATGGACATCGAGGTTCCTTCCATGTTCTAGCTATTGTATAGAGAGCTGCAATGAACATTGGGGTACAGGTGCTTCTTTCAGACTTGATTTCATCAGGGTATAAGCCTAAGAGTGGGATTGCTGGGTCGGTTTATCTCTGGGTTCTCGGTCTTGTTCCACTGGTCAATATTTCTGGTTTTGTGCCAGTACCATACTGTCTTGAGGACTGTTGCTTTGTAGTAGAGTCTGAAGTTGGGGAGGCTGATCCTCCAGCTTCATGTTTCTTCCTCAGGATTGCTTTGGCTATTCGAGGTCTTTTGTGTTTCCATATGAACTGTGTTATTCTTTGGTCTAGTTCTGTGAAGAATGTCATTGGTAGTTTGATAGGGATCACACTGAATCTATAGATGACATTTGGTAGTATGGTCATTTTCACAATATTGATTCTTATGACCCAGGAACATGGAATATCTCTCTATCTGTTTAAGTTTTCTTTAATTTCTCTTATGAGTGTCTTGTAATTTTCAGTGTAGAGTTGTTTTGTTTCTTTGGGTAGGTTTATTCCTAGATATTTGATTCTTTGGGTTGCAATGGTGAAGGGGATTGCTTTTTTGAGTTCGTTTTCTGATTTTTCATTGTTTGTGTATAGGAATGCCAGTGATTTCTGTATATTGATTTTATATCCTGCGACTGCTGAATGCGCTGATTAACTCTAGTAGTTCTGTAATAGTATCTTTGGGATTTTCTATGTATAATATCATGTCGTCTGCAAAAAGAGAGAGTCTGACTTCTTCCTTTCCAATCTGGATTCCTTTGATTTCTTTCTCTTCTCTTATTGCTGTCGCTAGAACTTCCAGGACTATGTTGAATAAGAGTGGTGAAAGTGGACACCCTTGTCTTGTTCCTGATCTTAGAGGAAATGCTTTGAGTTTTTCACCACTGAGGATAATGTTCGCTGTGGGCTTCTCATAGATGGCTTTCACTATGTTAAGATAGGTTCCTTCTATGCCCATTTTCAGAAGAGTTTTTTTAATCATAAATGGATGCTGTACTTTGTCAAAGGCTTTTTCTGCATCTATTGAGATGATCATGTGATTTTTGTCTCTCAATTTGTTGATATGGTGTATCACATTGACTGATTTATGGATATTGAAGAATCCTTGCATGCCTGGGATGAACCCGACTTGATCATGGTTTATGAGCTTTTAGATGTGTTGTTGAATTCTGTTTGCTAGGATTTTGTTGAGGATTTTGGCATCTAGATTCATCAGTGAAATTGGCCTATAATTTTCTTTTTTTGTGTTGTCTTTGCCTGGCTTTGGTATCAGGGTGATGGTGGCCTCGTAGAATGTGTTTGGAAGTGTTCCTTCCTGTGCAATTTTTTGGAAGAGTTTTAGAAGGACGGGCATTAGCTCTTCTTTAAATGTTTGGTAGAATTCACTTATGAAGCCATCTGGCCCTGGGCTTTTATTTTTGGGTAGATTTTTGATCACAACGTCGATTTCTGAGCTTGTGATTGGCTTGTTCATAGTTTCTATTTCTTTTTGGTTCAGTCTTGGGAGATTAATCTTCTCTAAGAAACTGTCCATTTCTTCCAGGTTGTCCAGTTTGTTGCCATAGAGTTGTTCATAATAGTCTCTTATAATCCTTTGGATTTCTGCATTATCTGTTGTAATCTTTCCCTTTTCATTTCTGATTTTGTTGATCTGGTTCTTCTCTCTTTTTTTCTTGATGAGTCTGACCAGTGGTGTGTCGATTTTATTGACCTTTTCGAAGAACCAGCTTTTTGTTTTATTTATCTTTACTATTGTTTCTTTATCATTTATTTTTACTCTGATCTTTATGATTTCTTCTTCTTCTGGCTTTGGGGTGTTTTTGTTCTTCTTTCTTCAGTTGTTTTAAGCATAAGGTTAGGTCGTCTGTTTGAGATTTTCCTAGTTTCTTGAGGTAGGATTGAATTGCTATAAACTTCCCTCTTAGAACTGCTTTTGCATTATCCCATAGGTTTTGCACTGTCATGTGTTCATTGTCGCTTTCTTCTAGGAATTTTTGTACTTCTCCTTTGATTTTCTCAGTAATCAATTGGTTTTTTAGGTATGTGTTGTTTAATCTCCATGTGTTTGTGTTTTTAGCGGTTTTGTTCCTGTAGTTGATCTCTAATCTCATTGCATTGTGGTTTGAGAAGATGGTTGATATAATTTTCTTTTTTTGTGTTGTCTTTGCCTGGCTTTGGTATCAGGGTGATGGTGGCCTCGTAGAATGTGTTTGGAAGTGTTCCTTCCTGTGCAATTTTTTGGAAGAGTTTTAGAAGGACGGGCATTAGCTCTTCTTTAAATGTTTGGTAGAATTCACTTATGAAGCCATCTGGCCCTGGGCTTTTATTTTTGGGTAGATTTTTGATCACAACGTCGATTTCTGAGCTTGTGATTGGCTTGTTCATAGTTTCTATTTCTTTTTGGTTCAGTCTTGGGAGATTAATCTTCTCTAAGAAACTGTCCATTTCTTCCAGGTTGTCCAGTTTGTTGCCATAGAGTTGTTCATAATAGTCTCTTATAATCCTTTGGATTTCTGCATTATCTGTTGTAATTTTTCCTTTTTCATTTCTGATTTTGTTGATCTGGTTCTTCTCTCTTTTTTTCTTGATGAGTCTGACCAGTGGTGTGTCGATTTTATTGACCTTTTCGAAGAACCAGCTTTTTGTTTTATTTATCTTTACTATTGTTTCTTTATCATTTATTTTTACTCTGATCTTTATGATTTCTTCTTCTTCTGGCTTTGGGGTGTTTTTGTTCTTCTTTCTTCAGTTGTTTTAAGCATAAGGTTAGGTCGTCTGTTTGAGATTTTCCTAGTTTCTTGAGGTAGGATTGAATTGCTATAAACTTCCCTCTTAGAACTGCTTTTGCATTATCCCATAGGTTTTGCACTGTCATGTGTTCATTGTCGCTTTCTTCTAGGAATTTTTGTACTTCTCCTTTGATTTTCTCAGTAATCAATTGGTTTTTTAGGTATGTGTTGTTTAATCTCCATGTGTTTGTGTTTTTAGCGGTTTTGTTCCTGTAGTTGATCTCTAATCTCATTGCATTGTGGTTTGAGAAGATGGTTGATATAATTTCAGCTTTTTGGAATTGACTGAGGTTTGATTTGTGGCCCAAGATGTGGTCTATCCTGGAGAATGTTCCGTGAGCACTTGAGAAGAAAGTGTATTCTTCTGCTTTTGGATGGAACGTCCTAAAGATATCAATAAGGTCCATTTCTTCTAGTGTGGCACTTAAGGCTTGTGTTTCTTTATTAATTTTCTGTTTGGATGAACTGTCCATTGGTATGAGAGGACTGTTAAAGTCTCCTACTATGATTGTGTTAGTGTCGATGTCTTTTTTTATGTCTGAAAGTGTCTGTCTTATGTATTGGGGTGCTACTGTGTTGGGTGCATAGATATTTATGATTGTTACATCTTCTTCTTGAATCAATCCCTTGATCATTATGTAGTGTCCTGCCTTGTCTCTTAGAATCTTCTTTATTTTGAGGTCTATTTTGTCTGATATGAGGATTGCTACTCCAGCTTTCTTTTGATTTCCAATTTCATGGAATATCTTTTTCCAGCCTCTCACTTTTAGTCTATGAGTATCTCTAGGTCTGAAGTGAGTTTCCTGGAGGCAGCATATGTATGGGTCGTGTTTTTTTAATCCATTCAGCCAGTCTGTGTCTTTTGTTTGGGGCATTTAGTCTATTTACATTCAGAGTAATTATTGATACAAATGATCCTATTGTCATCTTCTTAGATGTTATGATGGGTTTGTTTCGTGGATCTTCTCCTTCTCTTATACTTGTTGTCTATATAAGTCCCTTTAACACTCGTTGTAAGGCTGGTTTGGTGTGACTAAATTCTTTTAATTTTGACTTATTTGTAAATCTTTTGATTTCTCCATCAATTTTGAATGAGATCCTTGCAGGGTAGCGGATTCTTTGTTGCAGATTATTCTCTTTTAGAACTGCTTTTGCATTATCCCATAGGTTTTGCACTGTCATGTGTTCATTGTCGCTTTCTTCTAGGAATTTTTGTACTTCTCCTTTGATTTTCTCAGTAATCAATTGGTTTTTTAGGTATGTGTTGTTTAATCTCCATGTGTTTGTGTTTTTAGCGGTTTTGTTCCTGTAGTTGATCTCTAATCTCATTGCATTGTGGTTTGAGAAGATGGTTGATATAATTTCAGCTTTTTGGAATTGACTGAGGTTTGATTTGTGGCCCAAGATGTGGTCTATCCTGGAGAATGTTCCGTGAGCACTTGAGAAGAAAGTGTATTCTTCTGCTTTTGGATGGAACGTCCTAAAGATATCAATAAGGTCCATTTCTTCTAGTGTGGCACTTAAGGCTTGTGTTTCTTTATTAATTTTCTGTTTGGATGAACTGTCCATTGGTATGAGAGGACTGTTAAAGTCTCCTACTATGATTGTGTTAGTGTCGATGTCTTTTTTTATGTCTGAAAGTGTCTGTCTTATGTATTGGGGTGCTACTGTGTTGGGTGCATAGATATTTATGATTGTTACATCTTCTTCTTGAATCAATCCCTTGATCATTATGTAGTGTCCTGCCTTGTCTCTTAGAATCTTCTTTATTTTGAGGTCTATTTTGTCTGATATGAGGATTGCTACTCCAGCTTTCTTTTGATTTCCAATTTCATGGAATATCTTTTTCCAGCCTCTCACTTTTAGTCTATGAGTATCTCTAGGTCTGAAGTGAGTTTCCTGGAGGCAGCATATGTATGGGTCGTGTTTTTTTAATCCATTCAGCCAGTCTGTGTCTTTTGTTTGGGGCATTTAGTCTATTTACATTCAGAGTAATTATTGATACAAATGATCCTATTGTCATCTTTGTAGATGTTATGATGGGTTTGTTTTGTGGATCTTCTCCTTCTCTTATACTTGTTGTCTATATAAGTCCCTTTAACACTCGTTGTAAGGCTGGTTTGGTGTGACTAAATTCTTTTAATTTTGACTTATTTGTAAATCTTTTGATTTCTCCATCAATTTTGAATGAGATCCTTGCAGGGTAGCGGATTCTTTGTTGCAGATTATTCTCTTTTAGCTGTTTAAATGTGTCCTGCCATTCCCTTCTGGCCTGCAGAGTTTCTGTTGAAAGATCAGCTGTTAAACGTATGGGTTTTCCCTTGTATGTCACTAGTTGCTTTTCCCTTGCTGCTTTGAGAATTCTGTCTTTGTGTTTAATTTGTGTTAGCTTCATTAATATGTGTCTTGGTGTGTTTCTTCTCGGGTTGATTCTGTATGGTACTCTTTGAGCTTCTTGGACTTGATTGACTATTTCTTTTCCCATGCTGGAGAAATTTTCAACTATAATCTCTTCAAAAATTTTCTCATTGCCTTTCTTTTTTTCTTCTTCTTCTGGAACCCCTATAATTTGAATATTGGTGTGGTTGATATTATCCCAGAGGTCTCTGAGGCTATCCTCTGCTCTTTTCATTCTTTGAGCTTGATTCTGTTTTTCAGCAGTTACTTCCACCATTCTATCTTCCAGCTCACTTATCCAGTCTTCTGTCTCAGACACTCTGCTCTTGATTCCTGTACAGTGTTTTTAAGTTCAGCAATTGAGTTGTTTGTCTCTGTTACTTTTTTGGTAAGTTCTTGTATTTCTTTATTCAGTGTGTTAGTTGTGTCTTGCAATTTCTCTAACATTCTGTTTTCAATGTCTTTGATCATCTTTACTATCATTCTTCTGAAATCACTTTCAGAAAGTTTGTCCAAATCCTCTTCGCTGATTTGATTGTATGTATTTGTAGATTGTTCCTTCACTTGTGTGGTATTTCTCTGCCGTTTCATTGTTATTATTAATTTTTTAACTGTGTCTGTTTGGGATTTCCTTTTCCCAGACTTTGAGCTACGTCTGTTGGTGTTTGGATGGGGCTTTTTATTCTAGGTGATGCTGGTGGTTGGGTGATGTCAGGATTTGCATACAAGTGATTACCTTTGTTGGCGTTCTCACTTGTATACTACTCTCTAGTGTTAGGTTCTCTTTTTAGTAGTTTAGTCCCTTTGTTGAACGGGGACTAAATTCTTTTAATTTTGACTTATTTGTAAATCTTTTGATTTCTCCATCAATTTTGAATGAGATCCTTGCAGGGTAGCGGATTCTTTGTTGCAGATTATTCTCTTTTAGCTGTTTAAATGTGTCCTGCCATTCCCTTCTGGCCTGCAGAGTTTCTGTTGAAAGATCAGCTGTTAAACGTATGGGTTTTCCCTTGTATGTCACTAGTTGCTTTTCCCTTGCTGCTTTGAGAATTCTGTCTTTGTGTTTAATTTGTGTTAGCTTCATTAATATGTGTCTTGGTGTGTTTCTTCTCGGGTTGATTCTGTATGGTACTCTTTGAGCTTCTTGGACTTGATTGACTATTTCTTTTCCCATGCTGGAGAAATTTTCAACTATAATCTCTTCAAAAATTTTCTCATTGCCTTTCTTTTTTTCTTCTTCTTCTGGAACCCCTATAATTTGAATATTGGTGTGGTTGATATTATCCCAGAGGTCTCTGAGGCTATCCTCTGCTCTTTTCATTCTTTGAGCTTGATTCTGTTTTTCAGCAGTTACTTCCACCATTCTATCTTCCAGCTCACTTATCCAGTCTTCTGTCTCAGACACTCTGCTCTTGATTCCTGTACAGTGTTTTTAAGTTCAGCAATTGAGTTGTTTGTCTCTGTTACTTTTTTGGTAAGTTCTTGTATTTCTTTATTCAGTGTGTTAGTTGTGTCTTGCAATTTCTCTAACATTCTGTTTTCAATGTCTTTGATCATCTTTACTATCATTCTTCTGAAATCACTTTCAGAAAGTTTGTCCAAATCCTCTTCGCTGATTTGATTGTATGTATTTGTAGATTGTTCCTTCACTTGTGTGGTATTTCTCTGCCGTTTCATTGTTATTATTAATTTTTTAACTGTGTCTGTTTGGGATTTCCTTTTCCCAGACTTTGAGCTACGTCTGTTGGTGTTTGGATGGGGCTTTTTATTCTAGGTGATGCTGGTGGTTGGGTGATGTCAGGATTTGCATACAAGTGATTACCTTTGTTGGCGTTCTCACTTGTATACTACTCTCTAGTGTTAGGCGTTCTCTAGTATTGTAGAGTTTTGGAGTCAGTGCTCCCTCCCTAAAGCCCTGGGGCTTGTTGCCTGACCAGGGACTGAAGATTTCACGGCTGGTTTGTTATGGCATTAAATGATATTAAAACATATATACGCGAATGAGAAACAGAAGGTATACCTTTGAGAAATGGCAATTAAAATATTATGCAAATACTATCCAGTGTATTGAATTATACACACAAACATATACAGCTGTAACATAACCCAAGCATTCCAACCAAAAATATAGTACAATATGTTAGCACGGCAAATAGAGAAAACCAAGAATGATATCCACTAGTTAATAACCAAACTAAGTAGAGCACAAATTGGAGAATAATGCTAGAGCAGGGTCTCCATTAGGGATAAGGCAATGAGGACAGAACAGGGTAAGAAATATGGTGGGGAAAGGGAAAAAGAGAAAGGGAGGATAGAAGAAAAACATAGAATAATACTGCAAAGTTAAATATAGGGAGATAAAGATTTGTATGTATTAGAGTTTAGTGCTGTAGGAAAGGAGCATCAGAGAAAGCAAAGAGTTATAGAGGAAGTAGTAGCACAAATAAAATAATTTAAAAATTAAAGCAGAGATAAGTATATAGAAAAATATAGAAAAACAAAGCAAAAACAATAAAAACAAACAGAACCCCCACAGAACCTTAAAAGGCCAGTGGGGAACCATAAGTTTATGCCAAAATAAAATGTGTGGTTTAAAAGGAAAAAGAAGAAAAAAACCAAAATTACATAAACTTGAATATATTCAGTCTTACTGATAAGATTAGTAGCTTCAGTAGAATTCAATGGAGGAAATAAACACACCCACACTCACACACCCAAAAAAAAAAGAAAAAACGGGGGTTGGGGGGCACTGAGTGTGTTTGGAAAAAAGGGAAAAAAACAATTAACACAAAACAGAACACAACAAAAGCAATAAAAAAGAATAAGGAATAAAATGAAATTTAAACAATCCAGCAGTAACTCCAGCTTCAAACAAAACGTGAAAATACTGTTTATGTTCTTCTGTCTCTTGCTGACTATTCAGGAATTATCAGTCTTTTTCTTGCCTCTGGCAGTGGTTGGATCTGAAGACCTCTTTGACTGCTTATTTCGGCCTATTCCAGAACTAAAAGGCCCGACCAGGCTGGCCCTGGGAGTTTCTTAATCCAAATCCCTTTTCTTGCTGAGTGGATCTAAATTCCCTCCCTGTAGCTTGACCAGCAGCCCTGCAGTTTGACCAGTGGTCAAAGTACAGTAGGGAAAATGGCGTCTGTCTCACAAAGGATTTATTCCCACACTCTCTATGGGAAGCACTTCCGCATTGGCCCTGACCCTGCTGCAGGCCACCGTCAACCCCCGCCACTGCGGGAGATGTCAGATTACTCAAAGATGAGTACGCCTCAGTCTCATGCAGGATCGCTATTCCCCTCTCCCAGATCACTGCGCACACAGTTTTCAGTCCTCCTCGGCGGCTCTATGATTGGGTTAATGGTAACCTCTTCCAAAGGGAACTGAATGCCGTCCTTCCGAGGACTGCTCAAGGGCACTTCTCGTTCAAAGGGGCACTTAGACCCTCTAAAGCAAGTCTGGCTCTGTCCCTTGTGGGCGTCACTGCCCCTTTCTCGGGTCTTGATCTGCAACAGGCTTTGCGCCTTTGGCCCACCCAGCCTCTCTGGCGGGTAAGAGGTTTGACTTTTAAAAGCGCGGTTGCGCCCTTCCTACTGTCTTGATGCGGCTTCTCCTTTGTTCTTCCATGTGGGGTATCTTTTTTGTGATCAGATCCAACCTCCTCCTGTCGATGGTTTTTCAGGAACTGGTTGCAATTCAGGCGATTATGCAGGAGAGATGAGTGCGCATCCTTCTACGCCACCATCTTAGCTCCACCTCTTGCTATCTATCTTTACTCTAACTCATTGATGTTATAAAGAATGGTCTGAACTGCTTACCTACAAGTTGATGTTTTATAATTCAACTGAGTCCTCAGACTTCTTGGAAAATACTTTAATTCTCCCAAAGGACCATTCCAAATTTAAAAAAATAAATAAAGTGAGGAGAGATACAGACTAAGATGGAAAATACTTAGTAACTACATAGGACATCAAAAACTAATTCCTGCTAGTAGATGCTACATTAAATCCTTTTAAAAATGAGTAATATATCTTTTAAATAAGTTCAGAGATAAAAGGTTCCAATTTTAAAAACAGAGCACATCAGCTAGGATGTTAAAACTTAAGGGGTGATTTCACCAATTAGACAAAAAAAAAAATTGTCTAGTCTTCCTTAAGTCATCAGAGGCCTGCTCAACAGGTGAACATGAATTTTACTTCTCAGAGATACTCAGGACATTGGCCAAACTAATAGAAAAAAGCATTCATATATTCTTAGTAAATAATGTGTTTATATCACTAAGATCAAGGACTGGTTGTGCTCATGCTAATTGCCTTTCAGCACGTATTTTCTTCATGAACAGCAACTTCTCATGTATACAGTCTGTAATCACATCAATTTATCTTTTTTAAAACAACAACGTCCAACTGCATATAATATTGTTCAACTCCTTTTAGAATGGTTCACTTGGGAGATGCCCAAGGATATAACCATGTCAGACTTCTGAATGACCTGAAAATTTATCATGTCACATTCATCTCAGGATCTCTTTGCCCTTTTAAAATATATATTACTACTATATTATAGTAAATATTACTATTTCACTTTCTGTAAGTAAACATTCAAAACTTTTAATATAAGAAAAGTTTTCTAGTTGGTAAGAAAAGAGAAATGGTAATCTTTCTTAAAGATATGAGTGCTTGGGTTTCCTTGGTGGCCCAGTGGGTAGAGTCTGCATTACAGCGCAAGGGACAGCAGTTCTATCCCTAGCCTGGGAAGATCCCACATGCCTCTGAGCAGCTGGACCTATGTGTCCGATTATCAGCCAGTGCTCTGGAGCACATGCGCCCAGAGCCAGTGCTCTGCAATGAGAGAGGACACTGTGATGGGAGGCCCACACAGGCCAAAGAATTAAGATGGATAAAAATAAATAAATGAAGGACCAAAGAGGCCAAAAAAAAAAAAAGAGTGCTCATAAGCAATCAATGGGATTTACAGTACTAACAAAAATTCTGAATGGTAATAACAATTGTGAACATATATAAGGATTATAATTTAGTTAATTTTTGTAATTCTACAAGTGAAATACACAAATTGTAACCTAACTGCTAGTTCTAAAGATTCATATTGTGCATAAAGAATCTTTAACAGCTGTCAAAATTGCCTAATTTTCTTTCTTATAAATGTCTCAATAGTGAACAATAAACACAAAAAGATAGAATATATGGCTTTCACTAAAACAGGAATGACAAATTAATTTGACAACATTTCATTCAATAACAGCATCCTGAGTCCCTAGAATCTTCACGAGAATACACTGTTGCCAATGACACTAACCAAACAGAATGAAGGTTTTCCCCAGGTATAAGCATCACTTACTTTATCCTTCTGAAAGGAGGGAAGTGTTACAGTTTCCTGACTTCTCTCATTGCTTGATATTCTGGAAAGCATTTGCCAGCTCACCTGATACATGTATACAACATACACCTAATGTAGGGGAATTTACCAGGAGGTAGGTGAATTACAGGTCAAATCTCAAGCTTCCCTATCCATACGTCCAGAACCAGGACTCAGACTTCCTCAACATATGTATAGCCACACCACACTTTTATTTGGGAGGTTCTTATATAAAGATGGTCTGAGAACCACAGTTAATAATACATTTAATTTCCTAAATTTAGTAAATATTACTATTTCACTTTCTGTAAGTAAACATTCAAAACTTTTAATATAAGAAAAGTTTTCTAGTTGGTAAGAAAAGAGAAATGGTAATCTTTCTTAAAGATATGAGTGCTTGGGTTTCCTTGGTGGCCCAGTGGGTAGAGTCTGCATTACAGCGCAAGGGACAGCAGTTCTATCCCTAGCCTGGGAAGATCCCACATGCCTCTGAGCAGCTGGACCTATGTGTCCGATTATCAGCCAGTGCTCTGGAGCACATGCGCCCAGAGCCAGTGCTCTGCAATGAGAGAGGACACTGTGATGGGAGGCCCACACAGGCCAAAGAATTAAGATGGATAAAAATAAATAAATAAAAAAAAAGAGTGCTCATAAGCAATCAATGGGATTTACAGTACTAACAAAAATTCTGAATGGTAATAACAATTGTGAACATATATAAGGATTATAATTTAGTTAATTTTTGTAATTCTACAAGTGAAATACACAAATTGTAACCTAACTGCTAGTTCTAAAGATTCATATTGTGCATAAAGAATCTTTAACAGCTGTCAAAATTGCCTAATTTTCTTTCTTATAAATGTCTCAATAGTGAACAATAAACACAAAAAGATAGAATATATGGCTTTCACTAAAACAGGAATGACAAATTAATTTGACAACATTTCATTCAATAACAGCATCCTGAGTCCCTAGAATCTTCACGAGAATACACTGTTGCCAATGACACTAACCAAACAGAATGAAGGTTTTCCCCAGGTATAAGCATCACTTACTTTATCCTTCTGAAAGGAGGGAAGTGTTACAGTTTCCTGACTTCTCTCATTGCTTGATATTCTGGAAAGCATTTGCCAGCTCACCTGATACATGTATACAACATACACCTAATGTAGGGGAATTTACCAGGAGGTAGGTGAATTACAGGTCAAATCTCAAGCTTCCCTATCCATACGTCCAGAACCAGGACTCAGACTTCCTCAACATATGTATAGCCACACCACACTTTTATTTGGGAGGTTCTTATATAAAGATGGTCTGAGAACCACAGTTACAAAGTCATTCCTCCACAGTCCATGCCTTGATCCCTGATGAGTAAGCACCTAGTCAATAACCAAGAGGTGTATAGTTTTGTATATTTTGTAACTAGGGATCACAGATCCCTGGCATATATAGGTATCATATTATGGAACACAACCTCCTTTCTGACCATTGCCATGGATTTAGGGCTTTTTACAGAGTCAACTAGTTCTAGCTATTATAATCATAGGTCTTCTTTTTCATGTTTGAATGATCAAAATTCAGCTAATAAAGGTCTCTGAAGCTGAAATTTTGGTCAGTACTTTTAAACATCATGGAAAGTATTCTTGCTCTCCCAAAACATTAATATACTCCAGATTAGTGTTACTTTTTGACTGCAGACATGAATATAGTCTTCTTCAAAGAATTCTGGCTCATTTCAGTTGACAACACTAAGGCCAATAAGGCCAATAGTAAGGTCAATAAGCAAGATATTTAAATTCAGAGAACCTTACTTTCTTCTTCACAATGAGTATTTCAGAACACACTGAGCACTCAGATATTTTCTAAACACCATTATCCTTAATACAGAACCAGAACTCCTTAGAGAAATGGCTCATTTTAAGTTTGCGTAAAGAAATGAATAAAATACACAGAGTATCTCTTAACGGAAATACAATAAGAACCCAAAAAATGAACTACCTACAAAAAAAATTAACAAAAGAAGCTCAAGATTTGTACATTTTCAAGCTATAAAACATTCGTATAAGAAACTAAATTAATATTATCTAAACAAAAGAAAGTCCATGTTCACAAACTGAAACACTTAATATACTTAATATTCCTTAAACTGTTAAAGTGATTCAACACAATCCATATCCAAATCCAAGCTGCTTTTTTTCTCCTCCCAGAGGTCTACAAGCAGATCCTAATATTCCTATGGAAATAAAAGGAATCCAGGAAAGTCAAAACCTTATTTTAAAGAAAGAACATGTCCCAACTTTCAGAATAACTACAAAGCAGTAGCTATCAAGACAGACTGAGGACTTCCCTGATGGTCCAGTGGCTAAGACTCCTTGCTTCCAATGCAGGAAGCCTAGGTTTGATCCCTGACCCGGGAACTAGATCCCACATACTGCGGTTGACTTCTTGCATGCTGCAACTAAAGACCCTGCATGTCACAACTAAGACCCAGAACAGCCAAACAAATTAAAAAAAAAAGAAAATAAGAAAAATAGTACGGTAATGACCTGACCACAGACTAGCACATCAATGGAAAGGAACTCAGAGTCCAAATTAAACCCTTATATCTATGGCAAATTGATTTTCAACAATAGCACCAAGAGAATTAAGTGGGGAAAGAAGAAAAGTTTTAACAAATGGTGTTAAGGAAACTTGACGTCCACATGCAAAAGACTTAGATAGACCTCTACATCCATCATAAACAAAAATTAAACATGGTCTCAAAATGGATCAGATTCAAAATGGATAACATAAAGTATAAAACTCCTAGAAAAGGACATAGGAGTAAATCTTCATTACACTGAGTTAGGCAACAATTTCTTAGATACACCACCAAAAAGACAAAAGCAGCTTAAAAAAAAAAAAGAAAAAATAGATGAACGGGACTTTTGTTAAATTAAAAAAAAGAACACTTCTGTGCTTCAGGTAAAAAGGTAAAAAGACAACTGACAAAAATAGGATGAAACATTTGAAAATTATATGTCAAACAAGGAATTTTTATCCAGAATATATTAAAAAATAAACACCTTAGCACTCCAAAAGATAAAAACTGGGAAAAGAATCTGAACAGACATTTCTCCAAATAAGAAATGCAAATGATCAACAGATACACAAATAGATGCTCAATATGGTAAGTTATTGTTGTTGTTACTGTTCAATTGCTAAGTTGTGTCCTGCTCTTTGTGACCCTATGAACTGCAGCATGCCAGGCTTCCCTGTCGTTACTATCTCCTGGAGTTTGCTCCAACTCGTGTCCCTGAGTTGATGATGCTATCTCATTTTCTGTCACCCCTTCCCCCTACACTCAACTTTCCCAGCATCAGGGTCTTTTCCAGTAAGTCAGCAGCTATCAAGACAGACTGAGGACTTCCCTGATGGTCCAGTGGCTAAGACTCCTTGCTTCCAATGCAGGAAGCCTAGGTTTGATCCCTGACCCGGGAACTAGATCCCACATACTGCGGTTGACTTCTTGCATGCTGCAACTAAAGACCCTGCATGTCACAACTAAGACCCAGAACAGCCAAACAAATTAAAAAAAAAAGAAAATAAGAAAAATAGTACGGTAATGACCTGACCACAGACTAGCACATCAATGGAAAGGAACTCAGAGTCCAAATTAAACCCTTATATCTATGGCAAATTGATTTTCAACAATAGCACCAAGAGAATTAAGTGGGGAAAGAAGAAAAGTTTTAACAAATGGTGTTAAGGAAACTTGACGTCCACATGCAAAAGACTTAGATAGACCTCTACATCCATCATAAACAAAAATTAAACATGGTCTCAAAATGGATCAGATTCAAAATGGATAACATAAAGTATAAAACTCCTAGAAAAGGACATAGGAGTAAATCTTCATTACACTGAGTTAGGCAACAATTTCTTAGATACACCACCAAAAAGACAAAAGCAGCTTAAAAAAAAAAAAGAAAAAATAGATGAACGGGACTTTTGTTAAATTAAAAAAAAGAACACTTCTGTGCTTCAGGTAAAAAGGTAAAAAGACAACTGACAAAAATAGGATGAAACATTTGAAAATTATATGTCAAACAAGGAATTTTTATCCAGAATATATTAAAAAAAAAAAAAACACCTTAGCACTCCAAAAGATAAAAACTGGGAAAAGAATCTGAACAGACATTTCTCCAAATAAGAAATGCAAATGATCAACAGATACACAAATAGATGCTCAATATGGTAAGTTATTGTTGTTGTTACTGTTCAATTGCTAAGTTGTGTCCTGCTCTTTGTGACCCTATGAACTGCAGCATGCCAGGCTTCCCTGTCGTTACTATCTCCTGGAGTTTGCTCCAACTCGTGTCCCTGAGTTGATGATGCTATCTAGCCATCTCATTTTCTGTCACCCCCCTTCTCCTCCTACACTCAACTTTCCCAGCATCAGGGTCTTTTCCAGTAAGTCAGCACTTCACATCATGTGGCCAAAGTACTGGAGCTTCAGCTTCAGCATCAGTGCTTCAGAAAATTCAGGGTTGATTTCCTTTACGATTGACTGGTTTGATCTCCTTTGTGTCCAAGAGACTCTCAGGAGTCTTTTCTAGCACCATAGTTTGAAAGCATAATTCTTTGTAGTCCAACTCTCCATTTGACATGAATCAAATATTAATTTTAGTGCCAAAGGATTCTGTTTACCTCTTGATCTACTTACTATTTTCCCATTTTGTTGTTTAGTCGCTAATTCATATCCTACTCTTTGTGACCCATAGACTGTAGCCCGCAAGACTCCTCTGTCCAAGGGATTTTCCAGGCAAGAATACTAAAGTGGGTTACCATTTCTATCTCCGTCTTCCCATTTAGCAACACCAAAATCTAAAGCCTTTAATTATGAATCATATCTAACTATCGTCTTCAGGAAATTCTAGGCATGAACAGTTAATAGCTGACACCAGTCTTAATAATTCTTTAATCACTCTTATTCAAAAATATCCCAGTGGTTATGGGTGGCTTAAAGTGCAAGGACTTTCTTTAAGACAGTTTCATCTAAGAGACACTTTCTTAAGATCAGTAAAAATATTTTTATGCCACTTACTTGCTGTTTTTGTTACTATTTTTAAGCTAATGTGTCTTGTGTACAATCTAAAGAGTTAAACAAATGGTAACACCTTTAAAATGAAAATGTTTTAAAATCCTGTCTCCTTCTAATTCATATTCCTCTGTTTTCTATGTTATACTATTGTATTATATTCTCACCTTGGTGTGACTAAAATGGGGACCTTAATTATATGTGTATGTATGTGTGTATATCGTACACATATATATGCATATGTAGGTATGTACTGTGTGTATACAGGTTTCCTGATTTTAAAGATAAAGTACATCATAATAAAAAGAAATGTAAGCTCTCTTCATCCTGAAAAACTTGAATGAATTTTCTCCTGGAGTTTGCTCCAACTCGTGTCCCTGAGTTGATGATGCTATCTAGCCATCTCATTTTCTGTCACCCCCCTTCTCCTCCTACACTCAACTTTCCCAGCATCAGGGTCTTTTCCAGTAAGTCAGCACTTCACATCATGTGGCCAAAGTACTGGAGCTTCAGCTTCAGCATCAGTGCTTCAGAAAATTCAGGGTTGATTTCCTTTACGATTGACTGGTTTGATCTCCTTTGTGTCCAAGAGACTCTCAGGAGTCTTTTCTAGCACCATAGTTTGAAAGCATAATTCTTTGTAGTCCAACTCTCCATTTGACATGAATCAAATATTAATTTTAGTGCCAAAGGATTCTGTTTACCTCTTGATCTACTTACTATTTTCCCATTTTGTTGTTTAGTCGCTAATTCATATCCTACTCTTTGTGACCCATAGACTGTAGCCCGCAAGACTCCTCTGTCCAAGGGATTTTCCAGGCAAGAATACTAAAGTGGGTTACCATTTCTATCTCCGTCTTCCCATTTAGCAACACCAAAATCTAAAGCCTTTAATTATGAATCATATCTAACTATCGTCTTCAGGAAATTCTAGGCATGAACAGTTAATAGCTGACACCAGTCTTAATAATTCTTTAATCACTCTTATTCAAAAATATCCCAGTGGTTATGGGTGGCTTAAAGTGCAAGGACTTTCTTTAAGACAGTTTCATCTAAGAGACACTTTCTTAAGATCAGTAAAAATATTTTTATGCCACTTACTTGCTGTTTTTGTTACTATTTTTAAGCTAATGTGTCTTGTGTACAATCTAAAGAGTTAAACAAATGGTAACACCTTTAAAATGAAAATGTTTTAAAATCCTGTCTCCTTCTAATTCATATTCCTCTGTTTTCTATGTTATACTATTGTATTATATTCTCACCTTGGTGTGACTAAAATGGGGACCTTAATTATATGTGTATGTATGTGTGTATATACGTACACATATATATGCATATGTAGGTATGTACTGTGTGTATACAGGTTTCCTGATTTTAAAGATAAAGTACATCATAATAAAAAAGAAATGTAAGCTCTCTTCATCCTGAAAAAACTTGAATGAATAGATGTTTAATGAACTTACAGGTACTAGAGGCTTATTTCTTCTTGATGCTTCATAGGTATTTGTGTTTATATGTATGTACACAGTGCTGTTCAGTGTTATATTTTATTTCTTCTAAATGACAATAGTAAACTCTACAACTCATCCAAGAATAAAAATTAAAAATACGTAATCATATTAAAATTTAGTCATTCAAGGCAAATTCAGAGACTGAAAGTAGATTAGAGGTTGCTGGTAGCTGCAATAAGAATGGGGAGTTATTGCTTAACAGTTAAAAGAGTTTCTGTTTGTGATGATGAAAGTGTTTTGGAAACAGCAGATGGTTGCACAACACTGTGAATTCCATTAATACCACTGAACTGTACACTTAAAGATGAGGAAAATGATAAAGTTTACATTAATGTCTTTATCAACAGAGTTTTGAACGGTTAGCATGGTAAATTTTATGTTATATGTATTTTAATCACAGTCTTAAAAAGTGAACAATCACTTACAAGAAGGGTTATTCCCATAAAAATTGCTACACTTACTCATCTAAGATGTAAATGTTAAATATATCACACTCTCAGACCTCCATTTCTGGACTACATTTCACCTGAGAATTTCACAGATACATAATAATCTATGATTCACCCCAATTATGACAGAAGTTGGCATAGTTTTTCCTGTTGGATAAATCATTTAACTATAATGAATGTACTAAAACCCTTTGATTTTAGTTGAAACAAAATACTGAGGTTGAAACACTAAACAACTAAAAACCTAAGACAGACTCCTAAAAGATAAAAAGGCATTAGCCGTTATTGGATAGAAACCCTATACTGTGTTTAAAGAGAACTTCAGTAGTGATGATGTATAGATTACCAAAAGGCTTCCCTAGTGGCTCAGTTGGTCAAGAGTTTACCTATAATGTGGGAGACCCAGGTTTGATCTCTGGGTTGGGACAATGCTCTGGAGAAGGAAATGGCAACCCACTCCAGTATTCTTGTCGGGACAATCTCATGGACAGAGAAGTCTGGCAGGCTACACTCCATGGGGTTGCAAGAGAAGTCGTATGACACAGCAACTAAAACAAAGGTCATGTAATTATCAATAATCGAAATGTAAGCTCTCTTCATCCTGAAAAAACTTGAATGAATAGATGTTTAATGAACTTACAGGTACTAGAGGCTTATTTCTTCTTGATGCTTCATAGGTATTTGTGTTTATATGTATGTACACAGTGCTGTTCAGTGTTATATTTTATTTCTTCTAAATGACAATAGTAAACTCTACAACTCATCCAAGAATAAAAATTAAAAATACGTAATCATATTAAAATTTAGTCATTCAAGGCAAATTCAGAGACTGAAAGTAGATTAGAGGTTGCTGGTAGCTGCAATAAGAATGGGGAGTTATTGCTTAACAGTTAAAAGAGTTTCTGTTTGTGATGATGAAAGTGTTTTGGAAACAGCAGATGGTTGCACAACACTGTGAATTCCATTAATACCACTGAACTGTACACTTAAAGATGAGGAAAATGATAAAGTTTACATTAATGTCTTTATCAACAGATTTTTTTTGAACGGTTAGCATGGTAAATTTTATGTTATATGTATTTTAATCACAGTCTTAAAAAGTGAACAATCACTTACAAGAAGGGTTATTCCCATAAAAATTGCTACACTTACTCATCTAAGATGTAAATGTTAAATATATCACACTCTCAGACCTCCATTTCTGGACTACATTTCACCTGAGAATTTCACAGATACATAATAATCTATGATTCACCCCAATTATGACAGAAGTTGGCATAGTTTTTCCTGTTGGATAAATCATTTAACTATAATGAATGTACTAAAACCCTTTGATTTTAGTTGAAACAAAATACTGAGGTTGAAACACTAAACAACTAAAAACCTAAGACAGACTCCTAAAAGATAAAAAGGCATTAGCCGTTATTGGATAGAAACCCTATACTGTGTTTAAAGAGAACTTCAGTAGTGATGATGTATAGATTACCAAAAGGCTTCCCTAGTGGCTCAGTTGGTCAAGAGTTTACCTATAATGTGGGAGACCCAGGTTTGATCTCTGGGTTGGGACAATGCTCTGGAGAAGGAAATGGCAACCCACTCCAGTATTCTTGTCGGGACAATCTCATGGACAGAGAAGTCTGGCAGGCTACACTCCATGGGGTTGCAAGAGAAGTCGTATGACACAGCAACTAAAACAAAGGTCATGTAATTATCAATAATCATAATCATGTGCATTTGCTTGAAAAGTAAAAATAAAAATACAGTATGAGATAAGAAAATTCTCAAAAAATGAGACAATTTCAACTGCCTTTTTAGAAACATAAGAGAAAAAAAGTTCCTTTTGCCTAATTTTTTCCTAAGCAGTCACTAACTGAATATCGGTACAGTCCTTTAAAACAGCACAATGGTATTTTGTTTAAAAGCAGTTCTTGAGCTTCCCTGGTGGTCCAGTGGGTAGAGTCCGCCTTGCAGTGCAAGGGGCGTTGGTTTGATCCCTGGCCCCGGAAGATCCCACGTGCCTCCGAGTAGCTGGACTGGTGTGTTCAATTACCAGCCAGTGCTCTGGAGCGCATGTGCCCAGAGCCTGTACTCTGCAACGAGAGAGGCCACTGCAATGGGAGGCCCACACAGGCAAAAGAATAAAGATGGATTAAAATAAATAAATAAATAAACAATAAAAGAGCCCCCCCCAAAAGCAGTTCTTTAAAGATGTTCTTAAAGTTTTGTCCCCCCCCAAAAGCAGTTCTTTAAAGATGTTCTTAAAGTTTTGTGTCACTACGTTTTTGCTCATATGTTGAAAACTAAAGATTACTGATGTTGAAACACTAAACAACTAAAACCTAAGACAGACTCCTAAAAGATAAAAAGGCATTAGCCGTTATTGGATAGAAACCCTATACTGTGTTTAAAGAGAACTTCAGTAGTGATGATGTATAGATTACCAAAAGGCTTCCTAGTGGCTCAGTTGGTCAAGAGTTTACCTATAATGGGAGACCCAGGTTTGATCTCTGGGTTGGGACAATGCTCTGGAGAAGGAAATGGCAACCCACTCCAGTATTCTTGTCGGGACAATCTCATGGACAGAGAAGTCTGGCAGGCTACACTCCATGGGGTTGCAAGAGAAGTCGTATGACACAGCAACTAAAACAAAGGTCATGTAATTATCAATAATCATAATCATGTGCATTTGCTTGAAAAGTAAAAATAAAAATACAGTATGAGATAAGAAAATTCTCAAAAAATGAGACAATTTCAACTGCCTTTTTAGAAACATAAGAGAAAAAAAGTTCCTTTTGCCTAATTTTTTCCTAAGCAGTCACTAACTGAATATCGGTACAGTCCTTTAAAACAGCACAATGGTATTTTGTTTAAAAGCAGTTCTTGAGCTTCCCTGGTGGTCCAGTGGGTAGAGTCCGCCTTGCAGTGCAAGGGGCGTTGGTTTGATCCCTGGCCCCGGAAGATCCCACGTGCCTCCGAGTAGCTGGACTGGTGTGTTCAATTACCAGCCAGTGCTCTGGAGCGCATGTGCCCAGAGCCTGTACTCTGCAACGAGAGAGGCCACTGCAATGGGAGGCCCACACAGGCAAAAGAATAAAGATGGATTAAAATAAATAAATAAATAAACAATAAAAGAGCCCCCCCCAAAAGCAGTTCTTTAAAGATGTTCTTAAAGTTTTGTCCCCCCCCAAAAGCAGTTCTTTAAAGATGTTCTTAAAGTTTTGTGTCACTACGTTTTTGCTCATATGTTGAAAACTAAAGATTACTGATGTCATGAAATTAACATAACTTCAGATGTATCTTTAAAGAGAGAAATACTTTTTTAAAAAGTATCAAAAAGAGGATGGCAAAGTATCTTGTTACACTTTGTTTCTAATTTTATATCTATCATAAGTATGTAGCAGGGGACTTCCCTGGTGGTCCAGTGGGTAAAGAGTCTGCCTTGCAGTGCAAGGGGCACCGGTTCAATCCCTGGCCCAGGAAGATCCCATGTGCCACGGAGTGGCTGGACAGGTGTGTCCAATTAGGAGCCAGCGCTCTGGAGGCTCTGAAATGAGAGAGGCCACTGCAATGGGAGGCCCACACAAGCCAAAGAATAAAGATGGATGAAAATAAAATAAAAAACCAAGAAAAGAGGCCAAAATTTAAAAAAAAAAAAATGTAGCAGGACGAAATAAAGCCATAAAACAACGAATATCAGATATTCTACCCATGAAGATTCAAAGAAATTATGGTTTCACAATATGCTATTAGAGCACAGAATATTCTTAATTCAGAAGGTTAAGTTCTCCCAAATCCATATTACTGACATTTAGAAAGATAAATACTTATATGGATTTGTTCTTTGTTTTCTCCACTCTTTCCAGGGACTTCTGCTTAGGACTTAATCCAGTTACTTCTGAGCACAAGACAACAAACACTGTATTGTTTACATCACCACCTAGTGGTCTTAAATTTCTGGTATGCATAGTATTTAAAAACTGAATACATACAAAATGAGAACTCAAAAAAGTTATCTGGAAAAAATTAAACCAGTAGTTTACAGCTAGCAGGCAGACTATTAGATTGTCTAGTCTTACGCTGTTTCAACTAGAGGATATACTGTGATGTTAGGAGTTATGTGAAGCTATCAGAGCAATTAAATGACTTGCTCCAGCTTATTCAACCAGATAGTGGTGGAGTGATATCAATAATGTAGATGTATAAAACATCACAAAATATAAGTACCCACAAAATACAAGTCAAGTTCATAAGGTAATAACTCTAAATAAGCAATAACTAATAACTCTAAATGCCAATTATACATGGGTGGGTAGTTCGGGGGTTTTCTGTATGTAGATTTTTCTCTTCAGAATTTTCCTTTCACTTCTTACCATAGCACACTTACAACCTAATGCTAATTCAAAGTACTAGTGTACATTCTTTTCAAAAATTTACCTATAAATTTATATTAAATTAGTTTTCCTTGAGAGTGAATAGCTTTATGAATTTTAACACATGTGTAGATTTATGCTTCTCCCTGTACAAACAAGATACAGAGCACTTCTATAGCCCTCCACTCTCCCACGGTCCTAGTTCTTAACAACCAGCTTAACAACCACTGATCTCTACAGGCTTCTCTATAGGCTTGTCTTTTCAAGAACAGTCTATAAAGGCAGTCATACAGAATTTACTCTCTTGAGAATGGATTCATCATTTCAGGATGTTACCTTTGAGATTCATTCAAGTTGTTTCATGTATACACAGTTCATTCCTTTTTATTGTTGAAGAGTTTTCCATGGAACTGTGGAGTTGGAGAGGATTCTTGAGAGTTCCTTGGACAGCAAGATCCAACCAGTCAATCCTGAAGGAAATCAACCCTAACTATTCATTGGAAGGACTGATGCTGAAGCTGAAGCTCCAATACTCTGGCAACCTGATGCAAAAAGCCAGCTCACTGAAAATGACCCTGATGCTGGGAATGACTGAGGGCAGGAGGAGAAGGGGATGACAGAGGATGAGATGGTTGTACGGCATCACTGATTTGATTGGACACAAGTCTGAGCAAACTCTGGGAGATGGTGAAGGCTAAGGAAACCTGGCATGCTGCAGTCCATGTAGTCACAAAGAATGGGACACAACTGAGTGACAGCAACAAATTCTACAGTATACTATATAATATATGGGATGGTGCATAACATAGCATAGAATAAACAGAAGGACCGTAGTTTGTTTACACATTCAGGGTTGTTTCTAGTTTGGGATGATTATAAATGAAGACTCCCTAAACATTTGTGTCTAGGCTCTTTTCTAATTTTTAATTGAAATTTACTATTAGAAGACTTTTATGAGTCACACACTTATACAGAAAATGTGATACAAAAATATAACTTTCAGAAGGATAAGAATTTGAATAAATACTTCCAATGTCTAAATTACTTCAGTATTCAAGAATTAGCATTAAGAGGCCAATTATTTCTCCTTATACACAGGAAACATGAAATACATGTTTACAAAAACATGAAATACATGAAATGGTAAGACTGGATAACAAAGTTTCCTTTAAACACAGGCATACATCAAAATTTAACACATAAAAAGGGAATGGCAAATAATGGGTCCACTATTTCTTCTTCCTTTGCTCATGGCACAGGTCAATACTCAATCTAGGCACACTTTGCTGTACACTCTTGATGAGGCTTCAGAATACTCAGTACTCAGCTCTAGGTTGTCATTAATACATAATCAGAACTAGGAGTCCAGTTTTAACAAAATTTCCATCTCTGCTTTAGGTGAGAATGGATTCATCATTTCAGGATGTTACCTTTGAGATTCATTCAAGTTGTTTCATGTATACACAGTTCATTCCTTTTTATTGTTGAAGAGTTTTCCATGGAACTGTGGAGTTGGAGAGGATTCTTGAGAGTTCCTTGGACAGCAAGATCCAACCAGTCAATCCTGAAGGAAATCAACCCTAACTATTCATTGGAAGGACTGATGCTGAAGCTGAAGCTCCAATACTCTGGCAACCTGATGCAAAAAGCCAGCTCACTGAAAATGACCCTGATGCTGGGAATGACTGAGGGCAGGAGGAGAAGGGGATGACAGAGGATGAGATGGTTGTACGGCATCACTGATTTGATTGGACACAAGTCTGAGCAAACTCTGGGAGATGGTGAAGGCTAAGGAAACCTGGCATGCTGCAGTCCATGTAGTCACAAAGAATGGGACACAACTGAGTGACAGCAACAAATTCTACAGTATACTATATAATATATGGGATGGTGCATAACATAGCATAGAATAAACAGAAGGACCGTAGTTTGTTTACACATTCAGGGTTGTTTCTAGTTTGGGATGATTATAAATGAAGACTCCCTAAACATTTGTGTCTAGGCTCTTTTCTAATTTTTAATTGAAATTTACTATTAGAAGACTTTTATGAGTCACACACTTATACAGAAAATGTGATACAAAAATATAACTTTCAGAAGGATAAGAATTTGAATAAATACTTCCAATGTCTAAATTACTTCAGTATTCAAGAATTAGCATTAAGAGGCCAATTATTTCTCCTTATACACAGGAAACATGAAATACATGTTTACAAAAACATGAAATACATGAAATGGTAAGACTGGATAACAAAGTTTCCTTTAAACACAGGCATACATCAAAATTTAACACATAAAAAGGGAATGGCAAATAATGGGTCCACTATTTCTTCTTCCTTTGCTCATGGCACAGGTCAATACTCAATCTAGGCACACTTTGCTGTACACTCTTGATGAGGCTTCAGAATACTCAGTACTCAGCTCTAGGTTGTCATTAATACATAATCAGAACTAGGAGTCCAGTTTTAACAAAATTTCCATCTCTGCTTTAGGTGAAATTCTCAATACAATGTAATCTGAAATGAAATTATTTTAGGGAAAAAGTACTGTCTGTAGCACTTTTAATCCTAGGCCTATTATCTTCCAAATGTGCGTTTTGTTATAAGACCGAGCAAGAGAAACACCGATGAGGTAGTTACACGCAGCTACTAGTAAAAAAATCTGAAGTATGCAAGGGAAAGGAGTATGATCTTGGAAAAAGGAAAGAGAGGAGGAGAAGGAAGAAGAAAAGGAATCAAATGAAGAGGGGGAGATGGGACGAGAAGAAGGAGGATAAAGAAGACGAGAAAGAGGAGGAGAAGGTTACAATTTAAAAATTGCTAAAATCTTGTTTGTCACTCATTACATTAAGTTAATTCTACTTCTGTGTATGGGACTTATTTGATAATAAATCTGTGTTTTTATACCTTCATACTTCCTATTTGTCAGATATCAATGTTAGACTATAAAAGTGGACTCCCTTCTTACATTTCAATAATAAAATTTTAATAGATAAAATTTTAAGGAGAGGTTGTGGGAAAAACAGCAACACAAGAGAACCCAGCTTCCCCATCCATACCCCCAAGACAGATCAGGATTGAACAGCAATCAACAAGCAAAATCAGCTCTGGGAAATCTCTAAAGTAACTTGAGAAGTTTTAGTGACACAATGGAACAAAACAAACTGAAAACAATCACACAAGAAGAGAATGAATACAGCTTCATTTTGGCTGCATCATTCCATCCCCCAAACTAGTATTGCTCAGCACCAAGAAGGAACTTCCCAGATAGAGTTTCTTTTGCCAGGAAAATAAGACCTGGCTGAACAACCAGCTAATCCAGCCTCTTGGAGCACTCCATGAAAATACTGCTTTAGCAGGTCCAGACCAGCTAAACTGAGGAGTATAAAGACAACTGGGTATAAGGAAGAAAAAGAGAGGCTGTTACTAACAGAGATGCAGAAAGAGTGATCTAGATTCATAGATATTTGCTTTGCAGACAAATTAAGCAAATTTCACTACTGACAAACTCAATAATCAGCATAGCTTCTGAAGAATCCTGGCAGATTTCACCAGATTTTGCCTCACAGAAATTAGTGTTAGCTATAAACAGCCCACTACAGCTGCACAGTATTAAGTCACTAACCAACTGAGTCCCTCTCAGTCCTGGTGGCAGTCTGGCAGTCACTGGGTAGTCATTTGCAGCTGGCTGGGGCTTCTACAGCTACACAGAAATAAGACACAAGCCTAGATCTCCAATGCTCAGGGCTAAACCTTTCACCTGTGTGCATGGGCACACGACAGGCCTGACACCCATCATCTGCCTCCACCACAGTGCACATGCCCAAGGGAAGCACCCACAGAAGAGCACACAGAGAGTCAGGGCCCTACAACTGTTATGGCACCATATCAGGCCCTATCTCCTGTCACTAGCTGGGACCACAGTCCTCATCTGTAGCAAGCACCTTCAGTCAGGCATCTGCATGCCCCTGGCCTAACTCCAATTATTGTTTCTCATTTCAATTTGCAGAGCTGGTATAAGAGTGGCAGCCACAGGAGAGCATGCCAACATTTAGGGACTCCACAGCTGACAGAAAGCCCTGCCCCTTGCTGACTGCCCTGGCCCCTATCATTAAAATGTCTGCAACTATCCCCTGTCACTTCCTAGGCACTTTCAGATACCACCAGAGCCAAGTATAAGCACACTACTGACTCCAGCTCTCACCTCTACTTGCCCTAGTCCCTAGTTTCTGGACCTGGAAGAATTGCTAAGAACACCAATAGCCTTTGATGTCACTGTAAACCACCTAGAGTGCTCGCCAAGGCCCACAGAGTTACTGAGGATCTGAATTCCAACAACCTGAGTTAAAAAGACACCACATCCTTATTGTACTTGGTATTGCCACATACCCCTGCACTTGACACTTTACAGCACTAGAACCAAGGCTGCAACTTAGTCTGGTGCATCCGTTCAAGTAAACGACTTCCCTTATTGAAATTAGTCCCTCCAGTCTGAAAGAGGTAACTGATTCTTCAAACACAGCGATGCTTATGCAAGGTTACAGGGATCATGAAGAAGGAGGGAACACAGCTCTGCCAAAGGAATACAGTAACTCTCCTTTCACTACTGACAAACTCAATAATCAGCATAGCTTCTGAAGAATCCTGGCAGATTTCACCAGATTTTGCCTCACAGAAATTAGTGTTAGCTATAAACAGCCCACTACAGCTGCACAGTATTAAGTCACTAACCAACTGAGTCCCTCTCAGTCCTGGTGGCAGTCTGGCAGTCACTGGGTAGTCATTTGCAGCTGGCTGGGGCTTCTACAGCTACACAGAAATAAGACACAAGCCTAGATCTCCAATGCTCAGGGCTAAACCTTTCACCTGTGTGCATGGGCACACGACAGGCCTGACACCCATCATCTGCCTCCACCACAGTGCACATGCCCAAGGGAAGCACCCACAGAAGAGCACACAGAGAGTCAGGGCCCTACAACTGTTATGGCACCATATCAGGCCCTATCTCCTGTCACTAGCTGGGACCACAGTCCTCATCTGTAGCAAGCACCTTCAGTCAGGCATCTGCATGCCCCTGGCCTAACTCCAATTATTGTTTCTCATTTCAATTTGCAGAGCTGGTATAAGAGTGGCAGCCACAGGAGAGCATGCCAACATTTAGGGACTCCACAGCTGACAGAAAGCCCTGCCCCTTGCTGACTGCCCTGGCCCCTATCATTAAAATGTCTGCAACTATCCCCTGTCACTTCCTAGGCACTTTCAGATACCACCAGAGCCAAGTATAAGCACACTACTGACTCCAGCTCTCACCTCTACTTGCCCTAGTCCCTAGTTTCTGGACCTGGAAGAATTGCTAAGAACACCAATAGCCTTTGATGTCACTGTAAACCACCTAGAGTGCTCGCCAAGGCCCACAGAGTTACTGAGGATCTGAATTCCAACAACCTGAGTTAAAAAGACACCACATCCTTATTGTACTTGGTATTGCCACATACCCCTGCACTTGACACTTTACAGCACTAGAACCAAGGCTGCAACTTAGTCTGGTGCATCCGTTCAAGTAAACGACTTCCCTTATTGAAATTAGTCCCTCCAGTCTGAAAGAGGTAACTGATTCTTCAAACACAGCGATGCTTATGCAAGGTTACAGGGATCATGAAGAAGGAGGGAACACAGCTCTGCCAAAGGAATACAGTAAATCTCCAGTTTTGCTGTTGTTGTTTAGTTGCTCAGTCATGTCAAACTCTTTTTTTTTTTTTTTTAATTTTTATTTTACTTATTACTTTTATAGAGTTTTTTCATTTACAGATATATATGATTCCAGATTAGTCATATGTATATCCCCCCCATCCCACCCCTCCAGGCCGTCGCACAGTGCCCCTGCAGGATCCCTTTTGCTCACAGTGCAATGACAACAGCTATTTTTTTCACATGTGATAGTATAGGTTTTCATGTCACTTCCTTTATGCCTCCCACCCACTGTTCATTCCCCACAATGTCCATATGTCTACTGTCCATGTCTGTTTTTTCATCGCTTCACTGCCTGTGTTATCATTGTCATCCTACTAGATTCCATATATATGTGTTAGTGTATTGTACTGTCTTTCTCTTTTTGACTTACTTAACTTTTTATGATAGGTTCTAGATCCAGCCATCTCATCAGGACTGATTCTTCTGTATTTCTTTTTACAGTCATGTAGTATTCCATTGTATATATGTACCAGAGCTTTTTTATCCATTCATTTGTCGATGGACATCTAGGTTGCTTCCATGTTCTAGTTATTGTATCGAGAGCTGCAATGAACATTGGGGTATGAGTGCTTCTTTCAGTTTTGATTTCATCAGGGTATAAGTGTAATAGTGGGATTGCTGGGTTATATGGTGCTTCATGTCCTACTTTTCTGCAACCCCATGGACTGTAGCCGGCTAGACTCCTCTGCCCATGGGATTTCTTGTTCATGGATATTGGAATCGGTTGTCATTTCCTCCTCCAGGGAATCTTCCTGACTCATGGACTGAACTTGCTTCTCAGATAGATTCTTTACCACTGAGCCATGAGGGAAGCTCCAATAAGCAGCCCCAAAGAAATGGCAATGAAGAAATTTCCCAACAAAGAATTCCAAATAATTTTTTCTACAGATCCTTAGTACAAGAGAGCATAGAAAAGCAATTTCATGGTATCATGAAAACAGATGAATAAAAAATATCTTCAACAAGGATACAGAAAACATAAACAGAAGCAGAAAAAATTTTGGTGTTGAAGAATACAATGACTGAACTGAAGACTTCAGTGGAGAGCATGACAGTAAATTTAAACATGCAGAAGAAACATCTAGAAGACAGATAAACTGAAATTACCCAATTATAGGAGCAAAAAGAAAAAGAAAAGAAGAAAAACTTATGGTATGTATGGGATATTATTGAGTAAAATGATATATACATCACCGGAATTCTAGAAGGGAAAGAGAGAAAGGAGTAGAAAGCTTATTCTTAAAAATAATGGATGAAAATGTCCTAATTCTGGAGAAATATTTGGACATTCAAGTTCACAGGTCACCTTAAAATTTCAATAGAAAACAATCTTTTCAAAGATATGATAATAAAACTTTCCAAAACTAGATTCAGAATATCTTAATAATGTATTACAATGATGTGTTAGCTACTTTAGATAAAGATAAAAGGACAAAAAGAAAAAAAGATAAAAGGACAAAAGTATTAAAAACAACTATAGCTTCAACAATTTGTTATAGGATATACAATATAAAAGATATAAATGGCGACATCAAAAATATAAAAGGAGGGGAGTAGGAGGATAGCTTTTGAATGTGTTCAATTATAAAACAGACATATATGATATTTCACATGAGCCCCATGGTAACCACAAAGCAAAAATCTATGGCTGATACAGAAAAAAAAAAGAGAAGGAAATTAAAGTATAATACTATAGGAAATGATTAATCCACAAAGGTAGGCCATAAAAAAGAATAAAGTAATAATGGCACTATAATATAGCCAGAAAACAATAAGATAGCATTAGTAAGTCCTTTCCTATTGATAATTACTCTAAGCACAATTAGACTGAATTCTCCCAACAAAAGGCATTGAATGGCTGGAAGAATAAAAAAGACCCTAATGTATGCTGCCCATAAAAGACTCACTTCAGCTTTAAAGATACATGTAGGCCCAAAGCAAAGGAACAGCAAAAGATATTTCACACAAGCAAAAACTAAAATAGAGATGTAGCTATACTTATGTCAGAGAAGATAGACTTTAAGCCAAAAACAGGGTTAATATATATGTACCTAACATTAGAGCACCTAATATATCAAGCAAATACTATCGGATCTCAAGAGATAAATAGATAATACAAGAACAGAATGGTACTTCAATATGCCATTTTCAACAATAGATAGATCATCCAGACAGAAAATCAACAAGGAAATCTTGAGCTTGAATCAGACTTTAGACCAAATGGCTAACAGACATATAGAGAAAATTTCATCCAATAGCAGCAGAATATACATTCTTCTCAAGTGCACAAGGAAACATTTCCCAGTATATATTACAAGATAGGTCAAAAAGTAAGTCTTAGCTAATTCAAGAAGTTTGAAACCATACCTAGTATCTCTAGTACTGTCAGTGTAAGTATCTTTACATAGATATCTTTGCCACAAATATTTCTGCTATATAACTAATTGCCTATAAAGCAATTTTGCCATAAAATAAATAAATAAATAAATAAAAGAGGGGCATTAGAAGGATATAAATAAACATGATAAATTTTAAAAAATTAAAAAGACTTTCTTGCAAATACAAAGTATTTGAACATGTTTAAAATGTGTGTAGATTCATGGCAATGCTATGCAAATAACTGATTTTATTTTGTGGCATTTGTCTTCCAAGACTTTTGTTATAGTATTTTATAATTTTTCTTTTTGCTTTTGCTTTGCCTCCTGCTTTGGCATTGTACTTTTACTCCTTATTGCTATTTTTTTCCCCTTCATTGACACGGAATTTCAATTTCCAAATACTAGACTTCATATTTGTAAAAGAGATTTATATCACTTTGTGAAAGCCTTTTACACTGTTAGTTGTTTTTAGTGTATTGTCATATGTCCCCTGGTAGATATTCTGAGGTTCTTTGAGAAATGTGGGTTCAACTATGCTCCTTCAAGGCTGTTGCTCTGATTATCCATCAATACCGTGTGCTTCAAAATAAGAAACCAACTCTTAGGACAAACCACTTTTAGCTCAATAAAGCCATCAATAATGTTGCTAACTGGAAGAAATGCTAGTGCATTTCACACAAGCAAAAACTAAAATAGAGATGTAGCTATACTTATGTCAGAGAAGATAGACTTTAAGCCAAAAACAGGGTTAATATATATGTACCTAACATTAGAGCACCTAATATATCAAGCAAATACTATCGGATCTCAAGAGATAAATAGATAATACAAGAACAGAATGGTACTTCAATATGCCATTTTCAACAATAGATAGATCATCCAGACAGAAAATCAACAAGGAAATCTTGAGCTTGAATCAGACTTTAGACCAAATGGCTAACAGACATATAGAGAAAATTTCATCCAATAGCAGCAGAATATACATTCTTCTCAAGTGCACAAGGAAACATTTCCCAGTATATATTACAAGATAGGTCAAAAAGTAAGTCTTAGCTAATTCAAGAAGTTTGAAACCATACCTAGTATCTCTAGTACTGTCAGTGTAAGTATCTTTACATAGATATCTTTGCCACAAATATTTCTGCTATATAACTAATTGCCTATAAAGCAATTTTGCCATAAAATATAAAAAAATAAAAAATAAAAGAGGGGCATTAGAAGGATATAAATAAACATGATAAATTTTAAAAAATTAAAAAGACTTTCTTGCAAATACAAAGTATTTGAACATGTTTAAAATGTGTGTAGATTCATGGCAATGCTATGCAAATAACTGATTTTATTTTGTGGCATTTGTCTTCCAAGACTTTTGTTATAGTATTTTATAATTTTTCTTTTTGCTTTTGCTTTGCCTCCTGCTTTGGCATTGTACTTTTACTCCTTATTGCTATTTTTTTCCCCTTCATTGACACGGAATTTCAATTTCCAAATACTAGACTTCATATTTGTAAAAGAGATTTATATCACTTTGTGAAAGCCTTTTACACTGTTAGTTGTTTTTAGTGTATTGTCATATGTCCCCTGGTAGATATTCTGAGGTTCTTTGAGAAATGTGGGTTCAACTATGCTCCTTCAAGGCTGTTGCTCTGATTATCCATCAATACCGTGTGCTTCAAAATAAGAAACCAACTCTTAGGACAAACCACTTTTAGCTCAATAAAGCCATCAATAATGTTGCTAACTGGAAGAAATGCTAGTGCATTTCAATCAGCTGAAACCAAACTACCAACCCCACAACTGTCAACCAGTTACTCTATTTTTCACAAGAAAATTGACTTAGGGTCAATTAGTTATGTTGCAGAAATGCATGTGACAAAGATATCTGTGTGGCAAAGAGGATTATGGCAAAAGCACCTAGAATCCATAACAAGTATCTTTTCTGACCACAAAGGTATGAAACTAGAAATAAATAACATGAAGAAAGCTGTACAATTCACAAATTGTAGAAATTAAAAAGATATTAGTCAATATGTTCCTAAATAACCAATGAGTTAAAGAATAAATATCATCAGTATGGTTTCAGACCACCAAAATAAAACAAATATTGCAATAAAGTGAATTTTACTCAGCCATAAAAGGGAATGCATTTGAGTCAGTTCTAATGAGGTGGATGGACCTAGAGCCTATTATACAGAGTGAAGTAAGTCAGAAAGAGAAATATAAATACTGTATACTAACACATATGTATATATGGAATCTAGAAAGATGGTACTGATGAATTTATATGCAGGGTAGCAATGAAGAAACAGACATAGAGAAAAGACTTATGAACATAGAGGGTAGGGAGGAATGCGTGAGAGGTATGGAAAGAGAAACATGGAAACTTACATTACCTATGTAAAATAGATAACCAATGCGAATTTGCATAAGACTAAGGGAACTCAAAGAAGGGCTCTGTAAAAACGTGGGGGTGGGGATGGGAAGGGAGATGGGAAGGAAGTTCAAGAGGGAAGGGACATATGTATACCTTTGGTTGATTCATGTAGATGTTTGGCAGTAAACAACAAAACTCTGTAAAGTTATTATCTTTCAATTAAAAAAATAAATTAAAAAATAATGCTTGGGCTTCCCCTCGTGGTCCAGTGGGTAAGGACACCGCCTTGCAGTGCAAGGGGCGCCGGTTTGATCCCTGGCCTGGGAAGATACTAACCATTACCAAAACTATGTGGCTTCAACTATGCTCCTTCAAGGCTGTTGCTCTGATTATCCATCAATACCGTGTGCTTCAAAATAAGAAACCAACTCTTAGGACAAACCACTTTTAGCTCAATAAAGCCATCAATAATGTTGCTAACTGGAAGAAATGCTAGTGCATTTCAATCAGCTGAAACCAAACTACCAACCCCACAACTGTCAACCAGTTACTCTATTTTTCACAAGAAAATTGACTTAGGGTCAATTAGTTATGTTGCAGAAATGCATGTGACAAAGATATCTGTGTGGCAAAGAGGATTATGGCAAAAGCACCTAGAATCCATAACAAGTATCTTTTCTGACCACAAAGGTATGAAACTAGAAATAAATAACATGAAGAAAGCTGTACAATTCACAAATTGTAGAAATTAAAAAGATATTAGTCAATATGTTCCTAAATAACCAATGAGTTAAAGAATAAATATCATCAGTATGGTTTCAGACCACCAAAATAAAACAAATATTGCAATAAAGTGAATTTTACTCAGCCATAAAAGGGAATGCATTTGAGTCAGTTCTAATGAGGTGGATGGACCTAGAGCCTATTATACAGAGTGAAGTAAGTCAGAAAGAGAAATATAAATACTGTATACTAACACATATGTATATATGGAATCTAGAAAGATGGTACTGATGAATTTATATGCAGGGTAGCAATGAAGAAACAGACATAGAGAAAAGACTTATGAACATAGAGGGTAGGGAGGAATGCGTGAGAGGTATGGAAAGAGAAACATGGAAACTTACATTACCTATGTAAAATAGATAACCAATGCGAATTTGCATAAGACTAAGGGAACTCAAAGAAGGGCTCTGTAAAAACGTGGGGGTGGGGATGGGAAGGGAGATGGGAAGGAAGTTCAAGAGGGAAGGGACATATGTATACCTTTGGTTGATTCATGTAGATGTTTGGCAGTAAACAACAAAACTCTGTAAAGTTATTATCTTTCAATTAAAAAAATAAATTAAAAAATAATGCTTGGGCTTCCCCTCGTGGTCCAGTGGGTAAGGACACCGCCTTGCAGTGCAAGGGGCGCCGGTTTGATCCCTGGCCTGGGAAGATCCCACGTGCCGCGGAGCGGCTGGACCCATGTGTCCAATTACCGAGCCAGAGCTCTGGAGTGCATGCGCCCAGAGCCAGCGCTCTGCAATGACAGACGCCACCGCGACGGGAAGCCCACAGGAGCCAAAGAACAAAGACGGATGAACACAGAGAAATGAAAGACCAATAGAAGTGGCCCGCCCGCTCCCCTCCCTCCCCAACTCGACCCCTGCCCAAAATAAATAAGTAAATAAATCTTTAAAAAATAATAATAATGTTTTTTTATCTTTTTTTCACTTTTTACTTTTACAGTTTTGTTGTTTACAGATATATATGATTCCAGATTAGTCATATGTATATCCCCCCCATCCCACCCCTCCAGGCCGTCGCACAGTGCCCCTGCAGGATCCCTTTTGCTCACAGTGCAATGACAACAGCTATTTTTTTCACATGTGATAGTATAGGTTTTCATGCCACTTCCTTTATGCCTCCCACCCACTGTTCATTCCCCACAATGTCCATATGTCTGCTGTCCATGTCTGGTTCTTCATCGCTTCATTGTGTGTATTATCATTACTATCCTACTAGATTCCATATATTTGTGTTAGTATATTGTACTTGTCTTTCTCTTTTTGACTTACTTAACTTTTTATGATAGGTTCTAGATCCAGCCATCTCATCAGGACTGATCCTTCTGCATTTCTTTTTACAGTCGTGTAGTATTCCATTGTATATATGTACCAGTGCTTTTTTTATCCATTCATTCATTGATGGACATCTAGAAAAAATGGTGCAAACAGACTTGCTTGACCCAGGGTTGCCACAAACCTTAAGTTTGTAAAAAGATGAAATATGTGAAAAGCACAACAAACTGAAGCACAGTAAAACATGGTATGCCTGAAATTTGGGAAAAAAGAGAAAAGAATATTGAGCAATAACATCAAAACCTGTAGTATAGGCTTCCCTTGTGGCTCAGTGGATAAGAACCCGTCTTCCAATGCAGGAGACACAGGTTCGAGCCCTGATCCGGGAAGATCCCACATACCACAGAGCAGCTAAACCCACACGTCAACAAAGACCCAGCACAGCCAAAAATAAATAAATAAAAGGTTTAAAAAAAAAAAAAAAAAAAACCTGTAGTATGCTACAAAAGCAGTTCTAAGAGAGAAGTTCAAAAGGGTAAAGACCTGGACTTCCCTGGTAGTTCAATGGCTAAGATTACATGCTCCCAGTGCAGGGGGCTTGGGTTCAATTCCTGGTCAGGGAACTAGATCCCACGTGTCACAACTAAGACCTAACACAGCCAAATAAGTAAATAAATAAAGTTATTTTCAAAAAGAGGGGGCGGGGGGTAAAGATCAATATTAAGAAATAAGATAAAACTCAAGAAAAAAAAAAAACCCTTAAGAAACTACAAAAGGACAAGCAAACTAAGCAGAAGGAAGGAGAGTAGAGCAGGAATAAATGAAATACAAACCAGAAAAAAAAAATCAATAAAGTTAGGAACTCCTTTTCTATAAAGAAAATTAAGAGCTCTTTAAAAAAAAAAAAAAATATATATATATATATATAATTGACTTTAACCTAACATAGTGTGTGGATAGAATAAATCTTGTGCACTGTTGATGAGACTATTGTGGAAATCAGTATGGAGGCTCCTCAAAAAAATAAAAATAGAATTACCATGTGATCCAGCAACCCTACTTTTAGGTATACTTCCAAAGAAATGAAAATAGGATCTGGAAGAGACATCTACATCCCTGTGTTCATTGTAGTACTAGTCACAATAACCACAATGTGGCAGCCTGGTGCCTTAAAAACACAAATTTACAATTCTGTAAATCAGAAGCTTGAAATGAGTTGTTTAGGGTTAAAATCAAGGTACTGATAGGTCTGGGTATCTTCTGGGGACTTCAAAGAAGAATCTACCTCTTGCTTCTTTCGGTTTCTTGACACTGCCAGTATCCAATGGCTGCTGGCTACATTACTCTAATCCCTGCTTTGTTGTCCTATTGCCACCATGTCTATCAATCCTCTGGCTTCCCTCATACAAAATCTCCTATGATTATATTTAGAGTCCACCCAGAATAAATGTCCAACCTCAAGTTCTTTAACTTAACTGTGGGGAAACAAAACAGTAAGGTTTTTGCAGCTTTGACTGAACCAGGAGAAAAACATCCCGGAAATGAAAGAACTAAGACAAAAACAAGTTGATTAGACTCACATGGGCTCATTAGCTGGGATCATATTGATCAGCAACAGGTGGGAGATCTGCTGTGAACTTTGGAACGCCAGGTCGGCACAAATTAGAATGCTGCCTGCTCACACAGGACAGCCTCCTTAACTTCTTGCCAGTCTAGTTGCCCCCCAGTTACAGCATGCCCTTTCTATTCTTAGAGTCATGAGGGTAATTATTGATCTGGGCTGTGGCTGACTACTAGCCCGTGCTAATGTCGTTCCCTGCAAATACCTGGATGCTTAAGCTCTCAATAAAAATGTGCTGATGAATGTGTTCAGGGCCTTGACCCAAGAGGTCTTGAGTCACCCCACTTCCCATCCTTTCTCTCTGTATGTGTGTGCATATCTCTTAATGTTTCACCACACCTGCTATTCTCTATGCATGCAGCTGACTTGCTGTAGCACTTAAGCATATCTGCAACTCCCTTCTGGCATACAGAGCAATAGTTTTAGGTTCTACAAATTAAGATGTGGATATCTCTGGGGGGCCATTAGTCAGTCTATCACAGTAGTAAACTCTCTCACCCAGCCGCCAGCAACCACTGTCCTGTTGGTTCTGTCTCTATAGCTTTGCCTTTTCTAGATGTCATATAAATATGATTATTATAGTATATAGCCCTCGGAGTCTGGTTTCGTAGCAAGACACATATTTTTGTTATTGTTCAGTTGCTAAGCTGTGTCCTACTCTTGGTAGCCACAATAACCACAATGTGGCAGCCTGGTGCCTTAAAAACACAAATTTACAATTCTGTAAATCAGAAGCTTGAAATGAGTTGTTTAGGGTTAAAATCAAGGTACTGATAGGTCTGGGTATCTTCTGGGGACTTCAAAGAAGAATCTACCTCTTGCTTCTTTCGGTTTCTTGACACTGCCAGTATCCAATGGCTGCTGGCTACATTACTCTAATCCCTGCTTTGTTGTCCTATTGCCACCATGTCTATCAATCCTCTGGCTTCCCTCATACAAAATCTCCTATGATTATATTTAGAGTCCACCCAGAATAAATGTCCAACCTCAAGTTCTTTAACTTAACTGTGGGGAAACAAAACAGTAAGGTTTTTGCAGCTTTGACTGAACCAGGAGAAAAACATCCCGGAAATGAAAGAACTAAGACAAAAACAAGTTGATTAGACTCACATGGGCTCATTAGCTGGGATCATATTGATCAGCAACAGGTGGGAGATCTGCTGTGAACTTTGGAACGCCAGGTCGGCACAAATTAGAATGCTGCCTGCTCACACAGGACAGCCTCCTTAACTTCTTGCCAGTCTAGTTGCCCCCCAGTTACAGCATGCCCTTTCTATTCTTAGAGTCATGAGGGTAATTATTGATCTGGGCTGTGGCTGACTACTAGCCCGTGCTAATGTCGTTCCCTGCAAATACCTGGATGCTTAAGCTCTCAATAAAAATGTGCTGATGAATGTGTTCAGGGCCTTGACCCAAGAGGTCTTGAGTCACCCCACTTCCCATCCTTTCTCTCTGTATGTGTGTGCATATCTCTTAATGTTTCACCACACCTGCTATTCTCTATGCATGCAGCTGACTTGCTGTAGCACTTAAGCATATCTGCAACTCCCTTCTGGCATACAGAGCAATAGTTTTAGGTTCTACAAATTAAGATGTGGATATCTCTGGGGGGCCATTAGTCAGTCTATCACAGTAGTAAACTCTCTCACCCAGCCGCCAGCAACCACTGTCCTGTTGGTTCTGTCTCTATAGCTTTGCCTTTTCTAGATGTCATATAAATATGATTATTATAGTATATAGCCCTCGGAGTCTGGTTTCGTAGCAAGACACATATTTTTGTTATTGTTCAGTTGCTAAGCTGTGTCCTACTCTTTGCAATGCTATGGACTGTAGCACATCAGGCTTCCCTGTCCATCACTATCTCCTAGAGTTTGCAGAAACTCATGTCCATTGAGCCAATGAGGCCATCCAACCATCTCATCCTCTGTCACCCTCTTCTCCTCCTGCCTTCAATCTTTTCCAGCATCAGGGTCTTTTCCAATGAGTTGGTTCTTTGCAGCAGATGACCAAAGTATTGGAGCTTTAGCATCAGTCCTTTCAATAAATAGTCAAGGTCAATTTCTTTTAGGAATGACTGGTTTGATCTCCTTGCTGTCCAAAGAACTCTCAAGAATCTTTTCCAGCACCACAATTTGAAAGCATAAATTCTTTGGCACTCAGCCTTCTTTATAGTCCAGTTTTCACATCCATACATGACTACTGGAAAAACCATAGCTTTGACTACATGGACTTTTGTTGGCAAAGTGATGTCTCTGCTTTTTTAAGACACTGTTCTAGGTTTGTCATAGCTTTTCTGTCAAGGGTCAAGAATCTTGTAATTTTGTGGCTGCAGGCACCATCCGTAGTGATTTGGGAGCCCAAGAAGATAAAATTTGGATTACTTTGCTAAACACCTGGGAAAGGGGTGGAGCTAAGATGGCGGCGTAGAAGGACGTGCACTCATCTCTCCTGCAAAATCGCCTGAATTGCGACGAGTTCCTGGGAAACCATCGACGAAAGGAGGTTGGATCTGATCACAGAGAGGACACCCCACATAGAAGAACAAAGGAGAAGCCGCATCAAGACGGTAGGAGGGGTGCAATCGCACTTTTAAAAGTCAAACCTCATACCCGCCGGAGAGGCTGGGCGGGCCAAAGCCGCAAAGCCTGTTGCAGATCAAAACCCGGTGAGGAGCACTAACACCCACAAGGGACTGAGCCAGACCTGCTTTGGAGGGTCCAGGTGCCCCTTGAGCTAGAAGTGCCCTTGAGCAGGCCTCGGAAGGGCGGCACTCAGTTCCCTTTGGAGGAGGTTACCATTAACCCGATCACAGAGTCGCCGAAGAGGACTGGAAAGTCTCTGCGCACTGTGATCCGGGAGAGAGGAATAGCGATCCCGCATGCGACTGAGCCAGACTCACCTCTGAGTAACCTGGACGTCTCCAGCGGTGGCGGGGTCGACGGTGGCCTGCAGCAGGGTCGGGGCACTGTGGAAGTGCCTCCCCTAGAGCGTGTGGGAATAAATCCTCTGTGAGACAGACGCCACTTTCCCTTCTGTAGCTTGGCTGCTGGTCAAACTGCAGGGCTGCTGGTCAAGCTACAGGAGGGAACTTAGCTCCACCCAGCAAGAAAAGGATTTGGATTAAGAAACTCCCAGGGCCAGCCTGGGCGGGCCTTTAATTCTGGAATAGGCCAAAACAAGCAGTCAAAGAGGTCTTCAGATCCAACCACTGCCAGAGGCAAGAAAAAGACTGATAATTCCTGAACAGTCAGCAAGAGACAGAAGAACATAAACACTATTTTCACGTTTTGTCTGAAGCTGGAGTTACTGCTGGACTTTAAAATTTCATTTTTTGTATTGTATTACTTTGTTTCAATTTTTTTTTTCTTCTCTTTTTTCCAAACCCACTCAGTGCACCCACCGCTTTTTTTTTTTTTTTTCTTTTCTTGGGGGTGTGTGTGAGAGAGAGAGTGGGTGTGTTCATTTCCTTCACTGAATTCTATTGAAGCTACTAATCTTATCAGTAAGACTGAATATATTCAAGTTTACATAATTTTTTTTTTTTTTTTCCTTTTAAACCACACATTTTATTTTGGTATAAACTTCTGGTTCCCCATTGGCCTTTTAAGGTTCTGTGGGATTTGTTTGTTTTTATTATTTTTGCTTTGTTTTTCTATATTTTTCTATAAAATTTAGATCTTTTAATTTTTAATAATTTTTCATTTGTACTACTACCTCCTCTATAATTCTTTGCTTTCTCTGAAGCTCCTTTCCTATACCACTAAATTCTAATACATACAAATCTTTATCTCCCTATATTTAACTTTGCAATATTATTCTATATTTCTCTTCTATCCTCCCTTTCTCTTTTTCCCTTTCCCCACTATATTTCTTAGTCTGTTCTGTCCTCATTGCCTTATCCCCAACGGGGATCCTGCTCTAACATTATTCTCCAATTGGTACTCTACTTAGTTTGCTTATTAACTTGTGGATATCATTCTTGGATTTCTCTATTCGCCGTGCTAACGTATTGTACTGTATTTTTGATTGGAATGCTTGGGTTATGTTATAGCTGTATATGTTCATGTGTATAATTCAATACGCTAGATAGTACTTGCATAATTTTTAAATTGCCATTTGTCAAAGGTATACCTTCTGTTTCTCATTTGCATATATATGTTTTAATATCATTTAATGCCATAACAAACCAGCCGTGAAATCTTCATTCCCTGGTCAGGCAACAAGCCCCGGGGTTTTGAGGGTGCACTGACTCCAAAACTACAATACTAGAGAACGCATAACACTAAAGAGCAGTATACAAGTGAGAACGCCAGCAAAGGTAATCACTTGTATACAAGTCCTGACATCACCCAATCACCAGCATCACCCAGAATAAGAAGCCCCATCCAAACAACAAACACCAACAGACGTAACTCAAAGTCTGGGAAAAGGAAATCCCAAACAGAATCAGTTTTAAAAAATTAATAATAACAATGAAACGGCAGAGAAATACCACACAAGCGAAGGAACAATCCACAAACACACAAGATCAAATTAATGAAGAGAATTTGGACAAACTTTCTGAAAGTGATTTCAGAAGAATGATAGTAAAGATGATCAAAGACACTGAAAACAGAATTTCAGAGAAATTGCAAGATACAACTAACACACTGAATAAAGAAATACAAGAACTTACCAAAAAAGTAACAGAGACAAACAACTCAATTGCTGAACTGAAAAACACTGTAGAAGGAATCAAGAGCAGAGTATCTGAGACAGAAGACCGGATAAGTGAGCTGGAAGATAAAATGGTGGAAGTAACTGCTGAAAAACAGACTCTAGCTCAAAGAATGAAAAGAGCAGAGGACAGCCTCAGAGACCTCTGGGATAATATCAAACGCACCAATATTCGAATTATAGGGGTTCCAGAAGAAGAAGAAAAAAAGAAAGGCTATGAGAAAATTTTTGAAGAAATTATAGTTGAAAATTTCCCCAACATGGGAAAAGAAATAGTCAATCAAGTCCAAGAAGCACAAAGAGTACCTAACAGAATCAATCCGAGAAGAAACACACCAAGACACATATTAATGAAGTTAACACAAATTAAACACAAAGATAGAATTCTCAAAGCAGCAAGGGAAAAGCAACTAGTGACATACAAGGAAAGCCCATCCGTTTAACAGCTGATCTTTCAACAGAAACTCTGCAGGCCAGAAGGCAATGGCAGGACACATTTAAACGGCTGAAAGAGAATAATCTGCAACCAAGAATCCTCTACCCTGCCAAGATCTCCTTCAAAATTGATGGAGAAATCAAAAGCTTTACAGACAAGCAAAAATTAAAAGAATTTAGTCACACCAAACCAGCCTTACAACAAATGTTAAAGGGACTTATATAGACAACAAGTATAAAAGGAGAAGATCCACGAAACAAACCCATCATAACATCTAAGAAGATGACAATAGGATCATTTGTATCAATAATTACTTTGAATGTCAATGGACTAAACGCCCAACCAAAAGACACAGAGTGGCTGAATGGATCCAAAAACATGACCCATACATATGCTGCCTCCAGGAAACTCATTTCAGACCTAGAGACACTCATAGACTGAAAGTGAGAGGCTGGAAAAAGATATTCCATGCAAATGGAAATCAAAAGAAAGCTGGAGTAGCAATCCTCATATCAGATAAAATAGATTTTAAAGTAAAGAAGATTCTAAGAGACAAGGCAGGTCACTACATCATGATTAAGGGATCCATCCAAGAAGAAGACATAACAATCATAAATATCTATGCTCCCAACACAGGAGCACCCCAATACATAAGACAAACACTTTCAGACATAAAAGAAGACATTGACAGCAACACAATCATAGTAGGAGACTTTAACACTCCTCTCACACCAATGGACAGATCATCCAAACAGAAAATTAATAAAGAGCTGGAAGATAAAATGGTGGAAGTAACTGCTGAAAAACAGACTCTAGCTCAAAGAATGAAAAGAGCAGAGGACAGCCTCAGAGACCTCTGGGATAATATCAAACGCACCAATATTCGAATTATAGGGGTTCCAGAAGAAGAAGAAAAAAAGAAAGGCTATGAGAAAATTTTTGAAGAAATTATAGTTGAAAATTTCCCCAACATGGGAAAAGAAATAGTCAATCAAGTCCAAGAAGCACAAAGAGTACCTAACAGAATCAATCCGAGAAGAAACACACCAAGACACATATTAATGAAGTTAACACAAATTAAACACAAAGATAGAATTCTCAAAGCAGCAAGGGAAAAGCAACTAGTGACATACAAGGAAAAGCCCATCCGTTTAACAGCTGATCTTTCAACAGAAACTCTGCAGGCCACAAGGCAATGGCAGGACACATTTAAACAGCTGAAAGAGAATAATCTGCAACCAAGAATCCTCTACCCTGCCAAGATCTCCTTCAAAATTGATGGAGAAATCAAAAGCTTTACAGACAAGCAAAAATTAAAAGAATTTAGTCACACCAAACCAGCCTTACAACAAATGTTAAAGGGACTTATATAGACAACAAGTATAAAAGGAGAAGATCCACGAAACAAACCCATCATAACATCTAAGAAGATGACAATAGGATCATTTGTATCAATAATTACTTTGAATGTCAATGGACTAAACGCCCCAACCAAAAGACACAGAGTGGCTGAATGGATCCAAAAACATGACCCATACATATGCTGCCTCCAGGAAACTCATTTCAGACCTAGAGACACTCATAGACTGAAAGTGAGAGGCTGGAAAAAGATATTCCATGCAAATGGAAATCAAAAGAAAGCTGGAGTAGCAATCCTCATATCAGATAAAATAGATTTTAAAGTAAAGAAGATTCTAAGAGACAAGGCAGGTCACTACATCATGATTAAGGGATCCATCCAAGAAGAAGACATAACAATCATAAATATCTATGCTCCCAACACAGGAGCACCCCAATACATAAGACAAACACTTTCAGACATAAAAGAAGACATTGACAGCAACACAATCATAGTAGGAGACTTTAACACTCCTCTCACACCAATGGACAGATCATCCAAACAGAAAATTAATAAAGAAACACAAGCCTTAAATGCCACACTAGAAGAAATGGACCTCATTGATATCTTTAGGACTTTCCATCCAAAAGCAGAAGAATACACTTTCTTCTCAAGTGCTCACGGAACATTCTCCAGGATAGACCACATCTTGGGCCACAAATCAATCCTCAGTCAATTCAAGAAAACTGAAATTCTATCAACCATCTTCTCGGACCACAATGCAGTGAGACTAGAGATCAACTACAGGAAAAAACCGCTAAAAACACAAACACATGGAGATTAAACAACACATACCTAAAAAACCAACTGATCATTGAGGAAATCAAAGGAGAAATAAGAAAATTCCTAGAAGAAAATGACAATGAACACACGACAGTGCAAAACCTATGGGATACTGCAAAAGCAGTTCTAAGAGGGAAGTTTATAGCATTACAATCCCACCTCAAGAAACTAGGAAAATCTCAAACAGACGACCTTACCTTACGCTTAAAACAACTGGAGAAAGAAGAACAAAAACACCCCAAAGCCAGCAGAAGAAGGGAAATCATAAAGATCAGAGCAGAAATAAATGAAAAAAAAACAAAAGAAACAATAGTAAAGATAAATAAAACAAAAAGCTGGTTCTTCGAAAAAGTCAATAAAATCGACACACCACTGGCCAGACTCATTAAGAAAAAGAGAGAAGAACCAGATCACCAAAATCAAAAATGAAAAAGGAGAGATTACAACGGACAATGCAGAAATCCAAAGGATTATAAGAGACTATTATGAACAACTCTATGGCAACAAACTGGACAACCTGGAAGAAATGGACAGTTTCTTAGAGAAGATTAATCTCCCAAGACTCAACCAGGAAGAAATAGATATTCCATGCAAATGGAAATCAAAAGAAAGCTGGAGTAGCAATCCTCATATCAGATAAAATAGATTTTAAAGTAAAGAAGATTCTAAGAGACAAGGCAGGTCACTACATCATGATTAAGGGATCCATCCAAGAAGAAGACATAACAATCATAAATATCTATGCTCCCAACACAGGAGCACCCCAATACATAAGACAAACACTTTCAGACATAAAAGAAGACATTGACAGCAACACAATCATAGTAGGAGACTTTAACACTCCTCTCACACCAATGGACAGATCATCCAAACAGAAAATTAATAAAGAAACACAAGCCTTAAATGCCACACTAGAAGAAATGGACCTCATTGATATCTTTAGGACTTTCCATCCAAAAGCAGAAGAATACACTTTCTTCTCAAGTGCTCACGGAACATTCTCCAGGATAGACCACATCTTGGGCCACAAATCAATCCTCAGTCAATTCAAGAAAACTGAAATTCTATCAACCATCTTCTCGGACCACAATGCAGTGAGACTAGAGATCAACTACAGGAAAAAAACCGCTAAAAACACAAACACATGGAGATTAAACAACACATACCTAAAAAACCAACTGATCATTGAGGAAATCAAAGGAGAAATAAGAAAATTCCTAGAAGAAAATGACAATGAACACACGACAGTGCAAAACCTATGGGATACTGCAAAAGCAGTTCTAAGAGGGAAGTTTATAGCATTACAATCCCACCTCAAGAAACTAGGAAAATCTCAAACAGACGACCTTACCTTACGCTTAAAACAACTGGAGAAAGAAGAACAAAAACACCCCAAAGCCAGCAGAAGAAGGGAAATCATAAAGATCAGAGCAGAAATAAATGAAAAAGAAACAAAAGAAACAATAGTAAAGATAAATAAAACAAAAAGCTGGTTCTTCGAAAAAGTCAATAAAATCGACACACCACTGGCCAGACTCATTAAGAAAAAGAGAGAAGAACCAGATCACCAAAATCAAAAATGAAAAAGGAGAGATTACAACGGACAATGCAGAAATCCAAAGGATTATAAGAGACTATTATGAACAACTCTATGGCAACAAACTGGACAACCTGGAAGAAATGGACAGTTTCTTAGAGAAGATTAATCTCCCAAGACTCAACCAGGAAGAAATAGAAACTATGAACAAGCCAATCACAAGCTCAGAAATCGACCTTGTGATCAAAAATCTCCCCAAAAATAAAAGCCCAGGGCCAGATGGTTTCACAAGTGAATTCTACCAAACATTTAAAGAAGAGCTAATGCCTGTCCTTCTAAAACTCTTCCAAAAAATTGCACAGGAAGGAACACTTCCAAACACATTCTGCGAGGCCACCATCACCCTGATACCAAAGCCAGGCAAAGACATCACAAAAAAAGAAAATTATAGGCCAATTTCACTGATGAATCTAGATGCCAAAATCCTCAACAAAATCCTAGCAAACAGAATTCAGCAACACATCAAAAAGCTCATTCATCACGATCAAGTTGGGTTCATCCCAGGCATGCAAGGATTCTTCAACATTCGCAAATCAATCAATGTGATACACCATATCAACAAATTGAAAGACAAAAATCACATGATCATCTCAATAGATGCAGAAAAAGCCTTTGACAAAGTACAACATCCATTTATGATAAAAACTCTTCAAAAAATGGGCATAGAAGGAACTTATCTTAACATAGTGAAAGCCATATATGAGAAGCCCACAGCGAACATTATCCTCAATGGTGAAAAACTCAAAGCATTCCCTCTAAGATCAGGAACAAGACAAGGGTGTCCACTTTCACCACTACTATTCAACATAGTCCTGGAAGTTCTAGCAATAGCAATAAGAGAAGAGAAAGAAATCAAAGGAATCCAGATTGGAAAAGAAGAAGTCAAACTCTCTCTATTTGCAGATGACATGATATTATACATAGAAAATCCCAAAGACACTATTACAAAACTACTAGAGTTAATCAGCGAATTCAGCAAAGTTGCAGGATACAAAATCAATATACATAAATCACTGGCATTCCTATACACAAACAATGAAAAATCAGAAAATGAAATCAAAGAGGCAATCCCCTTCACCATCGCAACCCAAAGAATCAAATATCTAGGAATAAACCTACCCAAAGAAACAAAAGAACTGTACACAGAAAATTACAAGACACTCATGAGAGACATTAAAGAAGACTTAAACAGATGGAGAAATATTCCGTGTTCCTGGGTCGGAAGAATCAATATTGTGAAAATGACCATACTACCAAATGTCATCTATAGATTCAATGCGATCCCTATCAAGCTTCCAATAACATTCTTCACAGAACTAGACCAACGAATAACACAGTTCATATGGAAACACAAAAGACCTCGAATAGCCAAAGCAATCCTCAGGAAGAAGAATGGAGCTGGGGGGATCAGCCTCCCCAACTTCAGACTCTACTACAAAGCAACAGTCATCAAGACAGTATGGTACTGGCACAAAAACAGAAATATCGACCAATGGAACAAGATAGAGAACCCAGAGATAAAGCCACGCACCTATGGGTACCTTATTTTTGACAAAGGAGGCGAACATATAAAATGGGACAAAGACAGCCTCTTCAACAAATGGTGCTGGGAAAATTGGACAGCTACATGCAAGAAAATGAAATTGGAACATACCCTGACACCATACACAAAGATCAACTCAAAATGGATTAAAGACTTAAATGTAAGGCCAGAAACCATCAAACTCTTAGAGGAGAATATAGGCAAAACCCTCAAGGACATCAATCAAAGCAAGATCTTCTCTGACCCACCTACTAGAATAGTGGAACTAAAAAGACAAATGAACATGTGGGACCTAATGAAACTTAAAAGCTTTTGTACAGCAAAAGAAATTACAAAAAAGTTCAACAGACACCCCACAGAGTGGGAGAAAATCATAGCAAATGAAACAACAGACAAAGAATTAATCTCCAAAATCTACAAGCAACTCAGACAACTCAGCACTGGAAAAACGAACAACCCAATCAAAAAATGGGAAAAGGACCTAAACAGACACCTCTCCAACGATGACATACAGATGGCCCAAAAACACATGAAACGATGCTCAACTTCACTAATAATTAGAGAAATGCAAATCAAAACTACAATGAGATGTCACCTCACACCCGTCAGAATGGCCATCATCCACAAATCGACAGACAATAAATGCTGGAGAGGCTGCGGAGAAAAGGGAACCCTCCTGCATTGCTGGTGGGAGTGTAAATTGATACAGCCTCTATGGCAGACAGTCTGGAGATTTCTTAAAAAACTAAAAATAGAAGCACCATATGACCCAGCAATCCCACTCTTAGGCTTATACCCTGATGAAATCAAAACTGAAAGAAGCACCTGTACCCCAATGTTCATTGCAGCTCTCTATACAATAGCTAGAACATGGAAGGAACCTAGATGCCCATCGACGAACGAATGGATCCAAAAGCTCTGGTACATATATACAATGGAATACTACACAGCTGTAAAGAGAAATGCAGAAGAATCAGCCCTCATGAGGTGGCTGGATCTAGAACGTATCCTAAAAAGTGAAGTCAGTCAGAAAGAGAAGGACAAATACAGTATATTAACACATATATATGGAATCTAGTAGGATGGTGATGATGGCACATGCAGTGAAGCGACAGAAAGACAGACATGGACAGTGGACATATGGACATTGTGGGGAAGGAACAGTGGTTGAGAGGCGTAAGGGAAGTAGCATGAAGGCCTGTACTATCATGAGTGAAGAAAATAGCTCTAGTCATTGCTCTGTGAGAAAAGGGGATCCTTCAGGGGTGCTGTGTGATGGTCGGGAGGGGAGGGAAGGGGGGGATATACATGTGACTAATCTGAGAACATGCATGTCTGTGAACAACAAAACTCTGTAAAAGTTAAAAGTAAAATAAAGGTTTAAAAAAAAAAAAAAAAGATAAAATTTGTCACTGTTTCCACATTTGCTTTCCATGAAGTGATGGGACTGGATGTCACGATCTTAGTTTTCTGAATATTGAGTCTTAAGCTAGATTTTTTGCTCTTCTCTTTCACCCTCATAAGACACACATTACATTCATCCATGTATTGCACTTATCAGCAGTTCATTCCTTTTCATTGCTAAGAAGTATTCCACTGCATGGATATACCATACTATGTTTATCCATTAACAAGCTGAGAGATATTTGCATTGTTTTCAGGTTTAGACAAACACTCCTGTGCAGTTTTTTGTATGTACATAGCTTTAATTTCTCCTGAGTAAATACCTAGAAATAGGACTTCCAGGTTGAATGGTTAGCATATGTTTAACTTTCTAAGAAACTGCCAAACTATGTTTCAATGTGCCTTTACTCCTTATGTCTTTTCTAAAGCACACCGTCACCCATTGAATAAACAGTGAAAAGTGTTCATAAAGAAAAACTGGAGGATGTTATTGGTAATTTGATAGGGACTGCATTGAATCTGTAGATGCTGTTTGGCAGTATGGTCATTTTCACAATATTGATTCTTCCAACCCAGGACCATGGAATGTCTTTCCATCTGTTTATGTCATCTTTGATTTCTTTCATTAGTGTCTTGTTATTTTCTGTGTACAGCTCTTTTGTGTCTTTAGGTAGGTTTATTCCTAGATATTTCATTCTTTTGGTTGCAATGGTAAATGGGATTGCATCTGTGATTTTGCATTATGATTTTTCATTGTTTGTACATAGGAATGTGAGTGATTTCTGTGTATTAATTTTGTATCCTGCGACTTTGCTGAATTTATTAGCTCTAATAGTTTTCAAATAGTGTCTTTGGGGTTTTCTATGTACAATATCATGTCATCTGCAAACAGAGTTTTACTTCCTCTTTTCCAGTCTGGATTCCTTTTATATCTTTTTCTTCCCTTACAGCTGTTGCTAGAACTTCCAGGACTACGTTGAATAATAGTGGTGAAAGTGAACACCCCTCTCTTGTTCCTGATCTTAGAGGGAATGCTTTCAGTTTTTCACCACTGAGAATAATGTTCGCTGTGGACTTCTCATATATGGTTTTCACTATGTTGAGGTAGGTTCCTTCTATGCCCATTTTTGGAAGAGTTTTTTTTTTTTTTTTTATCATAAATGGGTGTTGGATTTTGTCAAAGACTTCTTCCACATCTATTGAAATTATCATGTGATTTTTGTCTTTCAGTTTGTTGATATGGTGTATCACATTGATTTGCAGACACTGAAGAATCCTTGCATACCTGGAATAAACCCGACACGATCATGACGTATGAGTTTTTTGATGTGCTGTTGAATTCTGTTTGCTAGGATTCTGTTGAGCATTTTGGTGTCTAAATTCATCAGTGAAACTGGTCTATAATTTTCTTTTTTTGTGTTGTCCTTGCCTGGCTTTGGTATGAGGATGATGGTGGCCTCGTAGAATGTGTTTGGAAGCATTCTATCCTATGCAATTTTTTGAAGAGTTTTAGAAGCATTAGCCCTTCTTTAAATGTTTGGTAGAATTCACTTGTGAAGCCATCTGGCCCTGGGCTTTTTGGGTGGGGTGGGGGGTGGTGGTGGTTATTTTTGAGTAGATTTTTGATCATGAATTCAATTTCTTAGCTTGTCATTGGGTTGTTCAAAGAGTCTATTTCTTCCTGGTTCAGTCTTGGAAGATTAATCTTCTCTAAGAAACTGTCCATTTCTTCCAGGTTGTCCAGTTTGTTGCCATACAGTTGTTCACAATAGTCTCTTATAATCCTTTGGATTTCTGCATTATGAGTTGTAATCTCTCCTTTTTCATTTTTGATTTCATTGATCTGGTTTTTCTCTTTTTCTTGATGAGTCTGGCTTCATTTCTTTTTCATTTATTTCTGCTCTGATCTTTATGATTTCTCTTCTTCTGCTAACTTTGGGCTTTTTTTGTTCTTCTTTCTCCAGTTGTTTTAAGTGTAGAGTTAGGTTCTTCACAGAACTAGACCAAGGAATAACATAGTTCATATGGAAACACAAAAGACCCCAGATAGCCAAAGCAATCTTGAGAAAGAAGAAAGGAGCTGGAGGGATCAGCCTCCCTAACTTCAGACCATACTACAAAGCAATAGTCATCAAGATAGTATGGTACTGGCACAAAAAAACAGAAATACAGACTAAACAAGATAGAGAACCCAGAGATAAACCCACACATATATCGGTACCTTATTTTTGACAAAGGAGGTGAACATATAAAATGGGACAAAGACAGTCTCTTCAACAAATGGTGCTGAGATTCCACATCTATTGAAATTATCATGTGATTTTTGTCTTTCAGTTTGTTGATATGGTGTATCACATTGATTTGCAGACACTGAAGAATCCTTGCATACCTGGAATAAACCCGACACGATCATGACGTATGAGTTTTTTGATGTGCTGTTGAATTCTGTTTGCTAGGATTCTGTTGAGCATTTTGGTGTCTAAATTCATCAGTGAAACTGGTCTATAATTTTCTTTTTTTGTGTTGTCCTTGCCTGGCTTTGGTATGAGGATGATGGTGGCCTCGTAGAATGTGTTTGGAAGCATTCTATCCTATGCAATTTTTTGAAGAGTTTTAGAAGCATTAGCCCTTCTTTAAATGTTTGGTAGAATTCACTTGTGAAGCCATCTGGCCCTGGGCTTTTTTTTTGGGTGGGGGTGGGGGGTGGTGGTGGTTATTTTTGAGTAGATTTTTGATCATGAATTCAATTTCTTAGCTTGTCATTGGGTTGTTCAAAGAGTCTATTTCTTCCTGGTTCAGTCTTGGAAGATTAATCTTCTCTAAGAAACTGTCCATTTCTTCCAGGTTGTCCAGTTTGTTGCCATACAGTTGTTCACAATAGTCTCTTATAATCCTTTGGATTTCTGCATTATGAGTTGTAATCTCTCCTTTTTCATTTTTGATTTCATTGATCTGGTTTTTCTCTTTTTCTTGATGAGTCTGGCTTCATTTCTTTTTCATTTATTTCTGCTCTGATCTTTATGATTTCTCTTCTTCTGCTAACTTTGGGCTTTTTTTGTTCTTCTTTCTCCAGTTGTTTTAAGTGTAGAGTTAGGTTCTTCACAGAACTAGACCAAGGAATAACATAGTTCATATGGAAACACAAAAGACCCCAGATAGCCAAAGCAATCTTGAGAAAGAAGAAAGGAGCTGGAGGGATCAGCCTCCCTAACTTCAGACCATACTACAAAGCAATAGTCATCAAGATAGTATGGTACTGGCACAAAAAAACAGAAATACAGACTAAACAAGATAGAGAACCCAGAGATAAACCCACACATATATCGGTACCTTATTTTTGACAAAGGAGGTGAACATATAAAATGGGACAAAGACAGTCTCTTCAACAAATGGTGCTGAGAAAACTGGACAGCTACATGCAAAAAAATGAAGTTGGAACATTCCCTGATACCATACACAAAGATCAACTCAAAATGGATTAAAGACCTAAATGTAAGACCAGAAACCCTAAAACACTTAGAGGAGAATACAGGCAAAACACTCAAGGACATAAATCTAAGCAAGATCTTCTCTGAGCACCCTATTAGAATAATGGAACTGAAAATAAAAATAAACATGTGGGACCTAATGAAACTTAAAAGCTTTTTTACAGCAAAAGAAACTACAAAAAAAGGTGACCAGACAACCCACGAAATAGAAGAAAGTAATAGCAGATGAGAAAATAAAGAATTAATCTCCAAAATCTACAAGCAACTCAAGACAACTCAACACTGGAAAAATGAACAACCCAATCAAAAAATGGGAAAAAGATCTAAAGAGACATCTCTCCAAAGAACACATAAACATGGCCAAAAAACACATGAAAAGGTACTCAAAGTCACTTATTATTAGAGAAATGCAAATCAAAACTACAATGAGATATCACCTCACACCAGTCAGAATGGCTATCATCAAAAAATCTACAGACAGGGATTTCCCTGGTGGTCCAGTGGCTAAGAATCTGTGCTCCCAATGCTGGGGACCTGGGTTCAATCCCTGGCCAGGGAACTAGATCCCACATACCATAACTAAGACCCAGTGCAACCAAATAAATACATTAAAAAAAATTAAAAAGAAAAAAAAATCTACAGACAACAAATGCTGGAGAGACTGGGGAGAAAAGGGAAGACTCCTGCATTATTGATGGGAATGTAAATTGAGACAACCACTATGGAAGACAGTATGGAGATTCCTTAAAAAACTAAAAATAGAAGCACCATACAACCCAGAAATCCCACTATTAGGCATAGACCTAATATCAAAAATCAAAAATGAAAGAGGCACCTATACCCAAATGTTCACTGCAGCACTGTATACAATAGTTAGAACATGGAAGCAACCTAGATGTCCACTGACAAATGAATGGATAAAGAAACTATGGTACATATATACAATGGAGTACTTTGCAGCTGTAAAAAGAAATGCAGAAGAAACAGTCCTAATGAGGTAGATGAATCTAGAACCTACTATACAAAGTAAAGTAAGTCAAAAAGAGAAAGACAAGTACAGTATACCAACACATACATATGGAATCTAGTAAGATGCTAATGATAACACATGCAGAGAAGCAATGGAAAAACAAACACAGAGAACAGGCTTATGGACATTGTGGGAAATGAACAGTGGGTGGGAGATGTGGAAAGAGTAATGAGGAAACCTATACTATCATATGTGAAAGAGAGAGCTATTGTCATTGTGCTGTGGGAATAGGAGATCCTGCAGGGGCACTGTGAGATGGCCTGGAGGGGTGGGATAAGGGGATTGTGGAGAGGGTGGAGGAGGGAGGGGGTCAGGGATATACACATGACTAATCTAGGATTATACATATCTGTAAACAACAAAACTCTGTAAAAGCAAAAAGTCAAATAAAAATTTTTTAAAAAGATGAAAGAAAAAGTGGAGAAAATAGTTTTTATCTCCAAAGAACACATAAACATGGCCAAAAAACACATGAAAAGGTACTCAAAGTCACTTATTATTAGAGAAATGCAAATCAAAACTACAATGAGATATCACCTCACACCAGTCAGAATGGCTATCATCAAAAAATCTACAGACAGGGATTTCCCTGGTGGTCCAGTGGCTAAGAATCTGTGCTCCCAATGCTGGGGACCTGGGTTCAATCCCTGGCCAGGGAACTAGATCCCACATACCATAACTAAGACCCAGTGCAACCAAATAAATACATTAAAAAAAATTAAAAAGAAAAAAAAATCTACAGACAACAAATGCTGGAGAGACTGGGGAGAAAAGGGAAGACTCCTGCATTATTGATGGGAATGTAAATTGAGACAACCACTATGGAAGACAGTATGGAGATTCCTTAAAAAACTAAAAATAGAAGCACCATACAACCCAGAAATCCCACTATTAGGCATAGACCTAATATCAAAAATCAAAAATGAAAGAGGCACCTATACCCAAATGTTCACTGCAGCACTGTATACAATAGTTAGAACATGGAAGCAACCTAGATGTCCACTGACAAATGAATGGATAAAGAAACTATGGTACATATATACAATGGAGTACTTTGCAGCTGTAAAAAGAAATGCAGAAGAAACAGTCCTAATGAGGTAGATGAATCTAGAACCTACTATACAAAGTAAAGTAAGTCAAAAAGAGAAAGACAAGTACAGTATACCAACACATACATATGGAATCTAGTAAGATGCTAATGATAACACATGCAGAGAAGCAATGGAAAAACAAACACAGAGAACAGGCTTATGGACATTGTGGGAAATGAACAGTGGGTGGGAGATGTGGAAAGAGTAATGAGGAAACCTATACTATCATATGTGAAAGAGAGAGCTATTGTCATTGTGCTGTGGGAATAGGAGATCCTGCAGGGGCACTGTGAGATGGCCTGGAGGGGTGGGATAAGGGGATTGTGGAGAGGGTGGAGGAGGGAGGGGGTCAGGGATATACACATGACTAATCTAGGATTATACATATCTGTAAACAACAAAACTCTGTAAAAGCAAAAAGTCAAATAAAAATTTTTTAAAAAGATGAAAGAAAAAGTGGAGAAAATAGATTTTGGTTATACACTATTGCCAAAGTGATAGGATAAATTCCTGATAGAAATACATACAAAAATAAAAAGAGAAAAATACAGTTGAAATCAAAACTGAAAGAAGCACCTGTACCCCAATGTTCATTGCAGCTCTCTATACAATAGCCAAAACATGGAAGCAACCTAGATGTCCATTGACGAATGAATGGATCCAGAAGCTCTGGTACATATATACAATGGAATACTACTCAGCTGTTAAAAGAAATGCAAAAGACTCAGTCCTAATGAAGTGGCTGGCTCTAGAACCTATCATAAAAAGTGAAGTAAGTCAAAAAGAGAAAGACAAATACAGTATACTAACACACATATACGGAATCTAGTAGGACAGTCTTGATAACACACGCAGGGAACTCATGGAAAAACAGACAGAGCATAGACATAGGGACATTGTGGCGAAGAAATAGGGAGGGGGAAGCATGGAGGGAGTAACATGGAAACCTATACTGTTATGTGTGGAAAAGATAGCTAGTGTCATAGTGCTAAGGGAATAGGAGTGCTTACAATGGCTTGGGGCGAAGGTCTGGAGGGGTGGGATGTGGGGATCTGGGCGGGTGGGGACCATGGAGATGCATATGACTGATCTGGGAACATACATGTCTGTGAACAACAAAACTCTGTAAAAGCAAAAAGTCAAATAAAAATTTTTTAAAAAGATGAAAGAAAAAGTGGAGAAAATAGATTTTGGTTATACACTATTGCCAAAGTGATAGGATAAATTCCTGATAGAAATACATACAAAAATAAAAAGAGAAAAATACAGTTGAAATCAAAACTGAAAGAAGCACCTGTACCCCAATGTTCATTGCAGCTCTCTATACAATAGCCAAAACATGGAAGCAACCTAGATGTCCATTGACGAATGAATGGATCCAGAAGCTCTGGTACATATATACAATGGAATACTACTCAGCTGTTAAAAGAAATGCAAAAGACTCAGTCCTAATGAAGTGGCTGGCTCTAGAACCTATCATAAAAAGTGAAGTAAGTCAAAAAGAGAAAGACAAATACAGTATACTAACACACATATACGGAATCTAGTAGGACAGTCTTGATAACACACGCAGGGAACTCATGGAAAAACAGACAGAGCATAGACATAGGGACATTGTGGCGAAGAAATAGGGAGGGGGAAGCATGGAGGGAGTAACATGGAAACCTATACTGTTATGTGTGGAAAAGATAGCTAGTGTCATAGTGCTAAGGGAATAGGAGTGCTTACAATGGCTTGGGGCGAAGGTCTGGAGGGGTGGGATGGGGGGATCTGGGCGGGTGGGGACCATGGATATGCATATGACTGATCTGGGAACATACATGTCTGTGAACAACAAAACTCTGTAAAACCTTTAGAATTAAAAAAAAAAAAAGAAAAGTACAGTTGAGAGCCAGGATAACTGGTTTAACAGGCTCCAACATAGAACTAACAATAATTTTAGAAATTACTTAGAAAATAATAGAGGGCATATCTGTAAACAAAATTCTGTAAAAGTATTAAAAAATAAAAATATTATTAAAAAAATAATTGAGGGGCAGTAGTGAACAGATAGCAGCTGAAAATTTTCCAGAACTAAGAAGATATTTAAACTCACAGATTGATAATGCACAGGCAGACTAAGCAGAATAATAACCAGACACATTATGATGAAAATGAAATATTAAAGATAAGAAAAATCTTAAATCTGTCAGAAAGTACAAACACATCACCTAAAAGCATGAAAATTAAGCCTGACATCAGGCATTTAAATCATCAAGAATAGTCAGGCAATAATAAAAAAATAAACAAACAACTTTTTGTGTCAAACCAGAAATATTTCAGAATTCAGATTTTATGGGAGGAGGGAGTATGACAGAAAATTAATCTGGTCCATATACTGTATATTACATAGCATATTTAGCCAGCCCTGAGGACCAAGTCTTAAGTAGCAAGGTGAAAGGAAGAGAGTTGACAATAGACTCTAGAAACTTCCAAAGAGATATAAAAAGATAGGGACATCACGGTAGGGAAGATCTGACAAAATGTACTAACTTTGTCTGGAAACTGCAAGTTAATTACCAATTTGCATGATTTTGTTACCTTTTTTATCTGTACTGCTTATTTGAAAGAAGCTTAAAGAAAGCCTCTAGACTTTTTCTCCCCAAACGCCTAATTGCAATAAACCCTCCTTCTATTACCTAGACGTCCACACTTCAGTGTTTTTGGTCTACATTTCTAGAACCATATTTTTCAAATCCTGTTTTTGACTCACACTCAAAATCAGTAATGCATTTCACATCACAACCCAGAAATCACAGCCCCCACACACTTACATACTCGAAATAAATGCTGCAGTAATAGTAATTACAGTATGTGCTAAACACTGACATTTTCCACTCTGTATAACTTGTAAAAACGCTAGTTGTGACTTACTAAATTGGCTTCATGCACACCAATGGTAGCACCCTGAAGACTGACGAGGACTGAGAAATCTGCATGTATTCTACTACTAATCTGTAGTCAGTTCACCATATCTGAGGTTTAACAGCCCCAAAATAATTTAACTAATAATCATTTTAGAAATTACTTAGAAAATAATAGAGGGCATATCTGTAAACAAAATTCTGTAAAAGTATTAAAAAATAAAAATATTATTAAAAAAATAATTGAGGGGCAGTAGTGAACAGATAGCAGCTGAAAATTTTCCAGAACTAAGAAGATATTTAAACTCACAGATTGATAATGCACAGGCAGACTAAGCAGAATAATAACCAGACACATTATGATGAAAATGAAATATTAAAGATAAGAAAAATCTTAAATCTGTCAGAAAGTACAAACACATCACCTAAAAGCATGAAAATTAAGCCTGACATCAGGCATTTAAATCATCAAGAATAGTCAGGCAATAATAAAAAAATAAACAAACAACTTTTTGTGTCAAACCAGAAATATTTCAGAATTCAGATTTTATGGGAGGAGGGAGTATGACAGAAAATTAATCTGGTCCATATACTGTATATTACATAGCATATTTAGCCAGCCCTGAGGACCAAGTCTTAAGTAGCAAGGTGAAAGGAAGAGAGTTGACAATAGACTCTAGAAACTTCCAAAGAGATATAAAAAGATAGGGACATCACGGTAGGGAAGATCTGACAAAATGTACTAACTTTGTCTGGAAACTGCAAGTTAATTACCAATTTGCATGATTTTGTTACCTTTTTTATCTGTACTGCTTATTTGAAAGAAGCTTAAAGAAAGCCTCTAGACTTTTTCTCCCCAAACGCCTAATTGCAATAAACCCTCCTTCTATTACCTAGACGTCCACACTTCAGTGTTTTTGGTCTACATTTCTAGAACCATATTTTTCAAATCCTGTTTTTGACTCACACTCAAAATCAGTAATGCATTTCACATCACAACCCAGAAATCACAGCCCCCACACACTTACATACTCGAAATAAATGCTGCAGTAATAGTAATTACAGTATGTGCTAAACACTGACATTTTCCACTCTGTATAACTTGTAAAAACGCTAGTTGTGACTTACTAAATTGGCTTCATGCACACCAATGGTAGCACCCTGAAGACTGACGAGGACTGAGAAATCTGCATGTATTCTACTACTAATCTGTAGTCAGTTCACCATATCTGAGGGTTTCACATCCATGGACTCAACCAATCATGGGTCAGAAATATTTTTAAAAATATTCCAGAAAGGTCCAAAAGCAAAACTTGAATTTGCCCTGTGTCAGCAATTATTTACATACCATTTACATTGCATTAGGTTTCATTAGTAATATAGAGATATAGAGAAAGATAAATATGCACACATTATGTGTGTGCGTGCGTGCGCTCAGTTGATCAGTCATGTCCAACTCTTTGCGCAAACACTACACTATTTTATATAAAGGACACGAGCATTTGCAGATTTTGACATTCTCATGAGGTCTTGGAACCAACTCCCTGGGGATACCAAGTAACAACTGTACATCCTTTTCATATAAAAATGAGATTATACAAAATGTGCCTTTGTTATATTGTAACTAGCCTCATTTGTGTTCCTTTTTACATTAGTTGTTAATACACTCGTAGTGTCACTAAGAGTTAAAACTCAGCTAAATCCTCACTTAAGGGCTTTCCGGTGGCTCACTGGTAAAGACTCTGCTTGCAATGCATTGAGAAGCTGGGTCAATTCCTTGGTAGGGAAGATCCCCTGGAGAAGAAAATGCAATCCACTCCAGTATTCTTGCCTGGAAAATTCCAGAGGAGCCTGGCAGGCTACAGTCCATGGGGTTGCAAAAGAGTTGGACATTACTCAGTGACTAAACAACAATAACATCCTCATTTTCACACTTTTCTTATTCAATCTTATATTTGGGAAGAAATTATTTCCTGAAAATGACTTTCTGAGATACAAAATAGAAGCATCTGGTATAACAGTAACCTTCTTATATGTCATAGATCAGAAAGGTATTTTAAAAACCTTCCCTATTTTCATATATAGAAATTCCTGTCAAACAGACCAAGCTGTCTACTTCATACTTATTCACTTATGTGGAATTTGAGGGTGGAGGTATTATTGCTTGAAAGAACTATGAGTAATGTCAAGATATTTCTTTATGCCACTGCTAGGCCCTTGACTATATGCATGTTGAACTAGACTGCTCAGTAGTTGTATAACATAAAGGTTTATGAATTTAGTCATAGAACTCTATACTTTTCATAAGAAGAGGGAAATATGACAAAGTCCACTCTATTTAAAGGTACAACTAAAACATACAAAAATGTTCTACTGAGGTTGTAGAATTTTTAATAATTTATGAACACCAAGCTCAAAAGCAAAACTTTTGAATTTGCCCCTGTTGTTCAGCAATTATTTACATACCATTTACATTGCATTAGGTTTCATTAGTAATATAGAGATATAGAGAAAGATAAATATGCACACATTATGTGTGTGCGTGCGCTCAGTTGATCAGTCATGTCCAACTCTTTGCGCAAACACTACACTATTTTATATAAAGGACACGAGCATTTGCAGATTTTGACATTCTCATGAGGTCTTGGAACCAACTCCCTGGGGATACCAAGTAACAACTGTACATCCTTTTCATATAAAAATGAGATTATACAAAATGTGCCTTTGTTATATTGTAACTAGCCTCATTTGTGTTCCTTTTTACATTAGTTGTTAATACACTCGTAGTGTCACTAAGAGTTAAAACTCAGCTAAATCCTCACTTAAGGGCTTTCCGGTGGCTCACTGGTAAAGACTCTGCTTGCAATGCATTGAGAAGCTGGGTCAATTCCTTGGTAGGGAAGATCCCCTGGAGAAGAAAATGCAATCCACTCCAGTATTCTTGCCTGGAAAATTCCAGAGGAGCCTGGCAGGCTACAGTCCATGGGGTTGCAAAAGAGTTGGACATTACTCAGTGACTAAACAACAATAACATCCTCATTTTCACACTTTTCTTATTCAATCTTATATTTGGGAAGAAATTATTTCCTGAAAATGACTTTCTGAGATACAAAATAGAAGCATCTGGTATAACAGTAACCTTCTTATATGTCATAGATCAGAAAGGTATTTTAAAAACCTTCCCTATTTTCATATATAGAAATTCCTGTCAAACAGACCAAGCTGTCTACTTCATACTTATTCACTTATGTGGAATTTGAGGGTGGAGGTATTATTGCTTGAAAGAACTATGAGTAATGTCAAGATATTTCTTTATGCCACTGCTAGGCCCTTGACTATATGCATGTTGAACTAGACTGCTCAGTAGTTGTATAACATAAAGGTTTATGAATTTAGTCATAGAACTCTATACTTTTCATAAGAAGAGGGAAATATGACAAAGTCCACTCTATTTAAAGGTACAACTAAAACATACAAAAATGTTCTACTGAGGTTGTAGAATTTTTAATAATTTATGAACACCAAGTAAAATATATTTATAAGAATGCATACATATGAATTTTAAAAGATAACATTTAATAATTGACATTATACCTTAACTAAGATAGAATTCTTCAAAATAATTACAGGACATATATGGCTCAATGTAAAGAAACTAAAAAAAAAAAAAAAAAAGGAAAGAAACTGCCTGCCAATGCAGAAGATGCAGGTTTGAGCTCTAGTCCAGGAAGATCCCAAATGCCACAGAGCAACTAAGCCTGTGCCCAACAACTGTTGGCCATGTGCTCTAGAACCTGGGAGCTGCAACAACTAAGCTTACACACCACAGCTACTGAAGCCTGGATGCCCTACAGTCCTTGCTCCACAACAGGAGAAGCCACCAAAATGAGAAGCCTACATATCACAACTCAAGTATTCCACGCAGTAATGAAGACTCAGTACAAGCGAAAATAAGTAATTTTTTTTTAAGTGCCATAGACCATCAGAACTCCAGATAATCAAAGCTGGAACTGGGCTTCCCTGGTGGTCCAGTGAGTAAAGAGTCTGCCTTGTAGTGCAAGGGGCGCCGGTTCGATCCCTGGCCCAGGAAGATCCCACATGCCGCAGAGCAGCTGGAACAGTGTGTCCAATTACAAGCCAGTGCTCTGGAGTGCATGTGCCCAGAGCCGGTGCTCTGCAACAAGAGAGGCCACTGCAATGCGAGGCCCACACAGGCCAAAGATAAAACCTTCTTATATGTCATAGATCAGAAAGGTATTTTAAAAACCTTCCCTATTTTCATATATAGAAATTCCTGTCAAACAGACCAAGCTGTCTACTTCATACTTATTCACTTATGTGGAATTTGAGGGTGGAGGTATTATTGCTTGAAAGAACTATGAGTAATGTCAAGATATTTCTTTATGCCACTGCTAGGCCCTTGACTATATGCATGTTGAACTAGACTGCTCAGTAGTTGTATAACATAAAGGTTTATGAATTTAGTCATAGAACTCTATACTTTTCATAAGAAGAGGGAAATATGACAAAGTCCACTCTATTTAAAGGTACAACTAAAACATACAAAAATGTTCTACTGAGGTTGTAGAATTTTTAATAATTTATGAACACCAAGTAAAATATATTTATAAGAATGCATACATATGAATTTTAAAAGATAACATTTAATAATTGACATTATACCTTAACTAAGATAGAATTCTTCAAAATAATTACAGGACATATATGGCTCAATGTAAAGAAACTAAAAAAAAAAAAAGGAAAGAAACTGCCTGCCAATGCAGAAGATGCAGGTTTGAGCTCTAGTCCAGGAAGATCCCAAATGCCACAGAGCAACTAAGCCTGTGCCCAACAACTGTTGGCCATGTGCTCTAGAACCTGGGAGCTGCAACAACTAAGCTTACACACCACAGCTACTGAAGCCTGGATGCCCTACAGTCCTTGCTCCACAACAGGAGAAGCCACCAAAATGAGAAGCCTACATATCACAACTCAAGTATTCCACGCAGTAATGAAGACTCAGTACAAGCGAAAATAAGTAATTTTTTTTTAAGTGCCATAGACCATCAGAACTCCAGATAATCAAAGCTGGAACTGGGCTTCCCTGGTGGTCCAGTGAGTAAAGAGTCTGCCTTGTAGTGCAAGGGGCGCCGGTTCGATCCCTGGCCCAGGAAGATCCCACATGCCGCAGAGCAGCTGGAACAGTGTGTCCAATTACAAGCCAGTGCTCTGGAGTGCATGTGCCCAGAGCCGGTGCTCTGCAACAAGAGAGGCCACTGCAATGCGAGGCCCACACAGGCCAAAGAATAAAGATGAATGAAAAAAAAAAACAAATAGCTGCAACTACTTGAGTGACACAACGAAGAAGGTAGTAGATTATAACACCATAAATAAAAACATGTGAAGCTGTACAAATTAAAACCAATGATACATAAATAAGTTGGGGAGAAGAGTCAAATCTTACCTACAGAGGAATCCAAATAATATGCAGAAATTCTATCCAAAAGGTCAAGCTTACACCTGCTCACTGCCCCTGCATTTGAGAGGGGGCTGGTGTTAGTGATGGATGCCCTTACAGACTGAGGGGAAAAAGTGGAACTTCACAAAAGAGAAACTTAGAAGACACTTCCGGGCTTCCCCTGGTGGTCCAGTGGGTAAGGACACCGCCTTGCAGTGCAAGGGGCGCCGGTTCGAGCCCTGGCCTGGGAAGATCCCACGTGCCGCGGAGCGGCTGGACTGATGTGTCCAATCACCGAGCCGGAGCTCTGGAGCGCATATGCCCAGAGCCGGTGCTGTGCGACGACAGACGCCACCGCGATGGGAGGCCCACAGGAGCCAAAGAACGAAGAGGAATGAAAATAGAGAAATGAAAGACCAATAGAAGTGGCCCGCCCACTCCCCTCCCCCGCCCACTCCCCACCCCGCCCAAAGTAAATAAATAAATAAATCTTTAAAAAAAAAAAAAAAAAGAAGACACTTCCCTAACCAAGGTATCAGGTTAACATCACTAGCATTGATAGCATCTCTCTGACATAATGTGAGATGAGAAGGGTACTTCACCTCTATAGTACTCTTACCCCTTAAGCCCAGGCTAATTATGAGAAATAAGACAAACCAAAATTGAGAGACATCCTAGAAATATTTCACCAAGACCCCTCAAAAATATTTAAGTCATGAAGAATAAGGAAAGAATGAGACTGTCACAGAGCAGGAGAGATTTAGAAATACGATGAATTAAATGCAATGTGGTATCCTGGATTGGATGTTGGAGCAGAAAACGGACATTACAGGACAAATTAGTGAAATGTGATTCAAGTCTGGAGTTTGGAGGACAATTCATGGAAAATGGGTGAAATTTACTGAGGTTAACAATAATGAACCAACATTGGTTTCTTAGTTTTGAAAAATGTACAAACAGTAATTTAAAATTACATCAGAAGAAACTGAAATTGGGTGAAGGTGCACTACCTTTTCAACTTTTCCATAAATCTTATTCTAAAATAAAAGGTTTGTTTCTTAAAAAGTACAAAGAATTTCCATACATACTTTAGATACACATTTTACCGCATTTGCCTCATCAAATAAGTTGGGGAGAAGAGTCAAATCTTACCTACAGAGGAATCCAAATAATATGCAGAAATTCTATCCAAAAGGTCAAGCTTACACCTGCTCACTGCCCCTGCATTTGAGAGGGGGCTGGTGTTAGTGATGGATGCCCTTACAGACTGAGGGGAAAAAGTGGAACTTCACAAAAGAGAAACTTAGAAGACACTTCCGGGCTTCCCCTGGTGGTCCAGTGGGTAAGGACACCGCCTTGCAGTGCAAGGGGCGCCGGTTCGAGCCCTGGCCTGGGAAGATCCCACGTGCCGCGGAGCGGCTGGACTGATGTGTCCAATCACCGAGCCGGAGCTCTGGAGCGCATATGCCCAGAGCCGGTGCTGTGCGACGACAGACGCCACCGCGATGGGAGGCCCACAGGAGCCAAAGAAGCGAAGAGGAATGAAAACAGAAAAATGAAAGACCAATAGAAGTGGCCCGCCCGCCCCCTACCCCCCCACCCCAACCCCCGCCCAAAGTAAATAAATAAATAAATCTTTAAAAAAAAAAAAAAAAAGAAGACACTTCCCTAACCAAGGTATCAGGTTAACATCACTAGCATTGATAGCATCTCTCTGACATAATGTGAGATGAGAAGGGTACTTCACCTCTATAGTACTCTTACCCCTTAAGCCCAGGCTAATTATGAGAAATAAGACAAACCAAAATTGAGAGACATCCTAGAAATATTTCACCAAGACCCCTCAAAAATATTTAAGTCATGAAGAATAAGGAAAGAATGAGACTGTCACAGAGCAGGAGAGATTTAGAAATACGATGAATTAAATGCAATGTGGTATCCTGGATTGGATGTTGGAGCAGAAAACGGACATTACAGGACAAATTAGTGAAATGTGATTCAAGTCTGGAGTTTGGAGGACAATTCATGGAAAATGGGTGAAATTTACTGAGGTTAACAATAATGAACCAACATTGGTTTCTTAGTTTTGAAAAATGTACAAACAGTAATTTAAAATTACATCAGAAGAAACTGAAATTGGGTGAAGGTGCACTACCTTTTCAACTTTTCCATAAATCTTATTCTAAAATAAAAGGTTTGTTTCTTAAAAAGTACAAAGAATTTCCATACATACTTTAGATACACATTTTACCGCATTTGCCTCATCAATCTCTTTCTCTTCCTCCTATAGATTTTTTCTGAATTTGTTAACAAGCTACAGGGATCATTCCCCTTTACTCCTGAATATTTCTGTGTATTTCCTTAAAAAGTATATTTATCAAAATAAGGCATTATCATTAATACAGTACTATCCAATCTAAAGACCTTTACATTTTAACAACTGTTTAATTAATGTCCTTGATAACAAGAATAGAATAAAATCATAAAATGAAATGTTTCTGTCTTGGTCCATGATCTATTCCCAGATAAGAATTGTAGTTAATGTCATAGTTCTTTGGTATTCTTTGATCTGGAAAAAGTTTCTCATTCTTTGTCTTTCTTGACCTTGACATTTTTAAAGAACATTGGCCATTTAAATGCCCCTCAATTTGAGTTTGACTGATGTCTCAGGTTTAAATTCAGGTGATATATTTGTGCAGGACTGCCACAGAAGTGTTATGCTTTTTTCAGTGCATTCTATCAAGATGCATGATGCCTATTTGTCCCAATAATAACATTAATTCTGACAACACTAAAGGTGATGTCTCCACTGTAAAGTTGCAATTTTTTCCATTAATGAATACTAAGTATCCTATAGGGAAGCTATTTTGACACTTCAAAAATATCCTCTTGTCATCATTTCTTCATGTATTAGTTGTAGGATCCATTGATGATTCATGCCAGAAAAAATCCTGGCTATTTTTAATATACTTGCATTTCCATATGAATTCTATATCCACTTGTCTAGCTCCATTTTTTTTAAAAAAAGCAGTACATATTTTATTGAAATTATATTAAAATTATAAATTAGGGAGAACTGTGTTTCTATTGGCTCAAATAAAGTTTTGTTTCTTTCAGAAGTGTTTTTCTACATGCATTACATTTATTCTCAAGTATTTTATCATTTTGTGTTGTTATTTAACTGGGGTTTTCCCTACCACTCCAATCATTTAACTGGTAAATATCTGTGTGTGTAAACAGTATTGAGCCCTGAATGCTAATTTTATGCTAGGTACATATTATTTTATTATTTGTGTTAGTTTTATTATCGATTCTCTAAGGGCATGAGTCTACAGGCTTTTTTGTACAGTCTCAGAATATTTTCATCTTTCTGGGCCAAACTGCTTCTGTCACAACTATACAGTTCTCCAAGTGTAGGGCAAAAGTGGCTAGAGCCTATATACAAACAGAATGACGCAATCAGATGTGGCTGTCAGGCTACTTGGCTGATCTATGCTCTAGGGTTTTCACATACACTGTCATTCCATGGTTAAACACAGTTAGGTTGATTTCTTAATTTCCAAATTGTTATGCCTCTTCTGAACCACTCTCACTCAATTGCCTTGACTAATATCTCCAGTAAAATGTTGGATAGTAGTGAAGTTACTAAATATCCTTCATTTCTGATGGCAATAGTAATTACACACATACACACATGAAAGCATAAATCACAGAGTAATGAGTGATTTGAAAAGTGGTTTCTTCAACCTAACTGTCCACTAACAGATGAATGCATAAAGAAGGTGTGGCAAATATACACAATGGAATATTACTCAGCCACCAAAAAAATAATGAAATAATGTCATTTGCAGCAACATGGATGGACCGGGTTCATACTAAGCAAAGCAAGTCAGAAAGAGAAAGACAAATACCGCATGATATCATTTATACGTGGAACCTAAAATATGACACAAATTATGTTTCTTGCTGTCTTTTCATTTTCTAGATGGTATCATCTGAAGCACACAAATATTAAATTTTGATGTCCAATTAAACTACTTTTCTTTGGTTGATTAGGCTTGAAGTTACCACGTCTAAAAAAGCCACTGCTAAATCAGGATGATTTATACCTGTTTCCTTCTGAGAATCTTACATATAGATCTTTGATTCATTTTAAGGTAATTTTTGAGCACAATATGATATTTTCATCAACTACCTTCTTTTTATCCTCACTTTCTATTTTCTTTTTAAATGACTTTTATACAATTCAAGTTGCTGTCACTTCTGCATGCATGTGAATAGAACTGGCCATTTAACTGGTAAATATCTGTGTGTGTAAACAGTATTGAGCCCTGAATGCTAATTTTATGCTAGGTACATATTATTTTATTATTTGTGTTAGTTTTATTATCGATTCTCTAAGGGCATGAGTCTACAGGCTTTTTTGTACAGTCTCAGAATATTTTCATCTTTCTGGGCCAAACTGCTTCTGTCACAACTATACAGTTCTCCAAGTGTAGGGCAAAAGTGGCTAGAGCCTATATACAAACAGAATGACGCAATCAGATGTGGCTGTCAGGCTACTTGGCTGATCTATGCTCTAGGGTTTTCACATACACTGTCATTCCATGGTTAAACACAGTTAGGTTGATTTCTTAATTTCCAAATTGTTATGCCTCTTCTGAACCACTCTCACTCAATTGCCTTGACTAATATCTCCAGTAAAATGTTGGATAGTAGTGAAGTTACTAAATATCCTTCATTTCTGATGGCAATAGTAATTACACACATACACACATGAAAGCATAAATCACAGAGTAATGAGTGATTTGAAAAGTGGTTTCTTCAACCTAACTGTCCACTAACAGATGAATGCATAAAGAAGGTGTGGCAAATATACACAATGGAATATTACTCAGCCACCAAAAAAATAATGAAATAATGTCATTTGCAGCAACATGGATGGACCGGGTTCATACTAAGCAAAGCAAGTCAGAAAGAGAAAGACAAATACCGCATGATATCATTTATACGTGGAACCTAAAATATGACACAAATTATGTTTCTTGCTGTCTTTTCATTTTCTAGATGGTATCATCTGAAGCACACAAATATTAAATTTTGATGTCCAATTAAACTACTTTTCTTTGGTTGATTAGGCTTGAAGTTACCACGTCTAAAAAAGCCACTGCTAAATCAGGATGATTTATACCTGTTTCCTTCTGAGAATCTTACATATAGATCTTTGATTCATTTTAAGGTAATTTTTGAGCACAATATGATATTTTCATCAACTACCTTCTTTTTATCCTCACTTTCTATTTTCTTTTTAAATGACTTTTATACAATTCAAGTTGCTGTCACTTCTGCATGCATGTGAATAGAACTGGCCATTTGGGGACATTTATAAGATTTCTAGTTTCTGGGGGGATGGGGACCATGGATATGCATATGACTGATCTGGAACATACACGTCTGTACAAAACTCTGTAAAACCTTTAAAATAAAGAATAATAAAAAAAAGGCATATACATTAAAAAAAAAAAAAAAAGATTTCTAGTTGCAAAAATGTCCTTGGCTTTAGGTAAAGTATGGTTTCTTTACTGATTAGATGCAGGGATTCGGTAGTGTGAATAATTTGCCCCTCTATTTTTGAAAAATATTTTTCCTTGCAAGATCCTAAATTTTCTTCTCTCACTTCTTTAACTTTTTAGTTTCCAAAAGGCATTTCTCATTTCCTTTTTAACCCTCTTCTCTCCAAAAGAGCTGCCTTACCAAAACTGTCTCTTTGAGTCCTATGCAAACCTGTAAGTCACTTTTCTGTATTCTATTCTTGTCTATCAGGATGTCTTTCAGTATTTGGAGAGAAACTAATTTTCCTGGAAATGATTTTAGATCAGCCTTAAAGACTTCAATTAATTTCCCTCTTATTCTGTGTAATTTTTCCCTGACCACCCTTACTCTCCACCAAGGCTTGCACAGAGTATGAATGATTTTGTATTGATTTTTCTACTTAGAGATAATCTTAAATTTGAATATTCTCTGTGTTCTAGTAATGCTAAGACCTGGGTTATATGTAGTTATGTTCTTTATTGTTTTTTGAAAGATGCATGGGGAAATTCAGATTCATGAATTTGTTATAACTTCAGTTACATAACTTTTTAATATATTTACAAGTATTTTGTTTGTTTTTCCTAGATGAAAGACTGTTGGCTTCTTAGAGGTTTGGATTATATTTACTCTAGTACTGCAATAACAATATTGAGGATGATACTGAAAATGGCTTATCTTCATTGACTCAACGCTCAATATACTATAAGGTGAATTCTTATTAAAGATACTGTTCTTCTTCCATGATATTTAAACATCTAATAAATGAAGTGTAATCTAATCAGTTAGGACAATAGTAGAAGAAAAACACTGTTAACTAAAATACAAAATAATTCAAAAATCCTATACATAAAGGGAGCTACTTTCTTTTGTTTACAGTTCTATTTCCACTGGGAAATTAATTTTTCTTTATATATTCAAGCTTTATAAAATAGTAGTTTATTACAGGATCTATATGAGAGACTATTTGATTCATGGTCTATGCTACTTTGGGCTTTTCTTGGGTTTTGCTTACCAGAACAGAGCCCATGTCAAAACCTAATGACAATGATATTAAAAATATCAAATGAGGGCTTCCTACCCTGGTAACCAGCGGTAGAGTTTTACTGCCAATGCAGGAAAAACAGGTTCAATCCCTGATCTGGGAGATTTCTCATGCTGTGGAACAACTGAGCCCGTAAGCCACAACTATTAAGCCTGTGCTCTAGAGCCTTGGAGCTGCAACTATTGAGCCCATGTGCTGCAACTACTGAAGCTTGTGTGCCCTAGAGCCTGAGTTCCACAACAAGAGAAGTCACTTCAACAAGAAGCCTGATGACCTCAACTAGAGAGTAGCCCCCACTCCCTGTAACTAGAGAAGAGCCTGCAGCAGCGGTGAAAATCCAGAATAGCCAAAACTAAATAAATAAAATTTTAAAAATATGTATCAAATGAAATTGTTGTTGTTGAGCCACTAACTTGTGTCTGACTCTTTTGTGAGCCTGTGGCTATATTTTTGTATTGATTTTTCTACTTAGAGATAATCTTAAATTTGAATATTCTCTGTGTTCTAGTAATGCTAAGACCTGGGTTATATGTAGTTATGTTCTTTATTGTTTTTTGAAAGATGCATGGGGAAATTCAGATTCATGAATTTGTTATAACTTCAGTTACATAACTTTTTAATATATTTACAAGTATTTTGTTTGTTTTTCCTAGATGAAAGACTGTTGGCTTCTTAGAGGTTTGGATTATATTTACTCTAGTACTGCAATAACAATATTGAGGATGATACTGAAAATGGCTTATCTTCATTGACTCAACGCTCAATATACTATAAGGTGAATTCTTATTAAAGATACTGTTCTTCTTCCATGATATTTAAACATCTAATAAATGAAGTGTAATCTAATCAGTTAGGACAATAGTAGAAGAAAAACACTGTTAACTAAAATACAAAATAATTCAAAAATCCTATACATAAAGGGAGCTACTTTCTTTTGTTTACAGTTCTATTTCCACTGGGAAATTAATTTTTCTTTATATATTCAAGCTTTATAAAATAGTAGTTTATTACAGGATCTATATGAGAGACTATTTGATTCATGGTCTATGCTACTTTGGGCTTTTCTTGGGTTTTGCTTACCAGAACAGAGCCCATGTCAAAACCTAATGACAATGATATTAAAAATATCAAATGAGGGCTTCCTACCCTGGTAACCAGTGGTAGAGTTTGCCTGCCAATGCAGGAAACACAGGTTCAATCCCTGATCTGGGGAGATTTCTCATGCTGTGGAACAACTGAGCCCGTAAGCCACAACTATTAAGCCTGTGCTCTAGAGCCTTGGAGCTGCAACTATTGAGCCCATGTGCTGCAACTACTGAAGCTTGTGTGCCCTAGAGCCTGAGTTCCACAACAAGAGAAGTCACTTCAACAAGAAGCCTGATGACCTCAACTAGAGAGTAGCCCCCACTCCCTGTAACTAGAGAAGAGCCTGCAGCAGCGGTGAAAATCCAGAATAGCCAAAACTAAATAAATAAAATTTTAAAAATATGTATCAAATGAAATTGTTGTTGTTGAGCCACTAACTTGTGTCTGACTCTTTTGTGAGCCTGTGGCTATAGCCTGTCAGGCTTACCTGTCCATGGGATTTCTCAGGCAAGAATACTCGAGTAGGTTGCCATTTACTTCTCCAGGGAATCTTCTCGACTCAGGGATTTAAGCCAGGTCTCCTGCATTGACAGGTGGATTCTTTACTGCTGATGTAGATGGCACTTCCTACCACAAACACTATTTAAATAACAAAGTGTGGCCGATTCAAATATACTAACTTTTTCTCTAATATCAGACTTGTAATTTATAAAATAATATAATTTATAATTATAAAAGACTGTTACTAATTGTAAGTTCAATTTAACAGAATCTTTTCATAATATTTATTTACTATTACTATTTATTACGATTTGTGTGCATGTGTATTCAGTCCTGTCTGACTCTTTGCGACCCTATGGACTGTAGGACTGCAAGGCTCCTCTGTCCATGGGATTTTCCAGGCAAAAACACCATAGTGGTTTGCCATTTCCTACTCCAGGGGATCTTCCAAAACCAGGGAATCAAACCCATGACTCCTATGTCTCCTATATTTTAGGCATGCTCTTTACCACTGAACCATGGAGGAATTGGGCTTCTAGGACAGAGATTTGATGGCTTAAGCAACAGATATCTATCACAATTCTGGATGCAAGGGAGTCCAGGATCAAAGTACCTGTATGTTGAGGCTCCACTTTCTGGTTTGGAGACAATTACTTTCTCACTGTATGCCCACAAGACTCTCTCTTCCTCTTATAAAGGTACTAATTCCATTATGAGGATGCCACTGTTGTTGTTGTTGCAAGTTGTCTCTGACTCTTTGCCACACCATGAACACCAGGTTTCTCTGTCCTTCACTATCTCCCAGATTTGAGTCAAACTCATGTCCATTGAGTCAGTGATGCCATCTAACTATTTCATTTTCTGTTGCTCCCTTCTCCTCTTGCCTTTATTCTTTACCAGCATCAGTCCTTTCCAGGGAGTTGGCTCTTTGCATCAGTTGGCCACATATTGAGGCTTCAGCTTCAGCATCAGTCCTTCCAATGAACATTCAGGGCTGATTTTCTTTAGGATTGACTGGTTTGACCGCCTTGCAGTCCAAGGAACTCTCAAGAGTCTTCTCCAGAACCACAGTTTGAAAGCATTACTTTTTCAGTGCTCAGGCTTCTTTATGGTCCAATTCTCACATCTATACATCAGCAAAGTGATGTCTCTGCTCTTTAATACAGTGTCTGGCTTGTTGTAGCTTTTCTGCCAAGGAGCAAGCAAATTTTGTGCCTGCAGTCACAGTCCATTGTGATTTTAGAGCCCAAGAAAAGAAAATCTGTCACTGTTCCCACTTTATCCCCTTCTGTTTGCCATGAAGTGATGGGACTAGATGGCATGATCTTAGTTTTTTAAATGTTGAGTTTTTTTAGGCCAGCTTTTTTACTCTTCTCTTTTACCCTCATCAAGAGGCTTTTTAGTTCCTCTTCACTTTCTGCCATTAGCATGGCATCATCTGCGTATCTCAGGTTGTTGATATTTCTCCCGGCAATCTTGATTCTATCTTGTGAGTCATCCAGGCCAGCATTATGATGTACTCTCCATGTAAGTTAAATAGGAGGGTGACAATAAAATAGCCTTTCCCAGCTTTGAACCAGTCCGTTGTTCCATGTCTGGTTTTTCTTTCCTTTTTTTTTTTTTTGGCCACTACTATTGGTCTTCATTTATTTATCTTTGTTTTTTGGCCTATGTGGGCCTCCCATCACAGTAGCCTCTTTCGCTGCAGAGTACTGGCTCTGGGCATATGTGCCCTAGAGCTCTGGCTCGGTAATTGGACACATCGGTCCAGCCCCTCTGTGGCACATGGGATCTTCCCAGGCCAGGGATCGAACTGGCGCCCCTTGCACTGCAAGGTGGTGTCCTGACCCACTGGACCACCAGGGAAGCCCCCATGTCTGGTTTTAATTGCTCCTTCTTGTCCTGCATACTGGTTTCTTAGGAGAAAGCTAAGCTGGTCTGGTATTCCCATCTCTTTAAGAGTTTTCCACACTTTGTTGTGATCCACATAGTCAAATGCTTTAGCATAGTCAATGAAGCAGATGGTTTTTTTTGCAATTCCCTTGTCCTTTCAAAGATCCAATGAATGCTAGCAACTGTATCTCTGGTTCCTCTGCTTTTTCTAAATTCAGCTTGTACATGTGGGTCATTAAGACATTTTTGTATAGTTCTGTGTATTCTTGCCACTTCTTCTTAGTCTCTTCTGCTGTTTGGCTTAGTCCAAGGAACTCTTTCAAGAGTTCCCTTCCCCAAAGGAACCAACCCAGTTTGAAAGCATTATTTTTTCAGTGCTCAGGCTTCTTTATGGTCCAATTCTCACATCTATACATCAGCAAAGTGATGTCTCTGCTCTTTAATACAGTGTCTGGCTTGTTGTAGCTTTTCTGCCAAGGAGCAAGCAAATTTTGTGCCTGCAGTCACAGTCCATTGTGATTTTAGAGCCCAAGAAAAGAAAATCTGTCACTGTTCCCACTTTATCCCCTTCTGTTTGCCATGAAGTGATGGGACTAGATGGCATGATCTTAGTTTTTTAAATGTTGAGTTTTTTTAGGCCAGCTTTTTTACTCTTCTCTTTTACCCTCATCAAGAGGCTTTTTAGTTCCTCTTCACTTTCTGCCATTAGCATGGCATCATCTGCGTATCTCAGGTTGTTGATATTTCTCCCGGCAATCTTGATTCTATCTTGTGAGTCATCCAGGCCAGCATTATGATGTACTCTCCATGTAAGTTAAATAGGAGGGTGACAATAAAATAGCCTTTCCCAGCTTTGAACCAGTCCGTTGTTCCATGTCTGGTTTTTCTTTCCTTTTTTTTTTTTTGGCCACTACTATTGGTCTTCATTTATTTATCTTTGTTTTTTGGCCTATGTGGGCCTCCCATCACAGTAGCCTCTTTCGCTGCAGAGTACTGGCTCTGGGCATATGTGCCCTAGAGCTCTGGCTCGGTAATTGGACACATCGGTCCAGCCCCTCTGTGGCACATGGGATCTTCCCAGGCCAGGGATCGAACTGGCGCCCCTTGCACTGCAAGGTGGTGTCCTGACCCACTGGACCACCAGGGAAGCCCCCATGTCTGGTTTTAATTGCTCCTTCTTGTCCTGCATACTGGTTTCTTAGGAGAAAGCTAAGCTGGTCTGGTATTCCCATCTCTTTAAGAGTTTTCCACACTTTGTTGTGATCCACATAGTCAAATGCTTTAGCATAGTCAATGAAGCAGATGGTTTTTTTTGCAATTCCCTTGTCCTTTCAAAGATCCAATGAATGCTAGCAACTGTATCTCTGGTTCCTCTGCTTTTTCTAAATTCAGCTTGTACATGTGGGTCATTAAGACATTTTTGTATAGTTCTGTGTATTCTTGCCACTTCTTCTTAGTCTCTTCTGCTGTTAGGTCCTTGCCATTTCTGTCCTTTAGTGTGCCCATCTTTGCATGAGATGTCCCCTTGGTATCTCCACTATTCAAATCTTTAGTCTTTCCCATTCTATTGTTTTTCTCTATTTCTCAGCCCTGTCCCCTAAGAAGGTTTTCTTACCTCTCCGTTCTATTCTCTGGAACTCTACTTCAGTTGGGTCCTTTTCTCCTTTGCCTTTTGCTTCTCTTCTTTTCTCAGCTACTTGTAAGGCCTCCTCAGACAACTAGTCTTGTCTTCTTGCATTTCTTTTTCTTGGGAATGGTTTTGGTTACCAACTACTGTACAATGTTACAAACCTCCATCCATAGTTCTCCAGGCACTCTTGTTTACCAAATCTAATTGCGTGAATCTATTCTTCCACTGTATAATCATAAGAGATCTAATTTACGTCATACCTGAATGGCCTAGTGGTTTTCCCTACTTTTCTTCAATTAAACAGCCTGAATTTTGCAATAAGGAGCTGATAATCTGAACCATAGTCAGCCCCAGGTTTTGTCTTTGATGACTATATAGTGCTTCTCTATCTTCAGCTACAAAGAATATAATCAATCCGATTTTGCCATGACATAGTTTAAACCTAGTTCTCTCCCAAAGGTACCGCCTCCTGATAACATCACATTAGGGTGTTAGGGATTTACCATATGAATTTATGGGGATACAAGCATTCTGTCTCTAACACTAATAGACCGAATATCATTAAGTATTCTGCAAGTCAAATCTAACGTAATTAACTGGGTGGTGTCCTGGACCACCAGGGAAGCCCATTGGTTTTAATTGCTCCTTCTTGTCCTGCATACTGGTTTCTTAGGAGAAAGCTAAGCTGGTCTGGTATTCCCATCTCTTTAAGAGTTTTCCACACTTTGTTGTGATCCACATAGTCAAATGCTTTAGCATAGTCAATGAAGCAGATGGTTTTTTTTGCAATTCCCTTGTCCTTTCAAAGATCCAATGAATGCTAGCAACTGTATCTCTGGTTCCTCTGCTTTTTCTAAATTCAGCTTGTACATGTGGGTCATTAAGACATTTTTGTATAGTTCTGTGTATTCTTGCCACTTCTTCTTAGTCTCTTCTGCTGTTAGGTCCTTGCCATTTCTGTCCTTTAGTGTGCCCATCTTTGCATGAGATGTCCCCTTGGTATCTCCACTATTCAAATCTTTAGTCTTTCCCATTCTATTGTTTTTCTCTATTTCTCAGCCCTGTCCCCTAAGAAGGTTTTCTTACCTCTCCGTTCTATTCTCTGGAACTCTACTTCAGTTGGGTCCTTTTCTCCTTTGCCTTTTGCTTCTCTTCTTTTCTCAGCTACTTGTAAGGCCTCCTCAGACAACTAGTCTTGTCTTCTTGCATTTCTTTTTCTTGGGAATGGTTTTGGTTACCAACTACTGTACAATGTTACAAACCTCCATCCATAGTTCTCCAGGCACTCTTGTTTACCAAATCTAATTGCGTGAATCTATTCTTCCACTGTATAATCATAAGAGATCTAATTTACGTCATACCTGAATGGCCTAGTGGTTTTCCCTACTTTTCTTCAATTAAACAGCCTGAATTTTGCAATAAGGAGCTGATAATCTGAACCATAGTCAGCCCCAGGTTTTGTCTTTGATGACTATATAGTGCTTCTCTATCTTCAGCTACAAAGAATATAATCAATCCGATTTTGCCATGACATAGTTTAAACCTAGTTCTCTCCCAAAGGTACCGCCTCCTGATAACATCACATTAGGGTGTTAGGGATTTACCATATGAATTTATGGGGATACAAGCATTCTGTCTCTAACACTAATAGACCGAATATCATTAAGTATTCTGCAAGTCAAATCTAAACGTAATTAACTGGGTGACCCTTCACCAAGAAAATAATATATTTATTCTAAAAAAAAATTTACATATACATTTTACAGTGAAAATATTAAAGTAGCATTTAGTTACATATGCAACTGAATATATCTGAATATTCTAGATACACAGAATCTGCTGGGTTTTAATTCTTTTGCTCTAACTGACAGTTTTCTGGAAGTAATAATGAAGGTTATTCTAATATGCTCCTTGATTTTTTTTAAAAAAAGACTTTATGGTTTAAAAACAATTTTAGGATTGAAATTGAAAGGAAGGTATAAACACTTCCCATTACACCATTCACCATTTGCACATGCAGAGCTTCCCCCATCATCATCCTCACTCATCAAATGGCACATCTTTTTTATTTTTAATCAAGGATGAACCTACATCATCATCACTCAAAGTCCATTGTTTACAATCTTGGCAAGTTTGATCCCTGAGTCAAGAAGATCACTGGAGAAGAAGTGGCAATCCACTCCTGTATTCTTGCTTAGAAAATCTCATGAACAGACGGGCCAGGCACGCTATGATCCATAGGATCATAAAGAGTTGGGACATGACTGAAGCAACTTATCACCATAATAATATATATTCATCATAACAATATCATACCAGTATTTCCCCTACCTTAAAAAAATTCTCAGTGGTATGCTTCTTCATCTCTTCCCACCTGCTACACAATCACTAATCTTTATTGTCTCCACAGTTTTACCTTTCCCAGAATGTCATATACTTTTTAGAAAGATTACTAGCAATATGGCCTAGTGGTTTTCCTACTTTTCTTCAATTAAACAGCCTGAATTTTGCAATAAGGAGCTGATAATCTGAACCATAGTCAGCCCCAGGTTTTGTCTTTGATGACTATATAGTGCTTCTCTATCTTCAGCTACAAAGAATATAATCAATCCGATTTTGCCATGACATAGTTTAAACCTAGTTCTCTCCCAAAGGTACCGCCTCCTGATAACATCACATTAGGGTGTTAGGGATTTACCATATGAATTTATGGGGATACAAGCATTCTGTCTCTAACACTAATAGACCGAATATCATTAAGTATTCTGCAAGTCAAATCTAAACGTAATTAACTGGGTGACCCTTCACCAAGAAAATAATATATTTATTCTAAAAGAAAATTTACATATACATTTTACAGTGAAAATATTAAAGTAGCATTTAGTTACATATGCAACTGAATATATCTGAATATTCTAGATACACAGAATCTGCTGGGTTTTAATTCTTTTGCTCTAACTGACAGTTTTTCTGGAAGTAATAATGAAGGTTATTCTAATATGCTCCTTGATTTTTTTTAAAAAAAGACTTTATGGTTTAAAAACAATTTTAGGATTGAAATTGAAAGGAAGGTATAAACACTTCCCATTACACCATTCACCATTTGCACATGCAGAGCTTCCCCCATCATCATCCTCACTCATCAAATGGCACATCTTTTTTATTTTTAATCAAGGATGAACCTACATCATCATCACTCAAAGTCCATTGTTTACAATCTTGGCAAGTTTGATCCCTGAGTCAAGAAGATCACTGGAGAAGAAGTGGCAATCCACTCCTGTATTCTTGCTTAGAAAATCTCATGAACAGACGGGCCAGGCACGCTATGATCCATAGGATCATAAAGAGTTGGGACATGACTGAAGCAACTTATCACCATAATAATATATATTCATCATAACAATATCATACCAGTATTTCCCCTACCTTAAAAAAATTCTCAGTGGTATGCTTCTTCATCTCTTCCCACCTGCTACACAATCACTAATCTTTATTGTCTCCACAGTTTTACCTTTCCCAGAATGTCATATACTTGGATTTATATGGTATGTATACTTTTCAGATTGGTTTCTTTTACTTAGCAATATGCATTACAGTTTCCTTCATGTCTTTCCATGGCTTGATAGCTTCTTTTTTTAAATTTTTTTTTGGTGGGGGGGTCGGGTTGGAGAGGGAGGGGGGCGGGTGGGCCACTTCTATTGGGCTTTCATTTATCTATTTTTTCATCCATCTTTGTTCTTTGGCCCATGTGGGCCTCCCATCGCAGTGGTCTCTGTTGTCGCAGAGCACCGGCTCTGGGTACATGGGCTCCAGGGCTCCGGCGCGGTAATTGAACACATCAGTCCAGCTGCTCTGCAGCACGTGGGATCTTCCCAGGCCAGGGATTGAACCGGCGCCCCTTGCACTGCAAGGTGGTGTCCTACCCACTAGACCTCCAGGGAAGTCCTTATTTCTTTTTTATCTGTGAAAAATATTCTATTGCCTACTTTTGCCAGTTTATTTTTTCTCCATTAACCCACTAAAGGGTATCTTGGTTGCTTTCAAGATTCGGCAATTACGAATAAAACCACTATAAGCCTTCGTGTGCAGTTTTTCTGTGGACTCCTTTGAGTAAATACTTAGTAGTGTGCTTGCTGGATCGTATGGTAAGAGTATATTGCATTTTGTAAGAAATCATTTTCATTTTGTAAGAAAACTATCTTCCAGTGTAGCTGCAACATTTATTCTCACAAGCACTGTATGAGAGTTACTGTGGCTCCACATACTTGCCAACACTTGGTGTTGCCAGTGTTCTAGATTTTGACCATTGCAATAGGTATATAGTGACATCTTGCTGGTGATTTAATTTGCATTTCCCTGATTACATGTAAAAATTCTTTCTATATGATGTGGAACATCTTTTAACATCTTTTAATATTCTTGTTATTTATATACTTTCTTGAGTGAAGGTCTTTTGCCCATTTTAAAAATCAAGTTATTTTCCTACTGTTGAGGTTTTGATGTTTTTTATATACTTTGGATAACAGATCTTCATCAAATGTGTCTTTTGCAATTATTTTCTCCCTGTCTGTGACTTGACTTCTCATTTTCTTGTTCAGTTTTTGTTTTTGCAATTGAAAAAAAAAAGTGTATTATTATTTTGGCTGTGTCATATCTTCACTACAGCACTCGAGCATAGGCTCTAAAGCACCTGGGCTTAGTAGTTGTGGCAGCCTGCAGATTTAGTTGCCCCACAGCATGTGGAATATTAGTTCCCAGACTAGGGATTGAAACCATGTCCCTTGCATTGGAAGGCTGATTCTTAACCAAGGGAAGGCAGATTCTTAACCATGATACACCAGGGAAGTTCCTTATTACCATGTGATTTGTTTTGCATAGAGTAAAAGTTTTAAATGTTAATAAAGTGCCAGTTATCAAGTATTTCTCTCTTGGGTCATGCTGAAGATCATCGAAGCTTTTTCCTGTTATCTTCTATAGCTTTACATTTTTGCCTTTTACAATTATGTATATGATCCATTCTGAGTCAATTCTGGTGAAGGGTGTAAAGGAAAATTGAACCGCGCCTTCTATTGCCTACTTAATCTGTGAAATATTCTATTGCCTACTTTTGCCAGTTTATTTTTTCTCCATTAACCCACTAAAGGGTATCTTGGTTGCTTTCAAGATTCGGCAATTACGAATAAAACCACTATAAGCCTTCGTGTGCAGTTTTTCTGTGGACTCCTTTGAGTAAATACTTAGTAGTGTGCTTGCTGGATCGTATGGTAAGAGTATATTGCATTTTGTAAGAAATCATTTTCATTTTGTAAGAAAACTATCTTCCAGTGTAGCTGCAACATTTATTCTCACAAGCACTGTATGAGAGTTACTGTGGCTCCACATACTTGCCAACACTTGGTGTTGCCAGTGTTCTAGATTTTGACCATTGCAATAGGTATATAGTGACATCTTGCTGGTGATTTAATTTGCATTTCCCTGATTACATGTAAAAATTCTTTCTATATGATGTGGAACATCTTTTAACATCTTTTAATATTCTTGTTATTTATATACTTTCTTGAGTGAAGGTCTTTTGCCCATTTTAAAAATCAAGTTATTTTCCTACTGTTGAGGTTTTGATGTTTTTTATATACTTTGGATAACAGATCTTCATCAAATGTGTCTTTTGCAATTATTTTCTCCCTGTCTGTGACTTGACTTCTCATTTTCTTGTTCAGTTTTTGTTTTTGCAATTGAAAAAAAAAAGTGTATTATTATTTTGGCTGTGTCATATCTTCACTACAGCACTCGAGCATAGGCTCTAAAGCACCTGGGCTTAGTAGTTGTGGCAGCCTGCAGATTTAGTTGCCCCACAGCATGTGGAATATTAGTTCCCAGACTAGGGATTGAAACCATGTCCCTTGCATTGGAAGGCTGATTCTTAACCAAGGGAAGGCAGATTCTTAACCATGATACACCAGGGAAGTTCCTTATTACCATGTGATTTGTTTTTCATAGAGTAAAAGTTTTAAATGTTAATAAAGTGCCAGTTATCAAGTATTTCTCTCTTGGGTCATGCTGAAGATCATCGAAGCTTTTTCCTGTTATCTTCTATAGCTTTACATTTTTGCCTTTTACAATTATGTATATGATCCATTCTGAGTCAATTCTGGTGAAGGGTGTAAAGTCTCCATCTAGATTTATTTTTTGCATGTATTAATAGATATCCATTTGTTGAAGAGACTACCTTTGTTCCATTGTATTGCCTTTATTCCTTTGTCAAAAGTCAGTTGATTATATTTATGAAGGTCTATTTCTGGGCTCTCTATTCTGTTCCATTGATCTATTTGTCTATTTTTTCACCAATATAACACTCTTCTTACTTCTGTAGCTTTAGAATAAGCTTTGAAGTTGAGTAGTATTAGTCCTTCAACTTTGTTTTTCTCCCTCAATACTTAGTTGGCTATTCTGAGATTTTTTCATCTCTGTATAAACTTTAGAATTAGTTTGTTTACATCTAAAGTAACTTGCTGGGGTTTAAACTAGGATGGTATTGTACTCACAGATCAAGCTGGAAAAAAAGCTGACTTCCTGACGATATTGACTACTTCAACCATGGAATCTCTTGGCATTTATTTCGTTTTAATTGGAATTTAATTTAATTCCTTTTAAAAAATAATTTTCGGTATTTTTTTTTTTTTTCGGCTGTGCTGTGTCTTAGTTGCAGCATGGGTTTTTCTCTAGTTGTAATGAGTGGGGGCTACTCTCTAAATGTGGTCTGCAGCAGGTGGGCTCAGTAGTTGCAGTTCCCGGGCTTCAGAGCATACCCTCAACAGTTGTGGTTCATGGGCTAAATTGCTCCTCAGCATGTGGGATTTTCCTGGATTAGTTACTAAATCTGTGTCTCCTACATTGGCAAAATGATTCTTTACCACTGAGTTTAGTAGTGAAGCCCTCTATCCATTTACTTTTAATCTACAAGTTTCATCGAGTATCTTCTTATAGACAACTTATATCTGGGCCTTATTTTTTGATCCACTATGATGATTTCTTTTAATTGGTGCATTTAGACCATTGATATCTAACATGGCTATTGGCATATTTGGATTAATATCTATCATATTTGTCATTGTTTTATATTTGTTGCCATTGTTCTTTGTTCCTGTTTTTGTCTTCTACTCCTTTTCTGCCTTGTGTGTTTCTGAAGTCTAGTTGATTTACAATAGTGCATTCATTTCAGATGTACAGCAAAGTGATGATTTGGAGATACACACACCTATATGTGCTTTTCCTTAATTTTTACAGGTTTTTTTTTTTTTTTTTGGCTGTGCTGGGTCTTTGTTGCTGCACAAGCTTTACTCTAGTAATGGTGAGCAGGGGCTACTCTTTGTTGTGGTGTCAGGGTTGCTCATTGTGGTTGCTTCTCTTATGGCCCAGACCTGGTTCTAGGGCACATGGGCTTCAGTAGTTGCAGCACATGGGCTCAGTAGTTGTGGTTCTCAGGCTCTAGAGCAAGATGTCATTAGTTGTGGCGTATGGGCTTAGTTGCTCTGCAGCATGTGAAATCTTCCAGGGTCAGGGATCGAATCCATGTCTCCTGCATTGGTAGATGGATTCTTTTTACAGAGCCATCAGGGAAACCCCTACACTCTTTTGAAAAATTCTTTTCCATTAATTTATTACAAGATATTAAATATCATTCCCTGCATTATACAGTAAAACTTTATTATCAACTTTATATGTGGTAGCATGCATCTGTTAATTACATACTGCCAACTTATTCCCCCCTTTTCTCCTTTAGTAACTATGAATTTGTTTTCTGTTTGTTAGTATGTTCCTTTTTAAAAATAATTTCTACTATTTTTTGGAATCCATATATGTGAAGGCACATAATATTTATCTGTCTTACTTATTTCACTTAGTTTAATAATCTCTACATCCATCTATGTAGCTGCAAATGACACTTTTCCTCTTTTTTAAATGAGTAATATTTCACTATATATTAATATATAACACATCTTCTTTATTTTAGCTGGACACTTAGGTTGCTTCCATATCTTGCGTGCAAATAGTGCTACAGTGAACATTGGCAAAATGATTCTTTACCACTGAGTTTAGTAGTGAAGCCCTCTATCCATTTACTTTTAATCTACAAGTTTCATCGAGTATCTTCTTATAGACAACTTATATCTGGGCCTTATTTTTTGATCCACTATGATGATTTCTTTTAATTGGTGCATTTAGACCATTGATATCTAACATGGCTATTGGCATATTTGGATTAATATCTATCATATTTGTCATTGTTTTATATTTGTTGCCATTGTTCTTTGTTCCTGTTTTTGTCTTCTACTCCTTTTCTGCCTTGTGTGTTTCTGAAGTCTAGTTGATTTACAATAGTGCATTCATTTCAGATGTACAGCAAAGTGATGATTTGGAGATACACACACCTATATGTGCTTTTCCTTAATTTTTACAGGTTTTTTTTTTTTTTTTGGCTGTGCTGGGTCTTTGTTGCTGCACAAGCTTTACTCTAGTAATGGTGAGCAGGGGCTACTCTTTGTTGTGGTGTCAGGGTTGCTCATTGTGGTTGCTTCTCTTATGGCCCAGACCTGGTTCTAGGGCACATGGGCTTCAGTAGTTGCAGCACATGGGCTCAGTAGTTGTGGTTCTCAGGCTCTAGAGCAAGATGTCATTAGTTGTGGCGTATGGGCTTAGTTGCTCTGCAGCATGTGAAATCTTCCAGGGTCAGGGATCGAATCCATGTCTCCTGCATTGGTAGATGGATTCTTTTTACAGAGCCATCAGGGAAACCCCTACACTCTTTTGAAAAATTCTTTTCCATTAATTTATTACAAGATATTAAATATCATTCCCTGCATTATACAGTAAAACTTTATTATCAACTTTATATGTGGTAGCATGCATCTGTTAATTACATACTGCCAACTTATTCCCCCCTTTTCTCCTTTAGTAACTATGAATTTGTTTTCTGTTTGTTAGTATGTTCCTTTTTAAAAATAATTTCTACTATTTTTTGGAATCCATATATGTGAAGGCACATAATATTTATCTGTCTTACTTATTTCACTTAGTTTAATAATCTCTACATCCATCTATGTAGCTGCAAATGACACTTTTCCTCTTTTTTAAATGAGTAATATTTCACTATATATTAATATATAACACATCTTCTTTATTTGTTCATCTGCTGGTGGACACTTAGGTTGCTTCCATATCTTGCGTATTGCAAATAGTGCTACAGTGAACATTGGAGTGCATGTATCTTTTCCAATTAGAGTTATCATTTCTTTTTGGATATATACAGGAATGGAATTGCTGGATCATACGGCAACACCATTTTTACTTTTTTAAGGAGCTTCCAGATTGTTTGCCATACTGACTGCACCAATTTACATGCCAACCAACATTGTAAGGTTTCTCTTTTCTTCACACTCTCTTCAAATTTATTACTTGTAAACTTTTTGATGATGGCCTTTCTGACTGATGAGGTGATATATCTCATTGTAGCTTTGATCTGCATTTCTACAGTAATTAGCAATGTTAAGCATTTTTTCATGTGTGTTAGCTATCTATATACCTTCTCTGGAGAAATGTCTATTTAGGTCTTCTGCCCATATTTTATTTTTTAAATTATTACTACATTCATTTATTTTATTTGTTTTTGGTTGTGCTGGGTCTTTGTTGTTTTGTGTGGGCTTTCTCTAGTTGCAGTGAGCAGGGGCTACTGTTTGTTGTGGTGCATGGGCTTCTCATTGCAGTAACTTTTCTTATTGTGGACCACAGATTCTAGACGGAGGTTTCAGTAGTTTCAGCACATGTGCTCAGTAGTTGCAGCGCATAGGCTTTAGGTTGCATGGGCTACAGTAGTTGCAGCTCTCAGGCTGGGAAGTTGCATCTTGGAGACTCTAGAGTGAGGGCTCAGTAGTTGTGGTGCATGGGCTTAGTTGCTACATGGCATGTGGAATATTCCCAAACCAGATATCAAACCCAGGTCCCCTGCATTGGTAGGCAGATTCTTAATCCACTGTGAGGCAAGTCCCTTCTACCCATTTTAAAAGTGTTTTTTTTTTTTTTTTTCCATCAATGGGTTGTATGAGCTGTTTGTATATTTCAGAAATTAAGCCCCTGACAGTTGCATCGTTTGGAAACATTTTTTCCCCATTAGTTTCCTTTTTGTTTTGTTTATGGTTTTCTTTGCTGTGTTCAAACTACCTCACAATTGCACTCATTTCACATGCTAGCAAAGTAATGCTCAAAATTCTCCAAGTTAGGCTTTAACAGTACATGACCAAGAACTTTCAGATGCACAAGCTGGATTTAGAAAAGGCAGAGAAATCAGAGATTAAGTTGTCAACATCCGCTGGATCACAGAAATAAGAGAATTCCAGAAAAACATCTACTTCTGCTTCACTGACTATGTTAAAACGTTTGACTGTGTGCATCACAACAAACTGGAAAATTCTGAAAGAGAGGGGAATACCAGACCACCTTACCTGTCTCCTGAGAAACACACATGCAGGTCAAGAAGGAACAGTTATAATCAGAAATGGACCAACAGATTGGTTCCAAATTGGGAAAGAAGTGTGTCTAGGCTGTATATTGTCACCCTGCTTATTTAGCATATATGCAGAATATATCATGGGAAATGCTGGTCTTTTCCTGTGTATGAATATTTTATAACCCTCCAGACCAGGGAGGAATTCCTCTGAATGCCTGGAAACTGAAGCAGTAAATACAACTTTGAGCTAACAGACCAAAACACTTACGTGTAAGAATTAAAATCAAAATTAGTAAAAGAACTGAGGTGCTGTGCTGACTTCTATCATGACTCCCTAATAATTTCTACCTCACTTGGTTAGGTTTATGCCTATTTTTTTTCCATACAATTTCACAGAGAATTTAACTTCCTCTTTCTGATATTTCATTGTTAGCACAGAGAAATGCAACAGGTTTCTGTATATTACTCTTTTATCCTGCTATCTTGCCAAACACAGTTATCAGTTTTCATAGTTTTTATGTGGAGTCTGTAGGGTTTTCTAAATAGAGTATCAAGCACCTGCATCTAATGACAAATATTACCCCTTCCCTTCCAACTTGGATGCCTTTTATTTCTTTTTCTTCTCTGACTGCTGTGGCTAGGACTTCCAATATAATGTTGAATAGTTGTGGTGAGAATGGGCATCCTTTTCTTGTTCCAGAATTTAGCAGGAAGACTTTCAGCTTTTCACTGTTTAGTATTATGTTGGCTGTGGGCTTGTCCCAAATCTGTACCCACTTTAGGAAGAGTTTCTATCATGAATTAATGTTGATTTGTTATTGTTGTTGAATTTTATCAAATGCCTTTTCTGCATATATTGAAACAATCATGTGATTTTTATCTTTGTTAACTGGTATATCAAACTGACTGATTTGTGTATGTTGAACTATCCTTGTGACTCTGGAATGAAATCAACTTGATCACACTGTATGGTCCTTTTTATGTGTTGTTGAACTGTTTGCTAAAATTTTGTTGAGGATTTTTACATCTATATTCATCAAAGATATTGACCTGTAATTTTCTTTTTTTGGCAGTATCTTTGGTTTTGGTATCAGGGTGATGGCTTCACAGAAGGATTTTGGAAGCATTCTCCAATCTTTTGGAAAACCTGTCTCCTGAGAAACACACATGCAGGTCAAGAAGGAACAGTTATAATCAGAAATGGACCAACAGATTGGTTCCAAATTGGGAAAGAAGTGTGTCTAGGCTGTATATTGTCACCCTGCTTATTTAGCATATATGCAGAATATATCATGGGAAATGCTGGTCTTTTCCTGTGTATGAATATTTTATAACCCTCCAGACCAGGGAGGAATTCCTCTGAATGCCTGGAAACTGAAGCAGTAAATACAACTTTGAGCTAACAGACCAAAACACTTACGTGTAAGAATTAAAATCAAAATTAGTAAAAGAACTGAGGTGCTGTGCTGACTTCTATCATGACTCCCTAATAATTTCTACCTCACTTGGTTAGGTTTATGCCTATTTTTTTTCCATACAATTTCACAGAGAATTTAACTTCCTCTTTCTGATATTTCATTGTTAGCACAGAGAAATGCAACAGGTTTCTGTATATTACTCTTTTATCCTGCTATCTTGCCAAACACAGTTATCAGTTTTCATAGTTTTTATGTGGAGTCTGTAGGGTTTTCTAAATAGAGTATCAAGCACCTGCATCTAATGACAAATATTACCCCTTCCCTTCCAACTTGGATGCCTTTTATTTCTTTTTCTTCTCTGACTGCTGTGGCTAGGACTTCCAATATAATGTTGAATAGTTGTGGTGAGAATGGGCATCCTTTTCTTGTTCCAGAATTTAGCAGGAAGACTTTCAGCTTTTCACTGTTTAGTATTATGTTGGCTGTGGGCTTGTCCCAAATCTGTACCCACTTTAGGAAGAGTTTCTATCATGAATTAATGTTGATTTGTTATTGTTGTTGAATTTTATCAAATGCCTTTTCTGCATATATTGAAACAATCATGTGATTTTTATCTTTGTTAACTGGTATATCAAACTGACTGATTTGTGTATGTTGAACTATCCTTGTGACTCTGGAATGAAATCAACTTGATCACACTGTATGGTCCTTTTTATGTGTTGTTGAACTGTTTGCTAAAATTTTGTTGAGGATTTTTACATCTATATTCATCAAAGATATTGACCTGTAATTTTCTTTTTTTGGCAGTATCTTTGGTTTTGGTATCAGGGTGATGGCTTCACAGAAGGATTTTGGAAGCATTCCCTCCTCTTCAATCTTTTTGGAAAAGTTTGAAGTGAATAGGTTTAAGTTTCATTTGGTGGAATTCTCCAGTGAAGGCATCCAGTCCTGGATTATTGTTTGAAAGAGTTTTTTTGTTTTGCTTTGTTTTTTTAAACTTTATTTTAACTTTTACAGAGTTTCATTGTTTAAAGATATGTATGTTCCCAGATGAAAGAGTTTTTAAATTACAAATTCTATTTTACTTCTAGTGATTGACTGGTCTGTTCAAATTATCAATTTCTCCTTGATTCAGTTTTGATGGGATGTATGTTTCTAGAAGCTTGTCCATTTCTTCTCAGTTGTCCAATTTGTTCACATATAACCGCTCATATCTGCCTCTTGTGGTTTTTAAATGAGCGTTTTATATGATTCCACTTCCTCTCCTTTCCTAGTCTATCAGTTACAGTTCATTTTTTGCTTTTTTATTGGTGCTCTTTTTTAGAGTGTTCTTAATATACATTTATAACATTTATTATAAATGGCACTTTCAAACACTACCACATTTCATATGTAGTATACCTCATAGTAACAGAATAATTCTAATTATTCCTCCTATCCTTTGTTTCATTGCTGTTCTTATTTCACTTATGTATGATAATGCTGTGTTGAGCTCAGTAATGTTTTGACTCTTTGGGATCCCATGGACTGAAACCTGCCAGGCTCCTCTGTCTATGGAATTTTCCAGGCAAGAATACTGGAGTGGGCTGCCATTTCTAACCTAACATATAAAAATACTTAAGAATATAAATGGGCTTCCAAGACAGCACTAGTGGTAAAGAATCCACCTACCAGAGTAGGTGACGCAAGAGACGTGAGTTCAATCCCTGGGTCAAGAAGATCCCTGCAGTAGGAAACAGCAACACAGTCCAGTATTCTAATAGGGGCTTCCTGTTGTCCATGGGTGTTATTACATGCATATATTGAAACAATCATGTTTTTATTTGACCTGTAATGTTGAACTATCCTTGTGACTCTGGAATGAAATCAACTTGATCACACTGTATGGTCCTTTTTATGTGTTGTTGAACTGTTTGCTAAAATTTTGTTGAGGATTTTTACATCTATATTCATCAAAGATATTGACCTGTAATTTTCTTTTTTTGGCAGTATCTTTGGTTTTGGTATCAGGGTGATGGCTTCACAGAAGGATTTTGGAAGCATTCCCTCCTCTTCAATCTTTTTGGAAAAGTTTGAAGTGAATAGGTTTAAGTTTCATTTGGTGGAATTCTCCAGTGAAGGCATCCAGTCCTGGATTATTGTTTGAAAGAGTTTTTTTGTTTTGCTTTGTTTTTTTAAACTTTATTTTAACTTTTACAGAGTTTCATTGTTTAAAGATATGTATGTTCCCAGATGAAAGAGTTTTTAAATTACAAATTCTATTTTACTTCTAGTGATTGACTGGTCTGTTCAAATTATCAATTTCTCCTTGATTCAGTTTTGATGGGATGTATGTTTCTAGAAGCTTGTCCATTTCTTCTCAGTTGTCCAATTTGTTCACATATAACCGCTCATATCTGCCTCTTGTGGTTTTTAAATGAGCGTTTTATATGATTCCACTTCCTCTCCTTTCCTAGTCTATCAGTTACAGTTCATTTTTTGCTTTTTTATTGGTGCTCTTTTTTAGAGTGTTCTTAATATACATTTATAACATTTATTATAAATGGCACTTTCAAACACTACCACATTTCATATGTAGTATACCTCATAGTAACAGAATAATTCTAATTATTCCTCCTATCCTTTGTTTCATTGCTGTTCTTATTTCACTTATGTATGATAATGCTGTGTTGAGCTCAGTAATGTTTTGACTCTTTGGGATCCCATGGACTGAAACCTGCCAGGCTCCTCTGTCTATGGAATTTTCCAGGCAAGAATACTGGAGTGGGCTGCCATTTCTAACCTAACATATAAAAATACTTAAGAATATAAATGGGCTTCCAAGACAGCACTAGTGGTAAAGAATCCACCTACCAGAGTAGGTGACGCAAGAGACGTGAGTTCAATCCCTGGGTCAAGAAGATCCCCTGCAGTAGGAAACAGCAACACAGTCCAGTATTCTAATAGGGGCTTCCCTGGTTGTCCAGTGGGTAAGGACACTGCCTTGCAGTGCAAGGGGTGCCGGTTCGATCCCTGGCCTGGGAAGATCCCACGTGCCACAGCGTGGCTTAACTGGTGTATCCAATTATGAGCCAGTGCTCTGGAGCACATGCGCCCAGAGCCGGTGCTCTGTGACAAGAGAGGCCACTGCGATGGGAGGCCCACACAGGCCAAAGAACGGAGATGGGTGAAACTAAATGAATGAAAGACCAATAGAAGCGACCAAAAAAAGAATAAAGGAAATGGAAGTTCTTATTTTACCTTCACCTTTTTCCTTCTTTGATATTCTCCTTTCTTTACATAAATCTGAGTTTCTGCACTATATTATTTTCCTTCTCTATAATGAGCTTCTTTCCTTTTTTTTTTTTGGCAAGGCTGGTCTACAGGCAATAAATTCTCTCAACTTCTGTCAATTTTCCCTTCAGCTTTGAAGCTAATATCTCATAATACAGAATTCAGAATTCTCCATTGGTGGTATATTTTTCTTCCAACAGAGAGATTTAAATATTTCAGTCCACACTCTTCATCTTTATGTGGCTTCTGAGGAGGTGTTGGATGTAATTCTTACTTTGTTCCTTTATAGGTAAGGTAAAATAACTTTAACTCAGTCCTCTTTTCGGAACTTTTTCTAATCTTAGATTTTTCAAAATAGTGATATGGCAAGCTGTAGTTTGGAGGGATTTTTATCCTGCTTCATGCATTCTAAGTTTCCTGGATCTGTGATTTGGGATCTAACATTAACTTGGGAGAAGTTCTCAGTCATTTGTCTTTCAAATAATTCTTCCTATCCTTTGGCTGTTCTTATTTCACTTATGTATGATACTGGAGTGGGATTTTGGCCCATGGACTGAAACCTGCCAGGCTCCTCTGTCTATGGAATTTTCCAGGCAAGAATACTGGAGTGGGCTGCCATTTCTAACCTAACATATAAAAATACTTAAGAATATAAATGGGCTTCCAAGACAGCACTAGTGGTAAAGAATCCACCTACCAGAGTAGGTGACGCAAGAGACGTGAGTTCAATCCCTGGGTCAAGAAGATCCCCTGCAGTAGGAAACAGCAACACAGTCCAGTATTCTAATAGGGGCTTCCCTGGTTGTCCAGTGGGTAAGGACACTGCCTTGCAGTGCAAGGGGTGCCGGTTCGATCCCTGGCCTGGGAAGATCCCACGTGCCACAGCGTGGCTTAACTGGTGTATCCAATTATGAGCCAGTGCTCTGGAGCACATGCGCCCAGAGCCGGTGCTCTGTGACAAGAGAGGCCACTGCGATGGGAGGCCCACACAGGCCAAAGAACGGAGATGGGTGAAACTAAATGAATGAAAGACCAATAGAAGCGACCAAAAAAAGAATAAAGGAAATGGAAGTTCTTATTTTACCTTCACCTTTTTCCTTCTTTGATATTCTCCTTTCTTTACATAAATCTGAGTTTCTGCACTATATTATTTTCCTTCTCTATAATGAGCTTCTTTCCTTTTTTTTTTTTGGCAAGGCTGGTCTACAGGCAATAAATTCTCTCAACTTCTGTCAATTTTCCCTTCAGCTTTGAAGCTAATATCTCATAATACAGAATTCAGAATTCTCCATTGGTGGTATATTTTTCTTCCAACAGAGAGATTTAAATATTTCAGTCCACACTCTTCATCTTTATGTGGCTTCTGAGGAGGTGTTGGATGTAATTCTTACTTTGTTCCTTTATAGGTAAGGTAAAATAACTTTAACTCAGTCCTCTTTTCGGAACTTTTTCTAATCTTAGATTTTTCAAAATAGTGATATGGCAAGCTGTAGTTTGGAGGGATTTTTATCCTGCTTCATGCATTCTAAGTTTCCTGGATCTGTGATTTGGGATCTAACATTAACTTGGGAGAAGTTCTCAGTCATTTTTCTTTCAAATAATTCTTCCGTTCTTTTCCTTCTTCTCCTTCCGATAGTTCCATTACATACACGTTAAACTTTTTCTAGTTGTCCCACAGTCTTTCTGTAAGCAGATTAAGGTGGGGCTCCCTGGAGAAAGAGAACCAGGCATGGCTTTCTTGACATAAGGGAAGACATTTTTGACTTTAACCATTTTGTGATCTAACCCTGGCCACAATGCTTGCCTTTGAACAGGTCTCAGTATTTCTGAATACTTCAGAAATATTGAAATACTGTACTGAAAAAAAAAGCCTCAAAAAATCTTTATTTCTTGTGTATTTTGTGGTTATTCCTATAAAAATTATATGAAACTGATGCTTTATTTTTCACTAGATAGAGTAAAATAACATTTTCAAAAATCTTTCTCATCTAGGGAGCTCTGTATTATCTATTTCTTTTTTTAAATTTTATTTTACACTGGAGTATAGCTGACTTCCAATGTTGTGTTACACCCTGTCAACCTTTTCCCTCAAATCTATGCTGAACTCTTCTATTCAAGTTCCCTCATGAATATGCATAATATACTCTTAAGGTTAAAATGTCCCCAACTTTGCAGTTCAGGGAGACACTGCTTTGGGAAGGATCCCCAATGTCCTCCTTACTTGCTGCCCTATATCTTCCTCTCCTGATTTTTGTCTTGGTTTTATCTTTCAGCCTAACACCTACCAAGAGGTGAACTCCAGATAATACTTGGATAGTGTTCTTTTTCTTCCCTAAGTCTTTGCTCTCTTTGATTTTTAATTCTTAAGGATTCTGCTAATACATCCTCTCACTCAAGAGATTCTTTCCTCAGTCGTATATCCAGTCTATAATAAAAATCCTCTCAGAATTCTCATTGGTGGTATATTTTTCTTCCAACAGAGAGATTTAAATATTTCAGTCCACACTCTTCATCTTTATGTGGCTTCTGAGGAGGTGTTGGATGTAATTCTTACTTTGTTCCTTTATAGGTAAGGTAAAATAACTTTAACTCAGTCCTCTTTTCGGAACTTTTTCTAATCTTAGATTTTTCAAAATAGTGATATGGCAAGCTGTAGTTTGGAGGGATTTTTATCCTGCTTCATGCATTCTAAGTTTCCTGGATCTGTGATTTGGGATCTAACATTAACTTGGGAGAAGTTCTCAGTCATTTTTCTTTCAAATAATTCTTCCGTTCTTTTCCTTCTTCTCCTTCCGATAGTTCCATTACATACACGTTAAATTTTTTCTAGTTGTCCCACAGTCTTTCTGTAAGCAGATTAAGGTGGGGCTCCCTGGAGAAAGAGAACCAGGCATGGCTTTCTTGACATAAGGGAAGACATTTTTGACTTTAACCATTTTGTGATCTAACCCTGGCCACAATGCTTGCCTTTGAACAGGTCTCAGTATTTCTGAATACTTCAGAAATATTGAAATACTGTACTGAAAAAAAAAGCCTCAAAAAATCTTTATTTCTTGTGTATTTTGTGGTTATTCCTATAAAAATTATATGAAACTGATGCTTTATTTTTCACTAGATAGAGTAAAATAACATTTTCAAAAATCTTTCTCATCTAGGGGACTCTATATTCTCTATTTCTTTTTTTAAATTTTATTTTACACTGGAGTATAGCTGACTTCCAATGTTGTGTTACACCCTGTCAACCTTTTCCCTCAAATCTATGCTGAACTCTTCTATTCAAGTTCCCTCATGAATATGCATAATATACTCTTAAGGTTAAAATGTCCCCAACTTTGCAGTTCAGGGAGACACTGCTTTGGGAAGGATCCCCAATGTCCTCCTTACTTGCTGCCCTATATCTTCCTCTCCTGATTTTTGTCTTGGTTTTATCTTTCAGCCTAACACCTACCAAGAGGTGAACTCCAGATAATACTTGGATAGTGTTCTTTTTCTTCCCTAAGTCTTTGCTCTCTTTGATTTTTAATTCTTAAGGATTCTGCTAATACATCCTCTCACTCAAGAGATTCTTTCCTCAGTCGTATATCCAGTCTATAATAAATTCATGAAAGACAGTCTTCATTTCTGTTACAGTGTTTTCTATTTCTAGCACCTCTTCTTGGTTCTTTCTCAGCATTTCCATGTCTCTTCTTAGACTGCCCAGCTGTTTTTTGCATGCTGTCTACTTTATCCATTAGAGCCTTTAGCATATTAATTATAGTTGCTTTAAATTCCTGTACTGATAATTTCAACATCTCTACCATACCTGGTTCTGATGCTTTCTCTGTCTCCTCAAATTATGTTTTATTTTGCCTTTTGTCACGCCTTGTAATTTTTTTCCTGATAAAAAGACACAGTACACTGAGCAAAAGGAACTATCATAAATAGATGTTTATGACTGTAGTGGTAAGGAACTCAGGGAAGAGGTGCATTCTCAGAAGACTTTCTTAGCTTTTTCTGTCCCCTTAAGTCAGACAAAATGGCTAGAGTTGTTTATTTCTCTTTCCACGGTTACTCAGGCTGCTATAATACCTCAACAGGTTAGGCTCTAGTTAACTACTTTCTTCTGAGGGCACTGCTTGTTAAGAATAGAATGGTCTGGTGTATTTCACACTGGTTCTTTGTCCTCTCTCCTTGCCAGAAGCTTCATAGAATTTCTCTTTGATTTTTTATTGTGGAAATAAACATTTAATTCAGTTTAATTAAACACAGTCTAGAAAATCTAAGGTACTATATGACACAGTCTGGGAAAATGTAATACTTTTTAAGTTTAGCTAGAAACTCAAATGTTATAAAGAAATCAAAAACACTTTCTACTAAATGAACGTATCTACTGCAAAATAAAAGAAATGACAAGACGCTTGCTCCCAGGGAGAAAATCCATGAAAAACTTAGAGCATATTCAAAAGCAGAGACATCACTTTACCAGCAAACGTTCATATAATCAAAGCTATGGTTTTCCCAGTAGTCATGCATGGGTGTGAGAGTTGGACATAAAGAAGGATAAGCACCAAAGAATTGATGCTTTTGAATGATGGTGCTGGAGAAGACTCTTGAGGGTCCCTTGGACAGCAAGGAGAATCAAACCAGTCAATCCTAAAGGAAATCAACCCTGAATATTCACTGGAAGGACTGATGTTGAAGCTGAAACTCCAATACTTCAGTCACCTGATGCAAAGATCCAACTCACTGGAAAAAACCCCGATGCTGGGAAAGATTGAAGGCAAAAGGAGAATGGAGTAGCAGAGGATGAGACGGTTAGCATCAGTGACTCAATGAACATGAATTTGAGCAAACTCCAGGAGATAGTGGAAAACAGGGGAGCCTATCACACTGCAGTCCACAGGGCTGCAAACAATGGACATGACTTAGCAACTAAATAACCAAAGACAGAAGACAGAGGAGAAAACACTGTGAAGGCAGCACAGAGTAATACTATCTGTGACACTGAAAAGAAAGGACAGGACTCCCCTGGTGGTTTAACGCAGGGGTCACAGGTTTGATTTTTGGACCACAAAATTCCCACGTGCAGGCCACTGGATTTGCTCTGCCATGGCCCACACTCTGTCTGTGGAGTGTGCTTTCTCTGACTCTGAATAAATCCATTTCTTACCTATATATAAAAAGATTCCATGTGCTGTGCTGCAACTTAAGTCCACGTGTCGTAACTACTGAGACCTTGCCCTAGAGCTTGCAAGCTGCAACTACTGAGCCCCTGTGTCACAACTATTGAAGTCTGCACACCTATAGCCTGTCATCCTCAACAAGAGAAGCCACTGAAATGAAAAGCCTGTGAACCTTAACGAAAGTAGCTCTCACTCACTCGGTGCAACTAGAGAAAGCCCATGTGCAGCAACAAAGACCCAGCACTGCCATAAATAAATAAATAAAAAGAAAGGATAATCAATATAAATAAGAATCTAGGTACTTTTGATTGAAAAAGTAAGATGACTGTGCACATTGACACTTGATAGTGTTTTATCAAATTAATGGGAAAAAATCTCCATATCAGTATTTCTCTCCCTGCATGTGTGTTAAATAACTATTCTTTAAATATAGTATTACTGTGCATACAAAATGCAGGCTACTATATTTGTTTTATTTTTTGGAAAAAAAACAAAAAAGGACAGCCTATACTAACAGAGCTAGTATGTATGACACACTGTCACAAAATTATACACAAATGTGGACCAAAAAAATTAAGATTATAAAGGTCATTGCAAGCAACTTGCATTCATACTAGTATTTATTAATAGATGCTCTTTTGCTTGCAGTCTCACAAAATACAGCCCAAAGTAGCCATGGAGGCCAAGAATCATCCTTTTTTGGGAAGGGCAAAAGGAGAATGGAGTAGCAGAGGATGAGACGGTTAGCATCAGTGACTCAATGAACATGAATTTGAGCAAACTCCAGGAGATAGTGGAAAACAGGGGAGCCTATCACACTGCAGTCCACAGGGCTGCAAACAATGGACATGACTTAGCAACTAAATAACCAAAGACAGAAGACAGAGGAGAAAACACTGTGAAGGCAGCACAGAGTAATACTATCTGTGACACTGAAAAGAAAGGACAGGACTCCCCTGGTGGTTTAACGCAGGGGTCACAGGTTTGATTTTTGGACCACAAAATTCCCACGTGCAGGCCACTGGATTTGCTCTGCCATGGCCCACACTCTGTCTGTGGAGTGTGCTTTCTCTGACTCTGAATAAATCCATTTCTTACCTATATATAAAAAAAAGATTCCATGTGCTGTGCTGCAACTTAAGTCCACGTGTCGTAACTACTGAGACCTTGCCCTAGAGCTTGCAAGCTGCAACTACTGAGCCCCTGTGTCACAACTATTGAAGTCTGCACACCTATAGCCTGTCATCCTCAACAAGAGAAGCCACTGAAATGAAAAGCCTGTGAACCTTAACGAAAGTAGCTCTCACTCACTCGGTGCAACTAGAGAAAGCCCATGTGCAGCAACAAAGACCCAGCACTGCCATAAATAAATAAATAAAAAGAAAGGATAATCAATATAAATAAGAATCTAGGTACTTTTGATTGAAAAAGTAAGATGACTGTGCACATTGACACTTGATAGTGTTTTATCAAATTAATGGGAAAAAATCTCCATATCAGTATTTCTCTCCCTGCATGTGTGTTAAATAACTATTCTTTAAATATAGTATTACTGTGCATACAAAAATGCAGGCTACTATATTTGTTTTTATTTTTTTTGGGAAAAAAAACAAAAAAGGACAGCCTATACTAACAGAGCTAGTATGTATGACACACTGTCACAAAATTATACACAAATGTGGACCAAAAAAATTAAGATTATAAAGGTCATTGCAAGCAACTTGCATTCATACTAGTATTTATTAATAGATGCTCTTTTGCTTGCAGTCTCACAAAATACAGCCCAAAGTAGCCATGGAGGCCAAGAATCATCCTTGGTTATTATCAATCTGAAGTTTTTATGTATGTGTTCAGCTTGACTGTACTAAAGGAAGAGGGGTTAGTTCAGTCTGGTTTTATGGTTTATGCCAGGTGTGAACAAACTTTCTACAAAAAAACAGCTACTAAATATTTTCAGCTTTCTGGGCCATATCAACTCTATAGTTAACTACTTATCTCTGCCACTGTAGGAAAAACACTCATAGACTGCAATGGCTAATTTTATGTGTTAATTTGGGGAGGCTAGAGTATCAAGCTATGCAATCAAATTCTAATTTAGGCATTGCAATGAAAATATTTTGTAATTGTGGATAGTTAGTAGACAGGTATTATATACTATTGGTCCCATTTCTATGGCGAACCCTGACTTCTACACAGATAATGCATAATGGGCCTGGCTTTGTTCCGATAAAACTATTTATAGTCATAAGTAGCGAATCACATTTGGCCTTTTACCTACCATAGTTTTCCAACATTTAGTACTATCAATAATAGAAGAGAGTTGCCTTTATTAAAAGCTTTATGATTTAGACAGTGTGAAAGGTGTTTCATGCATGGATTCCAAGGGTCCTATAAGCCGAGACAGGTCAGATGTTCTGGACCAGCAATGTGAATAGGAATGATTTTCTTAGGACCAATAAGACCAAAAGTATAAGCTTAAGAAAGAGTTTCTCAGAGAAGGTTTCAAGCGGTATTCTTTGTTTTACACTGTTTTCCTCCATTGCTATTGGGCTTCCCTGGTGGTCCAGTGGGTAAGAGATCAAAGTTATTGCCCAAAAAACATATCAGTATTTCTCTCCTGCATGTGTGTTAAATAACTATTCTTTAAATATAGTATTACTGTGCATACAAAAATGCAGGCTACTATATTTGTTTTATTTTTTGGGAAAAAACAAAAAAGGACAGCCTATACTAACAGAGCTAGTATGTATGACACACTGTCACAAAATTATACACAAATGTGGACCAAAAAAATTAAGATTATAAAGGTCATTGCAAGCAACTTGCATTCATACTAGTATTTATTAATAGATGCTCTTTTGCTTGCAGTCTCACAAAATACAGCCCAAAGTAGCCATGGAGGCCAAGAATCATCCTTGGTTATTATCAATCTGAAGTTTTTATGTATGTGTTCAGCTTGACTGTACTAAAGGAAGAGGGCTTAGTTCAGTCTGGTTTTATGGTTTATGCCAGGTGTGAACAAACTTTCTACAAAAAAACAGCTACTAAATATTTTCAGCTTTCTGGGCCATATCAACTCTATAGTTAACTACTTATCTCTGCCACTGTAGGAAAAACACTCATAGACTGCAATGGCTAATTTTATGTGTTAATTTGGGGAGGCTAGAGTATCAAGCTATGCAATCAAATTCTAATTTAGGCATTGCAATGAAAATATTTTGTAATTGTGGATAGTTAGTAGACAGGTATTATATACTATTGGTCCCATTTCTATGGCGAACCCTGACTTCTACACAGATAATGCATAATGGGCCTGGCTTTGTTCCGATAAAACTATTTATAGTCATAAGTAGCGAATCACATTTGGCCTTTTACCTACCATAGTTTTCCAACATTTAGTACTATCAATAATAGAAGAGAGTTGCCTTTATTAAAAGCTTTATGATTTAGACAGTGTGAAAGGTGTTTCATGCATGGATTCCAAGGGTCCTATAAGCCGAGACAGGTCAGATGTTCTGGACCAGCAATGTGAATAGGAATGATTTTCTTAGGACCAATAAGACCAAAAGTATAAGCTTAAGAAAGAGTTTCTCAGAGAAGGTTTCAAGACGGTATTCTTTGTTTTTACACTGTTTTTCTCCACTGGTTTCAGAGATCAAAGTTATTGCTATTGGGCTTCCCTGGTGGTCCAGTGGGTAAAGAGTCCACCTTGCAGTGCAGGAGGCACGGGTTCGATCCCTGGCCCTGGAAGATCCCACATGCCGCGGAGCGGCTGGGCTAGTGTGTCCAATTACAAGCCAGCACTCTGGAGCGCATGCGCCCAGAGCTGGTGCTTTGCAACGAGAGAGAGGCCACTGCGATGGGAGGTCCACACAGGCTGAAGAATAAAGATGGATGAAAAAAATAAATAAACCAATATAAAAAGAGAACAAAATTTAAAAAAAATTAAAAAAAAAAGTTATTGCTATTGATCCAACAGAAGTCAACCAACAGCGTGTGTTGGATGTTCATTTATTAAATGGGGCAACTTTCAATTGAACCTAATAATGGGAAAATTTAAATTCACTAAATCAAAGGTTTATTACTTTTGGAATAAAAGGCATTTTCTGCATCAAAGATTTAAAGCAAAGGACCTTTTAAGTAACATTTCTTGGAAGGAAGAATCTTCCAGCTATAAATTATTATTCCAATAATAATAAGCATCATATACTTACAGTTATCTATAACTTTAAATAGCAGATCTTCAATTTGGTTGATGCCACTTGTTCCCATCTCCAGAGATTAATAAAATTCTTATTTAAGAAGAAACTGGGGCTTCCCTGGTGGTCCAGTGGGTAAGGATACCGCCTTGGAGTGCAAGGGGCGCCGGTTCGATCCCTGGCCTGGGAAGATTCCATGTGCCGCGGAGCGGCTGGACCGATGTGTCCATTTACCGAGCCGGTGCTCTGGAGCGCATGCGCCCAGAGCCGGTGCTCTGAGACAACAGAGGCCACTGCAATGGGAGGCCCACACGGGCCAAAGAACAAAGATGGATGAAAATGGATAAATGAAAGACCAATAGAAGTGGCCTGCCCGTCCCCCTCCCTCCCCAACCCGCCCCTCCCCTCCCTGCCCAAAAAAGAAATGATGCGCATGGCAGAATTCGTAGAGAAAAAAAGAAAAAAGAAGAAATTGGCCTCCTTTGTTTCCAACTGAGGGACATTCCCCCCCAAATACTCTTATTTCATTCAAGGTATTACCTGCTATTTCTCAAAAGTTTAAGAAGTGACCTACATTTAAAGATAAGTTGATTTACAAGAAGCAAATACAACCACATCTTTTCAAGATCATATCACTTACGCAAAGTGGAGAATATCTGTAAAACTACCCTTGTCATAGACAAGCTTCTTGGAAGATTAGGTTGTGAATGATAAAATGTGGGGAAGACAGGAACTTTGAAATTCAATATTTGAAAGAGAATTCTAACCTATCAGGTATTTGAAGGAATAGTCAAGCATAATAGCAAAGGGTTCTTACGACCATGACCAAATGACAAACAAATTTATAAAATAAAAGGGGGTAAATTAATAGTAGTAAAGAAGACCTTAATTTAGAAAAGAAACTAACTTCAAAAATGGAAATTAATGGATTAGTATGGCATGTAGTGAACAAAGATATTTAGGCACAAAAAGGTATGGCATATGACTAAAAAATTCAGCAAAGAAAGGTCAAGTGGGGGAACTCTGTATAAAAAAAGACAGTCACAGGGCCTAAATTGGTCAGGAAAGTTCTAATTTCAAATCATCTGCCTGTCAAAGCATCGGTCCTGATTTTAAGTTCAGAAAATATAGTCACTCTCTTACCTATTTGTGTCTACAATCTCTATTAAACTGTCTTTAATGTAGAAAATCCAAGAATTATTTTCTGATAATGAAAATTATCTGGAAACTCAAATCAGAGAAAATACATTAAAAAAACAATATCAACTAATAATTCTTAAAGAAAAAATACTTATTAGTGGTCTTTATTTACTAGTATCAACAAGCTGCTAATTTGGAAGGCCCCTTCAGCATAAGAAATTGGTGCCACACTTACCTCTGCTGATATTATCAGGGCTGGGGAGGGATGAAACCACAGTCTGCCAAAATCTGAACCATCCTTGACAGGTTTAGGGTTTCTGAAGAGAAGTTACCTCTACCAGGTCTGACTGTCATAGCTCAGGAAAATGGTAAAGTCATTCCTTCTAGTGCAGAATGTACCTCAGAAGAAGATGTTTAAGGGACCTATGTAGTAAGTCCCAGAAAGACAATATTAGTAGTGGGTTAGACATAGAATGTAATAGCTAACAATTATGGAATGCTTACTGTGTTCTAGGAACTGAGGCATTATCTCACTTAATCCTTTTAAAAAACACTATGGGTTAGAGGTACTCTTATTAACCTCATTTTATAGAAAACCTAGGCTGCTGCTGCTTCTTTTGTTTGTTTGTTTTTTTAACCTAGGCTTCTTTAACCTAAGATTAAGCTAAGATAAAGAGTTGCTCAAGGACTTCTTTGGTTGTCCAATAGTTAAGACTCCCTGCTTCCAATGCAAGGGGCGCAGATTTGATACTGGCTTGAGAAACTAAGATCACTCCTGCCCACGGACGGAAACAAAAAAGGCTCAAGACAACAAAGGTAGTAAGAGACAGGGTTGGGATTTGAACCTATGCAATCTGGTGCTTCAGAATGTATATATCCATAACCATAATGTTACAGGTACAAACAAGTAGTAGGGAGAGTTTTCTATACAGGGCAAATTAATTTTCTCAAACTTAATCTCTGTTCACTTTATCCCACACCAGATAGTTAATTTCAACTCACATTTTAAAAAGTTAGACTAGCATTTATGTACCAACTTTTAAACAATAATAATCTTTAATATTTTACAATTTACAGCAGTGAAGCAATGGACAGTCTGTTAGTCTCCTAGACTAAGTGAAAGAGAGATGATACTGATTAGCGCACACCCTCCAGATAAAATGAACAAGAGAAAAAAAACTTTATTGTACCAACTTTAACAATAATAATTCTTAAAGAAAAATATTTAAAAATAAAAAAAAGTTTGGTCTTTCTTTACTAGTATCAACAAGCTGCTAATTTGGAAGGCCCCTTCAGCATAAGAAATTGGTGCCACACTTACCTCTGCTGATATTATCAGGGCTGGGGAGGGATGAAACCACAGTCTGCCAAAATCTGAACCATCCTTGACAGGTTTAGGGTTTCTGAAGAGAAGTTACCTCTACCAGGTCTGACTGTCATAGCTCAGGAAAATGGTAAAGTCATTCTTTCTAGTGCAGAATGTACCTCAGAAGAAGATGTTTAAGGGACCTATGTAGTAAGTCCCAGAAAGACAATATTAGTAGTGGGTTAGACATAGAATGTAATAGCTAACAATTATGGAATGCTTACTGTGTTCTAGGAACTGAGGCATTATCTCACTTAATCCTTTTAAAAAACACTATGGGTTAGAGGTACTCTTATTAACCTCATTTTATAGAAAACCTAGGCTGCTGCTGCTTCTTTTGTTTGTTTGTTTTTTTAACCTAGGCTTCTTTAACCTAAGATTAAGCTAAGATAAAGAGTTGCTCAAGGACTTCTTTGGTTGTCCAATAGTTAAGACTCCCTGCTTCCAATGCAAGGGGCGCAGATTTGATACTGGCTTGAGAAACTAAGATCACTCCTGCCCACGGACGGAAACAAAAAAGGCTCAAGACAACAAAGGTAGTAAGAGACAGGGTTGGGATTTGAACCTATGCAATCTGGTGCTTCAGAATGTATATATCCATAACCATAATGTTACAGGTACAAACAAGTAGTAGGGAGAGTTTTCTATACAGGGCAAATTAATTTTCTCAAACTTAATCTCTGTTCACTTTATCCCACACCAGATAGTTAATTTCAACTCACATTTTAAAAAGTTAGACTAGCATTTATGTACCAACTTTTAAACAATAATAATCTTTAATATTTTACAATTTACAGCAGTGAAGCAATGGACAGTCTGTTAGTCTCCTAGACTAAGTGAAAGAGAGATGATACTGATTAGCGCACACCCTCCAGATAAAATGAACAAGAGATACTCATAAACTTCACACTTCATTTATTGAAGCTCTTCGTATCCAATGAACTGCTCAAGTAATCCAATCAAATAGGTCAGTTTACAAGTAAGTGTCATCAGCATGCCTCCAAGTTATCCAAGTAACTTATTTTTACCGGTGAGGAACTTACATGTTTGATACCTTATTCAAAACCCGCATAACACCTAAATCCACAGAAATGTTGGCTTTTCTCCTCTAACTTATTCTCTTAGTAGTCAATTTACATCTTGGTTTATCACATTCACAGTTTTTTGAAAGTTTCGTCTCATTCTTATCAGACCATTTATCTCACAATTTTCCTCCAAGTGGATGCATTTTTACCGCAAAATTTGAAGCTACACTACCAAAGATTAGAACCATGATTTTAAAAGACATGACTGCAAAAGTACAACCCGCCACCTCCAATGATTTACAAGGAACGAATGGTCTGGGACAAATTTGCTTCAGCCTTTAAAGGGGAGGGCTCGCTGCCATCACATAGGGTGATCAGGGAATGGGAGGAGGGAAGGTCGGGAAGGCAGTGTTGGATTCAAGTGAACAAACATTCACTGCGCCACTCACCAAGCGCAAAAGAAAGAGGAGGGGGGAAAAGGCAGTATTTAAATCAGTGGGCCCTGCAGGTTTGCCGGCGGGGCCAAGATCCGGAGGCGCGGACTCGTGAGCTGGGGAGCAGCAGGGCTCGAGAGGAGCCCTTCCTCCGCCAGGCGAGGGCGGCCAACCAGGGCCGGGCCTTCAGCGCCCCGCTCCCAATGCCCGCACACTCGCCGGCCCACTCGCCAGCCCGCGGGCCGACCAGTCGTAGCCGCTTACCGGTGGCGCCTCTCTGCCTCCCCGGGGGCAGCCCTTCAACGGTTGCCGCAGTCAGAGCACCACCCCGCGGTGGGGCACGTCGAGCCCGCCCGCCGCTCTGGGAGCCGCGTAGCTGCACCGCTCTCGCGAGAGCTCGGCGGAGTCCGCGAGCTGCGGGGGAGGAGAAGGGAGGGGCCTTTAACGGCGGAGGCCGGTTCTGCGCCGGATCCAGGAGCTGGGAGGACGCCATTGTGCTCCGCGGTCAACTGTTCCGCCTTTAGGGGCCCAGAACTCCAAGGAGGAAGGCGGCGGTGTGATCGCTGGCAGCGGGACGAGCCTCGTTCAGTGCCAGGTCAGGAGCAGGGGTGAGACACTGCGGAGCTCGGAGTTTTAGCTTTCCGGGCGGTGCTTCAGGTCTAGGCCGCGGGTGGGGGAGGGGGTGAAACGAAGTTCTGGCCGCGGGACGCCGACCGCCTTTCCTTCCCTTCAAGACCCGGGGCCGTGGGTGGTTAAGGGCAGCCGGGCGCGGGCCTCCTCCGCCGGCGGCCTTTCGTCTCTGGGTGGAGTTTGTGACGAGTGGAGGGAGTAGGCTGCGTGTCTCCTTTACGGAAGTGCGTTTTCCTTATGGACGAGCGGCGGGCGAGGGGAAGGGGTTGGAGGCCGATTTTACCCCTTCCGCAGCCGCCTCTTCGGGAAAGCGGTACGGAGGGTCCTCTGGAACCCCGCGAGCCAGGTGGGTGCTGAGCGGGTGTTGAAGGCGGGGAGGCTCGAGTCGAAGGAACCTTACCAGCCCGTTGTGTGGGGTAAAGGTGTGGTTTGCTCGGTGCCCGTCCCAGGTATTCCGAGTATCGTGATAGTTGGGGATTTCTTTAGTACTGTAGTATATTGTGTGTGCTTCAAATAGAAATAGGCTGTGGTATGTATAAAAACGGACCTGTCGGCATAAGAAGTAAAATACGGAAGGCACTAGTAGTTGAATACAGGACTCCTTCATTTTGATGAAACTGCGTAGTAAAGATGAATGTGTACGCACCCCTAAAATACTTATTTTTTCCTACGAACAGATGTAAATATATGAGGAACATCTCTGTCTTGGTAATAATTGATAAACTGATCACAATTGCTGTCGTTTGACGCTGTTAAGAGCAGAGTGAAATTGAATTCATAAGACTTTTCCGATATTGTAGGATACTTTAGGTATTTTTCGTTATTAAAATAATTTTAAAATCTCCTCCTTTCTTGCTTTAATTTACTCGTTTCTGAAACTAAGAAATAAGGTTAAAGGTGAATTTTTTATTTTAAAAAATCAAACATTATGCTGTTGTGGCGGCGCCGGATCCAGGAGCTGGGAGGACGCCATTGTGCTCCGCGGTCAACTGTTCCGCCTTTAGGGGCCCAGAACTCCAAGGAGGAAGGCGGCGGTGTGATCGCTGGCAGCGGGACGAGCCTCGTTCAGTGCCAGGTCAGGAGCAGGGGTGAGACACTGCGGAGCTCGGAGTTTTAGCTTTCCGGGCGGTGCTTCAGGTCTAGGCCGCGGGTGGGGGAGGGGGTGAAACGAAGTTCTGGCCGCGGGACGCCGACCGCCTTTCCTTCCCTTCAAGACCCGGGGCCGTGGGTGGTTAAGGGCAGCCGGGCGCGGGCCTCCTCCGCCGGCGGCCTTTCGTCTCTGGGTGGAGTTTGTGACGAGTGGAGGGAGTAGGCTGCGTGTCTCCTTTACGGAAGTGCGTTTTCCTTATGGACGAGCGGCGGGCGAGGGGAAGGGGTTGGAGGCCGATTTTACCCCTTCCGCAGCCGCCTCTTCGGGAAAGCGGTACGGAGGGTCCTCTGGAACCCCGCGAGCCAGGTGGGTGCTGAGCGGGTGTTGAAGGCGGGGAGGCTCGAGTCGAAGGAACCTTACCAGCCCGTTGTGTGGGGTAAAGGTGTGGTTTGCTCGGTGCCCGTCCCAGGTATTCCGAGTATCGTGATAGTTGGGGATTTCTTTAGTACTGTAGTATATTGTGTGTGCTTCAAATAGAAATAGGCTGTGGTATGTATAAAAACGGACCTGTCGGCATAAGAAGTAAAATACGGAAGGCACTAGTAGTTGAATACAGGACTCCTTCATTTTGATGAAACTGCGTAGTAAAGATGAATGTGTACGCACCCCTAAAATACTTATTTTTTCCTACGAACAGATGTAAATATATGAGGAACATCTCTGTCTTGGTAATAATTGATAAACTGATCACAATTGCTGTCGTTTGACGCTGTTAAGAGCAGAGTGAAATTGAATTCATAAGACTTTTCCGATATTGTAGGATACTTTAGGTATTTTTCGTTATTAAAATAATTTTAAAATCTCCTCCTTTCTTGCTTTAATTTACTCGTTTCTGAAACTAAGAAATAAGGTTAAAGGTGAATTTTTTATTTTAAAAAATCAAACATTATGCTGTTGTTAAAAAGGCAGACACATACTGTAAGTAAATTTTTTTCTCTTCCATGAGCGGAAATTGTGTTTCAGAAATGGGGTCAATATTTCATTTACAGCTCTACAGCATTTGTGAAACAGCAGTGGCATAGGAGGTATTAGAGACCAGATGATAAGGGTTTGGGCCTTGATTTTGCCATAATTAATTAACCTCTTCCTGTGGTTGAAGTGAGGATTAAATTAGATGTAGTAATGTGTTGCAGTCAAAACGCTGGGGGACATAATACTTGCAAAGTGAACTTTTGATAAGTATAAACAATTGGAATTGATACTAAAGTCCGGTTTATATTCGTGAGTTTTTCAGATTTTACTCTCCCTGTAATACGTTCCTCCTAGGATACTGAATGCTTCTCATACACACGATAATACATGCTTATGGAAGTTCTAGACTACCACAAGTTCTTACTTTTAGATGACAGCTTTTTACAGCTCTTCCTTTGCCCTTAATTACAACACGGATGTAGTGTGAGCTGGTCAGTAAGTACATTCTTGGGGGTTTTTTTGAAGTTACATGCTGGGTCAGAGGTCTCGATTAAGAAAGGTTGAAAATTCCTTTCTTATTTAAATACAGGTCATTTCTGTTTCTGTCACTTTGGCAAGAGAGCTTGATATCCTAGATAAAAGCACAAAGATTCCTGTGTATAGGCATGCACATATGTTGTCTGTGAAGATGTCAGATCATCGGCTTGTGTATGAAAAGACATCCATTTTAACATACGGAAGGCACTAGTAGTTGAATCCCGGACTCCCTCATTTTGATGAAACTGCGTAGTAAAGATGAATGTGTACGCACCCCTAAAATACTTATTTTTTCCTACGAACAGATGTAAATATATGAGGAACATCTCTGTCTTGGTAATAATTGATAAACTGATCACAATTGCTGTCGTTTGACGCTGTTAAGAGCAGAGTGAAATTGAATTCATAAGACTTTTCCGATATTGTAGGATACTTTAGGTATTTTTCGTTATTAAAATAATTTTAAAATCTCCTCCTTTCTTGCTTTAATTTACTCGTTTCTGAAACTAAGAAATAAGGTTAAAGGTGAATTTTTTATTTTAAAAAATCAAACATTATGCTGTTGTTAAAAAGGCAGACACATACTGTAAGTAAATTTTTCTCTTCCATGAGCGGAAATTGTGTTTCAGAAATGGGGTCAATATTTCATTTACAGCTCTACAGCATTTGTGAAACAGCAGTGGCATAGGAGGTATTAGAGACCAGATGATAAGGGTTTGGGCCTTGATTTTGCCATAATTAATTAACCTCTTCCTGTGGTTGAAGTGAGGATTAAATTAGATGTAGTAATGTGTTGCAGTCAAAACGCTGGGGGACATAATACTTGCAAAGTGAACTTTTGATAAGTATAAACAATTGGAATTGATACTAAAGTCCGGTTTATATTCGTGATTTTTTCAGATTTTACTCTCCCTGTAATACGTTCCTCCTAGGATACTGAATGCTTCTCATACACACGATAATACATGCTTATGGAAGTTCTAGACTACCACAAGTTCTTACTTTTAGATGACAGCTTTTTACAGCTCTTCCTTTGCCCTTAATTACAACACGGATGTAGTGTGAGCTGGTCAGTAAGTACATTCTTGGGGGTTTTTTTGAAGTTACATGCTGGGTCAGAGGTCTCGATTAAGAAAGGTTGAAAATTCCTTTCTTATTTAAATACAGGTCATTTCTGTTTCTGTCACTTTGGCAAGAGAGCTTGATATCCTAGATAAAAGCACAAAGATTCCTGTGTATAGGCATGCACATATGTTGTCTGTGAAGATGTCAGATCATCGGCTTGTGTATGAAAAGACATCCATACCTCCAGTTTTTAACCAGCTGCATATCTATTTCAGACAGCTGTTCACCTGATAGATGTTCAAGAGTTGCCCACTCAATTTTAGAGAAATAATTTTAGTAGTGCAAAACTATCAAAATCGAAAAATGTAAAACAACTTTTGATAGTTTGTTGTATTTTAGCCACTAGATTGTAGATTAGGGCTTCACATTACAAGAAGCTTGACCCTCCTTCTACCTTGTACAACTCACAATTTAATCATCAGACTAATGTATAAACAACTACTATTATCTTAGTGTAAGTATTGATATATGTTAGTATTGTGGGAGCACTGAGAAGGGGTATTTAATCTTGGATGAAATTTTTGGAAGACTTATTACTTGAACTGAGATGTGAAGGATGATTAGGAGTTTGGTAAGGAAACTGGAAGTCATGGTATCTGGATTTGTTTTAGGAATGGACAGTTTGTTCCCTGTGGTTGAAACAATTGAGTGGAAGGAGTATGACATGAAAGACCTGTGCTGTTGTAGAAATTTAGTGCTCCGTGCTGTTGGGAATAAAGAGCTCTTGTGTCTCTAAGCCATGTTTAAAAAATGATTTTAAATTATTTTCGCTGGTACATCCTTCTGTTACTGCAGATAATTAAGTGCTAGTGATAAAGAACAGTGGGACATGCATAAGCGAAATGCACAGCTTTGTATCAAACCTCTTTTTTTTTTTTTTGGCCACTCCTATTGTTTCTTTGATTTATTTATCTTTGTTCTTTGGCCTGTGTGGGCCTCCCATCGCAGTGGCCTTTCGCTCCAGAGCTCTGGCTGGGCAGTTGAACACATAGGTCCAGCCACTCCGCGGCATGTGGGATCTTCCCAGGCTGGGGATTGAACCAGTGCCCCTTGCGATGCAAGGCGGTGTCCTTACCCACTGGACCACCACGGAAGCCCCTCAAACCTCATTTTTAACTAATAAACTTAACTAAAGAATTTACCTTTTAGCTGTTAAATAACTAAGTCAACTACTGATCACGATAGTATGTTACAATTTAAAATGTGTAAAGATTTTGAGTTCTTACTAAGATCTACTTGAATTCACTAAAATAGGATTAGTGTCGTTTATTTTCTCACCCTTATTTTTCAAAAAGTCTATTTTTAATACACTTGCTAATGATAAGTTGAACCCAGAAAGGGGGAGCAGGATAAAATTACAATTTGAGAGCTAGCTGGATTACTTTTTGTGATCTTAATTTTTAACTTTGGTCTGAACTGTTGTTGAAGCTGGTTTTTCCTGTTCTCAGATGTATTTCTCTGTGGCTTTACTGGTTAGACTAGATAAGTCGAATAGTAGGTTTTTAAATTACCCACTGTTATACACCCAGTTTTGTCAGCAGCTTTAAAAAGGCAAAATCTGAACCTTAAAAGCTAGTCTTATCTTTATTATGATCATTTCACTTCAGTATAATGTTTCCCAGTTTCAGAATAACTCTAAAATAGCTTCTGTTTATTGAATGAAGATTGAAACTTGACAATGATTATATAAACTTAAGAGAACACATTATTTCAAAGTATTCTAACGTAGACCTAAATATCACAGTCATATTTTCTCAAGAAGATGTTGAACTTTTTTCTAGGTATTGATTTTTAAGACTTGGGCATATCTTTGTGTCTTAAATACTGCTCAACTGAAAATCATGAGGAACTTTTTTTAAAGACCCCAGAACTTGTGTGCTTTCAGAGTGCTTTCTTCATGACCACCCTTAGATTTTATGTCTCCATGTTCATTAGGATCAATAGAACACTAAAATTTCCCATTAAGGGGGAAAAAATTTTTCCCCCAAAGCAGGTATTTAAGCAAAAGGATATTATGCCATGTAGAGGTAAATAAAGAATTATAACTATGTTAATATTTTTGGGAGACTGTTGACTGTTGAAAACATGTTGCTATTTTCCATAGTAACTCTGGTCTTCATGACATGAATTCATTGACGAGTAATGCTGTGCTTTTGGTGTGACTCAGTGACTGGAACGCTCCTGGATATTAAGAGAAAGTCTAAGTTAGACCCTGAAATCATTAGATTTTTCAAAAGACTGGATACATAATGATAATTGTAGAAATTACAAGAAAAGGAGTAAATTATGAAGCTTTGCTCTACTCCTACATAGCACTCCACCTCAAAGCCCTCGGGATTAAAACTACTGTTCACAGTGTTTTCACGGTTCTGTGTGCTTGTTGAGTAGTTCTGTTGGTTTTGCCTGGATTCACTCATGGAGGATTTTTAAGGCTAGCAGGTCCAAGATGGCAGAAGTTCGTCACATTTCTGGCACTTGGTATTGGTTAACATTTAGGCTTTGCTAACTGTGGTCTTTGATGACATGGGGGTCCCAGACAGCATTCCAGGAGAATGAAAGTGGAAGCCTCTTAGAGCCTTGAAAATCATATAATGTCACACTGTTTTCTTGTAGCTCACATAGTAGAGAATCTGTCTGCAGTGGGGAAGACAAGGGTCTGATCCCTAGGTGGGGAAGATCCCCTGGAGAAGGGAATGGCAGCCCACTCCATTATTATTGCCTGGAGAATCCCATGGACAGAGGAACCTGGTGAACTTTGGGGTTCATGGAATCACAAAGAATCAGACACAAATGAGCAACAACATTTCTCAAAGTAAGTCTCACAAAGTAGCAAGATACGGGGAAATAGATTCCACCTTCTTGCTGACAGACAAGCAACATTAGTGCAAGGAGCTGTGGGTGTTTTATAGCCATACTTTGTTGTTTACCACAGGATGCTTAGACTATTTTATTGAGACCAGACATGCCTAAAGATGTGACTGGGATTTACTTTAAAATAGGATGGTGAAATAGTCAAATGTTGATAATTGTTGAAAACTGTTGTTTGGCATGTGGAGGTTTATGATTTTTTTTTTAACATTTTATTTATTTATTTATTTTGCAGGGTGGGGAGGGAGGTGAGCAGGCGGGCCACTTCTATTGGTCTTTCATTTATCTATTTTCATACATCTTTGTTCTTTGGCCCATGTGGGCCTCCCATCGCAGCGGTCTCTGTTGTCACAGAGCACCGATTCTGGGCACATGCGCTCCAGAGCTCCGGCTCAGTAATTGGACACATTGGTCCATGGCACGTGGGATCTTCCTAGGCCAGGGATTGAACCGGCGCCCCTTGCACTGCAAGGTGGTGGTGTCCTTACCCACTGGACCACCAGGGAAGCCCAAGGTTTATGATTTGATTTTTGTGTATCTTAGAAATTTTCTCATAGTAAAAATTAAATTTTTAAGGCATACTCAGGTAATCTAAACTCCGTTTTGCAAAGTGATTTCGACCATCTATTATTTACCAAAATATTTTCCATCTATTATTTACCAAATAACAATTTATCATTTAATAATGATAAATAATAGTTTGTCATTTTCCTTCTATTATTTACCAAACTAGAATAGTACTCGGCTTAAAATTTAATACTTCCTTTGTGGTGTATAGATACTAACAGGTATAAACCAGCAGTGCTATAATTTAGAAAAAGGGATTAATTTTAGTTCTTTATAGATTTTATTGTAAGATAAAATAATCTTTTCATCTGCCAGTAACTGTTTCCCTTAATTATCAAAGTTAGATCAAACACATTAAAGAAATTTTGGAGAAGAAAATAGAACCCACTCAGACGCAAGGGAAATGTTAATAATGGCTACTTTCTCCAATTTTGTATGCGTATACTCATATAAGTAAGGTATATAAATTTTTTTTACAGTGATTATTCTCTGGTACCAAAATCTGAATGATTTTTAAAAATGTTTTTACTGTGTGTTAAAGACAAATTTCAAATAATGAAAAAGCCAGAGTAATGTCTGTTCAGTCACTCAGTTGTGTCTATTTGTGATCCCATGGACCACAGCCAGCCAGGCTCCTCTGTCCGTAGGCTTCTCCAGGCAAGAATATTAGAGAGGGTTGCCATTTTCTCCTCCAGGGAATCTTTCTGACCCAGGTATTGAACCCACATTACAGACAGATTCTTTACTACTGAGCCCAAAATAATGCCTGCTAAAGCTGTTTATATGAAAGGCTTTTACCATCTGACAGTATTGCTTAATAGTAGCTACCATTTGTTGACTATATACTGTTTGCTAGCAAAGCTCACGATAACACCTGTAAAATTGGTACTATTGTTTCCATTCTGTAGGTGAGGAAATTAAGCAATAGTGATATTAAGCCTATAGTCACACAGAGACTCACAGACTTCAAAGCTTGTATTCCCAAATACTATATTTACAAATTGTTAGAAGTTGATGCATATGCTAAAAATCAGGCAATGCTTAGTTTATCTTGTCTATCATGTTTACCATTTTTCAAAAATTGCCATTGTTAATCAGTACATTTAAAAGTAATGTCTTAAGTATAGACTGTTAGTTTGAATGGAGCTGGGGCCTTTTTGTTAATCTGGTCATTTGGTTTAGGACTCCTCTGTGACTCATGACATGCTGAACAAGGCTGTTACTGAAGGAATGGAACACCGTGATCTATAGAGTAATGGGAAAGGATATCATGTTATTTGAGAGATCCCTTTATAAGCAGAATCGTCAGTCAAATTAGTTCAGCCAATTTCACTTCATATTTTTTCTACTCTAGTTGTTTACGTCTGTAACTCTAATTAAAAGTATGATAGACTTTATTACTCCTTCCTCTGTCTCTTAAACCCTGTATTTGCCATCATCTGTTTTTCCATCCTTCATTCTGGAAAGTTTCTTCTGGCCTGTTTCCCAGCTTTACGGTTTTTTCACTTGAAATGTTAATAATGGCTACTTTCTCCAATTTTGTCGTATACTCATATAAGTAAGGTATATAAATTTTTTTTACAGTGATTATTCTCTGGTACCAAAATCTGAATGATTTTTAAAAATGTTTTTACTGTGTGTTAAAGACAAATTTCAAATAATGAAAAAGCCAGAGTAATGTCTGTTCAGTCACTCAGTTGTGTCTATTTGTGATCCCATGGACCACAGCCAGCCAGGCTCCTCTGTCCGTAGGCTTCTCCAGGCAAGAATATTAGAGAGGGTTGCCATTTTCTCCTCCAGGGAATCTTTCTGACCCAGGTATTGAACCCACATTACAGACAGATTCTTTACTACTGAGCCCAAAATAATGCCTGCTAAAGCTGTTTATATGAAAGGCTTTTACCATCTGACAGTATTGCTTAATAGTAGCTACCATTTGTTGACTATATACTGTTTGCTAGCAAAGCTCACGATAACACCTGTAAAATTGGTACTATTGTTTCCATTCTGTAGGTGAGGAAATTAAGCAATAGTGATATTAAGCCTATAGTCACACAGAGACTCACAGACTTCAAAGCTTGTATTCCCAAATACTATATTTACAAATTGTTAGAAGTTGATGCATATGCTAAAAATCAGGCAATGCTTAGTTTATCTTGTCTATCATGTTTACCATTTTTCAAAAATTGCCATTGTTAATCAGTGCATTTAAAAGTAATGTCTTAAGTATAGACTGTTAGTTTGAATGGAGCTGGGGCCTTTTTGTTAATCTGGTCATTTGGTTTAGGACTCCTCTGTGACTCATGACATGCTGAACAAGGCTGTTACTGAAGGAATGGAACACCGTGATCTATAGAGTAATGGGAAAGGATATCATGTTATTTGAGAGATCCCTTTATAAGCAGAATCGTCAGTCAAATTAGTTCAGCCAATTTCACTTCATATTTTTTCTACTCTAGTTGTTTACGTCTGTAACTCTAATTAAAAGTATGATAGACTTTATTACTCCTTCCTCTGTCTCTTAAACCCTGTATTTGCCATCATCTGTTTTTCCATCCTTCATTCTGGAAAGTTTCTTCTGGCCTGTTTCCCAGCTTTACGGTTTTTTCACTTTTGCTTAGTCTACTGGTAAATGCGTCTCAGTTTCCCAGTTGGCTAACATTAGGGCCATCTCTTCATCTGGTTCTGTTAATTGATAGCTCTTGAGGATGAATTTTTTTCTTGTTTTTTTTTTTTCTTGTTTTGTTTTTTTAACTTATCTTTAGTTGGAGGATAATTGCTTTACAGTGTTGTGTTGGTTCCTAATAGTTTTGTGTCTTACACTTTTTGATTGAGGTGAAATGTTGCAATTGAGGAATAGTAGAGACTGGGGTCAGTAATTTTTATGCCTGGATATGGACATATTCTTGTCAGATTGTCAGTGTGGTAGATTGAGTTGGTTTACTCTGTATTGGGGCTGGGTTTAAACTTTATTACTGCTTTATTTACTTTTGGAGTGCTCTGACTGCTGCTACATGATGCTCAGAGTGAGGCTGAAGTGCTGGAGGATTTCTTTCAGTATTCCTTCACTATCCTCAACTTCCTGCAGGCTCTGCATATCAGCACCACAGAGAGGTCTAAAACTCTATGGCTGTTGTTAACTTCCTCGACGGTGAACTGCTGTACCATCTTACTTGAAGGACAGACCATGGAGAAATGTTCTTGGTTTTATGCATCATTCTTCAGTTTGGGGTAGACTCTGTGTGTCTGATCCCCAGAGGTGGTGCTGTCTCGGGATTTATGTACTTTTCCCAGATCCCTGTCACCTCCTCCCCAGCAGAGTGAACTGAAGCTAGGATTTCTTTAAGGTGGTACTTCCTTACCGCTAGTGGCTCAGTGGTAAAGAATCTGCCTGCCAATGCAGACATGGGTTCTATCGCTTGGTTGGGAAGGTCCCCTGAAGAAGGAAATGGCAACTCACAGTAGTATTCTTGTCTAGGAAACCCCATGGACAGAGAAGCTTGTCAGGTTGCAGTCCATGGATGGCAAGAGAGTTGGACACAACTTAGCAGCTAAACAAGTTGGAAGTTAAATGGGAACGGTAGGTTATAGTGTTCTGGATACTGGGGCAAAGAATTTAAAATTTGTTTTTAAGGTAATAGAAAACAGTTGAAAGTTTGGGGAGTGGTGCCAGTACTAGTAAGATGAAATAGAAATGAAGAAAATGTTTGGATTAATGATGAGTTCCCTTTAGACAAGGCCTAATGTGGTATTATTAGAGATAAACTTTGTTGGTTTATTTACAATAGGCCTCATATTCATGTCAAGTCTTGCTGAAAAGCTTTGTAAAATTCATTTTAAATTTGTATTTTAGTATATGTTGTGTGAAAGCTTTCAGTTGCATGTGACTGAGATCTTGTTAACTTTGGTAACTTTGGGCACAGAATTTTGCATGTCAGGTAGTGACAGTATTCTTTGAGGCTTTTTACCTGGTCTAAGAAAGTTTAAGGTAAGTTTGAGGCAAGATTATTTCCTTAGAATAGATTTGAATTGTACTGTTTATAGATAGGAGAGACTTCTTTTTGGGGCTGAAACGCAAAAACATGTAGCTGCCTTTAAAAAGCTCTACAGAGATTTCCTGTGAAGCCCTGTTGGATGAAATTGCCTATTTAAAATGTGGTCAGTTTTTTTTAGTACTTAACAAGTCAGAGGTTTATGAGATGACAGACTACTTAAGTTTTGGAGTTGGTATAAATATTTGTTTTCCACCACGTTCCTCATGGCAGTTACTATTAAAATGCCATAGGTAAGGGAACACTTGACAGTCACAGTAAGACTAGTTGGGTAAACTAGCAGTTAAATATCCACTTCAGAGAATCTTCACAAGTTGAAAAGTTCAATACAATAAAAATCTCAAATATTGATTATAAGATTTTTGTAGCTTTGTGCGTTTCTTTCTGCATTTGAAGTTGAAGCAAGTTTTAAAGAATGAAAAATACAACCTCTTGGAGCAGTCCATGCCTCAGCTTTCTCAGACATAGATGTGTTGATAAGGAACATGAGCACACAAGTCCCGTGGATCCAGATGGCTGGCATATGAGTGAGACTCAGTAAAAATTTGTGTGTTAATAATGGTAGCTTCATAGGAATGAGTGCTGTATGCAGATTGAGTGGTAAGGCATGCTGACAGGTGCATATCTCTTCAGCTCAAGCCTACTATCCTATCTGATTTCCCTTATAAAATGTAAGTTCAAATGTTAAAGTATTAATAATTTCAAGAGGTCAACAGTAGAGCTTTTAATGAAGCACAGGGTAGCATGTGTTTGCATAAGTAGTCACACATTTATAAAACCATCCTTGATGGTAAGTTTTTACCTTATCACCAAGAAGAGACCTCAGCTCTCCAACTCTGGAATCAAACTTAAAGAAATTTGTATTTTAAAGAAACTTCATAGTAGCAGAAGGAAAGTGAAAGGCCATTCTATTGACCATTGACGAAAAACTATACATACGAACTTTCTGTGCTTTACTGTTTAAGTCTTGATTAAAAGCATTGAGCTTCAGGATGCTTTTTCCCATCTCATCTGTTATTCTGGCTTGTACTTTTTCCATTAGAGCACTTTCAGCTCTTCTAAGTTATATGATTATTTATGTAGTTTGTTCTTGACTAGATCATAGCTTCTTTCTAGTCATTATCTCAGTAGCTTCAGTGTTGTCCCCTCTCTCTGTCCCTTTGTTCAGTATTAATTAATGTGCTTAGTGTGTGGGAAAAAAAATTTCTTCTTAAATGAATGAACTTGAAAAGATGCCTCATAGTACCTTGTAGAAGTTTTTCAAGGACTGCATATTTTATTTTTTACTATTTTTTTGTGCTTTTGACCTACAACTTACACAACCAAATTACGTAAGTTTTCAGGTAGCACGTACATTGGTCAAAATTCAATCAGTTTATGTAGAGGAGTTGCCAAAAATAGTTTAATGCAGTATAAATTATAGGTCTCAGAGGACTTTGCCTCTTTGCCTTCTCTCAAGAGCTTTGCTTTTAGAGATTTCCTACTAGGTTAGTTTCATTCTGCAAGTAAGTCTAAGAGTAAGAATTGAGTATAAATAAAATCAAAGTAAACCACAAGAAGCACGATTAAGAAACATTATTGATAAAGAAACAAATATATACCTGTATCTTTTATAAAAAACATTTTATTTCCCTGTTTAAAATCCTCAACAAATACAGCCCCTTATTTAGTATTTTTATAGCCTTCTTGATAAAATAACAAATCTACTACTTGTTAAATCTTTTATGGACTTTTGCATATCAATATTTAACCATTAGTACTCTTTCTACTATTGTATGCCTTTTTAAAATGTCCAATTCATAATTTACTTTTTTTTTAATTTTTGGCCTCTTATTGTTTGTTTTTTTAAAATTTATTTATTTTCATCCATCTTTATTCTTCGGCCTGTGTGCACCTCCCACTGCAGTGGCCTGTCTTGCTGCAGAACACTGGCTCTGGGTGCATGCGCTTCTGGCTCTGGGCACATACGTTCCATAGTGCTGGCTCAGAATTGGACACATCCAATTCTGGACATCGGTCCAGCCACTCCTCGGCATGTGGGCTCTTCCCGGGCCAGGAATCGAACCAGTGCCCCCTGCACTGCGAGGTGGACTCCTTACCCACTGGACCACCAGGGAAGTCCCATAATTCACTTTTTTAATGAAAATTTTTGTATGGCTGTATAGTTTATAAAAATGAGGCAAGGAAAGATTTATGTTATGTGACTGTACACTTTATCATCCAAACCAGGCCACTATTAAGAGAAAATACAAGTACTAGCTTCAGTGTTGTCCCCTCTCTCTGTCCCTTTGTTCAGTATTAATTAATGTGCTTAGTGTGTGGGAAAAAAAATTTCTTCTTAAATGAATGAACTTGAAAAGATGCCTCATAGTACCTTGTAGAAGTTTTCAAGGACTGCATATTTTATTTTTTACTATTTTTTTGTGCTTTTGACCTACAACTTACACAACCAAATTACGTAAGTTTTCAGGTAGCACGTACATTGGTCAAAATTCAATCAGTTTATGTAGAGGAGTTGCCAAAAATAGTTTAATGCAGTATAAATTATAGGTCTCAGAGGACTTTGCCTCTTTGCCTTCTCTCAAGAGCTTTGCTTTTAGAGATTTCCTACTAGGTTAGTTTCATTCTGCAAGTAAGTCTAAGAGTAAGAATTGAGTATAAATAAAATCAAAGTAAACCACAAGAAGCACGATTAAGAAACATTATTGATAAAGAAACAAATATATACCTGTATCTTTTATAAAAAACATTTTATTTCCCTGTTTAAAATCCTCAACAAATACAGCCCCTTATTTAGTATTTTTATAGCCTTCTTGATAAAATAACAAATCTACTACTTGTTAAATCTTTTATGGACTTTTGCATATCAATATTTAACCATTAGTACTCTTTCTACTATTGTATGCCTTTTTAAAATGTCCAATTCATAATTTACTTTTTTTTTAATTTTTGGCCTCTTATTGTTTGTTTTTTTAAAATTTATTTATTTTCATCCATCTTTATTCTTCGGCCTGTGTGCACCTCCCACTGCAGTGGCCTGTCTTGCTGCAGAACACTGGCTCTGGGTGCATGCGCTTCTGGCTCTGGGCACATACGTTCCATAGTGCTGGCTCAGAATTGGACACATCCAATTCTGGACATCGGTCCAGCCACTCCTCGGCATGTGGGCTCTTCCCGGGCCAGGAATCGAACCAGTGCCCCCTGCACTGCGAGGTGGACTCCTTACCCACTGGACCACCAGGGAAGTCCCATAATTCACTTTTTTAATGAAAATTTTTGTATGGCTGTATAGTTTATAAAAATGAGGCAAGGAAAGATTTATGTTATGTGACTGTACACTTTATCATCCAAACCAGGCCACTATTAAGAGAAAATACAAGTACTATTGATAATTGTCCTAGGATAATGAGCACAAATTAGGACTTTTCTAACTGTAAACTGAGACTGGTCTCAGCAAACCAGGAAATATGGTCATCCTGCTTAAAAGAAAAACAGTGGTCCTTTACCTCACTGTATATCTCTTTCCCAGTCTCACTTTGCATAGGCAGCTATCCTTAACTTTTAGCTGTTTTGGATTTATCTTCTTATTTCTAAATGATATGTTTATGGTTTTTCAACATTACATATATATGTGTGTGTGTGTGTGTGTATACTGTATGTATATGGGTCCTCAGTCATCTCTGACTCTTAGTGATCCCATGAACTGTAATCTGCCAGGCTTCTCTGTTCATGAGATTTTCCCAGCAAGAATAATGGAGTAGGTTGCCATTTCCTCCTCCAGGGGATCTTCCTGACCCAGGAACAGAACTCCTGTGTCCCCTACATTGCAGATGGATTCTTTACCCTTGAGCAGTCAGGGAAGCCCTCTTCAGTATTGTGTGTGTGCTTTTTTTAATTCACTGTTGTCTGTCCTTCCTCTACCCACCTCAGTCACACAGCATATTTGTAGTGCGATATTGATTCAGTGGTCTGCTTTACTTAAGAGTTGACCCAAACACTGCAATATCTCCTTGCTTGCACAATAGCTCTATTTTCCCAATTTACAAAATTAATGTATTGAATTGCATTTTTTCCAAGCACTTAACATTTTTTCCCCCAATTGTATCATCCCCGCCAGGAGCCAAAATAGTTTTCTAATGGTGCTATTTTATCAGGAGGACTTTGCTTCCACTGTGATCCTGTTCCAGTCTTGATCAGTTGCTCCCTATGCTTTCTACATAATTTTGTAACTGTTACCTAGATTCTGTGTCTGGTTCTTTGATTCTTCACGTGCAGTTTTCCTAGGGCCTGCTCTTCATTTAACTAACTTCCTATGTTTTGTCTTGATTGTTTCTTAATGTCTTTCATGTTTGACCAGTCTTTTCTCTCCTCACATTTAGTTCCTAGATTTGAGGTCAATGCAAATTTTTTTTCTCGGTACCACAGGCGTTGCTTTATTGTCTTCAGAGTTTTTAAAGTTGTAATTAAGAGGCCATTCTGATTACTTCTCTTCTCTGTAAATGACACATTTTTGTAAATTATAGTGCCTTTATTTTTGATGTTTTGGAATTTCAAGATGATAAATGTTGGTTAGTGTTGGTTTGTTTTTGTTTGTTTGATGCTGTCAGGTGATCTTGACCGCTTTCAATGTGGAGATTTGTGTCCTTCAATTCTAGAAAAGTTTTTTCCTTTCTTTGGTTTTTTTCTCTCTTTTTATAACCACACTTGCAGTCAAATGATCAGTAACTCCCCTAGACAATTCTCCAGTTTTTGAGTTATTTTCTGCTTCTGGAAAGTGTCCCAGTTCTTCTGTTGGGTTTATTTCATTATATCACATATCCTTTTTCTTTTTTTTTTTTTTTAAGTGTATAACATTTTGAATTACCACAGCTATTCATTATACTGGTTGCTTTCTGAACCATCCTTTGTTATTTTATGAATGAATGTCTTTTCCTCCCTTTAAAAATAATCATTTATTAGCCCCTTTCCCCAGATTGCCTCTTAAGTTCCTTTTTTGTCATTTACTTTGGTCTTTCTTTTTGGATATCTAGTGATCCTTGGTGTTTTTATTAGAGGAAGCACTTTAGAAAGGGGAAAAAAGGAAAGGTTTGTTACCCAAACACTGCAATATCTCCTTGCTTGCACAATAGCTCTATTTTCCCAATTTACAAAATTAATGTATTGAATTGCATTTTTTCCAAGCACTTAACATTTTTTCCCCCAATTGTATCATCCCCGCCAGGAGCCAAAATAGTTTTCTAATGGTGCTATTTTATCAGGAGGACTTTGCTTCCACTGTGATCCTGTTCCAGTCTTGATCAGTTGCTCCCTATGCTTTCTACATAATTTTGTAACTGTTACCTAGATTCTGTGTCTGGTTCTTTGATTCTTCACGTGCAGTTTTCCTAGGGCCTGCTCTTCATTTAACTAACTTCCTATGTTTTGTCTTGATTGTTTCTTAATGTCTTTCATGTTTGACCAGTCTTTTCTCTCCTCACATTTAGTTCCTAGATTTGAGGTCAATGCAAATTTTTTTTCTCGGTACCACAGGCGTTGCTTTATTGTCTTCAGAGTTTTTAAAGTTGTAATTAAGAGGCCATTCTGATTACTTCTCTTCTCTGTAAATGACACATTTTTGTAAATTATAGTGTCTTTATTTTTGATGTTTTGGAATTTCAAGATGATAAATGTTGGTTAGTGTTGGTTTGTTTTTGTTTGTTTGATGCTGTCAGGTGATCTTGACCGCTTTCAATGTGGAGATTTGTGTCCTTCAATTCTAGAAAAGTTTTTTCCTTTCTTTGGTTTTTTTCTTTTTATAACCACACTTGCAGTCAAATGATCAGTAACTCCCCTAGACAATTCTCCAGTTTTTGAGTTATTTTCTGCTTCTGGAAAGTGTCCCAGTTCTTCTGTTGGGTTTATTTCATTATATCACATATCCTTTTTCTTTTTTTTTTTTTTTAAGTGTATAACATTTTGAATTACCACAGCTATTCATTATACTGGTTGCTTTCTGAACCATCCTTTGTTATTTTATGAATGAATGTCTTTTCCTCCCTTTAAAAATAATCATTTATTAGCCCCTTTCCCCAGATTGCCTCTTAAGTTCCTTTTTTGTCATTTACTTTGGTCTTTCTTTTTGGATATCTAGTGATCCTTGGTGTTTTTTTATTAGAGGGAAGCACTAAGAAAGGTGATTAGAAAGGGGGAAAAAAAGGAAAGGTTAGAAACTCGTGATGAATATTGAACTTCACTTTGGATAGGATGGGTAAATGGCAAGCTAGCTTTGTAATTAGAAACATTCCAAATGTTAGTATCCAGAAATCTCTGGTATTTTGTTTGATTTTCTAATAGCATCAGATAAGAGAGAGGTTTTGAATCTCAACATTGAGTGTGTAGATTATCTTCTATTCGTTAAACTTAACTTTTGCATAGAAGATTGCATATTGGGGGAGGGGTAATAGTTTACATGGGAGTTCCTTTTTCTCCAGAGAAGAGACACCCTACTTCTTTGGAAGAATGGAGATATGGGAAGAATTGGGGGTTTTACTGCTCCAAGTACAGATTTTAATTCAGCAACTTCCTGCATTATCCCTTTATTGAATTACCTTGTATCTCCAGGTTTTCTAGGATGCTAAGGCCAACTGCTTTGCTTCCAGCTCCTCTCTCTTTAAAAAGTACTTGGGGAATATCTTTATCCTCTCCTGAATTACTCTGCTTCTCCTCTAACTTTTTTTGATTTTCCAAATATACGTTGAAATCTCTTGATTTTTATGGTCCCTTTTCCAATTCTTTTCATAGTTAAAGCTTTTGGATTCATCGACTTACTTTACAGGGATTTTGGAAAGAGGGACCAAAATGATGCATAAAGATAACCTTGTGTTTAACTGGAACTTCAAAACTGACCTTTTCTGATCAGCTGTCTTATTTAATCATGTTCTAAAGCATAGCTTTTTTTCCTGGTTTCTCATTAACTAGATATTCTTTAGTTTTAATTTTTGTTTTTTTAAGTGTATAACATTTTGAATTACCACAGCTATTCATTATACTGGTTGCTTTCTGAACCATCCTTTGTTATTTTATGAATGAATGTCTTTTCCTCCCTTTAAAAATAATCATTTATTAGCCCCTTTCCCCAGATTGCCTCTTAAGTTCCTTTTTTGTCATTTACTTTGGTCTTTCTTTTTGGATATCTAGTGATCCTTGGTGTTTTTTTATTAGAGGGAAGCACTAAGAAAGGTGATTAGAAAGGGGGAAAAAAAGGAAAGGTTAGAAACTCGTGATGAATATTGAACTTCACTTTGGATAGGATGGGTAAATGGCAAGCTAGCTTTGTAATTAGAAACATTCCAAATGTTAGTATCCAGAAATCTCTGGTATTTTGTTTGATTTTCTAATAGCATCAGATAAGAGAGAGGTTTTGAATCTCAACATTGAGTGTGTAGATTATCTTCTATTCGTTAAACTTAACTTTTGCATAGAAGATTGCATATTGGGGGAGGGGTAATAGTTTACATGGGAGTTCCTTTTTCTCCAGAGAAGAGACACCCTACTTCTTTGGAAGAATGGAGATATGGGAAGAATTGGGGGTTTTACTGCTCCAAGTACAGATTTTAATTCAGCAACTTCCTGCATTATCCCTTTATTGAATTACCTTGTATCTCCAGGTTTTCTAGGATGCTAAGGCCAACTGCTTTGCTTCCAGCTCCTCTCTCTTTAAAAAGTACTTGGGGAATATCTTTATCCTCTCCTGAATTACTCTGCTTCTCCTCTAACTTTTTTTGATTTTCCAAATATACGTTGAAATCTCTTGATTTTTATGGTCCCTTTTCCAATTCTTTTCATAGTTAAAGCTTTTGGATTCATCGACTTACTTTACAGGGATTTTGGAAAGAGGGACCAAAATGATGCATAAAGATAACCTTGTGTTTAACTGGAACTTCAAAACTGACCTTTTCTGATCAGCTGTCTTATTTAATCATGTTCTAAAGCATAGCTTTTTTTCCTGGTTTCTCATTAACTAGATATTCTTAGTTGAATAGTTTTAATTGATACTGAGCTTCTGTTTTTTATGTTTTTAATATTGTCTGCCTCCTACTGTAGCATAAACCATATATTTTGTTGATGTTTTAGCTCACTTCATCCTCTTTTCCATCATTGTTTGATACCATGTTTTTGAGGCAGATATTCTTTTGTAGTAACTTTTAAGATAGAGCCATGTGATTAATCCACAACTTAGTTGATAAGTTAATGAATTAAAAGTGAATTAGCGGGGCTTCCCCTGGTGGTCCAGTGGATAAGGACACCGCCTTGCAGTGCAAGGGGCGCCGGTTCGATCCCTGGCCTGGGAAGATCCCACGTGCCGTGGAGCGGCTGGACCAATGTGTCCAATTACTGAGCCGGAGCTCTGGAGCGCATGCGCCCAGAGCTGGCAGACGCCACCGCAATGGGAGGCCCACATGGGCCAAAGAACAAAGATGGATGAAAATGGAGAATTAAAGGACCAATAGAAGTGGCCTGCCCGCTCCTCTCCCTCCCCAACCTGACCCCCGCCCAAAATAAATAAATAAATAAATTTTTTTTAAAAATCTTTTAAAAAAAGAGTAAAAAAAAAAAGTGAATTAGCTATTTTTAGCTTAAATGTTTAATTTGAATGTTTTCATACAGCAGATACAACTTTTTAGGCTGCATATCAGGCAAGTGAAATACCTTAATTTCAATCCACTGCCAGAAATAAGGGAGTGATATTTGACCTTGTGAATAACTGGAAGATGTTAAAGTGATTTCTTTTTACATTCTTTGCCCTTTTTTTTTAACATTTATTTTATTTATTTATCTTTTGGGGGGTCGGGTGGGGAGGGAAGGGGACGGGCGGGCCACTTCTGTTGGTCTTTCATTTCTCTGTTTTCGTCCGTCTTTGTTCTTTTGGCTCTTGTGGGCCTCCCATCGCGGTGGCCTCCGTTGTCGCAGAGCTCTGGCTCGGTAATTGGACACATCAGTCCAGCCGCTCCACAGCACGTGGGATCTTCCCAGGCCAGGGATCGAACCGGCGCCCCTTGCACTGCAAGGTGGTGTCCTTACCCACTGGACCACCAGGGGAAGCCCCCCTTTTAAAAAAAAAAAAAAACTTATTTATTTAGGCGGGGGTGGGGAGGGGGGTGGGCGGGCTACTTCCACTGGTCTTTCATTTGTCTAGTTTCATCCATCTTTGTTCTTTGGCCCGTTTGGGCCTCCCATTGCAGTGGCCTCTGTTGTCACTGAGCACCGGCTCTGGGCGCATGCGCTCCAGAGTTCCCGCTCGGTAATTGGACACATCGGTCCAGCTGCTCCGCGGCACGTGGGATCTTCCCAGGCCAGGGATCAAACTGGCGCCCCTTGCACTGCAAGGCGGTGTCCTTACCCACTGGACCACCAGGGGAAGCGCTCTTTGCCCTTTTTATTTTTACTGTTAGGGCTGATGTCATTTCAGTTGTTCAGAGGCTGCATTGTAACTTTTTTTTTCTAATTTATAAAAATTAGGGTTTTCACAGCAGCACTACTAGTTATAGCTGAAAACTGGAAACAATCCGCTGTCCACCCACAGTAGAATAGAGAAATCGGTGTATTTGATCCAGTGAAATGTTATATAAATCACAGCATTTGAGCAAATGAAGCCAGACATAAAAAGAGTACATGTTGTATGAATCCATTTATATAGAAAGAGTTTAAGAAAAAAAAAAAAGATGCAGCTAATGGTGACACTTAGCATGTGTTAAGGAATGTTTAGTCTAGAAAACTTAGAAATTATTCTCAATTTCGGAAGGGGGGCAGGAAACAAACCATAAGTTTTCATCACTATTATTACCATGTTGCGTTACTTTATGAACAGTAGGGAACCTTTGATGAACTTCATACCTCTGCCATGTAGAAGAGTGATGATGGTGTAACAGTTCGTCATACCAGATTTAATTTGCATGGTTAATTCTTGATTTGAGCTGAAATTTAAGGAGAAGGTTAAGAATCAAAGGTCTGAGTGTTTTCCCAAAGGCAATTAATAAAAATTTGCATTTCACAGGAAACCTTAAGAATGGAGCCCAAACCTTCAAGGATTCCAAGAAGAATTTCTGTTCAACCCTCTAGCTCTTTAAGTGCTAGGATGATGTCTGGAAGCAGAGAAAGTAGTTTAAATGATACCTATCACTCAAGGGACTCTTCATTTAGGCTGGATTCTGAATATCAGGTAACAGATTAATTTGAAATATGTGTATATACATTCTCATTTTCAAAGTCTTTGAGGCCATGTGATTTTTCTGGATTTTGTAGTAGAGTGTGTTTATAACACCTCAGCTGGATCTGAGGCATCCTGTACTCAAAATACTAGTAAATCTGCAGCAGACTAATTGAATATTCCACACTAAGTAGCAAAAACTTAATGTTTTTTGAACTTTTTGGACTTAAGGATTTTGAATAAGAGATTGTGGTCATATTTAAAATGTTCATACCTTCCAAAGATGTGGAAACCTTTTAACCTAAAAACATTTTAAGTATCAGTTTAAATTAACAGGCTGTCTTTTGATGAAGGTGCATCACTAACAGTGTTTTTATATGGAAATTTATGGGATTTTAATTTATAAAAATTAGGGTTTTCACAGCAGCACTACTAGTTATAGCTGAAAACTGGAAACAATCCGCTGTCCACCCACAGTAGAATAGAGAAATCGGTGTATTTGATCCAGTGAAATGTTATATAAATCACAGCATTTGAGCAAATGAAGCCAGACATAAAAAGAGTACATGTTGTATGAATCCATTTATATAGAAAGAGTTTAAGAAAAAAAAAAAAGATGCAGCTAATGGTGACACTTAGCATGTGTTAAGGAATGTTTAGTCTAGAAAACTTAGAAATTATTCTCAATTTCGGAAGGGGGGCAGGAAACAAACCATAAGTTTTCATCACTATTATTACCATGTTGCGTTACTTTATGAACAGTAGGGAACCTTTGATGAACTTCATACCTCTGCCATGTAGAAGAGTGATGATGGTGTAACAGTTTCATACCAGATTTAATTTGCATGGTTAATTCTTGATTTGAGCTGAAATTTAAGGAGAAGGTTAAGAATCAAAGGTCTGAGTGTTTTCCCAAAGGCAATTAATAAAAATTTGCATTTCACAGGAAACCTTAAGAATGGAGCCCAAACCTTCAAGGATTCCAAGAAGAATTTCTGTTCAACCCTCTAGCTCTTTAAGTGCTAGGATGATGTCTGGAAGCAGAGAAAGTAGTTTAAATGATACCTATCACTCAAGGGACTCTTCATTTAGGCTGGATTCTGAATATCAGGTAACAGATTAATTTGAAATATGTGTATATACATTCTCATTTTCAAAGTCTTTGAGGCCATGTGATTTTTCTGGATTTTGTAGTAGAGTGTGTTTATAACACCTCAGCTGGATCTGAGGCATCCTGTACTCAAAATACTAGTAAATCTGCAGCAGACTAATTGAATATTCCACACTAAGTAGCAAAAACTTAATGTTTTTTGAACTTTTTGGACTTAAGGATTTTGAATAAGAGATTGTGGTCATATTTAAAATGTTCATACCTTCCAAAGATGTGGAAACCTTTTAACCTAAAAACATTTTAAGTATCAGTTTAAATTAACAGGCTGTCTTTTGATGAAGGTACATCACTAACAGTGTTTTATATGAATTATGGGATTTTATTTTTATTATTAGTAATGAGTTTGCATAGACTTATAATTTACATAAAATGACAGAAGTTCCTTTATGTAGCTAATTTTCATTGAGACTAACAGCCTTTCTTTAAAAAAAAAATCTTATTAGTGTTATAACAATGGTTGTAGTTTAAAATGGTATAAATCTCAGAGGCATGGTTTATAGGTTTAATGCAGCTTATCTTGTGTATCTTTGACATTTAAGTTTATTGCATTATAGACTGAAAACCTGATTTAGTCACATATAATTTGCAGAAGTCTAATGATTCGGTAACTGATTAAGAGAATCTTTTAGTGGAAATTATATATCATACAATGACTTTGTCATTTAGAAGTATTTTTGCATACTAGTAAGCATTTTATACAAATGAAATAAAATAATTTTTCTAAAATACCCATATCTACTGCCCATTTGCTAATGTTATATGTACTGTTTATTTACTTATTAAATGTTGTTTGACAGTGTATTTTTTTTACTCTGTCACTAGGCAAGAGTATGCTTGCCAGAGGTACAAAATCACATATTTTCAATTCTACTAGAAATGTTGTAGGTTAAACGATTGTGACTTACTTTTTTAATATTTATTTTTATTCATTTGGTTGTGTTGTATCTTAGTTTCCACACATGGAATCATCATTGTGTCATGTGGGACCTTGTGGCTTACAGATTGTTTGAGCTCATGAGCTCAGTAGTTACTGTTAGCGGGGCTTAGTTGCTCAGCAGCACGTGGGATCTTAATTCCTTGACCAGGAATTGAACTCACATCCCTGTATATACATTCTCATTTTCAAAGTCTTTGAGGCCATGTGATTTTTCTGGATTTTGTAGTAGAGTGTGTTTATAACACCTCAGCTGGATCTGAGGCATCCTGTACTCAAAATACTAGTAAATCTGCAGCAGACTAATTGAATATTCCACACTAAGTAGCAAAAACTTAATGTTTTTTGAACTTTTTGGACTTAAGGATTTTGAATAAGAGATTGTGGTCATATTTAAAATGTTCATACCTTCCAAAGATGTGGAAACCTTTTAACCTAAAAACATTTTAAGTATCAGTTTAAATTAACAGGCTGTCTTTTGATGAAGGTACATCACTAACAGTGTTTTATATGAATTATGGGATTTTATTTTTATTATTAGTAATGAGTTTGCATAGACTTATAATTTACATAAAATGACAGAAGTTCCTTTATGTAGCTAATTTTCATTGAGACTAACAGCCTTTCTTTAAAAAAAAAATCTTATTAGTGTTATAACAATGGTTGTAGTTTAAAATGGTATAAATCTCAGAGGCATGGTTTATAGGTTTAATGCAGCTTATCTTGTGTATCTTTGACATTTAAGTTTATTGCATTATAGACTGAAAACCTGATTTAGTCACATATAATTTGCAGAAGTCTAATGATTCGGTAACTGATTAAGAGAATCTTTTAGTGGAAATTATATATCATACAATGACTTTGTCATTTAGAAGTATTTTTGCATACTAGTAAGCATTTTATACAAATGAAATAAAATAATTTTTCTAAAATACCCATATCTACTGCCCATTTGCTAATGTTATATGTACTGTTTATTTACTTATTAAATGTTGTTTGACAGTGTATTTTTTTTACTCTGTCACTAGGCAAGAGTATGCTTGCCAGAGGTACAAAATCACATATTTTCAATTCTACTAGAAATGTTGTAGGTTAAACGATTGTGACTTACTTTTTTAATATTTATTTTTATTCATTTGGTTGTGTTGTATCTTAGTTTCCACACATGGAATCATCATTGTGTCATGTGGGACCTTGTGGCTTACAGATTGTTTGAGCTCATGAGCTCAGTAGTTACTGTTAGCGGGGCTTAGTTGCTCAGCAGCACGTGGGATCTTAATTCCTTGACCAGGAATTGAACTCACATCCCCTGCATTGCAAGGTGGATTCTGAAACACCAGGGAAGTCCCTGATAGTGACTTATTAAGAGCACAGAATTGGTGGGGGGGGGAAGTATTCCTATTTTGTCTGATTTTTCATATAGATAATTACTGAGCCACACAGACAGTGAAACCAGGCTGAGAGTCTTGAATATATTTAGAAAGTTCATTGACTTCAAAATATTATTTCCCGACTTTTCAGGTTGTTCCTAATGTCATAGATTATTCCCAAAGTCTAATTTTTCGTTGTGGAAGTTAAACAAATGCAGACATTAAAGAAAAATTAAAGTGTTTTATTGACTCAATGAATTAATTTAGTAAAATTTGGGGTTTTCCTTAATGTTTTTAATGTATTTTAAGTGGTTTTCAGTTTTTTTTTTTTTTTTTTTCAATGGATTACAGGAATGTTTGCAGACTGCTTTGCTCTTTTAGTTTTGATTTAGAAACTGCAATTCCTATGTTCCTGAGCAAAGTAGTTTCCTGTTTCCTCTTCTGTGAAATGGTGATAATGGTAATTTTCTCATACAGTTACTGTGTTTTTTTTTTTTTTTTAAAGATTTATTTATTTATTTATTTTGGGCCGGGGTCGGGTTGGGGAGGGAGGGGAGCGGGCGGGCCACTTCTATTGCTCTTTCATTTCTCTATTTTCATCCATCTTTGTTCTTTGGCTCCTGTGGGCCTCCCATCGTGGTGGCGTCTGTCATTGCAGAGCGCCGGCTCTGGGTGCATGCGCTCCAGAGCTCTGGCTCCGTAATTGGACACATCTTTCCGGCCGCTCCGCGGCACGTGGGATCTTCCCAGGCCAGGGATCAAACCGGTGCCCCTTGCACTGCAAGGCGGTGTCCTTACCCACTGGACCACCAGGGGAAGCCCCAGTTACTGTTTTAATTGGAAGAAATACATACATACATACATACACATACTCACAGTCAGATAAAAAAATGAAAAAAAAAATATTTTTTTTGGCCACTTCTATTGGTCTTTCATCGTCCATTTTTGTTCTTTTGGCCTGTGTGGGCCTCCCATCGCAGTGGACTCTCACTGCAGAGCACTGTCTCTAGGTGCGTGGGCTCCAGAGCGCTGACTCGGTAATTGGACACATCAGTCCAGCCGCTCCGCGGAAAGTGGAATATTCCCAGGCCAGGGATGGAACTGGTGCCCCTTGCACTGCAAGGCAGTGTCTGTACCTACTGGACCACCAGGGAAGCCCTGAAAATAGTTTTAAATACAATTAGGAAAGTACAGATAAAACACTGAGAGTGGATCAGGATTGATTATTACATTGATAGGTATTTGTAAGTTCTTGGAGCATTCTAAAGTTAAACTTGGGTCATTGTTTGGGTGTTGGGGAGATCACAAGGAAACATAACCACATCTTATAAGGTGTTTTGTTCATACAGAAAAGGAAACAGTGCTTGGTAGTTTAGTCTAAAAGGGGGAATGGTGAATGATAGAGAAGACAGTATGTAAAGAAGAGGTCAGAGTTTTCATTTGTTGCTTATGGTACAGAAAATTTTCAGGGCAGGAACTATCAATCATCTCAAAGTTTTGATTCATGGAAATGAGCCAAGAAAGAGCATTTTATTCTGAACTTGCTATTATCACTGTGCATTTTATTACTGTGGATGATTTCCCATGATTAAACATTGTCTGGTGGATAACATTCATTGCATTTGCAGCAATTTAAATTTTTTTTTTAATAATTGCTTTATTAAGGTATAAATTAGATACCATACGGCTTGCCCATTTAAAGTGTACAATTCAGTTATTTTTAGTATATTCACAGGATTGTGCAAACCATCACCATGGTAAACTTTAGAATCTTTTGTTACCTCAAGAGAATATCCTACAACTTTTTGCTATCACTGCACTGTCTCTTTCTTCCCCTTAGCACTAAACAACCAGTAATCTACTTTCTGTCCCTATAGATTTTCCTGTTTGAGACATTCATATATATATAAGTGGAAACATTCTAAGTGATCTTTTTGGACTAGCTTCTCTCACTTAGCATGCTTATTTAAAGTTCATCTACTTGATGATAGCATATATCAGCATTTCATTTCTTTTTATGGTGAATAATACTCCACTGTGTTGATATATTGGAGCTTCCCAGGTGGCCCAGTGGTAAAGAATCCACCTGCCAGTTCAGGAGATGCAGATTCCATCCCTGGGTCAGGATGATCCCTCTGCAGGAAGGAAATGGCAAAACCCTGCGTAGTTCTTGCCTGGAAAATTCTGTGGTCAGAGGAGCCTGGCGGGCTACAGTTTATCGTGCTGCAAGGAGTTGGACACGACTGAGTGAATGAACACATGCGTCCACTTCTTATTTTCATATAAATGTTCTTAATCTCTTGAGATAATTAAAAAAGATTAATTGAACTTGTCAGATTAAAAAAGCTTTAGTGGGGGGCTTCCCTGGTGGTCCAGTGGGTGGGGACGCCGCCTTGCGGTGTGGGGGGTGCCGGTTCGATCCCTGGCCTGGGAATATCCCCCGTGCTGCGGAGTGGCTGGACTCATGTGTCCAACTGCCGGGCCAGAGCTCTGGAGTGCGTGCACCCGGATCTGGTACTCTGTGGCAAGAGGGGCCACTGCGATGGGAGGCCCACATGGGCCGAAGAACAATGATGGATGAAAACAAAAAACAAAAAATGAAAGACCAATAGAAGTGCCCCTCCCAAAAATTAAAAAAAAAACAAAAACAAAAACTTTAGTAAGTCAAGTGATGCTGTTGAAGAGAGTGAAAAGACAGCTCAAAGAATAGGAGAAGTTATTTGTGAACCAAATGTTATCTGACAAGGAACTTGTAACCAGACAATATAAAGGACTCTTATATCTTTAAAAAAAAAAAAAGCTCAGTTTAAGATTATTTATTTATGTGGCTGTGCTGGGTCTTAGTTGTGGCATGTGGATCTAGTTCCCTGATCAGGGATTGAACCCAGACTGCATTGGGAACACAGAGTCTTAACCACTGGGCCACCAGGGAATTCCCGTAAGCTCAGTTTACAATGGGCAAAGAAACTGAATAGACATTTGTCAGAAGTTGTGCAATTGGCAGATGAGAGCGTGAATAAATGCCCAGCATCATCAAGTGTTCGGAAATACAAATGTACACTCTTTTGGCGGGGGGAGTGGCCACTTCTATAGGTCTTTCATTTATGGTGAATAATACTCCACTGTGTTGATAAGACTTCCCAGGTGGCCCAGTGGTAAAGAATCCACCTGCCAGTTCAGGAGATGCAGATTCCATCCCTGGGTCAGGATGATCCCTCTGCAGGAAGGAAATGGCAAAACCCTGCGTAGTTCTTGCCTGGAAAATTCTGTGGTCAGAGGAGCCTGGCGGGCTACAGTTTATCGTGCTGCAAGGAGTTGGACACGACTGAGTGAATGAACACATGCGTCCACTTCTTATTTTCATATAAATGTTCTTAATCTCTTGAGATAATTAAAAAAGATTAATTGAACTTGTCAGATTAAAAAAGCTTTAGTGGGGGGCTTCCCTGGTGGTCCAGTGGGTGGGGACGCCGCCTTGCGGTGTGGGGGGTGCCGGTTCGATCCCTGGCCTGGGAATATCCCCCGTGCTGCGGAGTGGCTGGACTCATGTGTCCAACTGCCGGGCCAGAGCTCTGGAGTGCGTGCACCCGGATCTGGTACTCTGTGGCAAGAGGGGCCACTGCGATGGGAGGCCCACATGGGCCGAAGAACAATGATGGATGAAAACAAAAAACAAAAAATGAAAGACCAATAGAAGTGCCCCTCCCCAAAATTAAAAAAAAACAAAAACAAAAACTTTAGTAAGTCAAGTGATGCTGTTGAAGAGAGTGAAAAGACAGCTCAAAGAATAGGAGAAGTTATTTGTGAACCAAATGTTATCTGACAAGGAACTTGTAACCAGACAATATAAAGGACTCTTATATCTTTAAAAAAAAAAAAAAGCTCAGTTTAAGATTATTTATTTATGTGGCTGTGCTGGGTCTTAGTTGTGGCATGTGGATCTAGTTCCCTGATCAGGGATTGAACCCAGACTGCATTGGGAACACAGAGTCTTAACCACTGGGCCACCAGGGAATTCCCGTAAGCTCAGTTTACAATGGGCAAAGAAACTGAATAGACATTTGTCAGAAGTTGTGCAATTGGCAGATGAGAGCGTGAATAAATGCCCAGCATCATCAAGTGTTCGGAAATACAAATGTACACTCTTTTGGCGGGGGGAGTGGCCACTTCTATAGGTCTTTCATTTATCAATTTTCATCCATCTTTGTTCTTTGGCCCATGTGGGCCTCCCATTGCAGTAGCCTCTGTTGTTGCTGTAGAGCACTGACTCTGAGCTCATGCGCCCGGAGAGCTCTGGCTTGGTAATTGGACTCATTGGGCCAGCCGCTCCACGGCATGTGGGATCTTCCCAGGCCAGGGATTGAACCAGCCCCCCTTGCACTGCAAGGTGGGTGTCCTTTCCCACTGAACCATCAGGGAAACCCCAAATGTACACTCTTAAGGAGACACTACTTTATACCTATGAGAATGGTTAAGGTAAAATGAGACAATACCAAGTTTTGCCAATGTTGTAGAGAAGTTTGAACCTTCGACTACTTAAGCCTCCTCAGACCACCACTTTGCCTTCTTGCAATTCTTTTTCCTTGGTGTGGTTTTTGTTTCTACCTCCTGTACAATGTTACAAACCTCTGTCCATAGTTTTTTAGACACCCTCATCTACCAGATAATCTAATTCATCTCTTCCACTGTATCATCATAAGAGATTTGGTTTAGGTCATACCTGAATAGCTTAGTGATTTTCCCTACTTTCTTCAGTTTAAGCCTGATTCTTGCAGTAAGGAGCCGATGGTTTCAGCCACAGTCTGTTCTGAGTCTTGTTTTTGCTAACTGTATAGAGCCGCTCCATCTTTGGCTATAAAGAATATAATCAGTCTGATTTTGATATTGACCATTTGGTGATATCCATGTGTAGAGTTATCTCTTGAGTTGGAGGAAAAGGGTGTTAGCTATGACCAATGTGTTCATGTTTTAGGAGCATATAAAATGCCCTTTTAAAAGATTGGGGTTGAGATATTTGCTATTTTAAATTTACTTACTTGTCAGCAAGAGCAGTTCTTTCTAAATTTTAAATTAAAACGTTAAAAAAATGTTTGACATTCAAATGTTCCAACCATTGGCCTGCAGGATTAGGTCCCTGATGATGACAGTGGCTAATAACATAGTTTTATTTTGAAATATCAAATGAGTTTTAAACCATGTGCTATTCAGTTCTTTGATTCGGTCACTGTAGACAACTTGGTAGAGAAGACTTATGAGACCAAGTTTGTGTTAAGCTAAGGGGTTCTACATTTAATTAACAGAATATCCTCTGAGCAGGAGTTAGATGAAATCCTTATCTGCACATTTCTACTTTTTCAGCTTTGTGTCTTCTGCTTTTCCATATATGTGCAAGATTTATTCTGTAGAGTTACCATGGACTAACACAGTTCCTTGAATGCGTGTAGTATGCTTCTCATAATTGAAAGATAATAGCAGATCAAGTAAGTAGTGATGCCTTAGAATTCCCATGGTAGAGTAGTTAAGACATTTTTTAATCTTTTTGTGTTATTAGTCTATAACCTCCTTCCTCATTTGCCTACTCAGTGACTCCAGTTATCACCTTCTACAAGTTCTCACCTTTCCTTAGAGTTTTTTCTTTTCTGTAGAACTTTCAGCTTATTTCCTACTATTGTACTTACTCAATTATTTATTTGTTTATCTGTACTCTAAAACTTTGAACACATTATTTGGGCTTTTATGTTTATCATGTGAATATTACGTTAACATAGATTGAATTTATGACCCATGATAACATTCCATTTTTAACTTTCTTTTTTCGAGAAATATATGGTCTCTTTGTCTGTGTATGCGTATTTGTACATTGTAACTTTTGTGTTATTTCACTCTATTGTACATGTAATAATTGTATGTTTAAAGAGAAGACCTTGCACTAAGGTTTTTTTTTTGTTTTTTTTTTTAACATTTATTTTATTTATTTATCTTTTTTTTGGGTGGTGAGGTGGGGAGGGAGGGGGACGGGCAGGCCACTTCTATTGGTCTTTCATTTATCTGTTTTCATCCGTCTTTGTTCTTTGGCCCATGTGGGCCTTCCATTGCAGCGGCCTCTGTCGTCGCAAAGCGCCGCTCTGTGTGATGCGCCCCAGAGCTCCGACTCAGTAATTGGACACATCAGTCCAGCCACTCCGCAGCACCTGGGATCTTCCCAGGCCAGGGCTTGAACCGGCGCCCCTTGCACTGCAAGGCGGTGTCCTTACCCACTGGACCACCAGGGGAAGCCCTAAGAGTTTTATAGTATGTGACTTAGCTGTTTTTTCATTGATGAAGAAATTCCATATTTTACATTTCCTTTTTTTTTAAGAAACCATAAATATATAAGTTTGTGTTAAGCTAAGGGGTTCTACATTTAATTAACAGAATATCCTCTGAGCAGGAGTTAGATGAAATCCTTATCTGCACATTTCTACTTTTTCAGCTTTGTGTCTTCTGCTTTTCCATATATGTGCAAGATTTATTCTGTAGAGTTACCATGGACTAACACAGTTCCTTGAATGCGTGTAGTATGCTTCTCATAATTGAAAGATAATAGCAGATCAAGTAAGTAGTGATGCCTTAGAATTCCCATGGTAGAGTAGTTAAGACATTTTTTAATCTTTTTGTGTTATTAGTCTATAACCTCCTTCCTCATTTGCCTACTCAGTGACTCCAGTTATCACCTTCTACAAGTTCTCACCTTTCCTTAGAGTTTTTTCTTTTCTGTAGAACTTTCAGCTTATTTCCTACTATTGTACTTACTCAATTATTTATTTGTTTATCTGTACTCTAAAACTTTGAACACATTATTTGGGCTTTTATGTTTATCATGTGAATATTACGTTAACATAGATTGAATTTATGACCCATGATAACATTCCATTTTTAACTTTCTTTTTTCGAGAAATATATGGTCTCTTTGTCTGTGTATGCGTATTTGTACATTGTAACTTTTGTGTTATTTCACTCTATTGTACATGTAATAATTGTATGTTTAAAGAGAAGACCTTGCACTAAGGTTTTTTTTTTGTTTTTTTTTTTAACATTTATTTTATTTATTTATCTTTTTTTTGGGTGGTGAGGTGGGGAGGGAGGGGGACGGGCAGGCCACTTCTATTGGTCTTTCATTTATCTGTTTTCATCCGTCTTTGTTCTTTGGCCCATGTGGGCCTTCCATTGCAGCGGCCTCTGTCGTCGCAAAGCGCCGCTCTGTGTGATGCGCCCCAGAGCTCCGACTCAGTAATTGGACACATCAGTCCAGCCACTCCGCAGCACCTGGGATCTTCCCAGGCCAGGGCTTGAACCGGCGCCCCTTGCACTGCAAGGCGGTGTCCTTACCCACTGGACCACCAGGGGAAGCCCTAAGAGTTTTATAGTATGTGACTTAGCTGTTTTTTCATTGATGAAGAAATTCCATATTTTAGGTTTTCTTTTATTTTTTAAGTACCATTTATAAGAGTTGTTCGACTATTCCTGAGAATGGGCATAAGATCCAAATATGTTTTTGATGACTTAAAAATCTTATTTTTCACAGTCACTTTATATATTAGAGCCTTTCTTGGTCTTCTGTCTACCTATAAGAGGGGGAAACAAGGTTCCTCAGTGGGTTAATGTTAAACCTGGAGAACAAAATAATTACATACAAATTCTTATGCTTAAGTGTTTCTAGCCTTGTGTATGTATTCAGTTACATAGAAGACATAGCTAAATCAGATTCGTTACCTAGCAAGATAAATTATTATGTTAAGGAACAAATGGTAGAAGGCAACAAAGACTATGAAAAAACTACATGGTAGAAAAATCTGTGCTTATGAAGAGTGAATGGTCCTTCGCAATTTATTACAGCACTGTAGATTAAATTTAAAATTTCAATTTAATATTTAAGAATTGCAAGTATTTTGTTGTTCTTTTGTAAAATTTTAATTTAACTTACAGTCTGCATCATCAGCTGCGTCGCCATTTCCGTCTACATGGTATAGTGAGTCTGAGATACCTCAGGGAGCATGTTCAAGATCACAAAGCCAGCAACGGGATCATGATTCAAAAAGACCTAAACTTTCTTGTACAAACTGTACATCTACCTCAACTGGAAGAAGTGTTGGACATGGTTTAAATGCAGTATCAGGTAATAATTAAATTGCTGCATGTGCTAGTCGGTGTATATGTATTTTGGAGAAAAGGCCTTTTCCCAAGCTGTACTGTAGTAAGCAAGTAAAGTTACGTGTGAGATTGGGTCAGACATAGTGTGGAGTTTCCAAAATCTTACCTAAGGTTAGTGCTGGAACTGAAATTAAGTTTCCATCTTGGATTTTTTTCCTAAATTTGGTAAAAATGTCTTACATAAATGGGATATTAGCAGACTTTATTTAATTAGAATAGCTGATATGTATGATAACAGTGTGCTGATTATTATAGGAGATTTTAAATTGTTACTGGGAAAGCTAAATTTACTGATAATATGTTTAAAATGATTGTAAATAACAACCATTGTGCCGTATGATACGTGTATTTTAAGAATGTAGAAATTCTTTAGTTTGAAAATAATGGTGTTCTACTGGGAGCTCCGTACAAGGAATTGGAAAGTTGTGATTCTGATCCTCTAAATGTGTGCCATTGGACAAGTCGGTTAACCACTCTGGTATGAAAGATTTAGGCATAAACTCCAGGCTTGTACTCATGGGCACACATTTGTTGCACAAATTGAGAAGATATTTTGTTGAGAGGTACATCATCACTTATATGTCTTTTTGAATGAAGTGCTAGCCAATGCCTAAAGTAGTTTTAGAGTAAGATGAAATTTGTGGTGACACAGTTGGAGAATAAAATTCTTGAAATGCATATGTACTACTAAAAGTGTAAGCAATTCCTTTCTGTTTTGATAGGAAGAATCACAATGGGAAAGACACTGCCCATCTGAAAGATTTTAAGAGTAATGTGATGGGCAGGAGCAGACTGACCTTAACTTTGAAGACAGGTTACTGTTGTGTAGAGATAGTTTTGTTTTTTGCTCTGTGAAAGTGTAGCATTAACCCTGGGCCATTTCTCTTAATGAGGGGAATTTAAGGTGGTTAGGAGTAGGAGAGGAAGACCCAGAATCTCAAGATTAAACAGTAAGGGGTAAGTTTTGAGACTTAAATTTTTTAATTTCTTTTTAAATGAAATCATATCTAACAAAGTTTTAAATTGTACTTGTAGTGGTATATTAATTCTTAGCATAAGAATGAACAAGGTATGGCGGCAGTAATAGTTCTGACAAAATAAAACCTGCAATACAACCTCTTTCACTTCAGGATAGCTTTGATTTTGGTTTTGGCTGTTCTCATCACTTTGGGCAACTTCTCATGAAATTCTGCTTCTTTGGCAAACTTTATATTTTTGTTCTGTAATCATTTTACATCATGTTTATATTGTGTAGTCAGGTATTTTGGAGAGTGACTGAGACATTGGTATCCTAGATGGGGGTATGTTTTAGTATTAGAGAAGAACATGTTTGAGTAGGAGATAATTTTATAAGTGATTAGTTCATTAAGTGAGTATGTTTTGCTTGGTTTTGCTTTTGGTTGCAACTGTATAACTGGATTCCAATGTGTGCATGCGTGCGTAGTCACTTCAGTTGTGTTGTACTGTTTGCAACCCCATTCACTGTAGCCTGCCAGGCTCCTCTGTCCATGGGATTCTCCAGGCAAAAATACTGGAGTGGGTTGCCAAGCCCTTCTTTACAGGATCTTCCTGACCTAGGGATCAAACCTGCTTCTCTTAGGTCTCCTGTATTGGCAGGCAGGTTCTTTACCACTAGTGCCGCCAAAACTGTAACTATCTCTATGTAATATCAAAGGTTTGTTGTCATCAGAAACCTTGAAAGCTTTCTCTGAATTAAAACTTCTTCAATTATTTTAAGATTCTACTTGGAGGCATAGTCAAGTTCCCAGATCTTCATCAGTGGTACTTGGATCATTTGAAACTGACTTAATGAGAGAGAGGAGAACAGATTCCTCCATTAGTAATTTTATGGATTATAGTCACCGAAGTGGTGATTTCACAACTTCATCATGTATGTATAAGCTATATGTTACGCATAATTTATCTAGTAATGTTATATTTTCCTGTTCACGTATATCATTAAAATCACAGTACAGAGGAGTAAATGAAATGAACACTATGAGGATTTTTAGAATATAGGGTAGCTTGCGTATTTTAGGAGTTTGTTGTTTTATTGTAAAAATTGTAACCAATTTCTTTTAAATGAAATCATATCTAACAAAGTTTTAAATTGTACTTGTAGTGGTATATTAATTCTTAGCATAAGAATGAACAAGGTATGGCGGCAGTAATAGTTCTGACAAAATAAAACCTGCAATACAACCTCTTTCACTTCAGGATAGCTTTGATTTTGGTTTTGGCTGTTCTCATCACTTTGGGCAACTTCTCATGAAATTCTGCTTCTTTGGCAAACTTTATATTTTTGTTCTGTAATCATTTTACATCATGTTTATATTGTGTAGTCAGGTATTTTGGAGAGTGACTGAGACATTGGTATCCTAGATGGGGGTATGTTTTAGTATTAGAGAAGAACATGTTTGAGTAGGAGATAATTTTATAAGTGATTAGTTCATTAAGTGAGTATGTTTTGCTTGGTTTTGCTTTTGGTTGCAACTGTATAACTGGATTCCAATGTGTGCATGCGTGCGTAGTCACTTCAGTTGTGTTGTACTGTTTGCAACCCCATTCACTGTAGCCTGCCAGGCTCCTCTGTCCATGGGATTCTCCAGGCAAAAATACTGGAGTGGGTTGCCAAGCCCTTCTTTACAGGATCTTCCTGACCTAGGGATCAAACCTGCTTCTCTTAGGTCTCCTGTATTGGCAGGCAGGTTCTTTACCACTAGTGCCGCCAAAACTGTAACTATCTCTATGTAATATCAAAGGTTTGTTGTCATCAGAAACCTTGAAAGCTTTCTCTGAATTAAAACTTCTTCAATTATTTTAAGATTCTACTTGGAGGCATAGTCAAGTTCCCAGATCTTCATCAGTGGTACTTGGATCATTTGAAACTGACTTAATGAGAGAGAGGAGAACAGATTCCTCCATTAGTAATTTTATGGATTATAGTCACCGAAGTGGTGATTTCACAACTTCATCATGTATGTATAAGCTATATGTTACGCATAATTTATCTAGTAATGTTATATTTTCCTGTTCACGTATATCATTAAAATCACAGTACAGAGGAGTAAATGAAATGAACACTATGAGGATTTTTAGAATATAGGGTAGCTTGGTACGTATTTTAGGAGTTTGTTGTTTTATTGTAAAAAATTGTAACCAATTTAAAATATGTAGATATACAAGTATCCAGATTATGTTTGCTTATAATTTTTCCACCCTTCTGAATATATATGTTTTATATATAGTTGATAGTTCTTGTGTGCCACAATGTAATTTGCCTTATGAATTAACTTGAAAAACTTGAAATCATAGCTTTAAGACATAGTTTAGAATTCCTTTAGTTTACCATGAATTTGTCTTAAAGACCCACACTGTTCTATCAGTGTATGTAAGCTGAACATTTTATCAAGTAGAAGTCCAATTGTGCAATAAATTCACTTGGAAAAAAATAAATGCCATAAAACAATAATACTAAATAACTATAAAGAGATGTCAGTTGACATTGACAAGCGTAGCAGACAGAAGTGAAATTTGATTTACAAAGAACAATATTCATTTCTATTTAAAAGTGTAACTAGATTTTTTAAATGATTTTATTGGGGCAAGCTGTTGCTTTATTTAAGACAAAGCATCTTTTCATTTGCTTGACTTTAATGGAGGAGATTTGTAGACAGTATAATAGGTTTGGGGAGTGTAAATGTACAAAATAGATTAGTCCCTAACAGTTTATCCTTCCAGGAGGCACCATGTGTTAGCACAGTAACCATCTAGGTCTTAAACTAGATATATGGGTGAATATTCTTTATGAAGGAATATTGTGGTATTTCTCATTCTGTTTGAACATTATTGTTAACAACAGTGTACTGCTGAAGTTGCAGATGCCAGAACTCTGTTCTGACTCCCGAGTCCCCAGCCAGCATTTTTTTTTAAGCATATCTAATGAATAACTAGGGGTTAGAATCACTGCTTTTAAGGTGAAAGAAGAGGCAAAAAAAAGATTGAAGAAAGTTTGAACTGTTAGCCTTGTTTGCCATAAAATTACAGGGGTAGTAATAGTGACATGAAATAATTTTTGTACTTACTGCAGTGTAAGACAAATCTCCAAAACACCATCTCCCTGTGGTAATTTTGCTTTTGCTTGTTATGAGTCATTTATATTGACTATTTGACCCATTTAAAATTCCTCACCCATTTAGATGTTAGGTATTCTCCCATATCAATTTTTGATCAGTAAATTCAGCTGTTTTACTTTCATCAGGTTGGTAGACTGATATATTCCTTTCATAACCTATAATACCTTTTGTTTTTAAAAATTTGCAATGATGACTTTATACAGCAGCAGTGGATTTTACCATAGAAAGATAGTTAAATATGTTTGGATTTTTTTCTGTAATAATAGTTAAGCTTTGTAGTTATGCCAGTATTCAGTTTGAATCTAGTGGTTAATTTTGGCGTTAATTAGTGGTTAATAGACACAAATATAATAATGTACAGATACTCATGTAACTGGTTATCTTTCTTTTTTTTTAAACATAGATGTTCAAGATAGAGTTCCTTCTTCATATTCACAAGGAGCAAGACCAAAAGAGAACTCACTGAGCACTTTACAATTAAGTACATCATCTACAAGCCACCAAATGCCTTCTGAACATCAGACCATACCATGTTCTAGGGACTCTGCTAGACATTCTATAAGATCAAATTTTTCTCCCAGAGAATCAGAATCTCCCTCAAACCGTACACAGCCTGGATTTTCGTTTATTTCACGTAGAGGTGAAACCTCAACTGTAGGCAGTTCAGATAGGGTTGGGTCATCTCAAAGATCTTTTCAGGAATCTTCTGACAATGAAGGTAGACGTACAACAAGGAGATTGTTGTCACGCTTAGCTTCTAGTATGTCATCTACCTTTTTTTCACGAAGGTCTAATCAAGATTCATTGAATACAAGGTCATTGAGTTCTGAAAATTCTTACATTTCTCCAAGAATCTTGACAGGTTCTCATTCTCGTCGTAATGCAGCCTCAGTTTCTGATATTCCTGATAGTAGAGCATCTGAAGCTTCTCAGGGATTTCGATTTCTTCGGCGAAGATGGGGTTTGTCATCTCCTAGCCAAAATCAGAGCTCTGAACCAGATTCCCAAAATTTTAACCGAGAATCTGAAGGTAGAAATACAGGACTATGGTTGTCTTCCTCACTTAGGAATAGATGCACACCTTTGTTCTCTAGAAGGAGGAGAGAGGGACGAGATGAATCTTCAAGGATATCTACCTCTGATATGCCATCTAGATCTCATCATATTTTTAGAAGAGAATCCGATGAAGTGGTTCTTGAAGCTCAGAGTGATCCCCTTGGGGCTAGTGCCAGCAGGCCACAAGCATCTGCAGCGCCGAGCAGTGCTGCTACAGGTGACTCCCCGTCAGATTCGGCTCGTAGTGGACGAAGTACGAGAATAACAGGGATCCTTCCTGGTTCCTTATTCCGATTTCCAGTGCCCCCAGCATTTGGGAATAATTTGACTGACAATGTTATGATCACTGTAGATATTATTCCTTCAGGTTGGAATTCATCTGATGGAAAGAATGATAAAACTAAAAGTGTACCTTCAAGAGACCCGGAAAGATTGCAGAAAATAAAAGAGAGGTAAGTTTGAATACATGTCATAAGCCTGTGAAGCAGGAACAGATGAGAGAAAGAACTGTCAGTTTCTAAAATGGTTTCTCATAAGAGTGATGTCTGAAATTTTATTTCCTTAAAATTTACATCCAGTAAGATGTTAACGTCTTGCTCAGAGGTAAAATAGGTGAGAATTAATACTGGAAGTAAGTGCTGGGGATGCATTGAGAAATAATCCAAAGTCCATTTTTCACAAGCTTTAGATACAGATATGTACAGAGACAAAAAATCTTTTGCCCTGTTTCTTGGTAGACTGGTGTTACGTGGAACTGTAAGGCGCCCAAATGGTCATGTGTATCAAGACAGTGTTTCAGCTTTTAATAAGATCATTTATTTGTATTTCTTATTTCAAATCTTTGGGGATAAGAAAATTCATTGAATACAAGCAAGTTCTGAAAATTCTTAATTTCTCCAAGAATCTTGACAGGTTCTCATTCTCGTAATGCAGCCTCAGTTTCTGATATTCCTGATAGTAGAGCATCTGAAGCTTCTCAGGATTTCGATTTCTTCGGCGAAGATGGGGTTTGTCATCTCCTAGCCAAAATCAGAGCTCTGAACCAGATTCCCAAAATTTTAACCGAGAATCTGAAGGTAGAAATACAGGACTATGGTTGTCTTCCTCACTTAGGAATAGATGCACACCTTTGTTCTCTAGAAGGAGGAGAGAGGGACGAGATGAATCTTCAAGGATATCTACCTCTGATATGCCATCTAGATCTCATCATATTTTTAGAAGAGAATCCGATGAAGTGGTTCTTGAAGCTCAGAGTGATCCCCTTGGGGCTAGTGCCAGCAGGCCACAAGCATCTGCAGCGCCGAGCAGTGCTGCTACAGGTGACTCCCCGTCAGATTCGGCTCGTAGTGGACGAAGTACGAGAATAACAGGGATCCTTCCTGGTTCCTTATTCCGATTTCCAGTGCCCCCAGCATTTGGGAATAATTTGACTGACAATGTTATGATCACTGTAGATATTATTCCTTCAGGTTGGAATTCATCTGATGGAAAGAATGATAAAACTAAAAGTGTACCTTCAAGAGACCCGGAAAGATTGCAGAAAATAAAAGAGAGGTAAGTTTGAATACATGTCATAAGCCTGTGAAGCAGGAACAGATGAGAGAAAGAACTGTCAGTTTCTAAAATGGTTTCTCATAAGAGTGATGTCTGAAATTTTATTTCCTTAAAATTTACATCCAGTAAGATGTTAACGTCTTGCTCAGAGGTAAAATAGGTGAGAATTAATACTGGAAGTAAGTGCTGGGGATGCATTGAGAAATAATCCAAAGTCCATTTTTCACAAGCTTTAGATACAGATATGTACAGAGACAAAAAATCTTTTGCCCTGTTTCTTGGTAGACTGGTGTTACGTGGAACTGTAAGGCGGCCCAAATGGTCATGTGTATCAAGACAGTGTTTCAGCTTTTAATAAGATCATTTATTTGTATTTCTTATTTCAAATCTTTGGGGATAAGGTAAAATCACTTATATAAATTTTTGAATTTTGTTTTTGAAGTCCAAAAGTGTACTGAATATTCTTGTACTGTGCCTGTTTGGCAGAAATAATCAGTTTAAATTCAGGACTTAGAACCTTTTTATTGGTGTGAAATCTATTACAGAGTTTAGATTGCTTAAAAATCCCCAGGAAAAGAAAGATCAGATATTTTTAGTCCAATTTAATTATTTTGTCATGTTCATGTTGTTACTTATTTTTTCTATTAAAATTACTTTTATGATAAAATGGGATATGACAGTACATGTAAAATGTAAGAAGAAAAGACTTCTGTAATGCTAAGGTTGTTGGTTGTTTTTGATGGTTTTTTTTTCTTGTTCATAAAGGCCCCATGTAATAGAATTGCTGAGGAGCATAGTTGTTGACTATCATTTTAGATTTTTTTGGTATTTAGAAAGAAATGCATTCAAATATTCTGGCTAGTAAAGGGAACGTCATATGCTTTCTAAGATACTGAACATTGACTAGTATGTTTCCACTTTTCCTTACAAAAGACAGATTGTACCAAGTGATTTAGTCCCTTAAAATTGGCTGTTTCTCTTTTTTTTGGAGGAAGAGTTACTCGGTTGTAGTAGTGTCGGCTTTAATGTCGTGGAGGCTGCCTCCTTTTGCAGACTGTCTACTATTGTAATAACTATTGTATTTCTTGTGCTCAAAGTGAGATTAATTTGAGTGCAGTAATGTAAATAAGGCAGAGCATTAATTTACTGACTTTTCTAAATTTTGGCCTCTTTTTTTATTGATTGTATTTTATTCTCTTAACAATTATTGCTTTATTTATCTTAATTTGGCTGCACTGGGTCTTAGTTGTGGCATATGGGATCTAGTTCCCTGACCTGGGATCAAGCCTGGGACTCCTGCATTAGAAGTACAGAGTCTTAACCACTGGACCACCAGGGAAGTCCCTGATTTTTTTTTTTTTTAATCTGTTTATTTTTCATCCGTCTTTATTCTTTGGCCCGTGTGAGCATCCCATTGCCATAACCTCTCTCTCTGCAGAGCACCAGCTCTGGGTGCATGTGCTCTAGAGCACTGGCTCATAATTGGACACACCGGTCCAGTCTCTCCATGGCACGTGGGATCTTCCAGGGTCAGGGATTGAATTGATACCCCGTTGCACTGCAAGGTGGCCTCTTTGCCTACTGGACCACCAGGGAAGCTCAATTTATTTCAAGAGTAACCAGTTAAGCCAGCACTACCTTGTCTGGTTAGATAGTTTGAAAACAGCATTTGTTCATCATTTTGACATAAGTTTATATATGCTTTTTGTTTATAGATGAGGATTATAAAATACTTTACAATTAAATGAATTAAAGTATAAAAAAAATTGAATCTCCCAAAGTGAAAAACTCTCAACCAGAGAAAGTCACATGTAAAGGTAAAACATAAATCAACATCAGCCAGCCATAGGTGCATGTATGTCTTCATACTGATATACAACAGAAAACTAAATTTTGTAAGCAGTTATCCTTCAGTTAAAAAACAAAAGATAAAACAAAGATTAATGCTTTCTAAGATACTGAACATTGACTAGTATGTTTCCACTTTTCCTTACAAAAGACAGATTGTACCAAGTGATTTAGTCCCTTAAAATTGGCTGTTTCTCTTTTTTTTGGAGGAAGAGTTACTCGGTTGTAGTAGTGTCGGCTTTAATGTCGTGGAGGCTGCCTCCTTTTGCAGACTGTCTACTATTGTAATAACTATTGTATTTCTTGTGCTCAAAGTGAGATTAATTTGAGTGCAGTAATGTAAATAAGGCAGAGCATTAATTTACTGACTTTTCTAAATTTTGGCCTCTTTTTTTATTGATTGTATTTTATTCTCTTAACAATTATTGCTTTATTTATCTTAATTTGGCTGCACTGGGTCTTAGTTGTGGCATATGGGATCTAGTTCCCTGACCTGGGATCAAGCCTGGGACTCCTGCATTAGAAGTACAGAGTCTTAACCACTGGACCACCAGGGAAGTCCCTGATTTTTTTTTTTTTTAATCTGTTTATTTTTCATCCGTCTTTATTCTTTGGCCCGTGTGAGCATCCCATTGCCATAACCTCTCTCTCTGCAGAGCACCAGCTCTGGGTGCATGTGCTCTAGAGCACTGGCTCATAATTGGACACACCGGTCCAGTCTCTCCATGGCACGTGGGATCTTCCAGGGTCAGGGATTGAATTGATACCCCGTTGCACTGCAAGGTGGCCTCTTTGCCTACTGGACCACCAGGGAAGCTCAATTTATTTCAAGAGTAACCAGTTAAGCCAGCACTACCTTGTCTGGTTAGATAGTTTGAAAACAGCATTTGTTCATCATTTTGACATAAGTTTATATATGCTTTTTGTTTATAGATGAGGATTATAAAATACTTTACAATTAAATGAATTAAAGTATAAAAAAAATTGAATCTCCCAAAGTGAAAAACTCTCAACCAGAGAAAGTCACATGTAAAGGTAAAACATAAATCAACATCAGCCAGCCATAGGTGCATGTATGTCTTCATACTGATATACAACAGAAAACTAAATTTTGTAAGCAGTTATCCTTCAGTTAAAAAACAAAAGATAAAACAAAGATTAATGCTTGAGCAGCTTCCCTGGTGGCTCAGTAGTAAAGAATCTGCCTGCCAGTGCAGGAGACACAGGTTGGATCCCTGCTCCAGGAAGGTCTCACATGCCGCAGAGCAGCTAGGCCCGTGTGCCACAGCTACTGAACCTGTCCTGCAACTGTTGAAGCCTGCACGCCCAGACGCTATGCTCTGCAATAAGAGAAGTCTGTGTACCACAGCTTGAGAGTAGCCCCAGGCAACTCAAGAAAAACCCACACACCAACAGAGACTCAGCTGAAAATAGATCAGTAATAACTTTTTTTTAAAAAAGTTAATGCTTGAGGTTGTATCTCTGGTTAAACCTAAGCATGAGTCACCTCAAAGTACATCTGTTTCTCTTTCCACAAATCTTTTGCTAAACTGATTTAGAAACCATATGATTCAGGATGTACTTCAGTAACAGTTTAACATTCTGTATTATCAGTTTTCAGATTACCTTTTTCATATCAGCAGTGGACTAAGGCAAGAGATATTTTAACCAAAAACATTTACTTTTTTTATAGTGATCTTTCTGCATTTAAATTACGCAGTACATGTTGGCCTCTGAAATAGAGGATGTGGGTTAATAGAAACTGCTCCACACTTTAGTAGAAATCAGAATGATTTACTAACGTTACTGGGGGTGGGGAAAATGAAGAATTAAAAAATCTATTCTTTTGATTTTATTATGATTTAATACAAAAGTTAACCAGTTTAAATTTGGTTCTGCTAACATGTAAATTGAAAAATCACAAATCAACATTTAATTCATCAAAATTTTCTTAAAAGTTTTGGGGGGATGAAAGAAATGGGTATATAAGTACATTTTACTCCTGGAATTGCAGTGGTCTGTGATATTGCAGAAATTAAAATCTTTGTGAAACTTGTAAATTGTGAAAAATATGGAACTTAAGCTGTACCAGTGACAGAATAGCTTGAATTGTTTGAAGATAAGTAATAGGATAGCCTACTTCATTTACCTTTAAAATATTATAATTTTCATTATTGAAATTACTTTTCGTGATAGTTATTATTGTTATCGTTTCCTTTTTTCTGCCCAGAGAGATCATAGTATATATGGGGATTGTATACGACTAGAAATGCCCAACCAGGATGAGTTTTGATAACTCTGTTTAGGAAACATGCTTTCTTTTCCAGCCTTCTTTTAGAGGACTCTGAAGAAGAAGAAGGTGATTTGTGTAGAATTTGTCAGATGGCAGCTGCATCATCCTCTAACTTGCTGATAGAGCCATGCAAGTGCACAGGAAGTTTACAGTATGTCCACCAAGAGTGTATGAAAAAATGGTTACAGGCCAAAATTAACTCTGGTAAGATTTACCCTTTTGCGTATTTTGTTTTCACAGTTTTTTTCCAAGAGATGCACGTATGTATGCATTTTTGTTAACAACTCTGATTATAATTTATTGTCAAATTTATGCTCTTATCAAAAGTACCATTCTTTGAAGCAAAGGCATTATAAAGAGTATTTATTTGGATTCGTAAATTTCATACCATGTTTCTTATATTTCATTTACTGAACAATCTGTTTACTTCCATATGTGTATAGTACAACTGTAATTTGTTATTGTTGGTAAGCCTTATATAATATCCTTTTAAATTGAAGAAATATTGTTGGCTATTTAACAGCTATGTTTCTTTGAGAAAAATGTATTTTCTCTAATGTAATGCAGCAGTAAGATTACTATAGAGAGTCTTTGTTTATTAAGTACCTTTTATGGAGACAGGCATCATTCTAGATATGGGCAATAGAGAACAAGACAGACAAGGCACTTGCTCCCATGGTGGTGGTATTCTGTGTTAAAGGAGTGCCTTGTTGAGATGAGGACATCTTAAATTTGAAGGAAGAGGAACTGGTTATTCTAGAATGAGAGGAAGAGCATTCCAGCATATGGAACGACTAGCACAAAGCTGTTAAAGTGGGAATGACTTAGGTGTGTTTGAGAAACGGACTGAAGGCCCAATGTGACTGGAGTATAACTAGTGGGAAAGGACGGGGGTGATACAGTTGGGATACCAAAGATGAGCAAAGGCTCATTTAGGAAGGTATTGTACTAGATGTGGTTGATGCTTGTGGTAGAAATGGATGATTGCGATGTTTTGGAGGTAGAGTCCAACAGTTTGGATATGGTGGAGTGAAGAAGAAACAACACTTAAAGAGCTCCTAATTTTGCCTTGAATAACGAAGTAAATGGTGGGACCATTTACTGAAATGAAGACTGAGAAAAGAATAAGTATGGGAAAGGAAACCAAGAGTTCTGTTTTGGAAATAAGTTGTATACGAGCTGTGTATTGGATAACCATATGCAAATTTCAGCTTGGCAGTTAGCAAGACAAGCAATTATGTTTCAAGGGTTTCAGTATTGAAAGTTACAGTTTTGGGAATCATGAACACATAAATACTATTTTAAGCTTTGAGATTAAATAAGATCACTAGAGCAAGAGCAGATATCCAAAACTGAACCCAGAACAAAGCTCTGAAGCACCCAAACGTTTCGTGGAACAGAGATTTGAGGAGCAGCTTCAGTCTGGTATGGTGAAAACTGAGAGAATATAGTATTGTACAAGCCAAAAGAATGTAATTGACCTTGTCAGGTACCACAAAGAAGTCAGAAAAGAGAGATAAGAACAAAAGGATGGCAGCGAATTTGGCAGGCATTGATACAACTGTAATTTGTTATTGTTGGTAAGCCTTATATAATATCCTTTTAAATTGAAGAAATATTGTTGGCTATTTAACAGCTATGTTTCTTTGAGAAAAATGTATTTTCTCTAATGTAATGCAGCAGTAAGATTACTATAGAGAGTCTTTGTTTATTAAGTACCTTTTATGGAGACAGGCATCATTCTAGATATGGGCAATAGAGAACAAGACAGACAAGGCACTTGCTCCCATGGTGGTGGTATTCTGTGTTAAAGGAGTGCCTTGTTGAGATGAGGACATCTTAAATTTGAAGGAAGAGGAACTGGTTATTCTAGAATGAGAGGAAGAGCATTCCAGCATATGGAACGACTAGCACAAAGCTGTTAAAGTGGGAATGACTTAGGTGTGTTTGAGAAACGGACTGAAGGCCCAATGTGACTGGAGTATAACTAGTGGGAAAGGACGGGGGTGATACAGTTGGGATACCAAAGATGAGCAAAGGCTCATTTAGGAAGGTATTGTACTAGATGTGGTTGATGCTTGTGGTAGAAATGGATGATTGCGATGTTTTGGAGGTAGAGTCCAACAGTTTGGATATGGTGGAGTGAAGAAGAAACAACACTTAAAGAGCTCCTAATTTTGCCTTGAATAACGAAGTAAATGGTGGGACCATTTACTGAAATGAAGACTGAGAAAAGAATAAGTATGGGAAAGGAAACCAAGAGTTCTGTTTTGGAAATAAGTTGTATACGAGCTGTGTATTGGATAACCATATGCAAATTTCAGCTTGGCAGTTAGCAAGACAAGCAATTATGTTTCAAGGGTTTCAGTATTGAAAGTTACAGTTTTGGGAATCATGAACACATAAATACTATTTTAAGCTTTGAGATTAAATAAGATCACTAGAGCAAGAGCAGATATCCAAAACTGAACCCAGAACAAAGCTCTGAAGCACCCAAACGTTTCGTGGAACAGAGATTTGAGGAGCAGCTTCAGTCTGGTATGGTGAAAACTGAGAGAATATAGTATTGTACAAGCCAAAAGAATGTAATTGACCTTGTCAGGTACCACAAAGAAGTCAGAAAAGAGAGATAAGAACAAAAGGATGGCAGCCGGAATTTGGCAGCATGGATGTCCTTGGTGACTTCATTGTGGGACAAGTGTGGGGTGGAGTGAGGTGTCATTGCAGTATTAAATTGGGCTGGGTAAAACTAGGGATACAATAGCAAAGACGCCCTCTTACAAAAAAATTTACTGTTGAGATGGAGATGCACAGTAGAAATTGGAAAGTTCTGTCTGGTCATGGTACATGTTTTTGATTTTGAGGTAGAAACTTTGAGGACATGTTTTTATTTTAACAAGAGATACACTGAAGGGAAGATATGAAAAGAGAAGCGGAAGATGGAATCCAGAGCTCAAGTTCAGTAGGTAGTGTTTAATAGGAAAAAAGATACTTGCTCGTGTAGTTACGGATTATTTCTCATCAAAGGTTGTTGCTTGGTGAGACGATCCTTGAATGCCTATATAATTGTCTCTGTTTTCTTATAAAGGGTCTTTAATTGGTGGGGGATAGGTTAAGAAGTTTTCACGTATGAGGGAAATAGCATTCTAAAACTCTTTCAGAGCTTTCAGGTAGTACTAGTGTCCGTAAAACTCTGTGGCCATGAATATGTTTTAGTTTTGTATTTTCTGGCCACTTCTATTGATCCTCATTTATCTGTTTCCATCCATCTTTGTTCCTTGGCCTGCATGGGCGTCCCATCGCAGTGGACTCTCTCGTCGCAGCACTGACTCTGGACGCGTGCATTCCAGAGCTCCACTCGGTAGTTGAACATATTGGTTCAGCCACTCCGCGGGACGTGGGATCTTCCCAGGCCAGGGATCGAAGCTGTGTATTGGATAACCATATGCAAATTTCAGCTTGGCAGTTAGCAAGACAAGCAATTATGTTTCAAGGGTTTCAGTATTGAAAGTTACAGTTTTGGGAATCATGAACACATAAATACTATTTTAAGCTTTGAGATTAAATAAGATCACTAGAGCAAGAGCAGATATCCAAAACTGAACCCAGAACAAAGCTCTGAAGCACCCAAACGTTTCGTGGAACAGAGATTTGAGGAGCAGCTTCAGTCTGGTATGGTGAAAACTGAGAGAATATAGTATTGTACAAGCCAAAAGAATGTAATTGACCTTGTCAGGTACCACAAAGAAGTCAGAAAAGAGAGATAAGAACAAAAGGATGGCACCCGGGAATTTGGCAGCATGGATGTCCTTGGTGACTTCATTGTGGGACAAGTGTGGGGTGGAGTGAGGTGTCATTGCAGTATTAAATTGGGCTGGGTAAAACTAGGGATACAATAGCAAAGACGCCCTCTTACAAAAAAATTTACTGTTGAGATGGAGATGCACAGTAGAAATTGGAAAGTTCTGTCTGGTCATGGTACATGTTTTTGATTTTGAGGTAGAAACTTTGAGGACATGTTTTTATTTTAACAAGAGATACACTGAAGGGAAGATATGAAAAGAGAAGCGGAAGATGGAATCCAGAGCTCAAGTTCAGTAGGTAGTGTTTAATAGGAAAAAAGATACTTGCTCGTGTAGTTACGGATTATTTCTCATCAAAGGTTGTTGCTTGGTGAGACGATCCTTGAATGCCTATATAATTGTCTCTGTTTTCTTATAAAGGGTCTTTAATTGGTGGGGGATAGGTTAAGAAGTTTTCACGTATGAGGGAAATAGCATTCTAAAACTCTTTCAGAGCTTTCAGGTAGTACTAGTGTCCGTAAAACTCTGTGGCCATGAATATGTTTTAGTTTTGTATTTTCTGGCCACTTCTATTGATCCTCATTTATCTGTTTCCATCCATCTTTGTTCCTTGGCCTGCATGGGCGTCCCATCGCAGTGGACTCTCTCGTCGCAGAGCACTGACTCTGGACGCGTGCATTCCAGAGCTCCGACTCGGTAGTTGAACATATTGGTTCAGCCACTCCGCAGCACGTGGGATCTTCCCAGGCCAGGGATCGAACCAGCGCTCCTTGCACTGCAAGGTGGTGTCCTTACCCACTGGATCACCAGGGAAGCCCCATGAATATGTTTTAAAAGTGATTGGGATACGTGTACATTTTTATAGAAGCAATTTTCAGACGCTTAGATACAGACAAGGGTTTGAGTTGAGTGGGGTTGAAACCTCTGCCAGGTAAAATACGATGACTGGAGTTAATGTTATTTGTAGGGATGTAGTTGGGAGCCTACAAATTAGAAGGGAGTAAGGACATTAGGAAGTGGATAGTGAGAAGTGGTAGGATTGGTGTCTTTGAATCTTATTGACATTGAAAACTGCCAGGGTAGGTGAGCTAGAATAGTGAAAAAAAAAATGTAGGTACACAGGAGAGATGCTTAAAATAATATTTTAGGAGGAGTGTAGTAAATGGCGATGGCAGGGTCAGGGGTGTGACCATAGAATGGGTGGTGGCTGCAGTGGGGAAGGGCAGTTTTGGAAGCAAGGATGTTGAAGTCAGAATCAGATGTGGTCTGTGTGGAATGGAGATAACCAAGAAATAAGTTGAGTAGAGAAGGTAGGTGCTAAAGTTGTTAATAAATGAGGAGGAATTTTGAGTTTCATAGCAGCAATAGGTATCAGTAGGCATTTGTCCATGTTTATTGGTCCTGAAGTGTAAAGGGTTGTGGCGGCGGGGGGTGGGGGGAATGATAGCAGAATTTACCAGTTTATGTTATGCCATGAGTACCTGGAGGACCTAGTGAAATGACCAGTAGGGGGGAATATGCATCAGAGTAATAGACAGACATACTTGCATGACAGTGATGGTCTGGTGGTGATAGTTGGATGACAGGCAAATAGATTGCGAGGTATGATGCCATGTATTAATTTCAGTGTTAATAATCTGTTGTGGGAGTTTGAGTAACATGTTCAAATTGGAGATGATGAGACTTCCCTGCATCAAGGTAGCAAAGGTCTCCTTGGACTAGTGGGGTTTCTTTCCTTTTGAAATAACCTGATTCTAAGCCTGTGGGATGGCTGTCATACCTGTGGCAGCCTTTTTTTCTCTGTGTCATGTTATGGCAGCCTCATGACCTTTATTAGTCACTGCCCTTGGATGTTAATTAAGATTAAATGAATGCTCAGCATAGTTCTTGACACTTAGCAAGGGCCCAGAAATGTTAGCTATTACCAAAATGAAAAACAACTTGACTCACCTTCTGTTATACTTGCAATTGGATTGTTTGTGTTGTGTAGATAGGAAAACAGATAATTCAGTATATTATTTAAGAACATTGGATTTTGAAAGTTGGATATGCTTAGGTTAGAATAATGACTCCAACGCTTAAACTATAGGATTCTGAGTAAGTCCTTAACATTGATTCTCCTTGTTACACACTTGTTCTAATTTTTAGGACAATTTTCCATTTTAAAACCCTGTCTAAACATAAATACAAGGGGGGAAATGGGTTTACTTACACAAGACTTCTACCTGCTTAAATTAGAACCAGAAGTTCTAATTCTAGCTCTAGAATTAGAACTAGAATAACCAAATGTTGAGTGTATATAGGACAGAAGGAATATATAACAAAATTTGCCCTTTTAACCATTATTTAATGTAGAATTCAGTGGCATTAAGTAGATTGGGAATGTTGTGTGACCATCACCACTATTTCCAAAGCTTAAGTCATCCTAAACAGAAATTCTGTATTAAGCACTAACACCCACCCTTCTCACAAGCCTCTGGTAACTTCTGATCTACCTTTCTCTCTGACTTTGCTTATTCTACATGTTTCATATCAGTGAAATCATATAATATTGTTGTTGTTGTTTGATCTTATCTGTGTCTTACTTTACTTAGCAGTTGTAGCATGTGTCAGGACTTCATTTTTATGGCTAATGGAAGTTATTTTATCCAAACAAGGCTGGATCCCTTTCTTTGCCTCATATTCTGTAGGGAAGATGCATTTATTCTATTATAGAAGGGCTTAGTATATGTTATCCCATCAAAGATACTGGCCTGAGTCTATGTAGCTAGTTGTTTTCTCTGTTTTCATGGCATCTTGTCAAAATACTTAAGGAAGAAAGAAGTACAAATAATATTCCACTGTCAGTGTCCCTCATCAAAGTACATGAGTATCTGGGGAAAAAAAGAATACAAATAATAGGCAGAGGCTTAGATATTACAAGAATAGGGCATCAGGTGTTCCTGATTGCTATTTTAGGAGACATTACTGGTTTATGGTGGTGCTGTAGTCTCCCTGCTATCTCTTCCTTAAAGGTTTTCTATAGTCTAAGCTTAAAACCTACAAGGAAAAATGTTTTATAAAGACATATCAAGATTAAGCTTTCCTTGTGGTTTTACCAGGTTCTTCCCTAGAGGCTGTAACCACCTTGAACTTTGTAAAGAGAATTCAGTATATTATTTAAGAACATTGGATTTTGAAAGTTGGATATGCTTAGGTTAGAATAATGACTCCAACGCTTAAACTATAGGATTCTGAGTAAGTCCTTAACATTGATTCTCCTTGTTACACACTTGTTCTAATTTTTAGGACAATTTTCCATTTTAAAACCCTGTCTAAACATAAATACAAGGGGGGAAATGGGTTTACTTACACAAGACTTCTACCTGCTTAAATTAGAACCAGAAGTTCTAATTCTAGCTCTAGAATTAGAACTAGAATAACCAAATGTTGAGTGTATATAGGACAGAAGGAATATATAACAAAATTTGCCCTTTTAACCATTATTTAATGTAGAATTCAGTGGCATTAAGTAGATTCGGAATGTTGTGTGACCATCACCACTATTTCCAAAGCTTAAGTCATCCTAAACAGAAATTCTGTATTAAGCACTAACACCCACCCTTCTCACAAGCCTCTGGTAACTTCTGATCTACCTTTCTCTCTGACTTTGCTTATTCTACATGTTTCATATCAGTGAAATCATATAATATTGTTGTTGTTGTTTGATCTTATCTGTGTCTTACTTTACTTAGCAGTTGTAGCATGTGTCAGGACTTCATTTTTATGGCTAATGGAAGTTATTTTATCCAAACAAGGCTGGATCCCTTTCTTTGCCTCATATTCTGTAGGGAAGATGCATTTATTCTATTATAGAAGGGCTTAGTATATGTTATCCCATCAAAGATACTGGCCTGAGTCTATGTAGCTAGTTGTTTTCTCTGTTTTCATGGCATCTTGTCAAAATACTTAAGGAAGAAAGAAGTACAAATAATATTCCACTGTCAGTGTCCCTCATCAAAGTACATGAGTATCTGGGGAAAAAAAGAATACAAATAATAGGCAGAGGCTTAGATATTACAAGAATAGGGCATCAGGTGTTCCTGATTGCTATTTTAGGAGACATTACTGGTTTATGGTGGTGCTGTAGTCTCCCTGCTATCTCTTCCTTAAAGGTTTTCTATAGTCTAAGCTTAAAACCTACAAGGAAAAATGTTTTATAAAGACATATCAAGATTAAGCTTTCCTTGTGGTTTTTTACCAGGTTCTTCCCTAGAGGCTGTAACCACCTGTGAACTTTGTAAAGAGAAGTTGCAGCTTAACCTGGAGGATTTTGATATCCATGAACTACATAGAGCTCATGCAAATGAACAAGTTAGTATATTTTGCCTAATTTGGTAAGTGTCTATTCTGTGCTTAAAGGACAGCTCTAGAAGAAAAGATTAAGTCATGGTCAGAAAACCTACATTTTCTTTTACTGCATTAAGTATAATTTTTCTTTACTTTCCTATAACTTTTTGAAGATGAAAGGCAGAAAAGCAAGTGACAGGTTTTAAATTTATTAAGGTAAAATGTATTATATGGTTCCTATTCCTAAGTAAAACTGAAAATAAAGGGTTCAGAAAGTGATCGCCAAGTAGATATGCTAGTCTTACTTCCCTGGAGCTCAGTTGTAAATGCCTCTGAGTCCTGGAACGTGGTTGAAATACCAAGCCCTAGATCTACATCCTCTTTTTGCTTTTGATGTTAGGAATGGTTTTTATGTGTCTGTCTGCCCCCTGTTGATGTTCTTCTATCCTGGTTCCCTCCACTATCCTCATTGTTGCTTGCAGCTTTACATTGAACAACTTACGATATCTTCTATTCCAAGTTCACATTGTTTATAAACCTCTTTTCTTTTAGCATTTGTATCATATTCTCAGATTTTTTTTAAAAATGTTGGCCTCTTTTATCATTATTAATTAATTATTTATTTACTTATTTATTTTCATCTGTCTTTATTCTTTGGACTGTGACCCTCCCGTTGCTATGGCCTCTCTCTTTGCAGAGCACCGGCTCTGGGCACATGTGCTCCAGACTGCTGGCTCATAATTGGACACACCTGTCCAGCCGCTCCGCGGCATATGGGATCCTTCTGGGCCAGGGATCAAATTGGCACCCCCTGCAGTGCAAGGTGGCCTCTTTACTCACTGGACCACCAGGGAAGCCCTCCTCAGATTTCGTTTTGGGCTGTAGTCTCCTGCTATCTCTTCCTTAAAGGTTTTCTATAGTCTAAGCTTAAAACCTACAAGGAAAAATGTTTTATAAAGACATATCAAGATTAAGCTTTCCTTGTGGTTTTACCAGGTTCTTCCCTAGAGGCTGTAACCACCTGTGAACTTTGTAAAGAGAAGTTGCAGCTTAACCTGGAGGATTTTGATATCCATGAACTACATAGAGCTCATGCAAATGAACAAGTTAGTATATTTTGCCTAATTTGGTAAGTGTCTATTCTGTGCTTAAAGGACAGCTCTAGAAGAAAAGATTAAGTCATGGTCAGAAAACCTACATTTTCTTTTACTGCATTAAGTATAATTTTTCTTTACTTTCCTATAACTTTTTGAAGATGAAAGGCAGAAAAGCAAGTGACAGGTTTTAAATTTATTAAGGTAAAATGTATTATATGGTTCCTATTCCTAAGTAAAACTGAAAATAAAGGGTTCAGAAAGTGATCGCCAAGTAGATATGCTAGTCTTACTTCCCTGGAGCTCAGTTGTAAATGCCTCTGAGTCCTGGAACGTGGTTGAAATACCAAGCCCTAGATCTACATCCTCTTTTTGCTTTTGATGTTAGGAATGGTTTTTATGTGTCTGTCTGCCCCCTGTTGATGTTCTTCTATCCGGGTTTCCCCTCCACTATCCTCATTGTTGCTTGCAGCTTTACATTGAACAACTTACGATATCTTCTATTCCAAGTTCACATTGTTTATAAACCTCTTTTCTTTTAGCATTTGTATCATATTCTCAGATTTTTTTTAAAAATGTTGGCCTCTTTTATCATTATTAATTAATTATTTATTTACTTATTTATTTTCATCTGTCTTTATTCTTTGGACTGTGACCCTCCCGTTGCTATGGCCTCTCTCTTTGCAGAGCACCGGCTCTGGGCACATGTGCTCCAGACTGCTGGCTCATAATTGGACACACCTGTCCAGCCGCTCCGCGGCATATGGGATCCTTCTGGGCCAGGGATCAAATTGGCACCCCCTGCAGTGCAAGGTGGCCTCTTTACTCACTGGACCACCAGGGAAGCCCTCCTCAGATTTGTTTGTTTGGTTTTTTGTTTTTTTTTTTAAGAAAGATGGTATTTATTTTTATTTTTTTATATATAAATTTTGTTCTTTTATTTTCATCCATTTTTATTCTTTGGCCTGGGTGGGCCTCCCATTGCAGTGGGCTCTCTTATTGTAGAGCACAGGCTCTGGGCGCATGCTCCAGAGCACTGGGTCCTAATTGGACAGACTGGTTCAGCTGCTCCACAGCACGTGGAATCTTCCCGGGCCAGGGGAGGAACCGGTGCCCCTTGCACTGCAAGGCAGACTATCCACTGGAGCACCAGGGAAGCCCTCTTTAGATTTTTTGATATGTATTGATAGCTACTCTCCTGAGAAGTGACTTGAGCACTAATTTTTGTTTTATTGAAGCTTTAACCTTTAAAAAAAAATTTTTGATATGCTTAGATAAAATGAAGAGTTCAGTATCTCCCACACGTTTTTCGGAGAATTCTGGTGGGAAAAAGACGTTAAAGGAGATTACAGGGTTGACTCGAGCATACTATCCAAGTGTACTTAGCGTATTTGTTATAGAGAGAGATAGGATGGTGGGAGAATGCTTCAGTAATTGAAAAACAGTTTTTAAGTAAAGGAGTAATGGACACCCCCACCTTTTTTTTTTTTTAATTTGGTCACTTCTATTGGTCTCTCATTTATTTCCATCTTTGTTGTTTGACCTGTGTGGGCCTCCCATCACAGTGGCCTCAGTTGCTGCAGAGCACTGTCTCTGGGCATGTGCGCTCCAGAGCTCCGGCTCGGTAGTTGGACACATCGGTCCAGCCGCTTCGCGGCACGTGGGATCTTCCCAGGCCAGGGATCAAACCGCGGGCGCCCCTCGCACTGCAAGGCAGTGTCCTTACCCACTGGACCACCAGGGAAGCCCCCCCCCCCCTTTTTGTTTGTTTGTTTTTGATTGAGATAAAAGTTCATGTGAACATAAAAATCATATAAATGAAATCAATACGATCCTGTATGGATACCTTTTACTTTTAAAATGTTAGAATAATGAATGCCCTTTGAAAAATGTGATTAAAACTACACTTTTAATAAAATATACAAAGATACAACATTTGTATATGATTTAAAGGATTCTCAGATCCTTTGAAGCTGATTATTTAGATCCAGGTTAAGAATCACTGATTTAATTAATGTGGACAATTGATATGGCACAAGTGCTACTCATACTAATTATTTTATTCTGTAATGAACCAGTTGTCCAAAGAGAATACCGTTTTCAGCAAGGAATTGTCTTAAATTCTGAGTGCTCAAATAGCTGAACATTGGTATTTTAAAGAACACAGGAAAGAGTATATAGAGATAGGATGGAAATAAAAATGTTTTTAATCCTCTCAAAATCAGAGTAGGTTTCAAAAGATGGCTTTCTTCTGCTGTCCTTCCTTTTCTAGGTAATGTCTCTTAAAGGTGGTGCTTTGGCATTTCAGTTCAAACAGAAATGTTTTCATGGTTCTCCAAGGATTAAATGACTCACAATCTTAAATAATTTATCAGTGTGAGGGTATGTTAGGTGGAGTTCATTCTGGGGTCTATGAACTACTCTTCTTTAAATGACTAGATTAATACAGTTTGATTTCCTCATCCAGTGGTTTCATATTTTCAAGGTGATAAATGTTAAAAATAAAAGAAACCTTCTGGACATAATTTTCAGAAAAGGAGTAATGGACACCCCCACCTTTTTTTTTTTTGAAGTTGGTCACTTCTATTGGTCTCTCATTTATTTCCATCTTTGTTGTTTGACCTGTGTGGGCCTCCCATCACAGTGGCCTCAGTTGCTGCAGAGCACTGTCTCTGGGCATGTGCGCTCCAGAGCTCCGGCTCGGTAGTTGGACACATCGGTCCAGCCGCTTCGCGGCACGTGGGATCTTCCCAGGCCAGGGATCAAACCGCGGGCGCCCCTCGCACTGCAAGGCAGTGTCCTTACCCACTGGACCACCAGGGAAGCCCCCCCCCCCCTTTTTGTTTGTTTGTTTTTGATTGAGATAAAAGTTCATGTGAACATAAAAATCATATAAATGAAATCAATACGATCCTGTATGGATACCTTTTACTTTTAAAATGTTAGAATAATGAATGCCCTTTGAAAAATGTGATTAAAACTACACTTTTAATAAAATATACAAAGATACAACATTTGTATATGATTTAAAGGATTCTCAGATCCTTTGAAGCTGATTATTTAGATCCAGGTTAAGAATCACTGATTTAATTAATGTGGACAATTGATATGGCACAAGTGCTACTCATACTAATTATTTTATTCTGTAATGAACCAGTTGTCCAAAGAGAATACCGTTTTCAGCAAGGAATTGTCTTAAATTCTGAGTGCTCAAATAGCTGAACATTGGTATTTTAAAGAACACAGGAAAGAGTATATAGAGATAGGATGGAAATAAAAATGTTTTTAATCCTCTCAAAATCAGAGTAGGTTTCAAAAGATGGCTTTCTTCTGCTGTCCTTCCTTTTCTAGGTAATGTCTCTTAAAGGTGGTGCTTTGGCATTTCAGTTCAAACAGAAATGTTTTCATGGTTCTCCAAGGATTAAATGACTCACAATCTTAAATAATTTATCAGTGTGAGGGTATGTTAGGTGGAGTTCATTCTGGGGGTCTATGAACTACTCTTCTTTTAAATGACTAGATTAATACAGTTTGATTTCCTCATCCAGTGGTTTCATATTTTCAAGGTGATAAATGTTAAAAAATAAAAGAAACCTTCTGGACATAATTTTCAGAAAAGTAATTTAAGTGAAAATGTAAAGAAAATTTTAGTAAATCAGTTTCAGATTTTTTGAATGCTCCGTGGAATGTGATAGCCAGGTAGTTACTTGCTGAAGTTTGTACTAAGAACATATAGTTCTTAACGTCAGATGAGTTGATTACCAAAAATAGTACAATTTACATATACTTTACTGTGTAAAAATTTCAGGATTAGATTTTTTTTTAATTTTGGCCTCTTTTTATTTATTTATTTATTTTTTATGTATTTATTTTCAGCCGTCTTTAATTCTTTGGCCTCTGTGGGCCTTCCACTGCAGCAGCCTCTTGCTACAGAGCACCAGCTCTGGGTGCATGCGCTCCAGAGCGCTGGCTCATAACTGGACACATTGGTCCAGCTTCTCCACGGCACATGGGATCTTCCCAGGCCAGGGATCGAACCAGTGCCCCTTGTACTGCAAGGTGAACTCTTTACCCACAGGACCACCAGGGAAGCCCCAGGACTAGATTTTTAATAACACTATATTCCCAACTTGTATTCTTATCTTCAAAACAACAATTTTGAACGAAAGAACAGTTCTACCCACTAAAAATTTTTGTTTGAATGATCCAAGGAACAGTTAAGTTACTCTGTTACCTTTATAAAAGAAGACTATGAAAATAGGATATCACACAGCTACTTCTATCACAGCATTAGTAAAATTACAATATTATGGAAGGTATTTCTTGGTTTAATAGATGGTGCTCTTACTAAGAAGTGGTTATGAACACATTTCCTCTAGTTTATCAGTGCACTGGGAATGTCAGTATCTTGTCTATTAATTTTTCATTCTTCATATTCTTTTCTTATTTGCTTCCCTGTTGAAGGCTGAGTATGAGTTTATCAGCTCTGGTCTCTACCTAGTTGTGTTATTGCACTTGTGCGAACAAAGCTTTTCTGACATGATGGGAAATACAAATGAACCAAGCACACGTGTCCGAGTAAGTAACCTTGAAGCAGGGGAAAGGGAAGGATGTGATACATCGAGTGTTTGTCTTGGAAAGCAGATTGTTTCATATGTTCATATTTCTATTTCCTTTGGGGTATATGGAAAGCTTTTATAAAAATAAGAATTTGTAGATTTTTAATAGAAATTGCTGTCTTCGTATGTATCAAGGAGCGTAATTTTTCATAAAACTTTTAGAAAAACAAGTAATTTTCTAGCTCTTGAAGGTAATTGGAATATATTTCAGTGAAAAACAGGGACTTGGAAGTACTAAGGAAAATGCTCTTTTTAATTAAAATACAAGACTCAGTATTATCATTTAAAACCCTGAAGTTTGTACTAAGAACATATAGTTCTTAACGTCAGATGAGTTGATTACCAAAAATAGTACAATTTACATATACTTTACTGTGTAAAAATTTCAGGATTAGATTTTTTTTTAATTTTGGCCTCTTTTTATTTATTTATTTATTTTTTATGTATTTATTTTCAGCCGTCTTTAATTCTTTGGCCTCTGTGGGCCTTCCACTGCAGCAGCCTCTTGCTACAGAGCACCAGCTCTGGGTGCATGCGCTCCAGAGCGCTGGCTCATAACTGGACACATTGGTCCAGCTTCTCCACGGCACATGGGATCTTCCCAGGCCAGGGATCGAACCAGTGCCCCTTGTACTGCAAGGTGAACTCTTTACCCACAGGACCACCAGGGAAGCCCCAGGACTAGATTTTTAATAACACTATATTCCCAACTTGTATTCTTATCTTCAAAACAACAATTTTGAACGAAAGAACAGTTCTACCCACTAAAAATTTTTGTTTGAATGATCCAAGGAACAGTTAAGTTACTCTGTTACCTTTATAAAAGAAGACTATGAAAATAGGATATCACACAGCTACTTCTATCACAGCATTAGTAAAATTACAATATTATGGAAGGTATTTCTTGGTTTAATAGATGGTGCTCTTACTAAGAAGTGGTTATGAACACATTTCCTCTAGTTTATCAGTGCACTGGGAATGTCAGTATCTTGTCTATTAATTTTTCATTCTTCATATTCTTTTCTTATTTGCTTCCCTGTTGAAGGCTGAGTATGAGTTTATCAGCTCTGGTCTCTACCTAGTTGTGTTATTGCACTTGTGCGAACAAAGCTTTTCTGACATGATGGGAAATACAAATGAACCAAGCACACGTGTCCGAGTAAGTAACCTTGAAGCAGGGGAAAGGGAAGGATGTGATACATCGAGTGTTTGTCTTGGAAAGCAGATTGTTTCATATGTTCATATTTCTATTTCCTTTGGGGTATATGGAAAGCTTTTATAAAAATAAGAATTTGTAGATTTTTAATAGAAATTGCTGTCTTCGTATGTATCAAGGAGCGTAATTTTTCATAAAACTTTTAGAAAAACAAGTAATTTTCTAGCTCTTGAAGGTAATTGGAATATATTTCAGTGAAAAACAGGGACTTGGAAGTACTAAGGAAAATGCTCTTTTTAATTAAAATACAAGACTCAGTATTATCATTTAAAACCCTGAAATTGAACTCCAAAAACTGAAAGAGTATGGAAAATTAACTTTTTTTATTTGTTAGGGTCCTGTAAAAGATAACCAGTGTAGTAGTTTTTAAGCATCCATATTTCATCCATATTTAGACTATTGGGTATTTACTCAATATGACTATTGCCTTGATTAAACCTGTAAGCTAGTTGTTTGTTAAGTGTTCTTAATTAAATGGTACTGTTACGGAAATTTATACTCTACTGCCTTGCCCATTTTATGTAGCAGGGACTAGAGTGTGCATCTCACTACAGTATCATTCTGAACACCTGATATCTTGAAATGTATTCATAAACATCCTTCAGACAGCTTTTTATATAAACATTCTCTTTGGTGATAAAAATTGGTAGAGTTTATGGTGAGGTAAAACATTTCTATTATATTTTGAAAAATTATCAAATAACAAATTCAGTATATATATATAGATAGAACATTTTTCTGTAATCATGTAAGCATTATTCCTGTTAACCAGTTGTCAGATTATCATTCAGAGAAAAGAACTATCAAAAGCTTTCAGAGTTTGAGCAAAGATCTCTTGATTACTGAAAAGGCAACTTGTCTCTTTAGAATGAACCAGCCATATAAAGTATATAATAAGGCATGTTGAATTCATACCTTTGTAAAAGGTGTATACATATAAAGTACAGAATTGTATGTCATAGTTCTAGGCAGGAAAATAATTGATGTTTTAAAATTGGCCACTGAAATTCTTTTGGTTCCAAATAACAAAGGTTTAATTTTCTCCATAGATTTTGGAAGTTGTTATATTTATGCAAGAAGACAGTGGTATTCATTGAATAAGATTATTGTATCTACTCCCAATTCCTATATGATTAATACATGATTTTTACATAACTGATAATGATGATATAAGATGTTTAAAAATTCATATCCTTAAGTTTGTAATTCTTGATGTGGGCGGATTAAAAGCCCCATGTTTAAAGGCTTAAAATTATGTTTGACTTTAAAGTAGAAATGAATCTTATACTGATTCTAGATCCATTTGCTACATTTAAACTACTGTATTTCTTTCTGCATTGTTTCTAGTTTATTAACCTTGCAAGAACTCTTCAGGCACATATGGAAGATCTCGAAAGTAGGTGGAATTTCCCCTCCCCAGACTTGTTGAATTTACTTTTGCAAATTAAACCCACAGAGCAAAGCCTAAGTATATATATTCTTTCTACCAAATTAGAGCTTCACTTATAGGCTGAATAATACCAGAATAATTGATTTTAAAAAGATGGGTTGGGCAACTGACATTAGTTTTTTAAATAAGAGCATATTTTTAAGTTACATTAATTTTAATGTATAAAAAGATATTTTTAACCATATTTTACTTTTATTTAAAATAAAAATTCATACTTAATCCCCTCAATTTTAACATTTTTAAAAAAGAGATGTTTACTAATCAAAACACAATAATTGGTTAGATTTTTTAGATTTTTGTGTATGAAATTTTATTTGTTATTTAGCTTTGTTAGATTATAAAAGGTGTTCCCCAGGTTTATATATAGTTGGAGGAAAGTAGGAGTGAGAGTCCTAATTCTGAGTCCCTAACAAAAGCCATAGTTTTTTGTTTTTTTGTTTTTTGTGTTTTTTTTTGCTCCTTGTTCAGGTCCTCATGGACCTTTAATAGGCAGCCAACTCCGCCAGCAGCTCCAATCTCTTAGGATCACGTTCCAGCTTTAGGACTTCTGCCTGGGCTCCTATGTGAAGGCACTTAATGCCCAAATCTTTACAGGCATCTCTGCACAGCTTACCCTCTTCTCAAAGTCCTCAACCTCCAGGGTGCTTCATATCAGGTGGGCACAGATATTGGTGGCTCTGGAACTATTCTTGGGAATCCAAGATTACCCTATTTGTGCTTTTTCACGTAAAGCAACTGGCTGCCCATGATCAGATTCCAGTACACTCTTTGAAGTGTTTTATATAGGTATTCTTCAGTTGGTTATTTTCTATACTCAACCTTCAAAATACTTGGACTATTATACATAGTCTGCATAATGTTTTTACCTTTCGAGAAAGTTTAGCATACACTGAAATAAGGTTTGAAATGGACCTAATCCTCCTAAGAACTTTTTAATTACTTAAATATTCTTAGGCGTGGATTTTTGTCATTAAATTTATACAATCTTTTACGTTTTAGAAGGATTTAGAGGTAAAAATTGAGTAATGCAGTTTCACAATTTGAGTTAGTATGTGTGGAAATGGTATATGTAAAGGAATCAGAATGGTATAATAAAGTGGGATTCCATTGAGTATTCATCTTTCTTTCCTTCATACCATCTTAATTCAGATCCATCATGTTGGCTAATACAGAAATCTCTTTTTTATAAGTTATAATTTCTCAAATGTGATGAGTAATATGTTGCAGTATACATTTTCCCCAGATTGCTTTTTTTTTTGAACTAACATTCTTAACTTAGAATTTGGTTGTTTTTTTTTTCTAACTTTTATTTTACTTTTAACTTTTACAGAGTTTTGTTGTTTACAGATATATATGTTCTCAGATTAGTCATATATATAAGTATGTAGCAGCGTATGCTCCCAGCATGTGAATTAAAGGGAAAAGATGGAGTTGAAATACGTATATCCAAACTCAGGGTGAAAGATGTTATGGGCACTACTAGTTAACTCCTAAATACCTGAGTACTAATTTATTCTGAAAAGCTTTTTGATTGAATTTTCTTCTGTAGTGTTAATCCAGTAGAAAACCGAAACTCTGAAAAACTTACTTTTTTAGTTGAACATTTCTCCATAATATTATATAAAAGTTAATCATAAGATTTACTCTTCATGAACTAATGTATGCTTAATATCATGTATTTAAAATGAATTTTTAATTTCTGCAAGATAAATATGTGGAGACTAAAGTTTCAGCTATACATGTTACATAATTTTTTTCTGATTCCATTTGCTGGGTGCTCTTAAATTGTCCAGTATTAAATACAAGGGTGTACTTTCATCATTTCTGCCCTTGACAATGGGGGAGATGCTGGTTAGATGTTTAGTGGACATCCATTTTCCTTCGCATGCACTTTATACAGTACATAGTCTTGTACTTACTGTGTCTTTAAAGACATTCGAGAATATTTTAAACTCTTGAGCCACTAGTGACTAAAATAAATCGAAGTCAGAAATGTTGCAAGAGTGATGAGTTTTTGACAACAAGAACTTTTTAATTACTTAAATATTCTTAGGCGTGATTTTGTCATTAATTTCAATCTTTTACGTTTAGAAGGATTTAGAGGTAAAAATTGAGTAATGCAGTTTCACAATTTGAGTTAGTATGTGTGGAAATGGTATATGTAAAGGAATCAGAATGGTATAATAAAGTGGGATTCCATTGAGTATTCATCTTTCTTTCCTTCATACCATCTTAATTCAGATCCATCATGTTGGCTAATACAGAAATCTCTTTTTTATAAGTTATAATTTCTCAAATGTGATGAGTAATATGTTGCAGTATACATTTTCCCCAGATTGCTTTTTTTTTTGAACTAACATTCTTAACTTAGAATTTGGTTGTTTTTTTTTTCTAACTTTTATTTTACTTTTAACTTTTACAGAGTTTTGTTGTTTACAGATATATATGTTCTCAGATTAGTCATATATATAAGTATGTAGCAGCGTATGCTCCCAGCATGTGAATTAAAGGGAAAAGATGGAGTTGAAATACGTATATCCAAACTCAGGGTGAAAGATGTTATGGGCACTACTAGTTAACTCCTAAATACCTGAGTACTAATTTATTCTGAAAAGCTTTTTGATTGAATTTTCTTCTGTAGTGTTAATCCAGTAGAAAACCGAAACTCTGAAAAACTTACTTTTTTAGTTGAACATTTCTCCATAATATTATATAAAAGTTAATCATAAGATTTACTCTTCATGAACTAATGTATGCTTAATATCATGTATTTAAAATGAATTTTTAATTTCTGCAAGATAAATATGTGGAGACTAAAGTTTCAGCTATACATGTTACATAATTTTTTTCTGATTCCATTTGCTGGGTGCTCTTAAATTGTCCAGTATTAAATACAAGGGTGTACTTTCATCATTTCTGCCCTTGACAATGGGGGAGATGCTGGTTAGATGTTTAGTGGACATCCATTTTCCTTCGCATGCACTTTATACAGTACATAGTCTTGTACTTACTGTGTCTTTAAAGACATTCGAGAATATTTTAAACTCTTGAGCCACTAGTGACTAAAATAAATCGAAGTCAGAAATGTTGCAAGAGTGATGAGTTTTTGACAACATGGAGGTGTAAGAATAACCTCAACAAAAGGTTTTCACTAAATCCAGTTATTTTAACTTAGGCTGTGTCTATATAAAGCTTTTTTGACTAAATGGAACTTTTTCTTGGCATTGTATAGACATAGCTCTGATGTAAATTGCAAGAATATAACCTACTATTCTATGTACATTTTTTTCATTCTCATCGGATACATCAAACATGCAGCAGTAATAAGCCAGATTCTACTCAGGTGTGTGAGAGCACTCTTCTCTAGTGTATTTATCATTAGAAGCTATAAATACAAATTGATCTCAAACTTTTTAGATGTTCTTGAACCACATTTGTAAACATTTTCATTTTAATAAAAGCTAATGTAAGAAAAAGGTGTGGGGGTGGGCACATTCTGGATGGGCTTCACCCACAGTCAGACCACCCTAACCCTGTCATCATAATTTATCATTTCAGTATAATATATTGGGGTTTTACTTTTACAACTCGTTGTTCTGGCTTCATTCTTAAACTTGCATTCTCATCCTCCTTTAAAATCATTCTTGATCATTCTGTTTTCTTTCAACAGCTTCAGAGGATGATTCTGAAGAAGATGGAGATCATAACAGAACATTTGATATTGCCTAACTTGATATGAGACAAATGGATGATCTGTGAACAAGTGTTTATTAAAACTGGCAATTAAGTGTGAATCAATTTTGTGAGGAAATGCCTGTTGAATACATTGTCTACATAGAGTGAATATATATATACACACACATTATGTATGTGTATAGATATTCATTCTCAAGTGTTGCTAAGTTAAAATGAATTTTTAATTTCTGCAAGATAAATATGTGGAGACTAAAGTTTCAGCTATACATGTTACATAATTTTTTTCTGATTCCATTTGCTGGGTGCTCTTAAATTGTCCAGTATTAAATACAAGGGTGTACTTTCATCATTTCTGCCCTTGACAATGGGGGAGATGCTGGTTAGATGTTTAGTGGACATCCATTTTCCTTCGCATGCACTTTATACAGTACATAGTCTTGTACTTACTGTGTCTTTAAAGACATTCGAGAATATTTTAAACTCTTGAGCCACTAGTGACTAAAATAAATCGAAGTCAGAAATGTTGCAAGAGTGATGAGTTTTTGACAACATGGAGGTGTAAGAATAACCTCAACAAAAGGTTTTCACTAAATCCAGTTATTTTAACTTAGGCTGTGTCTATATAAAGCTTTTTTGACTAAATGGAACTTTTTCTTGGCATTGTATAGACATAGCTCTGATGTAAATTGCAAGAATATAACCTACTATTCTATGTACATTTTTTTTTCATTCTCATCGGATACATCAAACATGCAGCAGTAATAAGCCAGATTCTACTCAGGTGTGTGAGAGCACTCTTCTCTAGTGTATTTATCATTAGAAGCTATAAATACAAATTGATCTCAAACTTTTTAGATGTTCTTGAACCACATTTGTAAACATTTTCATTTTAATAAAAGCTAATGTAAGAAAAAGGTGTGGGGGTGGGCACATTCTGGATGGGCTTCACCCACAGTCAGACCACCCTAACCCTGTCATCATAATTTATCATTTCAGTATAATATATTGGGGTTTTACTTTTACAACTCGTTGTTCTGGCTTCATTCTTAAACTTGCATTCTCATCCTCCTTTAAAATCATTCTTGATCATTCTGTTTTCTTTCAACAGCTTCAGAGGATGATTCTGAAGAAGATGGAGATCATAACAGAACATTTGATATTGCCTAACTTGATATGAGACAAATGGATGATCTGTGAACAAGTGTTTATTAAAACTGGCAATTAAGTGTGAATCAATTTTGTGAGGAAATGCCTGTTGAATACATTGTCTACATAGAGTGAATATATATATACACACACATTATGTATGTGTATAGATATTCATTCTCAAGTGTTGCTAAGTTAAAATTCTGTGGGGCCTTTAATATGGCCAGTGACTTTAATGTTTATAAACTGGTAATTAAAAGTATTTTTAATGAGTGGGGAAAGTATTACCCTTGTTTTAAATAAGCAATGTTGACAACCCTTTTTTGTGTTCTCATTACTATAGTTATATTTATGAAAAAAGGTTGGTTGTTGGTGTTTTAGTCTCTTGTTAGTGGTAAAAGTGGGACAGAATAGGCTTTCACAATAAATTGCCAAAAGGCACCTAATTATTTTTCTTTTTAAAATGCCTCAAGTTCCAGTCTCATCTTCATAATCATTTGCTTCCAGTGTTAAAAAGAACAAAGTTAAGAGCATTATATTAGGTTTCCAAATTTAATTTGAATTCTAAATTCACTTAGCAATAAAATCTAATTTTAAAAAAAGTATATAAAAATAAGTGTACAAATTATGGATCAATTTTGTATTGATTTGGGAAAAGATTATATTTGATAGACCATAGTATGTACATGTTCCTCTTAGGAATATACAGCTATAAATTACACCAGAATTACCAGTCAAATGCTGTTTGATTAAAAAACACTCAAGTTAATGAAACATTTTTAAGTCCCACATTCAGAGTTTAAAACACTGGTTTTCAATGTGTTTTTTTTAGTGTTGTCACTTCTTTATAGATAAGTATGATTATCAGTAACCTGTTCAGATCCTGATTGTTTTTAACTGTTCCTTAGTAATTCTAAGCATTTATTTGATGACTTAATATTTTTCACTACCTTTAGAGATGAACCTATTCACCATGAATAGATCTACACTGTGGTCCTCAGTCATGTATACATCCATAACACTGTATATTTTCTTCCTCAGCACCCTTAGGATACACTTTAAAATGCCTCCAGGTGGTTTCAGGTTAAATAAAGTCTTATGTCAGACTCCTTTTTTCAGAACCTAAATAGAAACTATGTAATTTTCAAATGTGAATCAACAGTTTGCCCACTTTCAGTCAAACTGTTGGTCTTAATGTAAAACTTTGGCTTGAAATAAAGTGCATACTGATTTACTTTGTAGTTTGAAATGTTTCCCTTTAAATTGGTGCTCAAAGAAGCCTTCAAACCTTATAGCCGACAATCTTAAATTTCAAATCCTATTTTATATGAAAATAATTGTTTCTAAAACACTTGCTCAACTTCTGCCAGTTATCTTTGCACTACCTTCCTTCAAGCAGTTATGCAGAATTTAAGGATCCAGTGTCAGTATCTGTACTACAGGCGTTTGCTTTGAATTCAAAACAAAATTTTTTATTTAAAAATTTTAAGTAAATAGTAGAAAACATTCATTGGTGTACATGAGTTAGATTTGCAATATTAACTGCTAATTGACAGATACACAGTGACTTTATTATGAAGAGAATTAAGATTTAGCACTGCATTACCAGTACCTTTTAAGGACTTGTTTGAAATCAAACATATTAGGTTTCCAAATTTAATTTGAATTCTAAATTCACTTAGCAATAAAATCTAATTTTAAAAAAAGTATATAAAAATAAGTGTACAAATTATGGATCAATTTTGTATTGATTTGGGAAAAGATTATATTTGATAGACCATAGTATGTACATGTTCCTCTTAGGAATATACAGCTATAAATTACACCAGAATTACCAGTCAAATGCTGTTTGATTAAAAAACACTCAAGTTAATGAAACATTTTTAAGTCCCACATTCAGAGTTTAAAACACTGGTTTTCAATGTGTTTTTTTTAGTGTTGTCACTTCTTTATAGATAAGTATGATTATCAGTAACCTGTTCAGATCCTGATTGTTTTTAACTGTTCCTTAGTAATTCTAAGCATTTATTTGATGACTTAATATTTTTCACTACCTTTAGAGATGAACCTATTCACCATGAATAGATCTACACTGTGGTCCTCAGTCATGTATACATCCATAACACTGTATATTTTCTTCCTCAGCACCCTTAGGATACACTTTAAAATGCCTCCAGGTGGTTTCAGGTTAAATAAAGTCTTATGTCAGACTCCTTTTTTCAGAACCTAAATAGAAACTATGTAATTTTCAAATGTGAATCAACAGTTTGCCCACTTTCAGTCAAACTGTTGGTCTTAATGTAAAACTTTGGCTTGAAATAAAGTGCATACTGATTTACTTTGTAGTTTGAAATGTTTCCCTTTAAATTGGTGCTCAAAGAAGCCTTCAAACCTTATAGCCGACAATCTTAAATTTCAAATCCTATTTTATATGAAAATAATTGTTTCTAAAACACTTGCTCAACTTCTGCCAGTTATCTTTGCACTACCTTCCTTCAAGCAGTTATGCAGAATTTAAGGATCCAGTGTCAGTATCTGTACTACAGGCGTTTGCTTTGAATTCAAAACAAAATTTTTTATTTAAAAATTTTAAGTAAATAGTAGAAAACATTCATTGGTGTACATGAGTTAGATTTGCAATATTAACTGCTAATTGACAGATACACAGTGACTTTATTATGAAGAGAATTAAGATTTAGCACTGCATTACCAGTACCTTTTAAGGACTTGTTTGAAATCAAACATGAAACATCAGAACAACCATTTTGGTAGAGCCATCATTAGGTGGAAGTTACTGAAATGAACTGCAGAAAATTAGGTAGAAGTTGAAGGAACTGCATGTGATCTGAGCATTTGAAATACAGCTAGTGTAATTAACGGAATGAACTTTAAATAGCCACATGTGGCTGGTGGCTACTAGTGGATAGTATAAAAATTTGCCATGGAAAGTTTTAAGACAGGAAATTGATCTTAATTCTTAAAGGATTGGTGGAATTTGAGTAGGAAAACTAGGAAGGAATTCCAGTCTCATGATCACGATTAGTAGCCCTATTAATACACTAACAATAATAAAATAGCTAACACAAAATCTCAAAATCTTTTATAGAGCCTAATATTTTATGTAGTAACACCTAGCATAAAATTTGTTCTTTAGTATGACAGTCACATTATCATTACTTTGTAGTTATTTATGTCTCATTAAAAAAAAAAAACCGCCCTTAATTATGAGGGATATTTCTGATATTTGGTGGCAAGTGGAAACAGGTGTCACAAGCTATGACTTTGTTGCCACTGTTCAAGCTTGAAAGATAGTCTCCACATGCAAAGTATTCCCAGGAGATGAGTGATTGGGATGTGCATAAGGGAGAGAGCTTACTTACCTTGTGCTTTGAAGTTTCTACATGTAGTAAGTACAATTTTATGTTTAGTACATACAGTATGTTTGCGAATAATATTTTTACGTTATAAAAGTTGCTGAAGAAAGCATTCTTATTTTAGCTTTATTCCATTTTCATTTTTTTTTTTTGCCACCCAAATGAGTTTTCGTCTTCAAATGTACAATATACATACCAAAAATTTTGAACATCATCACTATAGAAGTTTGTGGTTTTCTCTGTGGTTATTGCTTATACAGTTTTTATTTCACTGAAAAACTTCATAGTGTCTTGGGGAGCATGAGATAGATAGGAATAGATATGGTAGCAGGAGAAAAGACACTGTGATCCAAAATATTACCTACATGTCTGCCTCCTCCACACCTTCCTGGTACGTCTATAATTTGTGCTTCACAAAATTTATTAGGTCTTACAAGATCCTGACCATTTGTGATCAGTGCTTAACTACTATTAATACTTTGGTCCAAAAAGCGTTCTATAAGTATTAAAACTGTATAATTTATATGGCCTATGAGGTGTTAAAATGTGTAGAACTTTCTACATCTAATACATTTAAATCATAAAGGAATATAGATATATTAGAGGAGTATATCTAAAGGAGAATCTTTTTAAGGTTAATTTTCCATATCTTTAGATCTTTAGAAATTGCTAAAGATCCAGTCATTGCTAAAGCTAGTGGTAAGTTAAGAACTTTTTTCAATAAGGTGGTTCAGCTCAGTACAGGAAGATAGAGGAGGTAAGACAAGTAGACTGGGTTTTTATTTTTACCTGCTTTCCTTAATCCAAGTGAAAGATGCATTTGGGGAGGTGGTTAAAACCATTAAATTATATCTATGGTGGTTACTCCTTTTGTTTTTACAATGATCCTGAAGGTAAAGTTTTGTCACAATCAGTGACTACTGAAACAGTGAATGTTACTAGAATTGGATAATACTTCATATTTTTCACTGAAAGGTTTTCTATTGAAATATTGCAAAGGAGTCACTGTCAAGGTCTTTGATGTCTAAATCTGAGATTTTCAAAATCTTAGCTAAATTGAACATCATACTCATTTTCCTCTGCAACTACTAAAACACAGTCGTCATTATAAGGTGATTGGGGTGCCGTTGAGAAAACGGTGGTGAAACCAGGATCCAAACTTCTTCTGTACAGGAACCAAACAACTGCTCCCAAAACTGTCAAAATTACTGTGCTACCAATCACCAAAGCGGATATGAAAATGTTATCTGAAAAATAAAGACAAAATATGGGAAATCAGGATACACAAGTTGTTAGTATTGCTTTTCTGGGAGCATAAGTAGTTTCATCACTTAAATATTTACCGATTTTGAGAATTCCTCACATTGGTTAGAAAACCAGTTTCATTTCTTACTATCAAGATTTATGTTTCTTAGCTGGAATAAACTGCCATACTTCAAAATTTAAAGTAGATTTTGTAGGTCTCTTCTCTACTTAAGACCCTGAGATGGAAATTATCCACACTAAGGTTCACCATGTGTTTCAATTTGCATATATCCTGTTATTTTCTCCAAAAAATACATGCACAGCTTAGAATTCATAGTTCTACAGAGTACACAGTGAAAATACTGTGCGCCTCCTCCCTGTTATTTGAACCCTTAATTACCATTCTTCAAAACAACCATGCCTGTTACTTGTCTCCATGTTTCTAACACTCTTTAAGAATCTTTATAAATTGTGACAAAATAGGCAAAACAAAATTTACCATCTTGGTGTACAATTCAGTACCATCAAGTACATTCACATTGTTGTGGCTTGTCATCTCCAGCCATAGAACCTCCCCATCTCCCACTCTCCCTAGCCCTTGACAGCCTTCTGTCTCTGAGGCTGACTACTCTGGGTATTTCATATAATTGGTCATACAGTATCAGTCCTTTTGTATCTGGCCTTATTTCACTTAGCTTGTTCCTCTGAGTTCATACAGTTCATAGCATGTGTAGAATTGCCTTCTTTAAGGCTGAAGAATATTCCATAGCATATATTATCCATTCATTGGTAGGTGAAACACTTGATTTGGTTCCACCTTTCTGGCTACTGACAATAATGCTGCTATTAGCATGGTTACATCTGTTCAGACCTCTGCTTTCACAGCTTTTTGGGTACATACCCAGAAAGGTTGCTGGCTCATACGATAATTTTATGCTAAATTTATGGGGAAGCTGCTATACTGTTCCACAGGGGATACACTTTACATTCGCATCAGTAGTGCATAAAACTTTCTCCACATTCTTGTCAACACTTTTATTTTCTGTTTGCTTTTTTCCCTTGGTGGTGGGTTTGTTTTTGATAGCCAACTTAATGAATGTGGTGTTTTGTTTGCCTTTTTTTTTTCCTTTTTTTAAGATAAAACATTCCTCTTAACAGAAGAGTGAGAAGTGAACTTCCTTATATTCTCCTGAACCCATGACACTCCTCTTCTGTCATACCAAGCCAGAAACTGAAAGTGTTCATGATACTAAGGGAACAATATGTATAAAACACTTGATAGGCATTTTACAAAAGAAGATACCCAAATGGCTAATAAAGGTGAAAAAGTGCTCAGCATCATTTTCCATCAGGGAAATTAAGATCACTACACACCCATCAGCCTGGCTAAAATTAAGAGGTTAATAGGTGGACAAAACCATCATGGAATGGATGTGGAAAAAAAAAACTTACATACACTCAGCAGGAATGTGACCTGGTTAAACCACTGAAAACAGCTACCCTATAGCCCTGAAATTTCACTCAAGGAAAACAACATAGGTCAAAAAAAAAGTATGAGAATGTTCACAGTGCTGTCAAATTCATGCTACACTAACCATAGTCAAGCAGGAGAATGGACCGATTCTGGTATGTTTATAAAATACTGAACAGCAATAGGAAAAGTATAATACGCATGTGCTATATTGCTGAATCAAAAATATTCTGGCTGAAAGATGTCGAGTTAAATTTATGTGAAGTGCAAGAACCATTCTAACCTGTGGTGACAAATCAATTTTGGCTACCTGTAGGAGGGGTATAAGGAAATTTTGTAGTGTGATATAAGTGTTCTAAATCTGAGTAATAGTTACACAGGTTATATGTAAGCAGCCATCAAGGTGTACATTTAAGGTAGTACATTTTATCCTATGTTTATACCTCAAAAATATAAGAGGTTAAAAACTATACTAAATTGGCAGAAGTCCAAAAACTTCATAGTAGGCATTCATATATTGTTTGGGGGGATGCAAAATGGCACAATTTCTCTGAAACTATCGATCAAGGTTATACATATTCATTATAGCAGTTATCTCTCAGGGAATCTAAGGTGAATGTGTTTGTACAAGGTGATTCATTTCTTGCAGCACTGTTATGTTAAACGTTTGGAAAGAACCCAAGAGGTATCTGGAGTTGGTGAACAACTGTATGGAAAAGTATACAATTGTTGTAAAAATATTATAAAAGAATGAAGATTTATATATAGGTAATTGTATAGACAGAGATCTAGACTATGTTAGTGAATAAAACAGTCAAATATTTTGGAGGCTTCCCTGGTGGTCCAGTGGGTAAAGAGTCCACCTTGCAGTGCAAGGGGCACCGGTTTGATCCCTGGCCCAGGAAGATGCCACGTGCCGCGCTGCAGCTGGACCGGTGGGTTGAATTACGAGCCAGCACTCTGGAGCGCGTGCGCCCTGAGCCAGTACTCTGCAGGGAGAGAGGCCACTGTGTTGGGAGGCCTACACAGGCCAAAGAATAAAGATGGATGAAAATAAATAAATAACCAATCAAAAGAGGCCAAAAAAAAAAAAAAAGGCCAAACTAAAAAAGAATAAGTCATATATTTTAATTTGCGTATTCTGCCAAACACTGGACATTTAAAGAAGAATGTGAAACAGTTCTTAATAACGGTACAGGTAGAATAGGATGGGTGGATGGAGGCAAAGTAGAAGACAGATTTTTGTTTGCCTTTTATAGTTTTGCTTTGTTAAACCATGCAAATACACTATTCCTTTGCCAGAAATGCATTTTGTTAGCTCTAAGAGATGCTTCATGAATTGTAACTTCAACTGTGAGAGAAAAATTTTAATAAAAGATGCAGTCATTTCCCACAGAAACAGGTAATGGAGTTCAGTGAGGTGATGCAATCAGGTGTTTTAAAAAATGCTCATTTCATACATAACTTGCAGATACATTTAAAATGTCATGTCTTATTACTAAGCTAAGATATTTAGCTTCTTATCAAAGTTCTACTTTACAAAAAAGTTCTATTTTACATTGTCATATAGTTAATATTTAAAAAGATCTTCAGTACTATTCAGTACTTTAATATGCTAGATTCTTAATGTATTCTTGTGGGGAAAATTTAACAAAAGACCATACTTACCGGATAAATATTTCTTTTCATATGGTACTAGAATACAAAAGAAAATCATAATTAATTTAACTATGCCTTATTCTAAGATTGATTTTAAACACTTTCAAAATAGTTTAAAACAAGCCTTTTAATAGCTTAATATTATATCTACTGCTTAGTCATGTGTCTGTATTATCTGTTTTGAACTTAGTTTTTAAAAAAAAAAGATGGAGAGGACTAAAACTGCATTAGCTCAGTTGATGGAAGAACAATAAAGAAACTGAAAGACAAATGATGAAGTGAGGGAAATAAGAGACTTGGGTTGGGAAGTGTAGAAACAAAGTATACAACTGTGACTTAACCTCACACAGATTTGCTCATTATTTCTGATGTTTTGAAGTTACAGTTCAGTTAAAAATGTGGCTTATATAAATATGGTGCCCTGATGGATAGTATATGAAAAGAACCAACTTTTTAAAATCCAACAAACATTGTAAGGTGAATACCACGACCATAGAAGTGTGATTAGTCAAAAACCCTGCTGAGGCAAGTTAAGATTGTAATTCCAGATGTAAAGAAAGGAAATAACCAGAGGCAGATGTACAGTTTTGGTTTCAGGTGAAGTAGAAAGGGGGAAGATTAAGGGTGATGTAGGGAAATGGCTGTTTCAAGCACCTGAAAATCATATTTTGAAATTTAAATGCCTTTAGTGAGAAAACAATTCCTTCTAAAGCATAAAAGAACAAACCATGTAATGTTTAACAATAATAAGAAAATACTGTGGAACAGGATAACGTCATTAGAAAGCATTGTGATGTGTAAGAGAAGCTTGTATTTTACTTAAGAATAAATTGTAAACTAAAGTAATTTTTCTTTGCCCAATCAATGATGTCGACTTCATATTTTAACATTGTCATATAGGTTGGAGTTCAGTGAGGTGATGCAATCAGGTGTTTTAAAAAATGCTCATTTCATACATAGCTTGCAGATACATTTAAAATGTCATGTCTTATTACTAAGCTAAGATATTTAGCTTCTTATCAAAGTTCTACTTTACAAAAAAGTTCTATTTTACATTGTCATATAGTTAATATTTAAAAGATCTTCAGTACTATTCAGTACTTTAATATGCTAGTTCTTAATGTATTCTTGTGGGGAAAATTTAACAAAAGACCATACTTACCGGATAAATATTTCTTTTCATATGGTACTAGAATACAAAAGAAAATCATAATTAATTTAACTATGCCTTATTCTAAGATTGATTTTAAACACTTTCAAAATAGTTTAAAACAAGCCTTTTAATAGCTTAATATTATATCTACTGCTTAGTCATGTGTCTGTATTATCTGTTTTGAACTTAGTTTTTAAAAAAAAAAGATGGAGAGGACTAAAACTGCATTAGCTCAGTTGATGGAAGAACAATAAAGAAACTGAAAGACAAATGATGAAGTGAGGGAAATAAGAGACTTGGGTTGGGAAGTGTAGAAACAAAGTATACAACTGTGACTTAACCTCACACAGATTTGCTCATTATTTCTGATGTTTTGAAGTTACAGTTCAGTTAAAAATGTGGCTTATATAAATATGGTGCCCTGATGGATAGTATATGAAAAGAACCAACTTTTTAAAATCCAACAAACATTGTAAGGTGAATACCACGACCATAGAAGTGTGATTAGTCAAAAACCCTGCTGAGGCAAGTTAAGATTGTAATTCCAGATGTAAAGAAAGGAAATAACCAGAGGCAGATGTACAGTTTTGGTTTCAGGTGAAGTAGAAAGGGGGAAGATTAAGGGTGATGTAGGGAAATGGCTGTTTCAAGCACCTGAAAATCATATTTTGAAATTTAAATGCCTTTAGTGAGAAAACAATTCCTTCTAAAGCATAAAAGAACAAACCATGTAATGTTTAACAATAATAAGAAAATACTGTGGGACAGGATAACGTTCATTAGAAAGCATTGTGATGTGTAAGAGGGAAGCTTGTATTTTACTTAAGAATAAATTGTAAACTATGATGTAATTTTTCTTTGCCCAATCAATGATGTCGTCTTAGTGAATCAAATTCTTTGTAAACTAACTAGAATCCTGGAAATAGCCAACATTTTTCACCACTTCCACTATTTAATCAAATCACATGCATAGAAGCTGTAATTCCTTTGACCAACATAAGAAATTTTTTACTTCTTCCTAGCTCTAGGAATAAACAGAATAAAACTATGCCTGATTCATATGGTCAGGCCCTACTTCTGAAATGTAACAGGATAACATATTTGCCTTCCAAGTGTCTGGAGCACAAGCCAACTTAATACCTTCTGAAGTCTTACTTCTATGTACTGAAGTACAGAACTCAAAGAAAATTATTTAAAAACCACCCGGGCTTCCTACCCCAGCCACACTTAGAACAGAAAAGGGCCTTCAATTATACTTACTAGCTGCTTTACAAAGGGTTCCTTCCACAGAAGAAACTTCACAATTTCCTTTTTTCCAATCACCTGTCTTGGTGTGCAAAAAGGCACAGGTGTCAACTAGATTCTCACCATCTTCTTGGTCTGACCACTTAACAAATGTCATATTTGATTTATCAAACCACTTGAAGCTGGCATCTGTCAGTTAAGGAATATTTTTCACATTATGACAGTATAAAATGTGTTAAATAAAAGAAAAGGGTCTAGCTTTATTTTTTTAGTTATGGCTTGTGGGATCTTGGTTCCCCGACCAGGGATTGAACCCAGGCCTTCAGCAGTGATAGCATGGAGTCCTAACCACTGGACCACCAGGGATTTCCTGGGTCTAGATTGAATGGTGGGAATTTACTAAGGTATGTCCAAACTAAACTTTTTTTTTTTTTTGGACGGGGGTCGGGTTGGGGAGGGAGGGGAGCGGGCGGGCCACTTCTATTGGTCTTCCATTTCTCTATTTTTCATCCGTCTTTGTTCTTTGGCTCCTATGGGCCTCCCATCACGGTGGCGTCTGTTGTCGCAGAGAGCGAGCTCTGGGCACATGCGCTCCAAAGCTCTGGCTCGGTGATTGGACACATCAGTCCAGCTGCTCCGCGGCACGTGGGATCTTCCCAGGCCAGGGATCGAACCGGCTCCCCTGCACTGCAAGGCGGTGTCCTTATCCACTGGACCACCAGGGGAAGCCCCAAACTAAACTTTTGATTGTAGGATTTAAATTAGAAGAATATATCCTACACAGACAAAACATACTGGTTCAAGAAGGTTCTAAAGAAGATCCCATTTTTTACTAAAATTACGTATGATTTTCATGGAGAAATAGTCAATGTGTGAGAGCTTCTCAGTTGTGTCTGACTCTTTGTGACCCCATGGACTGAGGCTATAGTCCATGGAATTCTCCAGGACTGCCATTGCCTTCTTCAGGGAAATAATCAATACTTGAAATATTAATAGTAACCTTAGCAATTTCATTTTGAAAATAATTATATTTGTACTTTTTATTTTCAACAATGACAATAAATAAATTTATATAATAATGCCGTAATAGTTGTCTATCCTGTTGCTGATAGTCTAGAACCATATTTTAATCCAGGTGAAAGAATCAACTATCATATGTGAGCTTTTCATACACTGTATCATACACTGAGCTGTTCAGGGCAAAGGTGTGGAACATAAGTGCATACTGAAAATAATTAGAAGCCGCAGGAAATAGCAACCTGAACTAGAGAACTGTAGAATCTAAAAGGTATTACTAACATTAAGAACATGTAAGTCTATCACTTACCATCTGTATCAAAAAACATGCCTAGTAAGATATCATCTGGGTCTTTCCATTGTTTTTTCAAAGTATCCAGTATAAAAGCATTTTCTTCCTCATTATGTATGCTTATCATGTCTGCTCCTGAAATTATTTTAGGAAGAGGAAGTCAGCATGTTCCCCAAAATTAGTGAAAATCACATAAAGTATGTACAAATTATACACTACTATAATACACACACTTCTGTTATTGTTTGATCACTAAGTCATGTCCGACTCTTTTGTAACCCCATAGACTTGAGCCCGCCAGCCTCCTCTATCCATGGAATTTTCCAGGCAAGAATACTGGAGTGGGTTGCCATTTCTTTCTCCAGGGGATATTCTCAGCCCAGGGATCAAATCTACATCTCTTGTGTCTCTTGCATCTCCAGTGGATTCTTTACTGCTGAGTCACGTGGGATCTTCCCAGGCCAGGGATCGAACCGGCTCCCCTGCACTGCAAGGCGGTGTCCTTATCCACTGGACCACCAGGGGAAGCCCCAAACTAAACTTTTGATTGTAGGATTTAAATTAGAAGAATATATCCTACACAGACAAAACATACTGGTTCAAGAAGGTTCTAAAGAAGATCCCATTTTTTACTAAAATTACGTATGATTTTCATGGAGAAATAGTCAATGTGTGAGAGCTTCTCAGTTGTGTCTGACTCTTTGTGACCCCATGGACTGAGGCTATAGTCCATGGAATTCTCCAGGACTGCCATTGCCTTCTTCAGGGAAATAATCAATACTTGAAATATTAATAGTAACCTTAGCAATTTCATTTTGAAAATAATTATATTTGTACTTTTTATTTTCAACAATGACAATAAATAAATTTATATAATAATGCCGTAATAGTTGTCTATCCTGTTGCTGATAGTCTAGAACCATATTTTAATCCAGGTGAAAGAATCAACTATCATATGTGAGCTTTTCATACACTGTATCATACACTGAGCTGTTCAGGGCAAAGGTGTGGAACATAAGTGCATACTGAAAATAATTAGAAGCCGCAGGAAATAGCAACCTGAACTAGAGAACTGTAGAATCTAAAAGGTATTACTAACATTAAGAACATGTAAGTCTATCACTTACCATCTGTATCAAAAAACATGCCTAGTAAGATATCATCTGGGTCTTTCCATTGTTTTTTCAAAGTATCCAGTATAAAAGCATTTTCTTCCTCATTATGTATGCTTATCATGTCTGCTCCTGAAATTATTTTAGGAAGAGGAAGTCAGCATGTTCCCCAAAATTAGTGAAAATCACATAAAGTATGTACAAATTATACACTACTATAATACACACACTTCTGTTATTGTTTGATCACTAAGTCATGTCCGACTCTTTTGTAACCCCATAGACTTGAGCCCGCCAGCCTCCTCTATCCATGGAATTTTCCAGGCAAGAATACTGGAGTGGGTTGCCATTTCTTTCTCCAGGGGATATTCTCAGCCCAGGGATCAAATCTACATCTCTTGTGTCTCTTGCATCTCCAGTGGATTCTTTACTGCTGAGTCACCTGGGAAGCCTTGCATATACTTTTACATCCTTTAGAAAAAATTAGCTTGAAAATGTCATGCACATTTCTGAAAAGAATATACTCATGAGAAAAATAAAATGATAAACTGAATCATACTTTTTATATCATTCATATAGGGTTAGTAATCTCGTAACATGAAAACAGAATATCATGGGAAGTCTTAAGCAGTGAAACACACTTCCAGCAACTCTCAACTTTTCATTCTCCCTTCCTCTAGCCTTCATGTCCCTCCCCGCGCCGCGCCTGCCCCACCCTCAATTCACAATTACAGGGCAGAGTGGCTCTGACATTGCTGAGAGAGCTGAAAAGTCCCATGGCGTCTTGCCAGAACAGTCCCAAGACCCAGTGACGTTCAAGAAACAAGCAATCACTGACTGGCCTCAACTGACCACCATGTGCCTGCTGCCTGAAGCCTAGGCCTTCCCATATTTTCCTCTGCGGTCATCCTTAGAAAAGTACTGGTTAGGTAAAATCATAACGGAGCTCTTTGTTTCTTATTTCTTAACCCAACAAATATTCTCTTGCAAATTAAAAATCATTCCACTGTCGTAACTGGGTAATACTTAGGAGGAAACACTAATGGAGTTTGATTTTTTGTGTGTGAGTGAAAATGAATGGATGACAAATGACATCAACGCTTATAGTAACCAGAAGTGTGCTGGAGAAGGTACATTAACCCGAGAAAAAAACATCCTTTCAGCTGTATTCAAGTATCCAGTATAAAAGCATTTTCTTCCTCATTATGTATGCTTATCATGTCTGCTCCTGAAATTATTTTAGGAAGAGGAAGTCAGCATGTTCCCCAAAATTAGTGAAAATCACATAAAGTATGTACAAATTATACACTACTATAATACACACACTTCTGTTATTGTTTGATCACTAAGTCATGTCTGATTCTTTGTGACCCCATAGACTTGAGCCCGCCAGCCTCCTCTATCCATGGAATTTTCCAGGCAAGAATACTGGAGTGGGTTGCCATTTCTTTCTCCAGGGGATATTCTCAGCCCAGGGATCAAATCTACATCTCTTGTGTCTCTTGCATCTCCAGTGGATTCTTTACTGCTGAGTCACCTGGGAAGCCTTGCATATACTTTTACATCCTTTAGAAAAAATTAGCTTGAAAATGTCATGCACATTTCTGAAAAGAATATACTCATGAGAAAAATAAAATGATAAACTGAATCATACTTTTTATATCATTCATATAGGGTTAGTAATCTCGTAACATGAAAACAGAATATCATGGGAAGTCTTAAGCAGTGAAACACACTTCCAGCAACTCTCAACTTTTCATTCTCCCTTCCTCTAGCCTTCATGTCCCTCCCCGCGCCGCGCCTGCCCCACCCTCAATTCACAATTACAGGGCAGAGTGGCTCTGACATTGCTGAGAGAGCTGAAAAGTCCCATGGCGTCTTGCCAGAACAGTCCCAAGACCCAGTGACGTTCAAGAAACAAGCAATCACTGACTGGCCTCAACTGACCACCATGTGCCTGCTGCCTGAAGCCTAGGCCTTCCCATATTTTCCTCTGCGGTCATCCTTAGAAAAGTACTGGTTAGGTAAAATCATAACGGAGCTCTTTGTTTCTTATTTCTTAACCCAACAAATATTCTCTTGCAAATTAAAAAAATCATTCCACTGTCTTAACTGGGTAATACTTAGGAGGAAACACTAATGGAGTTTGATTTTTTGTGTGTGAGTGAAAATGAATGGATGACAAATGACATCAACGCTTATAGTAACCAGAAGTGTGCTGGAGAAGGTACATTAACCCGAGAAAAAAACATCCTTTCAGCTGTATTCAGCTAAGTGAGGAATTAACATCAAAATGTCCCTAAGAAACATGACTTTGCAGTCGCAGTAATTTTAGAAGTTTAAATTTTCCAAGAAGTCATTGATCCTATACATTTTTTAAGTTATCTTGGAAGTTTGGGGTACTACAACTAATTCAAATGCTAAATGGAGAGATGAGGAAGTCCTTGCTACTAACTGTTCATTTCAGTTCAGTTCAGTCACTCAGTCATGTCCACCTCTTTGCAATCCCATGGACTGCAGCACACCAGGTTTCCCTGTTCTTCACCATCTCCAGGAGCCTGCTCAAACTCATGTCCATTGACTCAGTGGTGCCATTCAACCATCTTGTCCACTGTCATCCCCTTCTCCTTTTTCATTCTATTTTTGCCAACATCAGGGTCTTCCTACTATTAAATTCTTCCAAAATCATCCTGACTTTAAAAAAAGACTCCTGAAAATATCAGAATACTGTCTTCGATTAGTGCACCAGAATCCCCTAGGGGGCTTGCCTGGTGGCTCAGATGGTAAAGAATCTGCCTGTAATGCGAGAGACATGGGTTCTATTGCTAGGTCGGGGAGATGCCCTGGAGAAGGGAAGGCAATCCACTTTAGTACTCTTCCCTAGGGAATTTCATGGACAGCAGAGCCTGGTGGGCTGCAGTCCATGGGGCTGCAAAAAGTCGGACACAACTGAGCAACTAACACTTTCAGAATCACCTAGAGGGATTATTAAAAGTGTTGGGCCCGGGCATCCCCTGGTGGTCCAGTGGATAAGGACACCGCCTCGCAGTGCAAGGCGCGGTTCGATCCTTGACCTGGGAGGATCCCACTGTGCCACGGAGCAGCTGGACCAATGTGTCCAATCACAGAGCCGGAGCTCTGGGGGCGCATGCGCCGAGAGCCGGTGCTCTGCAACGACAGACGCCACCGCGATGGGAGGCCCACAGGAGCCAAAGAACAAAGATGGATGAAAGTGGAGAAATGAAAAAATCATTCCACTGTCTTAACTGGGTAATACTTAGGAGGAAACACTAATGGAGTTTGATTTTTTGTGTGTGAGTGAAAATGAATGGATGACAAATGACATCAACGCTTATAGTAACCAGAAGTGTGCTGGAGAAGGTACATTAACCCGAGAAAAAAACATCCTTTCAGCTGTATTCAGCTAAGTGAGGAATTAACATCAAAATGTCCCTAAGAAACATGACTTTGCAGTCGCAGTAATTTTAGAAGTTTAAATTTTCCAAGAAGTCATTGATCCTATACATTTTTTAAGTTATCTTGGAAGTTTGGGGTACTACAACTAATTCAAATGCTAAATGGAGAGATGAGGAAGTCCTTGCTACTAACTGTTCATTTCAGTTCAGTTCAGTCACTCAGTCATGTCCACCTCTTTGCAATCCCATGGACTGCAGCACACCAGGTTTCCCTGTTCTTCACCATCTCCAGGAGCCTGCTCAAACTCATGTCCATTGACTCAGTGGTGCCATTCAACCATCTTGTCCACTGTCATCCCCTTCTCCTTTTGCCTTCTATTTTTGCCAACATCAGGGTCTTCCTACTATTAAATTCTTCCAAAATCATCCTGACTTTAAAAAAAGACTCCTGAAAATATCAGAATACTGTCTTCGATTAGTGCACCAGAATCCCCTAGGGGGCTTGCCTGGTGGCTCAGATGGTAAAGAATCTGCCTGTAATGCGAGAGACATGGGTTCTATTGCTAGGTCGGGGAGATGCCCTGGAGAAGGGAAGGCAATCCACTTTAGTACTCTTCCCTAGGGAATTTCATGGACAGCAGAGCCTGGTGGGCTGCAGTCCATGGGGCTGCAAAAAGTCGGACACAACTGAGCAACTAACACTTTCAGAATCACCTAGAGGGATTATTAAAAGTGTTGGGCCCGGGCATCCCCTGGTGGTCCAGTGGATAAGGACACCGCCTCGCAGTGCAAGGGGCGCCGGTTCGATCCTTGACCTGGGAGGATCCCACTGTGCCACGGAGCAGCTGGACCAATGTGTCCAATCACAGAGCCGGAGCTCTGGGGGCGCATGCGCCGAGAGCCGGTGCTCTGCAACGACAGACGCCACCGCGATGGGAGGCCCACAGGAGCCAAAGAACAAAGACGGATGAAAGTGGAGAAATGAAAGACCAATAGAAGTGGCCCGCCTGCTCCCCTCCCTCCCCAACCCGACCCCCGCCCAAAATAAATAAATAAATCTTAAAAAAAAAAAAAAATGCAGGACTTCCCCCGGTAGTCCAGTGGGTAAGGACACCGCCTTGCAGTGCAAGGGGCGCCGGTTCGATCCCTGGCCTGGGAGGATCCCACGTGCCACGGAGCGGCTGGACGGATGTGTCCAATCACCCAGCCGGAGCTCTGGAGCACATGCGCCCAGAGCCGGTGCTCTGCTACGACAGAGGCCACCGCAATGGGAGGCCCACAGGAGCCAAAGAACAAAGACGGATGAAAGTGGAGAAATGAAAGACCAATAGAAGTGGCCCGCCCGCTCCCCTCCCTCCCCAACCCGACCCCCGCCCAAAATAAATAAATAAATCTTAAAAAAAAAAAAAAATGCAGGACTTCCCCCGGTAGTCCAGTGGGTAAGGACACCGCCTTGCAGTGCAAGGGGCGCCGGTTCGATCCCTGGCCTGGGAAGATCCCACGTGCCGCGGAGCGGCTGGACTGATGTGTCCAATCACCGAGCTGGAGCTCTGGAGCACATGCGCCCAGAGCCGGTGCTCTGCTACGACAGAGGCCACCGCAATGGGAGGCCCACAGGAGCCAAAGAACAAAGACGGATGAAAGTGGAGAAATGAAAGACCAATAGAAGTGGCCCGCCCGCTCCCCTCCCTCCCCAACCCGACCCCTGCCCAAAATAAATAAATAAATCTTTAAAAAAAAAAAAAAAGTGTTGGGCCCTGTATTCAGAGTTTCTGAACTAGTTGGAGCAACAAAGGAGCCTAAGAATTTACATTCCTAATCAGTTCTCAGGTGACACTGATGCTGCTGGTCCACAGAACACACACTGAGAATTGCAGGAAACTTCATAGGCTATTTATGACATGACTTGAAAATCCATAAGTTTTTGTAATTAACAGATAACTGCAGACGAAGTGCTTTAAACTCATGAAGTGCTTTAAACTCAGACAATTGCTTTTACAGCTTTTAAAAGAAGCTTAAAAAATAAACGTAACTACAGGGGAAAAGAAAATTATAGGGCTTAAAATCTCCGCCCCAAAATATCCCATTGTTAAAGAAGAAAATCACAAAACTGGGCAGACTAAAATGCTCTGTTATGAATAAAAAATAAAGGGAAAACACCATAATAGAAGAAAAACATTGTCTCAGACTGTTAAAAAGGCAATAGCCATGGAACTTCCCTGGTGGTTAAGGACACCACCTTGCAGTGAGGGGGACGCCCGTTCGATCCCTGGCCTGGGAAGATCCCACATGCCACGGAAAGGCTGGACCGATGTGTCCAACTACCGAGCCAGAGCTCTGGAGCGCATGCGCCCAGAGCCAGTGCTCTGCGACAACAGAGGCCACTGTGATAGGAGGCCCACACAGGCCAAGGAACAAAGATGGAAGAAAATAGATAAACAAAAGACCAATAGAAGTGGCCAAAAAAAAAAAAAAAGGGAATAGCCATAGATATAGAGAACATAAACTAGTCATTACCAGTGCAGAGAGATAAAGGGTAAGAGGCAGTATAGGGGTGGGGATTAAGAGGTACTATTACATACAAAATAAGCTACAAGGACATACTGTACAACAGAGAGGATATACTCAACATTTCATAGTAACTAAAAATGGAGTAAAAGTTTGCTTAATACTGTACATTGACTATACTTCAATTAAAAAAGACAATTTATCCTCACAAAGGGAAATACACCACAAGAAATGTATGAAAAGGCATTTTCATTGGTAAAGGAGTGAAAAATAAAACAGGCTGTTTCAGAAGTATAGAATAAACAGTGCTGGCTTAGGGTGGAAAAAATATGAACTCCTAAATGGTTAGCTGGAGGAAAAAATAGTAAAACCTTTTTGAAGACAATTTTGCAAAATGTATAGAAAGCCAGCAATCCTGAACAGTTTATGCTAAGGCAATCCCTGGCTCTGTTCAAATAAACAGGCACTGTCATTAACGTTCACCACATTCATGACACTGGAAGCCTGGAAATAATTTAACAGCCAGTATTGGAGAATTAAATCAATGATGGCAATATTGACATAGAGGAAGAATGTACAGTTATTAGGAGATACACATTCTATATTTACTGCTATGGAAAAATATTTTTAGGGGAAATGCAGATTATGGAACAGTTTGCTTAATATGATCCATATATATACACACACACACACACACACACACACTTACATACATAAACACATATGGCCTTCCGCTAGTCATGCATGGATGTAAGAGGTGGACCATGCTTTCAAACTGTGGTGCTGGAGAAGATTCTTAAGAGTCCCTTGGACATAAAGGAAATCAAACTAGTGTATCCTAAAGGACATCAACCCTGAATATGCACTGAAAGGACTGATGCTAAATCTGAAGTTCCAATACTTTGGCCACCTGATGCAAAGACCTGATTCACTAGAAAAGACCCTGACTCTAAGAAAGACTGAGGGCATGAGGAGAAGGCAAAGACAGTGGATGAGATGGTTGGATGGTATCATCAACTAGGCCCACACAGGCCAAGGAACAAAGATGGAAGAAAATAGATAAACAAAAGACCAATAGAAGTGGCCAAAAAAAAAAAAAAAGGGAATAGCCATAGATATAGAGAACATAAACTAGTCATTACCAGTGCAGAGAGGTAAAGGGTAAGAGGCAGTATAGGGGTGGGGATTAAGAGGTACTATTACATACAAAATAAGCTACAAGGACATACTGTACAACAGAGAGGATATACTCAACATTTCATAGTAACTAAAAATGGAGTAAAAGTTTGCTTAATACTGTACATTGACTATACTTCAATTAAAAAAGACAATTTATCCTCACAAAGGGAAATACACCACAAGAAATGTATGAAAAGGCATTTTCATTGGTAAAGGAGTGAAAAATAAAACAGGCTGTTTCAGAAGTATAGAATAAACAGTGCTGGCTTAGGGTGGAAAAAATATGAACTCCTAAATGGTTAGCTGGAGGAAAAAATAGTAAAACCTTTTGAAGACAATTTTGCAAAATGTATAGAAAGCCAGCAATCCTGAACAGTTTATGCTAAGGCAATCCCTGGCTCTGTTCAAATAAACAGGCACTGTCATTAACGTTCACCACATTCATGACACTGGAAGCCTGGAAATAATTTAACAGCCAGTATTGGAGAATTAAATCAATGATGGCAATATTGACATAGAGGAAGAATGTACAGTTATTAGGAGATACACATTCTATATTTACTGCTATGGAAAAATATTTTTAGGGGAAATGCAGATTATGGAACAGTTTGCTTAATATGATCCATATATATACACACACACACACACACACACACACTTACATACATAAACACATATGGCCTTCCGCTAGTCATGCATGGATGTAAGAGGTGGACCATGCTTTCAAACTGTGGTGCTGGAGAAGATTCTTAAGAGTCCCTTGGACATAAAGGAAATCAAACTAGTGTATCCTAAAGGACATCAACCCTGAATATGCACTGAAAGGACTGATGCTAAATCTGAAGTTCCAATACTTTGGCCACCTGATGCAAAGACCTGATTCACTAGAAAAGACCCTGACTCTAAGAAAGACTGAGGGCATGAGGAGAAGGCAAAGACAGTGGATGAGATGGTTGGATGGTATCATCAACTCAGTGAACATGAATTTGAGCAAACTCTGGGAGGTAATGGAAGACAGGGAAGCCTGACATGCTGCAGTTCATGGAGTTGCAAACAGTTGGACATAACTTAGTGACTAAGCAACAACATGGGCTTCCCAGGTGGTGCTAGTGGTAAAGATCTTGCCTGTCAGTGCAAGAGATGTAAGAGATACAGGTTAAATCCCTGGTTCAGGAAGATCCCCTGGAGAAGGAAATGGCAACCTACTCCAGTATTCTTACCTGGAGAATCCCATAGATCGAAAAGACTGGCAGGCTACGGTCCATAGGATCGCAAAGAGTCAGATACTACTTAAGTGACTTAGTACATACACACATGTATATATCAAACATTTACTAAAATGTATCTGCCTGGGGAGATGAAAGTCTAGAAGGATACTTATCAAAATGTTAACAGTCATTACATTTCTTTGTGTGTGCTCAGTTAGGATGGTACAATTCAGGTAATTTTTATTTTTAAAAATATTTGTGTATCTGTTTTTCTATACAGCAACTGTGCACTTAAAATGGCAGCAATTAAAAAAGAACTTTTAAAAGAAAAGAAAAAATAAGGCTGACCTTTAAAATACTTAATACTTTAATCCAAAGCTAGAATTTAGCAAGGTCCTCTTTCTCAATCATAGTTTCACTTTTAAAAATTCTAGAATTTTTTTTTTTTTTTTTTAATCAGTTCTAGGTATTATCACCTCCGGTTTGTTAAAGGTCACATAGACTTTTAATCTGTTTTATCCTAGTATTTACTTGTACTTATTTGTGAAATGTAACCAAAATGCCTTTTTAGAAAAAAATCCTCAAGAGAAATATTCAACTAGATTATAGTTTAGGTTTAAGTGTTCAGAGTTGAGATTTTCATTCTACTCTCTGACCGGAATGATTTTTAACACTGCAATTTAAATTACTATGTCAGACAAAAAAGACACTTATTTTCTTTAACAAATGACAGCATAAGTCTCTGAAGAATGTATGTGCTCAAGCAGAAAAAAAAGTTTTTTGAATCCATAACCAGTAATACTACCTGCTGAGATGTAATTTGGGTCTTTCATTCTTTTAGTGTAGTAACTTAGCATATACAGAAATCACAAAAAGGAAAGACTAAAAATACTTATTTGTTCTATTATAATGAAAATATCTAAATCAAAGGTAAATGGAAAAAAAGGTAAAGGCTACAAAATAAGAAACATTTTAGCTTCTCACAGCTATTTATGAACAATAACAGTACCCAAAATAGGTATAATACAAGTAACATCAAGAAAATCAGCAGAGGAGCCGCCGGAACCCGCCCGCCGCGAGGAGCCGCCGGAACCCGCCCGCCGCGAGGAGCCGCCGGAACCCGCCCGCCGCGAGGAGCCGCCGGAACCCGCGAGGAGCCGCGGACGCCGCGAGGAGAGGAGCGGGTAAGTTCAGCCACTCCAACTGGAGGGCTTGCTGAACGGAGAGAGGAAGTCGTCCACGGGTTGCTGACCAGGGACTGGGCACGAGTTGGACGGGAAAGCTCGCGTCCGCCTTTGGTACTTAGACACATAACCGGCAGTGTCGGAGGAGCCCGCGCTCCCCTAGAGCTGCAGTAGCAGCGGAGGAAGCCGGGGAAAGAGCAGGGATGTGCGACGACAGGCGGGCGCGGTCGAGCCAGGGGGCCCTCCAACACGGGACTGCGCACGCCGCGGCCTCCGCCCGACTGACTGGGATCAGTCCACCGTCCCGGCCAGCACCCAGTATGGCAGCAAAGCCCTCATTTTGCTGAACACAAAAACAGAAACCACAGCAACCGGCACTGTAAGGGAAAGACCACGCCATCAAGACACCACCATCAAGAGCAGATTGGTTTCCAACAGGCAGATATGAAGATAAAAACCAAGGACAGTATTTAACTTTTTTTTTTTTTTTCTTTTTTCATTTTTTTCTGCTTGTTTGTGGTGGACTATTTTGCTTATTCAAGTGATTGGTTTGGGGTTTATTAGTTTCTTTGTTTATTGGGTTTTTTTTTTTTTTTTTTTTTTTTGTAGTTTTCATTTGTTTGATTTATTCTATGTGTTTTTTCTTTGTTTTTCGGTCTCATTAATTTTTTTTTTTTTGCTCTTTAATTTTTAACCTTCTTTTGACTTTTATTATATTTTTTTAACTTTAATTTTAATTCTTGAAAACCTCTAATTCTCTTTTCTCTTTCCTCTTTCCCACTGCTTTCTTTCTCTATGTTCTAAATGTAAAACATCTTCCTAGCTATCAATATCCTCTAGACAAATTATTTCCTATCTTTCTGTCTGCACTATTCACTTCCAAATGCACTAAACAGTACACACACTAATCTTTGCTACCTAATCCTATAAAATACTTCCAAGACAAATCTTTTCCTTTTATTACTTATAGACTCTCCTCCTTGTCACCCCAAGCACATGTCCTAATTTAAAATTGCTTTCATTGTAATTATCCAAGCCAGGACCTTGTGCTAGATCTATTATTCAGGCACTATTTTAATTAATTCAAAGCTTAATGGGCAAGTATCATCTGTGATTGCATGAGTTGCTAGAAAGATTTCCTGCGCCCTATCTCTGTAAAACTGGTCAGTTGTGGGGATTGCTGTATATGTATGTGTATCTTATGATTATGTTAGAAAACATCTGCATGCTTTTATGACTGTCACCCATCAGGGATGCACCTCTTGTTCCTCAGATGCTAGTGTGTGAACTAGTATCAGAAAAAACGCTAGCCTACACCCTGAAATCGTCGACAGGCGGGGCGCGGTCGAGCCAGGGCGCTCCAACACGGGACTGCGCACCCCTGCCTCCGCCCGACTGACTGGGATCAGTCCACCGTCCCGCCAGCACCCAGTATGGCAGCAAAGCCCTCATTTTGCTGAACACAAAAACAGAAACCACAGCAACCGGCACTGTAAGGGAAAGACCACGCCATCAAGACACCACCATCAAGAGCAGATTGGTTTCCAACAGGCAGATATGAAGATAAAAACCAAGGACAGTATTTAACTTTTTTTTTTTTCTTTTTCATTTTTTTCTGCTTGTTTGTGGTGGACTATGTTGCTTATTCAAGTGATTGGTTTGGGGTTTATTAGTTTTTTTGTTTATTGGGTTTTTTTTTTTTTTTTGTAGTTTTCATTTGTTTGATTTATTCTATGTGTTTTTCTTTGTTTTCGGTCTCTGTAAATTTTTTTTTTTTTGCTTTTTTAATTTTTAACCTTCTTTTGACTTTTATTATATTTTTTTAACTTTAATTTTAATTCTTGAAAACCTCTAATTCTCTTTTCTCTTTCCTCTTTCCCACTGCTTTCTTTCTCTATGTTCTAAATGTAAAACATCTTCCTAGCTATCAATATCCTCTAGACAAATTATTTCCTATCTTTCTGTCTGCACTATTCACTTCCAAATGCACTAAACAGTACACACACTAATCTTTGCTACCTAATCCTATAAAATACTTCCAAGACAAATCTTTTCCTTTTTATTACTTATAGACTCTCCTCCTTGTCACCCCAAGCACATGTCCTAATTTAAAATTGCTTTCATTGTAATTATCCAAGCCAGGACCTTGTGCTAGATCTATTATTCAGGCACTATTTTAATTAATTCAAAGCTTAATGGGCAAGTATCATCTGTGATTGCATGAGTTGCTAGAAAGATTTCCTTCGCCTTATCTCTGTAAAACTGGTCAGTTGTGGGGATTGCTGTATATGTATGTGTATCTTATGATTATGTTAGAAAACATCTGCATGCTTTTATGACTGTCACCCATCAGGGATGCACCTCTTGTTCCTCAGATGCTAGTGTGTGAACTAGTATCACAGAACACCATAGCAAACCAGACATAGAGCCTACACTCCCTGACCAATCATCACACCAAGGATCCTCCAAGCGGAAGCCCGGATTCCAAGACCCCACACTGATTATCAAAGAACATACAACACTACAGATTATTCACCTGTAAACAAGGTCTATCACCACCCAAGACACAAGCCACTGAACCCTTCTACAAGGACAAAAACCCAAAGGAAGGAGAATTCAACCAAGAAGCCTGGTGGGAATAAGAACTCCATACACACAGACACACACAAAGAAACAAAAATTAACCTAATAATGAAACGTCAGAGAAACACTGTACAAATGAAGGACCAAGCTAGAGAAACACCACTTCAAATGACAGAGGAGGAGATAGACAAGCTATCTGAAAGAGAATTCAGAAAAACTATACTAATGAGGATGCAAAACACCGAAAACAGAATATTAGAGGAAATTAGTGCATTGAGAAAAGACATGCAGGAAATGAAAAATAAGCAAATAGAGACCACCAACTCAATTGCTGAACTCAAAAATACTATAGAAGGTCTCAACAGTAGAGTATCAGAGGCTGAAGAACGGATAAGTGAGCTGGAAGACAGAATGGTGGAAATAAGTGCTGAAGAACAGAACAAAGCCCAAAGAATTAAAAGAACTGAGGATAGCCTCAGAGACCTATGGGACAATGTTAAACGCACCAACATTAGAATTATAGGAGTTCCAGAAGAAGAAGAAGAGAAGAAAGACTATGAAAAAATTCTTGAAGAGGTTATAGTTGAAAACTTCCCCAGCACGGGAAAGGAGATAGTCAGCCAAGTCCAGGAAGCACAAAGAGTTCTATACAGGAGAAACCCCAGAAGAAACACACCAAGGCACATACTAATCAAACTAACGCAGACTAAATATAAAGACAGATTACTAAAAGCAGCTAGGAGCAAACAACAAATAACATATAAAGGAAACCCCATACGTTTAACTGCGGATCTCTCAACAGAAACCCTACAGGCCAGAAGAGAATGGCAAGATACATTTAAACGGCTAAAAGAGAATAACCTGCAACCACGAATTCTCTACCCAGCAAGAATCTCATTCAAAATCGATGGTGAAGTCAAAAGCTTCACAGACAAGCAAAAACTAAAAGAATTCTGTACCACAAAACCAGCCCTACAACAAGTGTTAAACAGCCTGATATAGCCAATAAATACAAGAGTAGGAGAAGCCTTACAAATCAAACCCCAAATTTCTAAGAAGATGACAATAGGAACATTCGTATCAATAATTACTTTGAATGTAAATGGACTAAATGCTCCAACCAAACGACACAGGCTGGCTGAATGGATCCAGAAGCAAGACCCATATATATGCTGTTTACAAGAGACCCACTTCAGACCTAGAGACACTCATAGACTGAAAGTGAAAGGCTGGAAAAAGATATTTCATGCAAATGGAAATCAAAAGAAAGCTGGAGTAGCAATCCTTATATCAGACAAAATAGACTTTAAAGTAAAGAAGATTCTAAGAGACAAGGCAGGTCACTACATCATGATTAAGGGATCTATCCAAGAGGAAGACATAACAGTCATGAATATCTACGCACCCAACACAGGGGCACCTCAATACATAAGACAGGTACTTTCAGACATAAAAGAAGAAATCAACAATAACACAATAATAGTAGGAGACTTTAACACTCCTCTCACACCAATGGACAGATCAACAAAACAGAAAATTAATAAAGAAACACAAGCCTTAAATGCCACGCTGGAAAAGATGGACCTCATCAATATCTTTAGGACGTTCCATCCAAAAGCAGAAGAATACACTTTCTTCTCAAGCACTCACGGAACATTCTCCAGGATAGACCACATCTTGGGCCACAAATCTAACCTCAGTCAGTTCAAGAAAACCGAAATTATATCAACCATCTTCTCGGACCACAATGCAATGAGACTGGAGATCAACTACCAGAAAAAACACCCTAAAAACAGAAACACACGGAGATTAAACAATACATACCTAAAAAACCAACTGATCGTTGAGGAAATCAAAGGAGAAATTAAACAATTCCTAGAAGAAAATGACAATGAACACACGACAGTGCAAAACCTATGGGATACAGCAAAAGCAGTTCTAAGAGGGAAATTTATAGCAAGATACATTTAAACGGCTAAAAGAGAATAACCTGCAACCACGAATTCTCTACCCAGCAAGAATCTCATTCAAAATCGATGGTGAAGTCAAAAGCTTCACAGACAAGCAAAAACTAAAAGAATTCTGTACCACAAAACCAGCCCTACAACAAGTGTTAAACAGCCTGATATAGCCAATAAATACAAGAGTAGGAGAAGCCTTACAAATCAAACCCCAAATTTCTAAGAAGATGACAATAGGAACATTCGTATCAATAATTACTTTGAATGTAAATGGACTAAATGCTCCAACCAAACGACACAGGCTGGCTGAATGGATCCAGAAGCAAGACCCATATATATGCTGTTTACAAGAGACCCACTTCAGACCTAGAGACACTCATAGACTGAAAGTGAAAGGCTGGAAAAAGATATTTCATGCAAATGGAAATCAAAAGAAAGCTGGAGTAGCAATCCTTATATCAGACAAAATAGACTTTAAAGTAAAGAAGATTCTAAGAGACAAGGCAGGTCACTACATCATGATTAAGGGATCTATCCAAGAGGAAGACATAACAGTCATGAATATCTACGCACCCAACACAGGGGCACCTCAATACATAAGACAGGTACTTTCAGACATAAAAGAAGAAATCAACAATAACACAATAATAGTAGGAGACTTTAACACTCCTCTCACACCAATGGACAGATCAACAAAACAGAAAATTAATAAAGAAACACAAGCCTTAAATGCCACGCTGGAAAAGATGGACCTCATCAATATCTTTAGGACGTTCCATCCAAAAGCAGAAGAATACACTTTCTTCTCAAGCACTCACGGAACATTCTCCAGGATAGACCACATCTTGGGCCACAAATCTAACCTCAGTCAGTTCAAGAAAACCGAAATTATATCAACCATCTTCTCGGACCACAATGCAATGAGACTGGAGATCAACTACCAGAAAAAACACCCTAAAAACAGAAACACACGGAGATTAAACAATACATACCTAAAAAACCAACTGATCGTTGAGGAAATCAAAGGAGAAATTAAACAATTCCTAGAAGAAAATGACAATGAACACACGACAGTGCAAAACCTATGGGATACAGCAAAAGCAGTTCTAAGAGGGAAATTTATAGCAATACAATCCCACCTCAAGAAACTAGGAAAATATGAAGCAGATGACCTAACCCTCTGCTTAAAACAGTTGGAGAAAGAAGAACAAAAACATCCCAGAGCCAGCAGAAGAAGAGAAATCATAAAGATCAGAGCAGAAATAAATGAGAAAGAAACAAAAGAAACAATAGTAAAGATAAATAAAACAAAAAGCTGGTTCTTTGAAAAGGTAAACAAAATTGACAAGCCACTGGCCAGACTCATTAAGAAAAAGAGAGAGAAGAACCAGATCAACAAAATCAAAAACGAAAAAGGAGAGATTACAACAGATAATGCAGAAATCCAAAGGATTCTAAGAGACTATTATGAGCAACTCTATGGCAACAAACTGGACAACTTGGAAGAAATGGACAGTTTCTTGGACAGGATTAATCTCCCAAGACTGAGCCAGGAAGAAACAGAAACTTTGAACAACCCAATCACAAGCTCAGAAATCAACTTTGTGATTAAAAATCTACCCAAAAATAAAAGCCCAGGACCAGATGGCTTCACAGCCGAATTCTACCAAACATTTAAAGAAGAGCTAATGCCTGTCCTTCTAAAACTCTTTCAAAAAATTGCACAGGAAGGAAAACTCCCAAACACATTCTACGAGGCCACCATCACCCTGATACCCAAACCAGGCAAAGACAACACAAAAAAGGAAAACTATAGGCCAATTTCACTGATGAACTTAGATGCCAAGATCCTCAACAAAATCCTAGCAAACAGAATTCAACGACATGTCAAAAAACTCATACATCACGATCAAGTTGGGTTCATCCCAGGCATGCAAGGCTTCTTCAACATCCACAAATCAATCAACGTGATACACCATATCAACAAGTTGAAAGACAAAATCACATGATCATCTCAATAGATGCAGAAAAGCCTTCGACAAAGTACAACATCCATTTATGATCAAACCAAAAGATCACCTCCTTTGCAAATGAAACATTCCTAGAAGAAACCCTAAAAAGAAACACACGGAGATTAAACAATACATACCTAAAAAACCAACTGATCGTTGAGGAAATCAAAGGAGAAATTAAACAATTCCTAGAAGAAAATGACAATGAACACACGACAGTGCAAAACCTATGGGATACAGCAAAAGCAGTTCTAAGAGGGAAATTTATAGCAATACAATCCCACCTCAAGAAACTAGGAAAATATGAAGCAGATGACCTAACCCTCTGCTTAAAACAGTTGGAGAAAGAAGAACAAAAACATCCCAGAGCCAGCAGAAGAAGAGAAATCATAAAGATCAGAGCAGAAATAAATGAGAAAGAAACAAAAGAAACAATAGTAAAGATAAATAAAACAAAAAGCTGGTTCTTTGAAAAGGTAAACAAAATTGACAAGCCACTGGCCAGACTCATTAAGAAAAAGAGAGAGAAGAACCAGATCAACAAAATCAAAAACGAAAAAGGAGAGATTACAACAGATAATGCAGAAATCCAAAGGATTCTAAGAGACTATTATGAGCAACTCTATGGCAACAAACTGGACAACTTGGAAGAAATGGACAGTTTCTTGGACAGGATTAATCTCCCAAGACTGAGCCAGGAAGAAACAGAAACTTTGAACAACCCAATCACAAGCTCAGAAATCAACTTTGTGATTAAAAATCTACCCAAAAATAAAAGCCCAGGACCAGATGGCTTCACAGCCGAATTCTACCAAACATTTAAAGAAGAGCTAATGCCTGTCCTTCTAAAACTCTTTCAAAAAATTGCACAGGAAGGAAAACTCCCAAACACATTCTACGAGGCCACCATCACCCTGATACCCAAACCAGGCAAAGACAACACAAAAAAGGAAAACTATAGGCCAATTTCACTGATGAACTTAGATGCCAAGATCCTCAACAAAATCCTAGCAAACAGAATTCAACGACATGTCAAAAAACTCATACATCACGATCAAGTTGGGTTCATCCCAGGCATGCAAGGCTTCTTCAACATCCACAAATCAATCAACGTGATACACCATATCAACAAGTTGAAAGAAAAAAATCACATGATCATCTCAATAGATGCAGAAAAAGCCTTCGACAAAGTACAACATCCATTTATGATCAAAACTCTTCAGAAAATGGGCATAGAAGGAACCTATCTCAACATAATAAAAGCCATCTATGAGAAACCTACAGCAAACATTATTGTTAATGGTGAAAAACTGAAAGCATTCCCTCTAAGATCAGGAACAAGACAGGGGTGCCCACTTTCACCACTGCTATTCAACATAGTCCTGGAAGTCCTAGCAACAGCAATAAGACAAGAGAAAGAAATCAAAGGAATCCAGATTGGAAAGGAAGAAGTCAAGCTCTCTCTTTTGCAGGCGACATGATATTATACATAGAAAATCCCAAAGACACGGTTACAAAGCTACTAGAACTAATCAATGAATTCAGCAAAGTTGCAGGATATAAAGTCAACACACAGAAGTCACTGGCATTCCTATACACAAACAATGAAAAATCAGAAAATGAAATCAAAGAGGCAATCCCCTTCACCATTGCAACCAAAAGAATCAAATATCTAGGAATAAACCTACCCAAAGAAACAAAAGAATTGTACACAGAAAATTACAAGACACTCATGAGAGACATTAAAGAAGACTTAAACAGATGGAGAGATATTCCATGTTCCTGGGTCATAAGAATCAATATTGTGAAAATGACCATACTTCCAAATATCATCTACAGATTCAATGCAATACCTATTCAACTACCACTGACATTTTTCACAGAACTAGACCAAATAATAACACAGTTCATATGGAAACACAAAAGACCTCGAATAGCCAAAGCAATCCTGAGGAAGAAAAATGGAGTTGGAGGGATCAGCCTCCCTAACTTCAGACTCTACTACAAAGCAACAGTTATCAAGACAGTATGGTACTGGCACAAAAACAGAACTATAGATCAATGGAACAAGATTGAGAACCCAGAGATCAACCCACGCACCTATGGGTACCTTATTTTTGATAAAGGAGGAGAAACTATAAAATGGGACAAAGACAGCCTCTTTAACAAGTGGTGCTGGGAGAATTGGACAGCTACATGCAAAAAAATGAAATTGGAACATTCCCTGACGCCATACACTAAGATCAACTCAAAATGGATTAAAGACCTCAATGTAAGACCAGAAACCATCAAACTCTTAGAGGAGAATATAGGCAAAACCCTCAAGGACATCAATCAAAGCAAGATCTTCTCTGACCCACCAACTAAAATAGCAGAACTGAAAAGAAAAATGAACATATGGGACCTCATGAAACTTAAAAGCTTTTGTACAGCAAAAGAAATTACAAAAAGGTTCAACAGAAACCACAGAGTGGGAGAAAAACAGGGTGCCCACTTTCACCACTGCTATTCAACATAGTCCTGGAAGTCCTAGCAACAGCAATAAGACAAGAGAAAGAAATCAAAGGAATCCAGATTGGAAAGGAAGAAGGCAAGACCTCGCTTTTTGCAGACGACATGATATTATACATAGAAAATCCCAAAGACACGGTTACAAAGCTACTAGAACTAATCAATGAATTCAGCAAAGTTGCAGGATATAAAGTCAACACACAGAAGTCACTGGCATTCCTATACACAAACAATGAAAAATCAGAAAATGAAATCAAAGAGGCAATCCCCTTCACCATTGCAACCAAAAGAATCAAATATCTAGGAATAAACCTACCCAAAGAAACAAAAGAATTGTACACAGAAAATTACAAGACACTCATGAGAGACATTAAAGAAGACTTAAACAGATGGAGAGATATTCCATGTTCCTGGGTCATAAGAATCAATATTGTGAAAATGACCATACTTCCAAATATCATCTACAGATTCAATGCAATACCTATTCAACTACCACTGACATTTTTCACAGAACTAGACCAAATAATAACACAGTTCATATGGAAACACAAAAGACCTCGAATAGCCAAAGCAATCCTGAGGAAGAAAAATGGAGTTGGAGGATCAGCCTTCCTAACTTCAGACTCTACTACAAAGCAACAGTTATCAAGACAGTATGGTACTGGCACAAAAACAGAACTATAGATCAATGGAACAAGATTGAGAACCCAGAGATCAACCCACGCACCTATGGGTACCTTATTTTTGATAAAGGAGGAGAAACTATAAAATGGGACAAAGACAGCCTCTTTAACAAGTGGTGCTGGGAGAATTGGACAGCTACATGCAAAAATGAAATTGGAACATTCCCTGACGCCATACACTAAGATCAACTCAAAATGGATTAAAGACCTCAATGTAAGACCAGAAACCATCAAACTCTTAGAGGAGAATATAGGCAAAACCCTCAAGGACATCAATCAAAGCAAGATCTTCTCTGACCCACCAACTAAAATAGCAGAACTGAAAAGAAAAATGAACATATGGGACCTCATGAAACTTAAAAGCTTTTGTACAGCAAAAGAAATTACAAAAAAGTTCAACAGACACCCCACAGAGTGGGAGAAAATCATAGCAAATGAAACAACAGACAAAGAATTAATCTCCAAAATCTACAAGCAACTCAGACAACTCAGCACAGGGAAAATGAGCAGCCCAATCAAAAATGGGAAAAAGATCTAAAGAGGCGCCGCTCCAAAGAGGACATACAAATGGTCCAAAAGCACATGAAACGATGCTCAACCTCGCTTATTATTAGAGAAATGCAAATTAAAACCACAATGAGATACCACCTCACACCTGTCAGAATGGCCATCATCAACAAATCGACAGACAACAAATGCTGGAGAGGGTGTGGAGAAAAGGGAACCCTCTTGCATTGCTGGTGGGAATGTAAATTAATACAACCTCTATGGAAGACAATATGGAGATTCCTTAAAAAACTAAAAATAGAAGTACCCTATGACCCAGCAATCCCACTATTAGGCCTATATCCTGATGAAATCAAAACTGAAAGAGGCACCTGTACCCCAATGTTCATTGCAGCTCTCTATACAATAGCCAGAACATGGAAGCAACCTAGATGTCCATCGACAAATGAATGGATCCAGAAGCTCTGGTACATATATACAATGGAATACTACTCAGCTGTTAAAAGAAATGCAGAAGACTCAGTCCTAATGAGGTGGCTGGCTTTAGAACCTATCATAAAAAGTGAAGTAAGTCAAAAAGAGAAAGACAAGTATAGTATACTAACTCATATATATATGGGATCTAGTAAGATGGTCATGATAACACACACAGTGAACTCATGAAAAAACAGAGAATAGACATAAAGACATTGTGGAGACCAAACAATGGGAGGGAGTAACATGGGAACCTATACTGTCATGTGTAGAAAAGATAGCTATTGTCATTGTGCTAGGGAATAGGAGTACCTACAACCACTTGGGACAAAGACAGCCTCTTTAACAAGTGGTGCTGGGAGAATTGGACAGCTACATGCACAAAAATGAAATTGGAACATTCCCTGACGCCATACACTAAGATCAACTCAAAATGGATTAAAGACCTCAATGTAAGACCAGAAACCATCAAACTCTTAGAGGAGAATATAGGCAAAACCCTCAAGGACATCAATCAAAGCAAGATCTTCTCTGACCCACCAACTAAAATAGCAGAACTGAAAAGAAAAATGAACATATGGGACCTCATGAAACTTAAAAGCTTTTGTACAGCAAAAGAAATTACAAAAAAGTTCAACAGACACCCCACAGAGTGGGAGAAAATCATAGCAAATGAAACAACAGACAAAGAATTAATCTCCAAAATCTACAAGCAACTCAGACAACTCAGCACAGGGAAAATGAGCAGCCCAATCAAAAAATGGGAAAAAGATCTAAAGAGACGCCTCTCCAAAGAGGACATACAAATGGTCCAAAAGCACATGAAACGATGCTCAACCTCGCTTATTATTAGAGAAATGCAAATTAAAACCACAATGAGATACCACCTCACACCTGTCAGAATGGCCATCATCAACAAATCGACAGACAACAAATGCTGGAGAGGGTGTGGAGAAAAGGGAACCCTCTTGCATTGCTGGTGGGAATGTAAATTAATACAACCTCTATGGAAGACAATATGGAGATTCCTTAAAAAACTAAAAATAGAAGTACCCTATGACCCAGCAATCCCACTATTAGGCCTATATCCTGATGAAATCAAAACTGAAAGAGGCACCTGTACCCCAATGTTCATTGCAGCTCTCTATACAATAGCCAGAACATGGAAGCAACCTAGATGTCCATCGACAAATGAATGGATCCAGAAGCTCTGGTACATATATACAATGGAATACTACTCAGCTGTTAAAAGAAATGCAGAAGACTCAGTCCTAATGAGGTGGCTGGCTTTAGAACCTATCATAAAAAGTGAAGTAAGTCAAAAAGAGAAAGACAAGTATAGTATACTAACTCATATATATATGGGATCTAGTAAGATGGTCATGATAACACACACAGTGAACTCATGAAAAAACAGAGAATAGACATAAAGACATTGTGGAGACCAAACAATGGGAGGGAGTAACATGGGAACCTATACTGTCATGTGTAGAAAAGATAGCTATTGTCATTGTGCTAGGGGAATAGGAGTACCTACAACCACTTGGAGCAATGGTCTGGAGGGATGAGGGGGGGAACCTGGGTGGGGGGAGGGCCAAGGGATATGCATCTGATTGATCTGGGAACATACATGTACAAAAATAAATAAATAAATAAATAAATAAATAAATAAATAAATAAATAAAAAAGAAAATCAGCAGAGAGCACTGGCAATATTTCTAAATAAAGCTCTCGGCAGTCCAAACGGTAACAAGTCACTTATTTTCTATGCCCCTAAATATAGGTTTAAGATAGGACTTGGTATAGCTATGAAGGCTATAAATCTAAATGTAAATACCCTAGTATTCTTTATGCTTTTCCTTTTCATATATAGCAAATCCTGAATTCATGCCCAACTACTGTTCTTAAACCACCAACTATTCTAAACACTACCCTAGACAAAAAAAGTAATGGTCATATTAACTAATTTTAGCTAATTTTCTGGTTCATCAATGAAATGGGTTTTTACAGAGTGGAAGAAAATGTAGAGGATTATCAAATAAATGATGACATCACAAATCTATCAGAAATTAAAAAACTCACATCAGGAAGACAAACTAAAACTTATAAATTTTTAATTGTGACACAAGATAAACTTTTCATTTTTACTTAGAACTTTTAATTTAAAATTTTAAAAGTTTAATTAAAGTTTTATTTAAAACTTTTTAATTTTTACTTAGACACAAGATAAACTTAATAAGCAAATTTGCATCTAACAATTTAAAATCCCTAAATGGCTACATTGCTCAGAACAGAGTTAACGGCCTTCAAAACAAGTAATCAAAAATCAGGCCTCAAAGTTACTGGGTGTTTTCAATTTCATTTTGCTTCATTTGCTAAAGAAAAACAGTGAATACAATTAAGCACAGTTTATTTGACTGTAAAGGAAGTCAGTTAACAAATATTAACTATGCCTTTGTAGTGGATGCTGTTGCTTAATTGCTGAACACAAGTTTCAAAGCTGGACAATGAGATCTAATGATGTGGTTCATATGAGTAAACAGGAGTACAGAACACATCTTCTTTTAGCTTTGAGCCTCCAATATGACTTGTCTCTTGAAATGTATGTTCATGTCTAAGTATACCCAATAGCGCTTTTTAAGAAACAGAAAACAGTTGTTGGGAGAAACACCATATAAAATATCTTGTAAGACCAGCAAAATCCCTAACCCTCTATTTCCTTGGAGTGAAACCATACCGGCCTGTTGGAAATGTCTTGTCTTCAAAGAGCCAATGTTCATCACCACTTAGCAAGTAAAAAAAAAAAAACAAAAGATAACTATGTATTGAGTATTTCATAGCACTTCATAGGATTTAAACCTCCTATGCCTACATTTATTCCTTCTATGACAAGTGAATATGGTTTTAATTAAAGCATCCTAAGTAGTTTGATATTCTTCCAAAATGTTATACTGGTGGGTTGTCAGCAATTGTGTTATATCGGTAAAGGTATTAATCTTTATTTAATTAATATTAATTAATTCATTATTTTGGCCATGGCCTGCAACATGTGGGATCTTGGTTCCCTGACCAGGGATTGAACTTGTGCCTCCTGCACTGGGAGCACAGGACTTAATCACTCAAATCCTCATCACTGAACTGGACTTCCAGGGGAAGTCTTGGCAAAGGGTACTTTGAAATGTTGGTGTCATCAGTATGCTTAAGACAAAATTTAGTGAAATAATCAGGAAATTTTTAGATTTCACACAATACTAAAAAGCACCTTTAAATAATCAAGGACTCTCAGGCCACCATCACAGATATCTCAATTGCAAAAGATGCTTTTTACTGACTACCACGAGAGGCTCAACAATTTAAAATCCCTAAATGGCTACATTGCTCAGAACAGAGTTAACGGCCTTCAAAACAAGTAATCAAAAATCAGGCCTCAAAGTTACTGGGTGTTTTCAATTTCATTTTGCTTCATTTGCTAAAGAAAAACAGTGAATACAATTAAGCACAGTTTATTTGACTGTAAAGGAAGTCAGTTAACAAATATTAACTATGCCTTTGTAGTGGATGCTGTTGCTTAATTGCTGAACACAAGTTTCAAAGCTGGACAATGAGATCTAATGATGTGGTTCATATGAGTAAACAGGAGTACAGAACACATCTTCTTTTAGCTTTGAGCCTCCAATATGACTTGTCTCTTGAAATGTATGTTCATGTCTAAGTATACCCAATAGCGCTTTTTAAGAAACAGAAAACAGTTGTTGGGAGAAACACCATATAAAATATCTTGTAAGACCAGCAAAATCCCTAACCCTCTATTTCCTTGGAGTGAAACCATACCGGCCTGTTGGAAATGTCTTGTCTTCAAAGAGCCAATGTTCATCACCACTTAGCAAGTAAAAAAAAAAAAACAAAAGATAACTATGTATTGAGTATTTCATAGCACTTCATAGGATTTAAACCTCCTATGCCTACATTTATTCCTTCTATGACAAGTGAATATGGTTTTAATTAAAGCATCCTAAGTAGTTTGATATTCTTCCAAAATGTTATACTGGTGGGTTGTCAGCAATTGTGTTATATCGGTAAAGGTATTAATCTTTATTTAATTAATATTAATTAATTCATTATTTTGGCCATGGCCTGCAACATGTGGGATCTTGGTTCCCTGACCAGGGATTGAACTTGTGCCTCCTGCACTGGGAGCACAGGACTTAATCACTCAAATCCTCATCACTGAACTGGACTTCCAGGGGAAGTCTTGGCAAAGGGTACTTTGAAATGTTGGTGTCATCAGTATGCTTAAGACAAAATTTAGTGAAATAATCAGGAAATTTTTAGATTTCACACAATACTAAAAAGCACCTTTAAATAATCAAGGACTCTCAGGCCACCATCACAGATATCTCAATTGCAAAAGATGCTCGCTCACGCCATTGCAGTTTTAGTTTGAGCTGACAAGTACCACAACAACGAGAGGCTCAACAAGGATAGGATACACTTCGGGCCAAACAATCAAATAGATAAAGAACACCCAAGTACACCTTTTAAAAAATGACATTTTAGGGCTTCCCTGGTGGTCCACTGGGTAAAGAGTCCGCCTTGCAGTGCAAGGGGCGCTGGTTTGATCCCTGGCACAGGAAGAGCCCACATGCTAAGGAAAGGCTGGACCGGTGTGTCCAATTACGAGCCAGCGTTCTGGAGCACATGCACCCAGAGCCGGTGCTCTGCAACAAGAGACGCCACTGTGATGGGAGACCCACACAGGCCAAAGAACAAAGATGGATGAAAATCAGTAAATGAAAGACCAATAAAAGAGGCCAAAATTTAAAAAAAAAAAAAAAAAAAAAAGAATCAAAAACTCTCAGGGCAGACATGCATATAAAACTTTAAATAAAAATGCTCATAATCAAGTTATTTTAAAAAAAGACATTTTGGGGACTTCCCTGGTGGTCCAGTGGCTAAGACACCGTGCTCCTAATGCAGGGGGACTGGGTTCAATCCATGGTCAGAGAACTAGATCCCACATGCTGCAACTAAAGATTGCACGTCCCACAACTAACACCCAGCACAGTCAAATAAATAAAGAAATATTAAAAAAAAAAAGACAATTTATTGAAAATATTTCACAATGTGAAGTTATACTTCCCAGAGAATACTGAACATACCATATAGCAAATAGCCCTTTTCTCACGTTTTATTTAATGGTATATAGAATCTGCCTGTCAATGCAGGAGACATGGGTTTAGTCCCTGGGTCAGCAAAATCCCCTAAATTAGGAAATGGCAACCCATTCCAGTCACCTTGCCTGAAAAATCCCATGGGCCGAGGAGCCTGGCTGGCTACAGTCCATTGGGTCGCAAAGCATCAGACATGACTTAGTGACTGAACAACAACAACAAAAAATACGTATACACCCCATGTCACAGTACTGTGTGACCTGACTTCTGAACACACTGCATGCCTGAAACAGTACTTTCAGGGCAGAAAGAGTAATTAAGAATACCTGTCCTGGGGAGTTCCCTGGTGGCTCAGATGGTAAAGAATACCTGTCCTAAAATCAAATCCCTAAAGTCAATGAATTCAGATAACTGGCTCTGCTAATTAGTTCCTATGTGACCTTGAAGAAATAACTGAACTAGTTTTATTCTCTTGATAAAAGGAGGCAAATAATAAACAACCTGATAGGTTTGCTATAATAATTAAAGCCAGTTAAAGTATATTAAAGGCTTAAGAACAGTGCCTGACACAGAGTGCTCCCATCAAATACACACTGCCCTTGTCACTCTGCCTCGGGCAGTGTTGTCAACAACTATCTTCCAACTCAAGGCTTTACCCAAATCTACTGCATGAGTTTTGCATGTTATAGAATGAAAGTTACTATAAAGATGTAAAAGTAAGACACAACAAAATCATTTTTTAAAGAAATTAGTGAACACTCCTTACTGATCTGTGAAAAAAACAAAATAGAATAAGTTCCTTACCATGGTTAGTACACTGACTTCTGACATCCTCTATGCTTTGCACTTGGATGGCTTCTTGAAGAAAGATATAACAACTGTCTTGGAACTGAACCCAGCTGGATGAGGGGCAGTCTATGTGGAAACAGAGAAACACGGTTAAAGAGCTTGAAAATTAGCATTTCATGAACTCCTAAAGATACTAGGTATTAACTTTTCACAGAAAAATTAATGGAAATTTCCATTTCCATTACCATTTAATATAATTATTGACATATTTGGGTTCATATTTACCGTCTGTTTGTTTTCTATCTATTCTATTTGTTTTATGTTCTTTTTTTCCCTTTGTTGTCTTTTTGGATTATTAAACAATTTTATATTCTATTTTTTCTTTTAGCTTATTTATATCCTTTAATTTTTTCCAGAAAATTACACCATGCAACCTTGATTCATTGGTACCTAAAATAAACTACTACTTTTACCATTTCCTAACAACTCCAGGATCTTACAACAGTTTAAATTGCCCCCCTTTGTGTTGTTATTATGTTAGTAATTTGCATGGTCAATGTTTGTTTAAACACATATTTACCTTTTGTCTTGGTTTTCACTCTTACATATCTGAATTATTTATTGGAATAATTTTGTTTGCCTGAATAAACCCCTTTAATGTTTCTTTAAAGGTAGATCTGCTACTAATACCCTCAATTCATGATTTTCTGTAAATGCTTTCATACTGTCCTTCTGCTTGAAGGATATTTTTGTCAATACAAAATTCTAGAAAGGCAGCTTATCTTTCACTGAAGATGTAATTATATTGTTTGGGCTTCCATCTTTCCCACTGAGAAATCAGCTGTCAGTCTGATTGTTGCTCTTTGGTGGCTGCTTTCAAGATTTTCTTTGTCTTCGGTTTTTAGCAGTTTCACAGTGGTATGTCTAGTATTTTTTAATTGTGCTAATAATACAGTGCAACTATTGACTCTGAGGCTTTATTTTCATTGCTCACTTTTGCAAAGTTCTTGGCCAGCATCGCTTCAAATAATGTTTCTCCATTTCTTTCTCCTCCCTTTCTGGGACTGAAAATACATATATATAAGATTTTTCACCATGTTAATACGTACTCTTTGTGGTTTTTTTTGGTTTTTACTGCTTTTAGCTCTCCATATCATCATCTTATTCTTTATGGTTTACTAACCTACTCTCCCATGGCTCAGTGGTAAAGAATCCATCTGCAATGCAGGACACACTGGAGACCTGGGTTTGATCCCTGTGTCAGGGAGATCCCCCAGGGATGGAAATGGCAGCCCACTTCAGTATTCTTGCCTTTAAAATCCCACAGACCAGAGAAGACTGGCAGGCTACAATCCGTGGGGTCACAAAAAAGTCAGACACGACTAAGTAACTAATCATGACTAGTAACACAATCTACTTTTCAGTGTTTAACAACCCTGCTCTTAAACCTATCTGTTGAGTTCATAATGTCAACTATTTTTCAGTTCTGTAATTTCAATTTGTTTGTACTTTGACAGATTCTGAGTTTCTGGTGAAATTCTAAAACTTACGAATGATCTCAGACTTGTTACAATCATTTTAAAGTTCACTTTGAACACTCTAATTTCTGGATCACCATGCAACCTTGATTCATTGGTACCTAAAATAAACTACTACTTTTACCATTTCCTAACAACTCCAGGATCTTACAACAGTTTAAATTGCCCCCCTTTGTGTTGTTATTATGTTAGTAATTTGCATGGTCAATGTTTGTTTAAACACATATTTACCTTTTGTCTTGGTTTTCACTCTTACATATCTGAATTATTTATTGGAATAATTTTGTTTGCCTGAATAACCCCCTTTAATGTTTCTTTAAAGGTAGATCTGCTACTAATACCCTCAATTCATGATTTTCTGTAAATGCTTTCATACTGTCCTTCTGCTTGAAGGATATTTTTGTCAATACAAAATTCTAGAAAGGCAGTTTATCTTTCACTGAAGATGTAATTATATTGTTTGGGCTTCCATCTTTCCCACTGAGAAATCAGCTGTCAGTCTGATTGTTGCTCTTTGGTGGCTGCTTTCAAGATTTTCTTTGTCTTCGGTTTTTAGCAGTTTCACAGTGGTATGTCTAGTATTTTTTAATTGTGCTAATAATACAGTGCAACTATTGACTCTGAGGCTTTATTTTCATTGCTCACTTTTGCAAAGTTCTTGGCCAGCATCGCTTCAAATAATGTTTCTCCATTTCTTTCTCCTCCCTTTCTGGGACTGAAAATACATATATATAAGATTTTTCACCATGTTAATACGTACTCTTTGTGGTTTTTTTTGGTTTTTACTGCTTTTAGCTCTCCATATCATCATCTTATTCTTTATGGTTTACTAACCTACTCTCCCATGGCTCAGTGGTAAAGAATCCATCTGCAATGCAGGACACACTGGAGACCTGGGTTTGATCCCTGTGTCAGGGAGATCCCCCAGGGATGGAAATGGCAGCCCACTTCAGTATTCTTGCCTTTAAAATCCCACAGACCAGAGAAGACTGGCAGGCTACAATCCGTGGGGTCACAAAAAAGTCAGACACGACTAAGTAACTAATCATGACTAGTAACACAATCTACTTTTCAGTGTTTAACAACCCTGCTCTTAAACCTATCTGTTGAGTTCATAATGTCAACTATTTTTCAGTTCTGTAATTTCAATTTGTTTGTACTTTGACAGATTCTGAGTTTCTGGTGAAATTCTAAAACTTACGAATGATCTCAGACTTGTTACAATCATTTTAAAGTTCACTTTGAACACTCTAATTTCTGGATCACCTGTACCAATATCAATATCAAAATATCAATATTACAGGTACTGTGCAGGAAAAATTTGATATGTAAAATCAAAAATTGCAGAGGCTCTAGATGATATCATTCTCCCCTAGAAAGGACTCTGGCAGGTGGCTGGAGCAGAAAAAATTATCTTATCAAGGGTTGACTGCATCCAAGGTGGGGTGGGGTGGGGTGTGTGTGTGTGTGTGTGTTACAAATCTGAATAGTAACTAGAGTCCCTCCTCCTCAGTAAGAAAAACTCAAATTTGTGTCTCATTAACATCATGAGAATGCCAAGAACTCTACTCTCCTTTCAGTTCCTTAAAATTTGGGCAACTCTCCTAAAGGACAAAGTAATACACAGAATAGTAGGCTAATATCAACTAGCTGCCTCTTCAGCTCTCTGATGCCTGCAAATACTGTTATTACCAAGTTTCATCTAGATTTTCTAGTTGTCAGTGGGAGCATTACTATCTTGACCAGAGCCAGAAGCAGAATCCCCTCTTCCACAGTGTGGAACAAGTTTTTGATAACTGCCACTACCACCATCTATCCAACAATCACGGGCTAAGCAGCTCCCATGTGTCAGATACAATGGTTAGTGCTAAGGGTTAGGGAGAGGATTCAAGGCAGGCATCCCCAAATATTTGGCACCAGGGACTGGTTTCGTAGAGGGCAATTTTTTTCATGGATGGGGCAGGATGGGGTGGGAGGGGTGGTTTTGGGACGATTCAAACACCTTATGTTTGCTATGTACCTTATTTCTATTATTATTACATCAGCTCCACCTCAGATCATCAGACATTAGATCCCAGGGGTGGCGGACCTCTGATTTAAGGGGAGTGAGTCCTACACTTAACGTGCTCAGTCTGCTGGGAAAGTCAGACACATACACGTAACAAAGAAAGGCATGAGAGGTTCAACGCTATAAGACTATAGAAAACAGAGTAAATAACTGGTAGAGTAAGGAAACATTTCAAAGGGAGGCAATATTTGAGCTGCAATTCACAGGATACCTTTACCATGTGGAAAGGTTGAAATACGAAGACATCCCACGTAGATGCTGCACAGTCGCTTTAGTCGTGTCTGACTGTGTGACCCAACAGACAGCAGCCCTCTGTTCTCCATCCATGGGATTTTCCAGGCAAGAACACTGGAGTGGGTTGCCATGCCCTCCTCCAGGGGGATCTTCCAACCCAGGGATGGAACCCAGGTCACCTGCATCGCAGGCAGATTCCTCACCACTGAGCCATCAGGGATGCCATTAGGTCTCAAATATATAGAGAGAGACCTGTAGCTCGCTAGGTTTCTCCATCCATGGAATTTTCCAGGCAAGAATACTAGAGTGGGTTGCCATCTCCTTCTCCATCCCTGGTAGAGAACATCTTAAAAACTACAGTGACAGGCACCTGGTAAGGAGTCAGATATTCGCTGAAAGGGTGAACTAGCAGATGTCTCCCTCCCCACACTCCTCCTGCCACATGTTTTCTGTATTAAGACATGACAGAGATAGAGAAAAAAAAGCAGTCATTTCTGGAATGAAACTCAAATTGAAAGTCAGGAGGGCAAATACTTTGAATTGCAAACTTAAGATTTTTTGTTCCTTCTCCTATTTTCTTCTGGTTCCCTTTGTTGCTTTTTCTTTAGCCTTAAGGAATTAAAAAAAAAATGGAAACAGAAACAGACTCTATTACCATATTAAATGCCATCTGAAACACTTTGACATATCACTGGAAATTCTTGGACCATGGATTGAGAAATGTTCTTGTGTATTATTTCCAGTCAAAGCTTAAGCTGATGATTAAGGATGGGGCAGGATGGGGTGGGAGGGGTGGTTTTGGGATGATTCAAACACCTTATGTTTGCTATGTACCTTATTTCTATTATTATTACATCAGCTCCACCTCAGATCATCAGACATTAGATCCCAGGGGTGGCGGACCTCTGATTTAAGGGGAGTGGGTCCTACACTTAACGTGCTCAGTCTGCTGGGAAAGTCAGACACATACACGTAACAAAGAAAGGCATGAGAGGTTCAACGCTATAAGACTATAGAAAACAGAGTAAATAACTGGTAGAGTAAGGAAACATTTCAAAGGGAGGCAATATTTGAGCTGCAATTCACAGGATACCTTTACCATGTGGAAAGGTTGAAATACGAAGACATCCCACGTAGATGCTGCACAGTCGCTTTAGTCGTGTCTGACTGTGTGACCCAACAGACAGCAGCCCTCTGTTCTCCATCCATGGGATTCTCCAGGCTAGAACACTGGAGTGGGTTGCCATGCCCTGCTCCAGGAGGATCTTCCCAACTCAGGGATGGAACCCAGGTCACCTGCATTGCAGGCAGATGCCTCACCACTGAGCCATCAGGAATGCCATTAGGTCTCAAATATATAGAGAGAGACCTGTAGCTCGCTAGGTTTCTCCATCCATGGAATTTTCCAGGCAAGAATACTAGAGTGGGTTGCCATCTCCTTCTCCATCCCTGGTAGAGAACATCTTAAAAACTACAGTGACAGGCACCTGGTAAGGAGTCAGATATTCGCTGAAAGGGTGAACTAGCAGATGTCTCCCTCCCCACACTCCTCCTGCCACATGTTTTCTGTATTAAGACATGACAGAGATAGAGAAAAAAAAGCAGTCATTTCTGGAATGAAACTCAAATTGAAAGTCAGGAGGGCAAATACTTTGAATTGCAAACTTAAGATTTTTTGTTCCTTCTCCTATTTTCTTCTGGTTCCCTTTGTTGCTTTTTCTTTAGCCTTAAGGAATTAAAAAAAAATGGAAACAGAAACAGACTCTATTACCATATTAAATGCCATCTGAAACACTTTGACATATCACTGGAAATTCTTGGACCATGGATTGAGAAATGTTCTTGTGTATTATTTCCAGTCAAAGCTACACATAGGATTTTGTACTGATGATAAATAGCACAAGAATATAAAGATAATTTTTAAAGTATTATTTAAATGGAATAGAGCGTGTTTATTAAGTATAAAAAATGTAATCAATACTTCGTGAAGTGAAATTTATAAATTATTTCTTTGTACACTTGTATTGGGTCGGCCAAAAAGTTCACTCGAGTTTTTCCACATGATTCTTACCGGAAAAGTTGAACGAATTTTTAGCCTACTCTAGAGTTCTTAAGCTTTATAATTACAATGAGCTCTGATTTCCAAAGCATCTATAGATGAGAGAATATTCTTTTGTCCAGTAGCAGCTCATGTATCAATCCTCTGTAAAGCATCCCACCCTTACCTTCCTCTATTCCCTGAACTTCTACAGGACTTTCCACTATGCAACATGTGAGAGGTCATATTTGGGTGTAAAGATCAAAGACTTGTTCAGGTTACCCCAAATGACAGAGATTTTCTGCAAGGATATTTTCTGCAAGTAAGAAATCTGAGGGGCTTCCCTGGTGGTCCAGTGGGTGGGGACGCTGCCTTGCAGTGCGGAGGGTACCGGTTCGATCCCTGATTTGGGAGAATCCCGTGTGCTGCAGAGCGGCTGGACCCATGTGTCCAATCGCCGAGCTGGAGCTCTGGAGCGCATGCGCCCAGGACAGGTTCTCTGCGACAACAGAGGCCACCGCGATGGGAGGCGCGCAAGGGCCAAAGAACAAAGATGGATGAAAAATTGATAAATGAAAGACCAATAGAAGTGGCCCGCCCACGCCTCCCCCCTGCCGCCCCCCACCCAAAAAAAGAAATCTGAGGATACTCTCCCAGCAGTCAAATACGCCTCCTTGTATTCTTATACCAGATATCCCCTCGAGTGGCTACCTGGCTTCGTCAGTCTTTGATTTCGGAAATTATCCTTGTTTGGATTAGTTGTGACTTGGATGGTGAGCATAACATGGCACAAGCCATGATCCCATGCACAAGAACCATAGGTAACCAATCTTCTTGGAAAAGGGGCTTTATTACCCTTTGATGACGAACACACATTCACGTCCGCTGATTAAATCCTGCTCTTCTGTATGGTAGCTGATACTTATCCTGTTCTCCCAATTGGACTGTTAACCACATGCCAACAGAGATCATGTCTTAAATCTAACATGAACACCCCATTAATAAGTATGATGGAGTTTTGTTCATAACACAAGCTAGCCTGCAGAGAGGTGGGGCAGTGCAGGGTTCTGAGTAAGCACATTAGGCTCAGAAAAAAGTCTTGCTCTGACTACATGACCTCAGGTACGTTACTTAACCTTAACCGTGCTCCAATTTTCCCCACCTGTAAAATGGGGATGATAACAGCACATATCACATGGGAAAACAATTTCCCACCTACTCTAGAGTTCTTAAGCTTTATAATTACAATGAGCTCTGATTTCCAAAGCATCTATAGATGAGAGAATATTCTTTTGTCCAGTAGCAGCTCATGTATCAATCCTCTGTAAAGCATCCCACCCTTACCTTCCTCTATTCCCTGAACTTCTACAGGACTTTCCACTATGCAACATGTGAGAGGTCATATTTGGGTGTAAAGATCAAAGACTTGTTCAGGTTACCCCAAATGACAGAGATTTTCTGCAAGGATATTTTCTGCAAGTAAGAAATCTGAGGGGCTTCCCTGGTGGTCCAGTGGGTGGGGACGCTGCCTTGCAGTGCGGAGGGTACCGGTTCGATCCCTGATTTGGGAGAATCCCGTGTGCTGCAGAGCGGCTGGACCCATGTGTCCAATCGCCGAGCTGGAGCTCTGGAGCGCATGCGCCCAGGACAGGTTCTCTGCGACAACAGAGGCCACCGCGATGGGAGGCGCGCAAGGGCCAAAGAACAAAGATGGATGAAAAATTGATAAATGAAAGACCAATAGAAGTGGCCCGCCCACGCCTCCCCCCTGCCGCCCCCCCCCCAAAAAAAGAAATCTGAGGATACTCTCCCAGCAGTCAAATACGCCTCCTTGTATTCTTATACCAGATATCCCCTCGAGTGGCTTCGTCAGTCTTTGATTTCGGAAATTATCCTTGTTTGGATTAGTTGTGACTTGGATGGTGAGCATAACATGGCACAAGCCATGATCCCATGCACAAGAACCATAGGTAACCAATCTTCTTGGAAAAGGGGCTTTATTACCCTTTGATGACGAACACACATTCACGTCCGCTGATTAAATCCTGCTCTTCTGTATGGTAGCTATCTGATACTTATCCTGTTCTCCCAATTGGACTGTTAACCACATGCCAACAGAGATCATGTCTTAAATCTAACATGAACACCCCATTAATAACTATGATGGAGTTTTGTTCATAACACAAGCTAGCCTGCAGAGAGGTGGGGCAGTGCAGGGTTCTGAGTAAGCACATTAGGCTCAGAAAAAAGTCTTGGTCTGACTACATGACCTCAGGTACGTTACTTAACCTTAACCGTGCTCCAATTTTCCCCACCTGTAAAATGGGGATGATAACAGCACATATCACATGGGACTGTTGTGAGAAAATTGTTTTAGGTGCTAGGGATTCCACTGTGAACAAAAAGGAACAAAAATCCTACCATCCTGAGCTAATGTTCTAGTTGAGGCAGATACATAAAGGCAAGATAAAAAGCTAAGATAACGTTGCATGGTGTTTTATTTAGATAGACTATTTAGCAGTCTATTGCTCTGTAACAAATTAGTGGCTTAAAACAATAAAAACCTTTATTATCTCATGCAGTTTCTCTGGATCAGAAATTCATAAGGAGCTGCTTAGCTGGGTGAATTTGGTTTGGTATCTCATAAAGTTTTAGTCAGGGCTGCATCTATCTGAAAAGTGAACTGTGGCTGGAGGATCAGCTGCTGAGGGAATTGATGTTGGCTGTGGCTAAGGGGTCTCACCATGTGGATCTCTACACAGGGCTCCTCAAGGGTGGTCCTTACGACACAGGAGGTGCATAAAAACAAGGTAGAAGTGCAATATCTTTTAAAATCCACCCTCCCCTATATTCTATTGGTTATATAAGATACAGGCCAGCCCTATTCAGAGAAGAGTATGAAGAGCAGGAGGCAAGAACCATTGGGGCCATCTTGGAGGCTAGCAAGCACAGATAACAGACCAAGATTCTGAGTGTAGGATGGGGGCTGAGGTTGAAGCTTTAGAAAGGGGTCAAAGAAAGACTTATTATAGAGGTGATATATAGAAAAAAAGATCTGAAGGAGCTGAAAGAAAATGCTTATCGAGGTCACACAGGCCTCTGAGATGGGAGTATTATGGTAATGAAAACTGACAAAGATCCTTAACGAATAATTAAATAAGCAATATGCCAGAAGACCCCCCCCCAAAAAAAAAACCCACAAAACACAAATAAAAACAAAAGCTTTAGGTAGAAAAATAGAGAACAGTTAACTTCATATCCTTAAAATGTCCAACCGCCTTCTCCTTAGGCATGTCAACACTGAACCCCTTTTCTGATGCTACCAGAATGTATGCCCCAGAAACAAGCTTTAAGCCCTACTCAGGAGTTGTATTTTCACTTTGAGAAGAAGAGTGTTCAAAAGAGGCTGATACTTCTAGCTGAGGCTCACAGGCTTCATCAGCAGAAATGCTAAACTAAGTCTTTCTCAGAGTGAAGTGTCTTTGATATAATCCTGTTACAAATGAAAAACCCACCTCGCCAAAATACTGTCATAAGCTTTCAATTACAGGTTCTGTAACATTTTCTTAAAAAATATTTCAATAAATATACTTTGCTCAAAAGAAAAAAAATCCTCTCTCTAAAGTGTTTTTCTGTTACTCATGCTTCTTCACACCTGTCCTGAAAGACAGGTTGTACCTAAATGACTTTTTATGGATTATGTACTTTTATAATTCTCTTGATTTACTGTTCACAGAAATTTAGGAGCTTGATGAAAATTTTAAAAGCTTGTACTTAGCTCCAAAAGTTTCCAGAATAGATCCGCTGCTTAAAATTATCATGTGCTAAAAGGAAAGATGGCATATCCACAGGAATACTTTGCACTGCCAGTCCGTCCTACTAGAACTCCCTGTTCCCCTGTAATTTTTAAAAAACCAGGCATAACATAACAAGAAGCTATCCTTGGGAGTTACTTATTCTGAATGTTAACAAAGGACAGGCAAGGTTGTACTCTTTTTTTCTTGTCGATAAGACCTTTACCCTTATCCCATTAAGATATGAGTCAGTGATTTATTGTCCACAAGCGCAACCGTGGCAGAGGAAGAAAGAGGTGATTACATTTATTATGTATGGAGGATAGCATGGTGTTCCAGGCCCCTCATAACCTGCCAGGTCTGGGCTGCAGGATCTGTCTGAACCCTAAGGACATTCAGCCATTCCACCTCCTCTCCATACCACCCAACCTAGCTTCTAAGATGTCTAGCCCCACCTCTTCCCTTCAAGTCCTTTCTCAGAAAAGCTATCAGGATTTTTAATCATAGAATGAGGGTGGCAGTGTTTCTCTGCACCTTGGGAATCACTGGGCCATGTTCTCATCGGTGCAATCTCAAGATCTTCCTCTTAATAAACAAAAGCTTTAGGTAGAAAAATAGAGAACAGTTAACTTCATATCCTTAAAATGTCCAACCGCCTTCTCCTTAGGCATGTCAACACTGAACCCCTTTTCTGATGCTACCAGAATGTATGCCCCAGAAACAAGCTTTAAGCCCTACTCAGGAGTTGTATTTTCACTTTGAGAAGAAGAGTGTTCAAAAGAGGCTGATACTTCTAGCTGAGGCTCACAGGCTTCATCAGCAGAAATGCTAAACTAAGTCTTTCTCAGAGTGAAGTGTCTTTGATATAATCCTGTTACAAATGAAAAACCCACCTCGCCAAAATACTGTCATAAGCTTTCAATTACAGGTTCTGTAACATTTTCTTAAAAAATATTTCAATAAATATACTTTGCTCAAAAGAAAAAAAATCCTCTCTCTAAAGTGTTTTTCTGTTACTCATGCTTCTTCACACCTGTCCTGAAAGACAGGTTGTACCTAAATGACTTTTTATGGATTATGTACTTTTATAATTCTCTTGATTTACTGTTCACAGAAATTTAGGAGCTTGATGAAAATTTTAAAAGCTTGTACTTAGCTCCAAAAGTTTCCAGAATAGATCCGCTGCTTAAAATTATCATGTGCTAAAAGGAAAGATGGCATATCCACAGGAATACTTTGCACTGCCAGTCCGTCCTACTAGAACTCCCTGTTCCCTTGTAATTTTTAAAAAACCAGGCATAACATAACAAGAAGCTATCCTTGGGAGTTACTTATTCTGAATGTTAACAAAGGACAGGCAAGGTTGTACTTTTTTTCTTGTCGATAAGACCTTTACCCTTATCCCATTAAGATATGAGTCAGTGATTTATTGTCCACAAGCGCAACCGTGGCAGAGGAAGAAAGAGGTGATTACATTTATTATGTATGGAGGATAGCATGGTGTTCCAGGCCCCTCATAACCTGCCAGGTCTGGGCTGCAGGATCTGTCTGAACCCTAAGGACATTCAGCCATTCCACCTCCTCTCCATACCACCCAACCTAGCTTCTAAGATGTCTAGCCCCACCTCTTCCCTTCAAGTCCTTTCTCAGAAAAGCTATCAGGATTTTTAATCATAGAATGAGGGTGGCAGTGTTTCTCTGCACTTTTCTCATTGGGAATCACTGGGCCATGTTCTCATCGGTGCAATCTCAAGATCTTCTCTCAAACTCTAAAACAATCTTAAATACATGATATGTATCAGAAAAAATTGAGGACGATAACTCTGCAGCAAAACTAATTTTCAACACATAAGCACATTTTTAAAAGATTCTCAACAATGAAAGAACTGCTGAAATAATACCTAATTAAAACTTCATTTTTGCATGGGAATAAATGTAAACAGTAACATTTCAAATTTTACAATCTGGAATAATTTTCACTGAAACATCACTGTGCCATCTACAAAGATCAGAAAAAGTCACATCAATAGATGAAGGTGACTTAATATTTTGAACTCAATTATGAGATGAGCTCAAGGGTAAAAGTAAGAATAATTTGAAAGAAATTGCAATCTCACGCCTTCCCCTCTACTTTTTAAATCATTCATCTAATTTTTTTGTCCTTTTATTGTAAGTGAGAATGAAGCACAGAGACACATTTCAAAACAAAACAAAAATCCACAAGGCAGTGAAGTTTCTACTGTCATCGAGCTTCTTGGTAAGGGGAGCAACAAGCAAGGAGACATAAACAAGATTCATTCTTAAAAAAAAGAAAAAAAAAAGATTCATTCTTAAAGAACTGAGTGCTCTGAAGAGAAAACATGGGGATGTCATAGAGAGGGTGGGGTGTTCAGGGAAGGCCTGGGGAGGAGACATGTGAACAGAGATCTGAATGACGTGGAAGGGAGAAGTCATGCAAAGGCATGGGCAAGAGGAGGGTAGTCTGGGCAGAAGAGGGGGCAGGGAAAAGTAGAGGCCGCCAAAGGTCAGTGTGGATAAACAGGCATGACTTTCATTTTGGTCAGTGATTTATTGTCCACAAGCGCAACCGTGGCAGAGGAAGAAAGAGGTGATTACATTTATTATGTATGGAGGATAGCATGGTGTTCCAGGCCCCTCATAACCTGCCAGGTCTGGGCTGCAGGATCTGTCTGAACCCTAAGGACATTCAGCCATTCCACCTCCTCTCCATACCACCCAACCTAGCTTCTAAGATGTCTAGCCCCACCTCTTCCCTTCAAGTCCTTTCTCAGAAAAGCTATCAGGATTTTTAATCATAGAATGAGGGTGGCAGTGTTTCTCTGCACTTTTCTCATTGGGAATCACTGGGCCATGTTCTCATCGGTGCAATCTCAAGATCTTCTCTCAAACTCTAAAACAATCTTAAATACATGATATGTATCAGAAAAAATTGAGGACGATAACTCTGCAGCAAAACTAATTTTCAACACATAAGCACATTTTTAAAAGATTCTCAACAATGAAAGAACTGCTGAAATAATACCTAATTAAAACTTCATTTTTGCATGGGAATAAATGTAAACAGTAACATTTCAAATTTTACAATCTGGAATAATTTTCACTGAAACATCACTGTGCCATCTACAAAGATCAGAAAAAGTCACATCAATAGATGAAGGTGACTTAATATTTTGAACTCAATTATGAGATGAGCTCAAGGGTAAAAGTAAGAATAATTTGAAAGAAATTGCAATCTCACGCCTTCCCCCCTACTTTTTAAATCATTCATCTAATTTTTTTGTCCTTTTATTGTAAGTGAGAATGAAGCACAGAGACACATTTCAAAACAAAACAAAAATCCACAAGGCAGTGAAGTTTCTACTGTCATCGAGCTTCTTGGTAAGGGGAGCAACAAGCAAGGAGACATAAACAAGATTCATTCTTAAAAAAAAAGAAAAAAAAAGATTCATTCTTAAAGAACTGAGTGCTCTGAAGAGAGAACATGGGGATGTCATAGAGAGGGTGGGGTGTTCAGGGAAGGCCTGGGGAGGAGACATGTGAACAGAGATCTGAATGACGTGGAAGGGAGAAGTCATGCAAAGGCATGGGCAAGAGGAGGGTAGTCTGGGCAGAAGAGCCAGAAGTAGAGGGTCCCGCCAAGGTCAGTGTGGATAAACAAGCTGAATGGCAGGAAGCAGGGGTCAGAGGCGACAGCAGGAAAGGAAGCAGAGTATTGTGGACTATGGCAATTCAAAGTCGGTACCCTGGATTCTTATCCACATAATCACAGGATGGGACTTGCTCTAACCTGCTTATATAGACTTACAGTCATGCTGCCCATGGGAAATCACTGACCCAAGAAACATAGACCAATCATGTACTACATACAAGAAGTGCTGCTACAGCAGAACTTTCTAAAAGGGATGCCATGGGACCTAACGTACGTATTTAAAGAATGCTCTGTTCATGGTGACTTTTCAAGATAACAGATAAGAAAAACATCAGATCATTTACACTAATGAACTCCAAAACAACGCCAAAAAGTAATTTCTATTTCAATATTACATTTATACTTTATGCAGCACCATAGGAGCTTTCCTGTTAAGATCTTGCCGTTGAGCAAATTCCACGATAATCCGGAAAAGCTCTTTTTACTTAGTTCTAAGCCAGATACGATTCCTGATCTTGTCTGGACAGATCATGAAGTATGATGATAAAACGCAGACATAGGTTTTCAGCCCTGTTATCAACATGTATGGGAATGTGCCCAGTTACCATACACATCAATACACACAAAATGGCATTCGTGATGTGTTCTAATTACAATAATTACCCTGCACTTCGTGTGAAGAGAACAAAGAGAAACTAGGATCCATGTGCCTAGCTGGAGTAGCTGCTAGACGTGGTGTACTCCCTGAATGCCCATGAGAGCCCTATGGCTATCACCTCCATTTTACTGAAATGCAATTGGTTGGGCGATTCCATCAAGTCCATGCAGTCTGTACCTAATACCAAAGCTCATGTACCTTCTAAATGAATCCTTAAAACCTGAAAGAAGCTCATTAATTAATAGTATTAATTTATTCAATGTGCACTTCTGCTCTTGAAAAGTCTAGGTAACCATACTGGATTTATTAAAGCAAAACAAACAAAAAGAACAAAACTTTGCAAAGATAGTTTTGAGATAGGCTGGGGCCTGAGACCATTTGCTATACAGCTCGCACCTGGACAGACTTCTCCTCCAGCTAGAGAATACAAAGACACTGTAAGAGACTTAAAAATAACTACACGCATGGCCAGCTGGGGCAAATTATGAGCAACACGATACAAAAAGCTCAAAACCCAACTGCCACTTCTGAGCTGCCAGGAGCAAAAGCAGGGTATCGAGCCTGATCCCTGCACACAGCACCACCTTGACGGCGAGCAGCCCACCTAGGCCACTTCTCTGGCTGGCTTATGTCAGCCCCTACCCTCTCCCCATTTAAGAGATCAGCTCACAGCCACTTAGGGAGTGAGCAAGAGCACCTGTTACTTGTTCTTGGTCCCCTGCGCTGCAGCGTGAGTCCCAGTAAAGCCCTGCCATAAATTCCTCATCTGATCTCACTAGTTTCTATTAAGGAGGCCAAGAACCCAGGTGGGTAACAACTTGTCCTCCACTGCTGCTCAGCTTCTCTGAAGAGAGACATCAAAATCTAGAAATGGGCTTTTTAAAAAATCTGACAACTATTTTTTTTTTCTTAGCCTGACATACGAAGGCACAGTAACCCAGTTGTTGCTTTTCAGTCACTAAGTCGTGTCCAACTAACTCTTTGACACTCCATGGACTGCAGCAGGTCAGGCTTTCCGGTCCTTCACCGTCTCCTGGAGTTGCTCAAATTCATGTCCACTGAGTCGGTCATGCCATCCAACCATTCATCCTGTCCTCCCCTTCTCCTGCCTTCAATCTTTCCCAGCATCAGGGTCTCTTCCAATGAGTTGGTTCTTTGGATCAGGTGGCCAAAGTATTGGAGCTTCACCATCAGTCCTTCTGATGAATACACAGGGTTGGTTTCCTCTACGGTTGACTATTTGATCTCCTTGCTGTCCAAGGGCCTCAAGAGTCTTCTCCGGCACCACAGTTGGAAAGCACCAATTCTTTAGCACTCAGCAATGTAGAGGGTAGCTTAAATGGGTGTTTATGATGCAACTGGCAAATATAACCAGGGTGTGCATAAAGAGGGCTTTGCAGAATCTCTAGTCCAGCCTCGTTTTGGAGAAAACTTTTACTGAGTCACAGTGGAAACTCTTGTTTCCCCTTAAAATAGTTTTGAGATAGGCTGGGGCCTGAGACCATTTGCTATACAGCTCGCACCTGGACAGACTTCTCCTCCAGCAAGAGAATACAAAGACACTGTAAGAGACTTAAAAATAACTACACGCATGGCCAGCTGGGGCAAATTATGAGCAACACGATACAAAAAGCTCAAAACCCAACTGCCACTTCTGAGCTGCCAGGAGCAAAAGCAGGGTATCGAGCCTGATCCCTGCACACAGCACCACCTTGGCGGCGAGCAGCCCACCTAGGCCACTTCTCTGGCTGGCTTATGTCAGCCCCTACCCTCTCCCCATTTAAGAGACCAGCTCACAGCCACTTAGGGAGTGAGCAAGAGCACCTGTTACTTGTTCTTGGTCCCCTGCGCTGCAGCGTGAGTCCCAGTAAAGCCCTGCCATAAATTCCTCATCTGATCTCACTAGTTTCTATTAAGGAGGCCAAGAACCCAGGTGGGTAACAACTTGTCCTCCACTGCTGCTCAGCTTCTCTGAAGAGAGACATCAAAATCTAGAAATGGGCTTTTTAAAAAATCTGACAACTATTTTTTTTTTCTTAGCCTGACATACGAAGGCACAGTAACCCAGTTGTTGCTTTTCAGTCACTAAGTCGTGTCCAACTAACTCTTTGACACTCCATGGACTGCAGCAGGTCAGGCTTTCCGGTCCTTCACCGTCTCCTGGAGTTGCTCAAATTCATGTCCACTGAGTCGGTCATGCCATCCAACCATTCATCCTGTCCTCCCCTTCTCCTGCCTTCAATCTTTCCCAGCATCAGGGTCTCTTCCAATGAGTTGGTTCTTTGGATCAGGTGGCCAAAGTATTGGAGCTTCACCATCAGTCCTTCTGATGAATACACAGGGTTGGTTTCCTCACGGTTGACTATTTGAGCTCCTTGCTGTCCAAGGGCCTCAAGAGTCTTCTCCGGCACCACAGTTGGAAAGCACCAATTCTTTAGCACTCAGCAATGTAGAGGGTAGCTTAAATGGGTGTTTATGATGCAACTGGCAAATATAACCAGGGTGTGCATAAAGAGGGCTTTGCAGAATCTCTAGTCCAGCCTCGTTTTGGAGAAAACTGATGTACTGAGTCTGAACAGTGTGAAACTCTTGTTTCTGCCCCTCCATAAGCAGCAGATGACATAAATGGCCATAAATGCTGGTTGATAAAAGGTGCTGGGATAGGCGCTCTGAGCGTGCAAGCAAGTTCTGAGCTGCTTAGGCTACTGCTGAGATCCTGTAACATATTCTTGCCCGTCAGCACACTTCCAGCAGTTTATAAAATGGCAGTGAAAGTCAGGGCGGGGAGAAAAAGGCAAACTCTTGTATAATTACTATATTCAGACCCACACAAGTATTCTGCTTTTTTTTATTTTGCTCCTTAATTCCTGGAATTGTTCAATCAATAGTGGTTTTGGATGGAAGTCTTTCCCCAGAGTTTACCCCATCAACATTTTTGACACGGTTGCATGTGAAACTTGTTTTTAAAAAGCACAAAGCATGTTGAAGAGAACTGTCTATTTTACCCTGTATTCATTTTGGAAATGACTGACTAATCAAGAGTCATTTTTCAAATGGCACACAACACAGACTAGACTTAGCAAGATTTTTAAATCACAGGAGTTCAGTGGAATCCAAGCCTCGTCTGTTCCCGTCCCTCTTCCACTCAGGGGTTATTTGGCTGAACTGCTTTCCTGTTTCAACATCTTGAATACCAACCAACTGGACAAACAACGCTGAAAGCAAAAGAGGGTCAGCTTCCTCCCACCCCACCCCATCCCCGCTGCACCCCAACAGGGGAAATCGCCGCAGTCAGCTTCCCCACTTATCCTTTGAGCCCCAAATCGCCATGAAACCACGCTAAGAATTCTTAAGTCCTTTTGCCCTCCGGTCAATTAGCCCTGTTTGGGGACCCCTGCCCGCGACTGAGGTCTGAGCTGAGGATGTGGACACGGTGAGAGACGAAGGGCGCTTTTGGGCCCTCGATGATCCCCTCCCCGGGGGCGCTCTCTGACCCCCTCCCCGGGGGCGCTCTCTCGGAGCCCACCGAACGCGGAGGCCAGGGGAATGGCCAGACCCCGGAGGCGCGCGGGGGCGCACGGGGGTGGGCGTGCAGGCGAGCGCGACCTGCCCGTCGGCAGGCACCCCTCGACCAGAGAGAGGGTGAGGGGTCTCTGCCGGGCCGAGGAGGAGGCGCGGCCAGGGGCCAGCTTACCCGCGGCAGCGGCGGCAGCGAGGCCGAGCAGCGGCAACAGGAGAGCGGGCGGCGCGGCGCGGGGCATGACGGCGCTGCGGGCCGGGCGCGCGCGCTGCTCGGAAGCGCGGAGCCGCCGCCCGACCCCTCCCACCCGCCGCCCTGCACCGCCCAGAGCCCGCCCGCGCTGCCTTCCGGCGGGCGCTCCGGCGCGCCGTGATTTTCTCAACTTCATCGGAGCCGAAATTCTCAAAAACGTTGCCAGCGTAGTACAAGGAATTTCCGCAACGCTTCGGCCAGCTTTTCTGAATCTTAACGTCGTACGTTAACTCCAGTACAATGGTCAAAGCCAGCATATTAACACGGGTCTTACACTGTGGGCTCGGCCCTCATCGCATTTCACCGGTCGTCCTTCTGATCATTTTTGTGTCCTGAAATCCAATCCAGGATCATGCACTGCTCTGCAATGTCACGTCTCCTGAGCCTCTTTACTGTGGGACAGTTCCTGTATCACTGCTAATCTGGATACAAGTCGAAAGAGCCCTGTCCAGTCATTGTGTAGAATGACCTTTAGTTTTGGTTTGTCTGATGGTAACTCTTGAGGGAGATTGGAAGAACAGGATTCAGGTTATGTTTTTGTTGTTGTCTGTTTGTATTTTGGCAAGAGTACCACAGAAGTGACGTGCCAGGAAGACCATGTCATTTTGTCTCGTCACTGGCTGTGTTAACTTTGATCACTTCCTTAGAGGTGGTAGGGGTCATCTTTTACTGAAAATGAAACGGAGGCCCAAAGAAGGGATGTGACGTAGCCACGGGCACACAGTGAATGCGCGAAAAATGAAGCAGAGCCCAGGTCTTCTGCGGGACTCTCCCACCCTCTCCAGATTCAGTCTGTTTGCCGAAGTATCAAGGTCTTACTCCACTGGTTTATTTGCATCCTTCCTCTCAGACTGTTCCTATACGAAACCCAAAGCAGATCCAATCAAAGGCACACAATGTTTAAATAATCAAACATCCTGATTTTGGACACTCAGATTCTTCTAACTATAACAGGGAAAATAAACAGTTCTGTGCAGTCAGTCATGTATTTGAAGATTTTCTCCACCCCTACCCCAGGTGCCCCAAAGCATATTGTGTCAATGTGGATTATTTTGCTTTAAACTAATTTTCAAATAATCATCAGATTTACAACAGAAGTAGCACTTTAATGAATCAGTCTACTTTAGGCAAATAACCCATTTCAGCAGTCTTTTATTTTTCCGTGGGGATATTTGCGGGCCGGCGCGGGCCCAGCCGAAATGCACCGCCCAGAGCCCGCCCGCGCTGCCTTCCGGCGGGCGCTCCGGCGCGCCGTGATTTTCTCAACTTCATCGGAGCCGAAATTCTCAAAAACGTTGCCAGCGTAGTACAAGGAATTTCCGCAACGCTTCGGCCAGCTTTTCTGAATCTTAACGTCGTACGTTAACTCCAGTACAATGGTCAAAGCCAGCATATTAACACGGGTCTTACACTGTGGGCTGGGCCCCTCATCGCATTTCACCGGTCGTCCTTCTGATCATTTTTGTGTCCTGAAATCCAATCCAGGATCATGCACTGCTCTGCAATGTCACGTCTCCTGAGCCTCTTTACTGTGGGACAGTTCCTGTATCACTGCTAATCTGGATACAAGTCGAAAGAGCCCTGTCCAGTCATTGTGTAGAATGACCTTTAGTTTTGGTTTGTCTGATGGTAACTCTTGAGGGAGATTGGAAGAACAGGATTCAGGTTATGTTTTTGTTGTTGTCTGTTTGTATTTTGGCAAGAGTACCACAGAAGTGACGTGCCAGGAAGACCATGTCATTTTGTCTCGTCACTGGCTGTGTTAACTTTGATCACTTCCTTAGAGGTGGTAGGGGTCATCTTTTACTGAAAATGAAACGGAGGCCCAAAGAAGGGATGTGACGTAGCCACGGGCACACAGTGAATGCGCGAAAAATGAAGCAGAGCCCAGGTCTTCTGCGGGACTCTCCCACCCTCTCCAGATTCAGTCTGTTTGCCGAAGTATCAAGGTCTTGCTCCACTGGTTTATTTGCATCCTTCCTCTCAGACTGTTCCTATACGAAACCCAAAGCAGATCCAATCAAAGGCACACAATGTTTAAATAATCAAACATCCTGATTTTGGACACTCAGATTCTTCTAACTATAACAGGGAAAATAAACAGTTCTGTGCAGTCAGTCATGTATTTGAAGATTTTCTCCACCCCTACCCCAGGTGCCCCAAAGCATATTGTGTCAATGTGGATTATTTTGCTTTAAACTAATTTTCAAATAATCATCAGATTTACAACAGAAGTAGCACTTTAATGAATCAGTCTACTTTAGGCAAATAACCCATTTCAGCAGTCTTTTATTTTTCCGTCATTTGACCTAAGGGAAGGCATATTTTCCCCACGGTTAACTCTGGTGCACACTTCCTCATTTTTTATGCTAATATGATAAGACAGATTACTAAGCCCCTCTGCATGGAATAATATAGTATTTCATCAGAATTTCTCATTATGATGCCCTACTTTCCACTCACATCTCCTAGCTTCTATTTTTCCTTCTCCTTCACTCCAAGACACTTCCTCTTTGACCTCATTTCAGATTCCAGTCCCTTGACTTCATTTTACACCCAGAAGCCAGACTGGGGATCATATGGTAGTTCTATTTTTAATTTTTTGAGGATAGGGGTTCTATTTCCTTCTCCACAGTCTCCTTTTCCTCAATTTTAGTGAAGGAGCCAAGGACATGTAAAGGAAATCTATTCATTCTCTTGATGGTCGTTACTACTAATATATGGATTTAATTTCATGTGAGTCCACTAAACCGCTCCACAATCTTTTTATTTTGTCTTGGTCATTCTCCTCTTTCATTCCCCATATAGAATATTTCAGTCTTTTGTTATGTGCATCAAGCTGAAACTTCATTCAGTATTTATTTTTCTCTGCAGAAGACTTCACCTTCTATTCACTAGGAAAACAGAGGCCATCAGGTATGCACAGGCATCTTCAAATACCTGTCTGCGCTCCCCTTCTCTTTCACACAGGCCATTCTCTTCTGTCCTCAGAGGAAGGCAAGCTTCCTCTCATCCCATCCAAACCTAGTTCCTCTATGCATAGATTCAGATTCCTCTACCCAGATTCAGTCTTTCAATGACTGGTTTATTTGCATCCTTCCTCTCAGACTGTTCCTATACGAAACCCAAAGCAGATCCAATCAAAGGCACACAATGTTTAAATAATCAAACATCCTGATTTTGGACACTCAGATTCTTCTAACTATAACAGGGAAAATAAACAGTTCTGTGCAGTCAGTCATGTATTTGAAGATTTTCTCCACCCCTACCCCAGGTGCCCCAAAGCATATTGTGTCAATGTGGATTATTTTGCTTTAAACTAATTTTCAAATAATCATCAGATTTACAACAGAAGTAGCACTTTAATGAATCAGTCTACTTTAGGCAAATAACCCATTTCAGCAGTCTTTTATTTTTCTGTCATTTGACCTAAGGGAAGGCATATTTTCCCCACGGTTAACTCTGGTGCACACTTCCTCATTTTTTATGCTAATATGATAAGACAGATTACTAAGCCCCTCTGCATGGAATAATATAGTATTTCATCAGAATTTCTCATTATGATGCCCTACTTTCCACTCACATCTCCTAGCTTCTATTTTTCCTTCTCCTTCACTCCAAGACACTTCCTCTTTGACCTCATTTCAGATTCCAGTCCCTTGACTTCATTTTACACCCAGAAGCCAGACTGGGGATCATATGGTAGTTCTATTTTTAATTTTTTGAGGATAGGGGTTCTATTTCCTTCTCCACAGTCTCCTTTTCCTCAATTTTAGTGAAGGAGCCAAGGACATGTAAAGGAAATCTATTCATTCTCTTGATGGTCGTTACTACTAATATATGGATTTAATTTCATGTGAGTCCACTAAACCGCTCCACAATCTTTTTATTTTGTCTTGGTCATTCTCCTCTTTCATTCCCCATATAGAATATTTCAGTCTTTTGTTATGTGCATCAAGCTGAAACTTCATTCAGTATTTATTTTTCTCTGCAGAAGACTTCACCTTCTATTCACTAGGAAAACAGAGGCCATCAGGTATGCACAGGCATCTTCAAATACCTGTCTGCGCTCCCCTTCTCTTTCACACAGGCCATTCTCTTCTGTCCTCAGAGGAAGGCAAGCTTCCTCTCATCCCATCCAAACCTAGTTCCTCTATGCATAGATTCAGATCTGTCCCTCTCATGCCATCTTCTTCAAGATCTCTTCCATTAATGACTCCCCTTCTCTCCCCTGCATCATCAACTTCCCTCTGTCCACCGTTTTCAGGTTTTGATGTGTTTTTCTTTCCTCTCAGCTTCTAAACCTGTAAATATCTACACCCCACCCCGTACCTCGTTTGAGAAGTCTTCAACCCTCCTTCTTCTCTCTCTAGCTGTGTATGTAGCTACATACTTCTCAAAGCTTCATATTCTCTAACTTCCTTTTACTTTTCAGCTCACTCCCATCTGGATTCTGGTGATCTCTTGCATTTCTGTTGGTTACAATCACCAGTGTTTTCTTAATTCCTGGATTCCAGTTTCATCTGACTTTGCCTCTTGGTTGTTGAGCAATTGGAGCAATATTGACTTGACCCTACTTTGTATTAAGAGGTATTGAGGGACTTCCCTGGTGGTCTAGTGGCTAAGATTCTGCACTCCCAATGCAGGGGACGTGGGTTTGAAACCTGGACAGGGAACTAGGTCTCACATGCTGCAACTAAAGATTCATGCAGCCAAGTCAATAAAATATGAAAAAGAAAAAAAAAACACTCTTTTTTTTAAAAGAGGCCATTTGGCCAGGAAACCAAAACCCTAGGACTTCTCAGGATTGACATCAACCCATAAAAGTTCCCAGTGGAGGGTCCTCAGATGGCATTGCTGAGCTCCTTTAGTCCTGAAATCCTTAGGCCTAGATAACTTTAGCCTCAAACAGCTGGGAGTCCTCCTCGAATAATTTTCATTCTCTTGATGGTCTATATTTTTTTCATCGCTCCCATCTTTTATTTTGTCTTGGTCATTCTCCTCTTTCATTCCCCATATAGAATATTTCAGTCTTTTGTTATGTGCATCAAGCTGAAACTTCATTCAGTATTTATTTTTCTCTGCAGAAGACTTCACCTTCTATTCACTAGGAAAACAGAGGCCATCAGGTATGCACAGGCATCTTCAAATACCTGTCTGCGCTCCCCTTCTCTTTCACACAGGCCATTCTCTTCTGTCCTCAGAGGAAGGCAAGCTTCCTCTCATCCCATCCAAACCTAGTTCCTCTATGCATAGATTCAGATCTGTCCCTCTCATGCCATCTTCTTCAAGATCTCTTCCATTAATGACTCCCCTTCTCTCCCCTGCATCATCAACTTCCCTCTGTCCACCGTTTTCAGGTTTTGATGTGTTTTTCTTTCCTCTCAGCTTCTAAACCTGTAAATATCTACACCCCACCCCGTACCTCGTTTGAGAAGTCTTCAACCCTCCTTCTTCTCTCTCTAGCTGTGTATGTAGCTACATACTTCTCAAAGCTTCATATTCTCTAACTTCCTTTTACTTTTCAGCTCACTCCCATCTGGATTCTGGTGATCTCTTGCATTTCTGTTGGTTACAATCACCAGTGTTTTCTTAATTCCTGGATTCCAGTTTCATCTGACTTTGCCTCTTGGTTGTTGAGCAATTGGAGCAATATTGACTTGACCCTACTTTGTATTAAGAGGTATTGAGGGACTTCCCTGGTGGTCTAGTGGCTAAGATTCTGCACTCCCAATGCAGGGGACGTGGGTTTGAAACCTGGACAGGGAACTAGGTCTCACATGCTGCAACTAAAGATTCATGCAGCCAAGTCAATAAAATATGAAAAAGAAAAAAAAAACACTCTTTTTTTTAAAAGAGGCCATTTGGCCAGGAAACCAAAACCCTAGGACTTCTCAGGATTGACATCAACCCATAAAAGTTCCCAGTGGAGGGTCCTCAGATGGCATTGCTGAGCTCCTTTTAGTCCTGAAATCCTTAGGCCTAGATAACTTTAGCCTCAAACAGCTGGGGAGTCCTCCTCTGTAAATCAACTCCCCTGGGTCTAGGAATGGGAAAGATGGTATGAAGGGGAAAGGCTGATGAGGGAGACCAGTGAAGAGCCTCATGCAGATAATCCAGAGAGAAAGAAAGGATAAATACCTGAATTAAAGGCAGCTGGAAATGGAGATTACCAGTTCATGAGAAGGGTGGGGGGAAACTGACAGAGTTGCTGGATTAGAGAGGTGAGAAAGAGAAGATTTAAGGATGACTTTGAGCTTCTAGCTTGGGAAAAAAGGGATCGGCTGTCTTCATACTAATTCAAAGAGAATATAAGAAGAATTGTTTGGGAGAATAGGAGAAAAAGTCTCTCAAATTCTGCTTGGGCAGAACGGATTACGTTAGCTTCAGCAAAAAAAAGAAATAGATGTATACTAAACTTGTTGAGATGTAATACTATGAGAAAGTTTTGATTTAGAATATACATGAAATTAGAGTTAACTATGTACAGATCATGAGACCTAGTTTTTCCAAAAAAAGTCTTGGACAACCTAGAGGGGTAGAATGGGGTGGGACAGGGTGATAGGGAGGGTCAAGAGGAAGGGGGCATATGTACATCTTTGGCTGATTCATGTCGCTGTGTGGCAGAAACTAACACAACACTGTAAAGCAATTATCCTCCAGCTGAAACTAATAAAGTCTTTGAGATATAGTTAAAGTCTGTCTTTTTAGGTAAAAAGTTGGTGAGCTAATAACAATCAGGTCTTTGTTCCTCCAAAAGGCTTTTAGGATTCACTGAACCAACGAGAAAGGAACCTGAATCTCTGGCTTTCCAGCAGCATCACAGCAGGTCAGGACGGGGGTTTCCAACACTACAGCAGTCATTTGCCGGGGCGATCTCCCAGATACCTGAACATCCTGCCCTGGGATCAGGGAAGGGAGAATGCTGTGAGAGCATATTCATTGGCCACTTCTAAACTTGTCTCTTATACCTGATCATTAGGTGTATTTGTGTGCTTTCTTAGGTGCCTGGTTTTGAAAGCTCAGTTTTGTCAGACCATATGTAGGGGCTGGATTCCACATGATTGGACAAGGCCATTTTTCTGAAACAGCCTTTCTGAGAAAGGGAACACAATATGGACTGTTCTGGTCATGTTGAGAAGGACTTTCATGGAGATTGTTCAGTGGGAGTTGGAACTATGAACCTAGAACTAGATACTTGAATTACTGACTCATTTGAAGTGGCTGATGAATGCCGTTGGGGTGGGAGGAGGTGTGCAGGAGTGGAGGTGGAGGGCAGGATCTCCTGAGGGGTGCAAAAAGAATGAGAAGCAAGTGGATCATAGGGGGATCCCTTGCTGATCCAGTAGTCAGAAGAAACGCTGCGTCAGAGGAATCCAAAAAGCAGCCTAAAATCAAACATACAGAGATGTACAAATGGTTATATTTATTTGTTTAAAAGTGCACACAAAATTTTAAAGATGCTTTGCTTTACAATAGCTGGACACTTTTATTTCTTATCATGGTATACGTGTAACATAATAAAGTCCAATCTAGGGATTTTTTTTCAATAGGGATCAGCAACACTTACACATAAAAAATTAAAAGAAAATGACTTTATTATGGCAAGACTACTACAGATACCTGTACTTTTTGGATCAAGTTTATTTAGTTTTTTGAAGAAAATCTTAGCAACTAAAAATGTACAACTCACAGAGTAAGAGAATTAGTGTAACAAATCCAATAAAAAATAGTTCAGCACAACCCATACTACAGGCTGTTACACTACACTAAAATTGTCTTCGAAAATTATGTACAATGTTATCATAGTACAAACACTAAATTTTAAAATATATCTGTGAATTTTATACAAAAATAAAGTACAAATGTCAATATAAGTTAAACACTGAATAAAACATTCACCATATCCTGTAGAAGCTATTATTAAGACTGTATTTCAGGTGGTAAAATTCAAAACAATAACCATAAACCAGTGTTTGCTAAACCACTCACAATTTTAAATATGTTAGTAATAATCACAAGGTTTAGAGTGTCATTGTAAAATTTTCATGTTTACAAATATAAGATACACAGTTACCTTCACAGACCTTTTCTCCCTTTAGCTTATGTAAAAAGGCAACAAAGAATAACAATTTCTTAGAAGTTGCCATATTAAGTTTATAAATTGTGAAATTTTCAAAATAATTTTCACCCTTAGCTGATTCCCTTTAAAAAGAAAGCAGCTCTATGTTGTATATAAAACAAAACCACACTGCTACGAGGTGTCTAACCAATCTAAAAATGTTCCCACATTTTAAAAATATATTAAGTACTCCATCTTCTTTAAAAGCCTTTGAAAAAATAACTATGAACAGAACGAAATATTTGCACTTAAATAATTCTGGTGTGAAATATCTTTGGAAGAGTATAAGAAAATCTTGCCAAGAGGCACTGCTTTGCTGTTTGCATGTTTCATTGTTCAATAATTTCTCCAATGCTACAAGTGACTATTTTAAAACAATGTTGATATTATTTACAGTTTTGTTTTTACTTTGAGGTACTAATTTTGTATTTGGCTTAGATGTTTTTAAAATTAAAAGAGACGTGTGACCTAGTAATATGCCAATTTTGATTTCCTAAGACATTTTGTTTAAATGCCACTTAAATATACATTTCCTAGTTACCAACTGTATACTTACAGAGAAAATATACGTTAAATTTACTACCCTATGAACAATTTGGACTTTAGTTCCAGCTTTGCTATCTTTTCATGCTATTAAGTAGACATACTGGCATACAAATTACATTAAAAAAGTACTTGAGACTTCGAGATTGAAACAGAGTAAATACTGACACTGGGAAAATTTTAAATGGCTCATTTTTCCTAAAACATCAGTGCAAATTAGCAAACCTTTGGAAGACTTTAGTCATGGAAAGAAGGCAGCATAATTTCATCTTCATTCGCTCCTTGGTGATACCGAACTGAAGAGAACCCCAGCCAGTGTAAATGGTTCCTTCGGAAAAGGAGCCAGATCAGCCCGCAGATGAGAGCCAAGACCCCCAGCACAGCAAACGCGATGCCTATGCCTCTGTAATCAGGTCCTGGACCAGGGGCATGTTTGACAGTAGAAGAAAGAACAAAACAGTCATTGCTATTGATTTTATATATTAGGTTTTGTGTCAAAAAGTAAAGTAATTCACAGACCTTTTCTCCCTTTAGCTTATGTAAAAAGGCAACAAAGAATAACAATTTCTTAGAAGTTGCCATATTAAGTTTATAAATTGTGAAATTTTCAAAATAATTTTCACCCTTAGCTGATTCCCTTTAAAAAGAAAGCAGCTCTATGTTGTATATAAAACAAAACCACACTGCTACGAGGTGTCTAACCAATCTAAAAATGTTCCCACATTTTAAAAATATATTAAGTACTCCATCTTCTTTAAAAGCCTTTGAAAAAATAACTATGAACAGAACGAAATATTTGCACTTAAATAATTCTGGTGTGAAATATCTTTGGAAGAGTATAAGAAAATCTTGCCAAGAGGCACTGCTTTGCTGTTTGCATGTTTCATTGTTCAATAATTTCTCCGCAATGCTACAAGTGACTATTTTAAAACAATGTTGATATTATTTACAGTTTTGTTTTTACTTTGAGGTACTAATTTTGTATTTGGCTTA